>CM069857.1:286675182-287395182 GCA_036172795.1 Pelodytes ibericus
CATGTAACTGCCACAGTTGCCTTTGTTTCGTGATTGACTTGTCAGTTCCCAGCAATTCACTATATATATTTACAACTTCTGTGAACCAGGCTGCTGGGGAGGGAAGGGGGGGGGGGGGGGGGGTTTCCCCCCAAATTTGACAGTAAAAACCTCACCTTTCCCATCAAATCTGGGACATGCCAACTAATGGAATGAGAAGAGTAAAGCCAACGGGTCCGACTGATGCCCCTCAAAATGAAGTACAATAACATAATATCATAGGATAATAGAACCAAATGATACATTTTACCTGCATCCATCCATCACACACTGCCATGCCTCAAGAATCAGGGTACCAATTGACTGACTATACTTTCCATAAGCCTCCTTCTCCTTAAAAGGCTGACATGGGCATATGGGACCATGTAGTCCATCAATAGCCTGAGTTGAACACTAGAGTGTCTAGATCCAGGACCCCCAGCATTTAGCGTTGCCAAATTACCCTTAAAAAAAAAAAAAGTACCAGCCATGCTATTGGCTCCATAGATTTAACAGTGACCTCACTCAAGCTTATTTTTCTGCCTGCTGGGAATATACTGCCTGGGAGATGGCTCTACCAGCACCTCTTATACCGAGACTCAATCCGTTACAATATCCACGGTTAACCAAAACTAACACCACAAACCAAAGCCACACACAAATGTCAAAATGGGAGCTTTCTCTATGACACTCCAGCTCTCATCATGCTTAGACAAGACTACGAAATGGGAAGAATTTAATTCTTTATTTAACCCATTCCCCCCCCCCCCCCCCCCCAAGAAATGGGTTAAAGCGAGGCATCGTCAGAGATCTATCTCTTGTGGAAATACCCAGATGAGATGCTGTCTAGCAGATGGCATGGGATGTATTTAAAATCCCTCTTTAGAAGAGAGTGTTAACCTTTTCCTACTGAAGGGGATCTAAAAGGATTACAGCTCATCTCCTGAAACCATTTGACATTGTTCAAAAACAAAGGCCGCATTGACGGCACCTCTACGCCAGGAGCAAACTGACATGATAATCTATCCTTTTACATGTATAGGCTTGTCTATAAACAATGTACGCACTGCCATAGTCACCAACAGTCCTGGATTTCATGGTGCAGTCTCTTCTAGTTAAGGTCTAGCAGAGAGAGCCGGTCGCTGACCAGACGGCTGCCTGCTTCCTATGGAAACATGGCAGCTACCGGTCAGAGGATAAACTGGCGTGTACTATCAAAAGTACTATCAAACGTACACACCTAGGGACATCATACTAGGGACAATGGACATTTCGTTTGTGATTCTATATTAGAAGCACAAGTGGAAAAAAAAGTTTAGTGTCCCTTTAAACTGCAGTTTTTATACAAATGTCTGCAAATCAAATACTTAATTCTTGTTCTAAAATGGATGTCTCAAATTACATTGTTACCAATTGCCCGCAAAGTCGCTGTTAAAGCCCCACCCACAGGCACACCTTCCGCCACTCCCGCAAAAATAAAAATGTGCCTCTTTGTCCATTTGAAATGTTGGGAGATATGTGATTGCTACAGTTTTTATTTATAATAATCTTCATATGTTTTAAAAAGACTCCTTGGCAGTAATTGGAGATGCTAGACCCTATTTATTGGAGGTGCTAGACCCTATTTATTGGAGGTGCTAGACCCGATTTATTGGAGGTGCTAGACCCGATTTATTGGAGGTGCCAAATCCTATTTATTGGAGGTGCTAGACCCGATTTATTGGAGGTGCTAGATCCTATTTATTGGAGGTGCTAGATCCTAGTTTAACAAGGTCCCGTTCGATGATCCCATGCAAAAAACAACAAGTTTTTTTTGTTGTTTTTTTCAAATTAATGGAATTTCCTGTCTCTCTAGTGATGTCATCAAACAATGTGTTGCACTGTTAAGAGATTCTACTGTGTTCAAGATCAAGTTTATCACAGTCGACACAATGTATTCAATTCAAAGAGCACAGTAAGTGACTAACTGAAACAACACTTTATATCCTCAGTGTCTATATAATCAGTGCTGCTGCACCTGCAGTAAACATGCAGAGTAATCACTGGGGAGGGCTTAAGTCAAATATTAAAAATGTGATTTGTACAGAATGCCTGCATCAAATAACACTGGGATAAAAGCCTGTGCACTATGCAAGCAGTGATCTTCATCTTGCACCAAAGTGAGTTTGGGAACTAGACTGTCCTTTTTTTTTTTTAAGATGAGTAGATATCACAAGGTTAAATTGGTTTTAAAAGGTACAAATATTTTATTTTATTTGTTCAGAAAGAACATATATGCACATACTGGTGAGGTGGCTCAATAGGTTAATGCACCAGAGGTAGAATCTGTGCATTCCTCTGGGTTCCGGGTTTGTTTTTGTCATGACACCTTAGAGCAAGGCGTAGGCAACCTGCGGCAGGACTACATTTCCCATACTCCTCCACAAGCCTCTTAGCTGAAAGAGTATTATGGGACATGTAGTTCATCAGCAGCTGGAAGGTCACAGGTTGGCTACCCCTACTTTAGCGCGAGGGGGGGTTGAACCTATGTATGATGCGGCTTTATACATAGACTCATACAGGGAAAGCGCTAGTATTGGGAGCCAAAGCTACGAACGCCTTGTATTATTAATACCCCCCCTTTATGTCCGCTTTGTGTACATAGAAGGTTTTCTGCTGCTGATCTGCATGTACCCTGAGCACATCCAGCCTCGTCATCACAATGGGCTGACCCAGATTACTTGTGATACAGGTATACATGACAGCGAGACTTCTGTTCCAGGTCTGGCACCAATCCTGGAAGACTGGAACATTTATTGATATTGGAGTTTAGTTCCTGTCCGACTCCCTGTAACATTAGATGCTCTCCTGCCGGCCTTGGGAGCGAAAAGCATGAAAATATATTGTGCTGAATAGCAAATTAACGAAAGGGGGGGGGGGGGGCCATTATTAATTGCTGAATCCGATATTGATAATATGATTACTTCTCTTGGCAGAAGCTGTAACTCATGGCGTCCGAGATCCTGCACCTCAGCAAACCTCTAAACATGCACAGTATTCATTCTACAGAGCAGCGGGTCAGCCATCCACGAACTGGACTGTCACAGGGGGGAGGTATCAGGGGTAGGCCCCAAAACGGTCAGTCATCAAATCTAGAAAAAGTCCACCCAACAGAAATTACAGGGATGGGGGGGGAATACAAGGGAATGGAAAATAGCAGACAGGGGTGGGGGGGAACATACAAGGGGAAATGGCTGACAGGGGTAGGGGGTGGGGGAATACAAGTGGAAATAGCCGACAGGGGTAGGGGGGAACATACAAGGGGAAATAGCTGACAGGGGTGGGGGGGGAGAACATACAAGGGGAAATAGCTGACAGGGGTGGGGGGGAGAACATACAAGGGGAAAAAGCTGACAGGGGTGGGGGGGAGAACATCCAAGGGGAAATAGCTGACATGGGTGGCGGGGGGACATAGAAGGGGAAATAGCTGACAGGGGTGGGGGGATATAACACAATGGGGACATTTATGGCAGACATGAAGGAATATAACACATAAAATGGGAAAAGAGATGGCAAGGTTGGGGATTATAGCTTGTACAAGGTGGTGATGGCAAGGTTGGGGGAATATAGCACGTACAAGGTGGAGATGGCAAGGTTGGGGGAATATAGCACGTACAAGGTGGAGATGGCAAGGTTGGGGGAATATAGCACGTACAAGGTGGAGATGGCAAGGTTGGGGGAATATAGCAGTACAAGGTGGAGATGGCAAGGTTGGGGGAATATAGCACGTACAAGGTGGAGATGGTAAGGTTGGGGGAATATAGAAGTACAAGGTGGTGATGGCAAGTTTGGGGGAATATAGCAGTACAAGGTGGAGATGGCAAGGTTGGGGGAATATAGCACGTACAAGGTGGAGATGGCAAGGTTGGGGGAATATAGCACGTACAAGGTGGAGATGGCAAGGTTGGGGGAATATAGCATGTACAAGGTGGAGATGGCAAGGTTGGGGGAATATAGCACGTACAAGGTGGAGATGGCAAGGTTGGGGGAATATAGCACGTACAAGGTGGTGATGGCAAGGTTGGGGGAATATAGCACGTACAAGGTGGAGATGGTAAGGTTGGGGGAATATAGAAGTACAAGGTGGTGATGGCAAGGTTGGGGGAATATAGCACGTACAAGGTGGTGATGGCAAGGTTGGGGGAATATAGCAGTACAAGGTGGTGATGGCAAGGTTGGGGGAATATAGCACGTACAAGGTGGTGATGGCAAGGTTGGGGGAATATAGCACGTACAAGGTGGTGATGGCAAGGTTGGGGGAATATAGCACGTACAAGGTGGTGATGGCAAGGTTGGGGGAATATAGCACGTACAAGGTGGTGATGGCAAGGTTGGGGGAATATAGCACGTACAAGGTGGAGATGGAAAGGTTGGGGGAATATAGCACGTACAAGGTGGAGATGGCAAGGTTGGGGGAATATAGAATTACAAGGTGGTGATGGTAAGTTTGGGGGAATATAGCAGTACAAGGTGGAGATGGCAAGGTTGGGGGAATATAGCACGTACAAGGTGGAGATGGCAAGGTTGGGGGAATATAGCACGTACAAGGTGGAGATGGCAAGGTTGGGGGAATATAGCACGTACAAGGTGGTGATGGCAAGGTTGGGGAAATATAGCACGTACAAGGTGGTGATGGCCAGGTTGGGGGAATATAGCACGTACAAGGTGGAGATGGCAAGGTTGGGGGAATATAGCACGTACAAGGTGGAGATGGCAAGGTTGGGGGAATATAGCACGTACAAGGTGGAGATGGCAAGGTTGGGGGAATATTGCACGTACAAGGTGGAGATGGCAAGGTTGGGGGAATATAGAAGTACAAGGTGGTGATGGCAAGGTTGGGGGAATATAGCACGTACAAGGTGGTGATGGCAAGGTTGGGGGAATATAGCACGTACAAGGTGGTGATGGCAAGGTTGGGGAAATATAGCACGTACAAGGTGGAGATGGCAAGGTTGGGGGAATATAGCACGTACAAGGTGGTGATGGCAAGGTTGGGGAAATATAGCACGTACAAGGTGGTGATGGCAAGGTTGGGGGAATATAGCACGTACAAGGTGGAGATGGCAAGGTTGGGGGAATATAGCACGTACAAGGTGGAGATGGTAAGGTTGGGGGAATATAGCATGTACAAGGTGGAGATGGCAAGGTTGGGGGAATATAGCACGTACAAGGTGGTGATGGCAAGGTTGGGGGAATATAGCACGTACAAGGTGGTGATGGCAAGGTTGGGGAAATATAGCACGTACAAGGTGGTGATGGCCAGGTTGGGGGAATATAGCACGTACAAGGTGGAGATGGCAAGGTTGGGGGAATATAGCACGTACAAGGTGGAGATGGCAAGGTTGGGGGAATATAGCAGTACAAGGTGGTGATGGCAAGGTTGGGGGAATATAGCATGTACAAGGTGGTGATGGCAAGGTTGGGGGAATAAAGCAGTACAAGGTGGTGATGGCAAGGTTGGGGGAATATAGCAGTACAAGGTGGTGATGGCAAGGTTGGGGGAATATAGCATGTACAAGGTGGTGATGGCAAGGTTGGGGGAATATAGCATGTACAAGGTGGTGATGGCAAGGTTGGGGGAATATAGCAGTACAAGGTGGTAATGGCAAGGTTGGGGGAATATAGCACGTCCAAGGTGGTGATGGCAAGGTTGGGGGAATATAGCACGTCCAAAGTGGTGATGGCAAGGTTGGGGGAATATAGCACGTACAAGGTGGAGATGGCAAGGTTGTGGGGAATATAGCACGTACAAGGTGGAGATGGCAAGGTTGGGGGAATATAGCACGTACAAGGTGGAGATGGCAAGGTTGGGGGAATATAGCACGTACAAGGTGGAGATGGCAGGGATGGGGAATTTAACAAAGAGGAGACAGATGGCAGGGGGGATATAACACATAAAGGGGGAAGGAAATCTTGTAAATGTGGGTGCAGGCTGTTGCTCTGGGTTTATATCTTGTGCTATGGTGCTGTATTTGTTGCTCTGGAGTTATATCTGAAGTCTAGATCTGTTAAATGTATGCCCCCCCCCCAATTTGTTTTTTAAAAATTCTGTGGACCCCATAAGTCCACCATGTACAATCTAATGTTCTATGGACTCTCAATGACCTCATGACCTCCTACAGACATCTTGCCTATCCCCGAAGGGTATGCTCTAAAATACTGTTCTTTGAGATCTTGACCCATGGCATTCTGGGCTGTCCTGCATCACAGTACATTACATGAAGAGAAAAAAATAATAATAATGCTATTGTCTATTTTTGAGATATCAATAGTCTAAATGAAATTTATTTTTATTTTTTTAAGCCCTACTGGTCTAGTTGAGCACCAGGGAAGCTGAAACACATTGCAGGTTCAAGAAGCGCCACATGACCCTGTGCAGATAACCCATGCACCCGTTACGTCCCAGAATCTGGTAGAGAACGTTGGCTGCTATGCCAAGAAGGCAGATGTGTCCGAACTGTACCCAGTGGACTTCATCTTGAAGAGAGGATCCTACAGACTGACCTATACTGACCTCACGTTGGCTATCCTGCGCTATGTTAATAGCCATTACGTATACTGCCCTGCTTGGGTGAAACTCCCAACACCCATATCACGGAACTATGGGAACCATCTCTACATTGTTGCAATCCCATGAAGCTCATCCGGTTGTGAGGAGAAGAAGAAGAAAAAAAGGACAGAGTTAAGAAATCTTAAACCTACACCTCAATTATATTTTATATTTTTGGTCTAATAACAAAATAACAGGAGTATAAATAGACAATACAACACATAATCGGGCAAGTGCTGCCAACACCTACATAACCCCGAGCCTAGCTGGAGAGCAAATGAGAAAAGACAAGTAGGAGTTGAACGTTTGGTAAATAACATCATTCATGTCTGCAGGGGAGGGCTGGCAACTTCAGAGAGCAAATCTATTTAGCGGTCCATAGTGCAACTTCATCAGCCCATCCATTGTCAGAGCAAAGTACAATAAGGTACATAGAAGATAAGGCAAGACCGATAAAGTACAGGGATTGATAGACAGAAATATAGAAATTGTTGTTCACTGGGCCATTTAGAAGCAAAAAGTGGTGCACCCCCAGCCCACTAAGCCAAATTAGAGTGCGGCCAGCGGGGCCACTGCCCCTCTACCACCCTTGCCGGCCCTCCCCTGAATATCCGGGGCATACAGCAGAAATGTAAGATGTGAGAAGAGCCAGATAGTAGACACCAACGTGTTGTAAGTTTGATCATTTGGGATGTGGATTCCTTTATCCTGGCTGATTTGTTGAAGTATGAGGCTAAAGGAGCAGATCGTGATCTGATCGTCTGGTTAAATCACAAATCTTGACATAATTTGAAGAGGAGTCGGTAACTGAAAAAAAATGCCCCTGGCTTCAAGAAACCAAAGTTTGGCGAAGAACATGGCAGAATTCAAAATATTACCGTAGTATAAGCTTTCAGAGGTTTGGAATCCAACAGGTCATTGAAATACAGCCATCTATTGAGAGATCGTATTAGAGAAAAAAGTGTCAAAACGAAGCCAAGGCAGCTATAGCACAGTCATTAGGGAGGTACAGAGAAGGAACCGACATGTAGCCCATGATGTATGGTATAAACGCCTGGCGTTGGGGTGCCAGAGCTATCTTAATAATGGCTTTATCATCTAAATGAGCAGTTAATTCAGGATGAGATCCAGAAAGGCTGGCGAGTACATCAGGGTAGGGGGTAAGCTTTTGGATGGAGCTTGAAAAAGTCTGGAAGTTATAGTAAGAGCATCAGCCATTAGGGTCTTAAACCTCTGGGGGGGGGGGGGGGGGGGATAGGGGACTTGGTATATTGAACTTATGGTGGAGAGATTAGAGCATAATATGCTTGAACTCAAATCAAACCTTATGAATTATCTCAGCAGTGGCCAGGTTATCTGTGAAGAACATAAAATGTGGCTCCTGACCACGAAGACCACAAATTCAAGCAGCCGCAGACCTTGAAAAGTGGCGGGTTTTCTCTGGATTTTGGGATACACAACACATCTGATCAGTCATGGTGTTTATCACAGATGGCAACAAAACCTATAGAAACAGCTGCATCCGAGACTAGTCAGGGTGGAAGTCAGACAGGATGCCCAGGAACGTATGGAGGAGTGATGGGGTTATAAGAGCCCACTAAGCACTCCCAACTACAGCTGATTAACAAATGAGAACTAACAGTGGATCTGTAATGCGTTTGGTCAGAGATCACCCTTGTTCAATGTCAGGTGTTCCCAGACTATATTAAAAAAGGGACTGTATCCCCTTATACTGTTTATATAGAGTAAAAAAAAAATGATTGTAAAATAAACTATACATTGTGTTAGCAAGACTGCAAGCAAATACCTAAATTAGGAGACAAATGTGTTTTAAATGGATCTTTAGAGTATCCTGGTTATGACATCACCTGTGGCACGGTATGCAAATGAACTGCTTTTCAGTGGGATGTGTGTAATTTGCATATCAAGCATCAGGTGATGTCCTAAGCCGGAGAATCCACAAAGACATTTAAAAGCACATTTTCTCCAAATTTAGGCATTTACTAATGTATTGAGAATTTGCAATATTTTTTTTTTTTTTATTCTTTACATTGGCAGTACACACAATGTTTATGTGATACAGATCCTTTACAGTGAAAATTGCAGTTTATACACACAGAAAATGAAGGCAAGCCGTATTGAGGGCATGTTATTAGCTGTATGCCGAGTACCGTCTGAAGGGCACAGCTCAGACTGGGAAATGACTAACCAAGAAAGCCTTAGGAGATAACAGATCAACCTGCTAGTAATGGAATTAATCTGCAGTGAAGACCCATGAAGGAACAATACAGTATTTCCTCCGGTAGGGAGACATCCAGTCATTACACAGCCAGAGAAAAACACAGAAGAGGTGAAAAAAGGGAAAACGAAGACACAAAAACATGTTTTATCTATTTGTATCCCCATCCCTCCCCCCCCCCCCCCCCCCCCTTGGTGGTTTAATACATGACCCTCACAATGTATAGATCATTTTTCAGTATGTTTTATTCTCTACAGTCACGGTACGAGCAATGTTTTAGGCTGAAAGTGTCCCTTTAAATTAAAAAAAGAGGGGGGAAATTTAGTGCCTTCCACCACCCAGCACTGAGGATTATTACATTTCCCAATACTCCCGTTCCTGTTCTACTAGTCACCCGTGTTTCCTTGGCAAAGCACATTGATCAATGTAAGTTATCCAGAACCTGAACACTAGCTGTTCACACTAAGCTCGGAGGATCACTGAACCATTTCATGCTCCATTAATGACCATGTCCGCACACTTTATGTATCACGACCTCTACAACTCCGACATGGAACGGTGTCAGATCCATTCACACCGTGGATGGCCAGACTACAGATCTCATCATCCTGGACTGTTGGGAGAAGAAGGTCGACCAAGCTGGGGAGAGAGTAAGTGTGATCCTCGTAAAAAGGTATTTTTTTTCCCCTCTAAATGGAGGGATTCAGAAGGTGGGAATGAGTTGTTGGAGGTCACGCCATCTTGTAAAAGGAAAAATAGGTATGCTTTAACAGAACCAAGAGCCGATCTCTACAAATGTCCATTCATGTCCATTATCGACTATGCATATCCTGGATGGGCCATGAAGCTTCGCGTATAGCCCTTATAGGAATGTCAGTGTCACCCAAACATTTAGAATGTTTGGGTTTAGAATGTGAATGTAGAGAATCAAAAAAATGTTTTTAAATATTTTAAAATGTTTGCAGACCCCGTTTATGAGGTCGCTTTGGCAGGACAACAAAAAGGTCTCTCTATAAGAGGAACAGTCCCATTACAGAGGTCTATGCACGTGCAGTAGTACTACCAGTTTGAGTGACTACTTTACCGCTCATGCTCGGTAGCATGACACATGACCTCCCAAGCCCCGCCCCCCTGCATTCTGATTTGCTGAGGGCAGAAGGTAGGAGATACTTTAGTATGTAAATGAACTACTTTCTGCCATAGCACTAATCCTAGCCCAATTAAAAAAAAATAGCCACACATGGGGTTGGCAAGGGGTTAAAGGTCAACGGTCAGCTAAAGATTGTTATGCTTAATTGAAAGATTGCATCCAGTGTAGGCATTTTATATTGAAATACTTTAATGGAAGGATATAAATAAAGCACCTTATTGAGCCCTCTTTGCTTGTATAGCTCTATAGGGGGCGGACATGTTGTCTAGAATCTTGGGATGGAAAAAAAAAATGATTTGACCCCCACCTGACCTAAGATGTCCATCCACTGATAGAGCTATGCAAACAGTGAGGGCTCAATAAGCTACTATATGTATATTCTTCCATAAAAACATTTCTATTTAAAATGTCTACACTTGATGCAATCTTTTAATTAACCCCTTAGTGACAAGACATTTTGACCTTGACTTTCCCTTGGTGACAAGGGCTGTTTTGACATTTCTGGGGTGTTTGTGCTTCGATGTAATTTTCTTCTTCTTTCTCACATACTGTACCCACACAAATTATATGTTGTTTTTATCGTCATAAGTAGGGCTTTCATTAGATACCATTATGTTCATCATATCTTATAATTTACTGGAGAAAAAAATTATAATATTAAAAAAATTCTAACTTTGACCTAAAATATAATTTACACAAATACGATCATTAAAAAAAAGATCCCATCAAAATAGTTTCTAAATGTTTTCCCGTGTTCAGAAATTTGCTTGTTTCCATGTTTTTCTGCCGTTATTTTCAAGTTATGGGGCAAAAAACAAAAATAGTGTTTTTTGTTTTTAACCTACATTGACCCTTTGACCTCAAGCCTAAAATTAACCCCAACTCTAACCCTTAATATATTTTCATTTTAATTTAATTGTAACCCTATAACCTATTCAGAACGTCAGAAGTTTGTTTTTTTTTCCCTTCCGAAGCTCTGAACACAAGAGGGCACAGCCCTATTGCAGGAGCTCCGGCAACGGGGCGACCACGATCACTCCACGCTCCTCAATCGTGGGTGCCCCAGAGCCGAAATTTCGATGCTGGCCATTGCCCTTTATGAGGCAATAGAGCAGCAGCGTTAGAGCAGTTTTTTGCGATTGCCAATTGCGAAAACTGCTTGTTTCACCACAGGACATGCCAGGCACGTCCATTGTCTGCAACGGAGTTCCATGCTGGACGTGCCTGACACTTCCATTGTCGCAAAGGGGTTAAACCTAAACGGGTTTCTTTTGCAATAAAAGGCATCTATAGGATCGGATAGCGCCATCTCTCTTGGCAGTGAATTCCACACAAACAGTAAGAATTTTATTGCTTCCTTTCTCAGTGAATCAATGAAAGTGTAGGAGACACAAACCCTTGAAAAAGTCTGTGAATGTATCAGTCTCTCCCCACAAAGACAGTCACCCTAGGCATTTGTTGTTTGTTTGTATATTATGACTGCTCGAACAGAAGTCCCTTGGGAGATGAACAAGTAACTGTTCCAAGATGACTTTCTTCTATTACATTCTGCTTTTGTGCTCCTGTATCAGTTTATTGGAGAGCAGGGAGGGTTGACAGCACAGATACATTACAAGGGTTTTGTACGACATATGCAAAATACATAGAAAACCATTTAACCCCTGACCTCCAGACAAAATGATTAATACTGCAGGTTTTAATGGCAGCAGCCATGGGAGGGTTAGTAGCAGGCAGTATTCCCAAGACCTTTTCAAGGTCATGTCCTTACAAAGATATGTGTGACTACGGCAGTGGGATGCAATCTTTAGAACTATAAACACTTGCCTCCCAGAATCCTTTTGGGCAAACCTTTGTCTGCAGTTTCCAATCTGCTGTTCCGTGAAGGGGCATCAGAAAAAGTCTACATACACCTAGTAGGGCATGATCGCTTTTCTTTTCATTACATAATAGGCGGTTCCTTTCTTTCTGTGTTTAAAGGGACTCAGTCACCTAAACAGTGTTTATCCTGCAAATGTAGAGAATAAAAAAAAAAACAGAAGAAGACCCATACACTGTGTTAGCAAAACTGCAAGAACATGCATTTATTAAAAGAGATCGGCAGAAAAGGGGCCCATCTAGGGTTGGCCGCCTTTTCTTCAGAAAAATACCGGCCTTGGTACTGTCTCCATAGACTTAACAACGGCCTGATGCCAATTTTTACTGGCCTGCCGGTAAAATACCAGCCAAGTGGCAACCATCTAGTCTGCCCAATTTTTGAAATACTTTTATTAGTCTCTGGCCTCTTCGAATATCTAGGATAGCCGTATGCCTATTCCACACATGCTGGAACGCATTTCCATGCATCTACTACCCTCTCCTCTAGTTGTGGTCGTTTTTCTTCTTTTAAAAATATACTCTCTTCCTTTACAGCGTTGATTCCTTTTATGTATTCAAATGTTTCTATCATAATCCCCCGTTTTGTCTTTCTGCCAAGCTAGAATGGGGTTTCAATATGTCTGTGACTGAAGTCTCCTGTTTATGACATCACCCATGATGGCTATATGTGCAAATTAAACTACTTTTTAATGGGAAGAGTGTAATTTGCATATCCAGCCCCAAGGTGATGTCATGCATCCATTTAACAACAGAGCTATAAACACACACACACACACACACACACACACACACACACACACATTACATACATAATTACCTATAAGAAGGCTAAATGTGTGTATTTTTTTACGCATTGCAATACTACAAATTTAATCTCTTCAGACTGTAACAAAAAAAAACCCACATTTCTTTCAGTTAAAAATGAGAGTATTGATATTTAGAACAGCGAAGGCCGTGAAACAAACGGTATTTAAAATAACGATCTCTCTAATAGATTAAGACGTGAGATGCAGGGTGATGGAAGACAAGTGACAGGAATCGCCACAGTCCTCCGCAGGGTACGTCCATGAGCAGTCATTAATAAAACTTCCGAAGCAGAGTCTCCAAAACTTTGCCTCAGGTGAGAAACGTGAAGCGAAATAAAATGTACTCCCTAACCAAAGATTGAACACATTCCACCAACACCGAGCACTATACAGGCTATTAAATCGGAGGGTTTGTTATTATTGATAGCAGACAGTCTGCTGTATTGTATACAGAGGATTTCGACAAGCCCCGCAATCACTCAGGTGTGTTATGGTCTGCGGACGTCAAGGCACATGGAAACGGTCTCGCTGATTTGTAGAAACCGCCAGGAAAATAAACGTGTTATGGGAGGGATGCCTGAAGAATGGAAGAGTCTTTGTATATCTTCTGGTAAACATTTAAAAAAAAAAAATAAGAATTGTCAAAACAATTTGTCGGGGAAAAAATATCCCACAAGAAACAGTGTAGTGGACCGCCAACCCTCCCCGATGCCCAATGGTTTTCAAGATTTAAAGCTTTCATTCGATGCAAAATGTAAAGCCTTATTAGGCAGTGGAGTAGACTTGTATATACAGAAATCTACAAATACGTTTAAACACGTTTACCCAAAGCCGAGGCAAGAATAGAAACTTGTGCCCGCCTAGATATGATTTCATATTTTGCAGGAAAATTAACAAAAATGGATACAAGGTCTTCCTAGGGTGTAGATTTCATTACAGTCGGTACCTGTGGCGTTTAGGGGGTGTACCTCTGCCTGGCAGAGACCTGTACCTTCCCATTCAGCCGCAGTTGCCACATGCTGGGCTGGAGTAGGTATAAAGTAAAAATAATAATAATACCGTCTCCTTAACCCTACATAAAAAAAATTTAACAGTCACAAAAATCTATTTTTAAAAAAAAGCATGAATTCTTCATATTCTATAATGAGCACAGACCTGCCAGTCATGAAAGGCGGACGGTAATTGGCGGAGGCAGGATGTGCAAACCGTTGCACAATTACAATTTTAATTGGAGAAATAAAGTAGGCCGTCTGAGGTATCAGAGACCTTAAATTTACATGTTAGGTGTAATATAGTAAGCTAATGCCATTGTAAAACACATTTTATTCAACCACAAGGTTAACTATGGAGCCATTTTTAGTTTGTTCGTTTATTTTTTTTTTGGGGGGGGGGGTACACATAGGAACGTAATTGATATAAAGGTCTTCGTTTTCAAGGTTAATTTTGGCCCAGCTGGTACAATGTAATAATAAAGCACATTTTATTTAACATTTTTTAGTTTGCACTTACAATATCTGGCATGCCCAAACTCAAAAACACAAAATGTATGGCACATTGATAAGAGTCCCTTCATTCTACACAGCAATGGCCATTTTGACTGACTGGTTTTAGCATTTTCCTGGCTGTCAATTTATTATTTTTTATACATTTGACATTCTGGCACTTGTCCAGTGAAATAAATAAATCATTAGCTCATAATAGCTTGATGGAGCATGTTTGAGAGGCCTCTGAGGACCATTATTTCTATGGTGTAGAGCCTGCTTCCTGTTGCGTTCCTCTGCACTTCCTGTTGCGTTCCTCCGCACTTCCGGTCATGTTCCTCCTAGAGACTTTCATATTATTCCACCCACCTTTATAGGGCGTTGTAATAAATTAATTTGCACATTGGTAATATACAGCCTGACTTAAAAGAAATGGTAATAGTGTATTACCTGTAACCATGAGGGAGGCCCCTCTTTCCAGATTAAAACAAACAGTCTTTTGAAAAAAATTTCACTTGTGCTCTGGTTAAAAGTTACTCTTCACAGTCGTTGCAAGAGCACATAGCGGGGCGAAATTCCCAGGGTAGCAGAGGCATTATCAAACACAAATCTACACACACACCAAACAAGCTGAAAGGCCCACTTATCACACATTCCCAGTACTACCATCACTGCAAGGGATTCTCCAGCCAATGATTCCAGCCATCGCCTCCATAGACTTAACATTGGTATTCTTTTTTTTCCATGTGAGGGAGCAAAGGAAAATATAGTCTTTGGTATCCTGACCTCTTGCGCCCCCTGATTCTCTTGAACCCCGGCCCACTCCTACTGAACCCCCGCTCCTCTTGAACCTCCCCCACTCCTACTGAACCCCCGCTCCTCTTGAACCTCCCCAACTCCTACTGAACCCCCATTCCTCTCGAACCTCCCCAACTCCTACTGAACCCCCACTCCTCTTGAACCTCCCCAACTCCTACTGAACCCCCACTCCTCTTGAACCTCCCACACCTACTGAACCCCCACTCCTCTTGAACCTCCCCCACTCCTACTGAACCCCCACTCCTCTTGAACCTCCCCCACACCTACTGAACCCCCACTCCTCTTGAACCTCCCCCAGACACACACTGTTGTAATAATGAGTTGTGGGGAGATACACTATCTAAGTTAAGATAGGATGGGGTTTGGCCTAAAATTCCTTTGTGTTCTAACATAAAACAGTTTATTATAGTTACATAATAGTTTAGGTTTAAAAAAAAAAAAAAAAAGGACTTGTGTCCATCAAGGTCAACCATCAAGTTATATTTAGGAATCCTGCCATATCAGTTGATAAAGAAGGCAGGTCTCTGAAATTAGTATCTAGATAATCATCTTAAAGAAAATCAATGGAATGTACATAGATTTACAGAACTAGCCATGTAATTGCCGTCACAGTCAATGTATTGAATAGCAGTTTTCTTACTTAGTGAAATACCTCTCCTAACGACAGTATAAACGTCTGGTATATAGACTTTCTGAGATCCTTTTTACGGTCTTTGAACGCCTCCATGCTCCCACCGTATGTCGGGAAATGGGAAAAAGCCCTTCAAATCAATTTGACTACTCCGCAGTGGGAAAAGATTTTCACATTGACGCATAAAACATCCACCCAAACCAAGACACAAGAAATGGGGTATAAGCTTCTGTCCCACTGGTATAAGACCCCCTCTTTCCTCCACAAAATATTCCCTGAGTGTTCTAACACCTGCTGGCGATGTGGGACAGGTGAAGGTACAATGTTGCACATTTGGTGGGAATGCCCCCTTATTATACCCTACTGGACATCGATCCACTTCACGCTACAGAATTTTGCAGACCATGTCCCACCGTTCAAACCTGAGGCCCTGCTCCTCCACCACACTTCACAACCTGCTACCCTTTACAAAAAAAATCCATTGTCATGAATCTATTAAACGCAGCAAAAGCTCTTATGAAGTGACACCTCCCTCTTTGCGAGAGTGGGTAGCCAAGGTGGAATCGATACGTAATATGGAAAGCATTATTGGTGCACAATGCTGCTTGGTTTTATTGGCTTGAGTTCCTGGACTCTCCCCAGCTACAATCCCTGGTGTAGATGTTCCCCACGTGCCGCCGCTCCCTAAATAGATTGATATATGTTAATTATTTTAAGATTATCTGCTAAGATAAAAGTCAATCATTCAGTTGTATTTTTTTTATTTATATCGAATTGATATCGATATTATGTTAATGTTCCAAGGGATCTACGTTCACCTGACGTGTTCCAAATAAGTTTATTGTACGACTGTTCCCTTTCCATGCCTCCCCTTCTTATTTTCTGTACCCCCACCCACCCTTTATTGTTTTATAAAATACAAAATACAATAAAATTTGATTTATGACAAAAAAAAAAAGAATTTCTGAGATCCATACAGTGTCTTCAGCAAATGCTCACATAAGCAGAACCAAAAAGAATTCAATATATTAATGGCACCAAGCATTAAAGGGTTAGTACCTTTTTTCCCCCTCTATGTCGGACATGTTGTCTAATGTGAAATGCACTCATGTTTCCTTTAAAACCATTTACAATTCTCCTGAAGTTTTAAATTGAAAATAATTCCAGCGGGGCTTCTAAATTCAGTGACGGCCAATGATGAGGACTTGGAGAGATGAGCCGTGGCAACAATAATAAATCTATGACACTTAATTTGCTATTTTTTCCGGAGAGGTTTATATATTTGTTTACATGATACAGTACTCCCTTTTCGGCGATGGCGTTGAATTTAGAAGCCGGTAAAACTATTTTCATCGTGAAATGGTTTTGAAAGGTGTGAGTGTATTTCAACTATACCAAATTCATGTACATCACACAGTAAAGTTCTACTAGGTGAATTTCATTCACATTTATCGCCGTATCCTAGAAAATGGTTTTTTGCCCTTGAACTGACCTTGGTGGTGTCATCATGTGATCGCTGGTACCGTTTCCAGCGGCAGCCATAGATTCCTGTCAGACACGACAAACATAACTGCGGCTCGTAGTACTGTAGTGGTTGGTGTTTTACCATACTCTCCCCAGCGCTTCAGCACCCGGCTATTAAAACTCCATCGGGCCCCGGCCTCCCTGGGAACACAAAGACACAAAAAGGGAAATTAACATCTTAAAGCAACAGTACATGTAAAAAAATTTAAAAAAGTTTTTCTATCTCATGTTCCTGCAAAGACATGGAGAATAGACACATGCAGGTGGATTGGGAAGAGAAACTCATCATTGCTCACATTATTATGGTTTTATTTAGTCACTTCCTGTGGTGCTGGAATAGAACACATTGTGTGGAATATATTAAGTTTGCTCTTGTACACAGAAGGCTCTCTTAACAGTGCAACACATTGTAAAGTACTTTGAAAGCACATTAATACGCCAGACCGTCCCTTTAAAACACATTAAAAGCACATTAAAACACCAGACCGTCCCTTTAAGTAATATATATATATATATTTTTTTTAAATCAGATGGGGGCCCACATGTTGTCTAGAAGTACCTTCCTCTTAAATGTCTCCCATCACTTAGGTGTTGTGGTAACCCCAACATAAACAAGTAAGGCCCTAAAGTTTGCATACATGGTAGCGCCATCCAGTGGTTGGCATCAGCATTGCTCATGGTGGACATTTACTGGGGTCTGTGGTGGATAATTTAATCATTATACACAGTCTATTCTTATAAACCTTGCTATGGACATTGCTATCCGTATACAGCCACTTTACCAATCCTCTGGTTATAAATTATATAAACCTCCATACAGCTCTTTAAAAGCTATAGTACAATAATTGCTAAAATTTATTTGGTTATATAAATTTATTTCAAAGTACGGTCCCTTTCGACCTGGGTAATTCTTACAAATTGACAACCTGGACCAGCCAAATCTCTGCCTCATTGTTTATCTGAATCTGCACGGTACCCTCACACCTGAGGACAAGAAGCTGAACAGCTGGGTATAGTGAGATTATATACTGCATATAATGGATATGAATTATCTGGGCTGGCTCTGGCAGCAGCACAATGGATGGATGAGTGACAGCTGTCAGCTATTACTGATGCCGCAGGCAGGGGGGGGACTGGAGCAACAGGCAGGGGGTCCGCAGTTTCTACCAGAAGTGAAACATGAAATATTTATATACATATAATCCATACATTGGTGGTAGAAACAGATCCTTAGCTTGCTGGGATCTCTAGAAAGACATTGGTAGAAAAAATAATTTTAAAGGGAACATTTGGGTTTGTATGTACTTCCACCCCATGATAAATGGGGCATCTAAAGAGGAGAACTTGCAAGGGCATTTGGAACTGGTGCAACTCCAGCCCATTTAGCCAGGTTACAATGGCACCCTGGGCTACACTAACTGTTCTCTATAATTCCACACTAGCTTGTTAGAACAGAAGTCCCAGACATAGCTAGAGGACCACCGTTGGATGCACAGGTTGTTAAGTGCATGGACCTTCCCATGGGGTTTTTAACTTCAAATAAAGAAACACATGCCAGGTTTGCAGTACATACCAGCTGAGAGCTAATAGGACCTCTCTCTCCAGAGGAGAGGGTCTGTTGGAAGATGTAACAAAAAGTCATTAGAGCATAACCGGAAATGTCTCCAGATCCCAGACGAGTCTGCAGACATGTTTTTAATGTAGCACTCCTGATCATACAGTGCTGCAAGGGATTATGGGTATGCAAATTGACTGGGATCAAGATAGTCTTTCATAAATAGAGGTGCTGTGTCAGAAAAAACACCACAGGAGGCCAAAGGAATTTTTTTTTTTTTTTTTACAGAAACGTATAAAAAAAATTTCTGTGCGCCTTCTTCTACTACAGCGCGGACAGCGGACATCTTGTGTCCGTCTCACTGTCTGCCTGCTCCCTCCTACTAGTGTCATACTTCCTAAATTAATCTAGTATTAGCATATACACAAGTACATCACTCCTGCTCCACCATCATCCTGCCCAACTATTCACATTTTAATTTGCACTCCCATCTTACTTTCCTCCCTCCCATCTTGCACAGATTATGGGATGTCTCTTCAATAATACTTTGTAGATATACCTTTCAAAAATTAGAAATGGCCTTTAATATATATGTGTATATAATTACTATAAATTGGTGTATTTGCTCCTTCTGTAATCCAGGTTATTACACCTCTGCAGTGTTTGGTAACGGCGATGTGATGAGCTACTGAATCTATATACGGAGGGTCAGGGGGCACAGGCCAAACTGAGGAGTTCTACAGTCGCTGTAATCCCAAATCACTGCAAAGGAAGATATAACCGTTTCAATGTACTTTGCTGGGTTCTTTTTTTGCATATTATAAAATATAATGTGCAAGGTGACTGCGTTTTACCTTTTAATACATTAACTAAGCTTCTCAATTACTGCGCTAGGCCATAACACTGCAGACTGATTGGTGTCTGGTCCCATTTGATTCTATTTAATTATTCTTTGGGGATTCAATTTGTAATCCAGGGTTTTTAACCTGAAATGGTTCATAATAAAATCAATGATTTTAATTCCCTTAAACCCGGAGTTTCTGTGTGATCATTTCAGTTCCTTTGGTTTGAGACCCCTCTCTTCATTAGAATTTAATTTATTTATTTTTTCTTTAAAAGATTATTTACATGCTTGCATGGGAAAAATATATGGGAGTTTGTTACGGCCTGGAAGAATGGCTTCAATTTGTACCGGCTCTTAAAGGAATTACACAATGCTCCAATCATTGGGAAAACCATTTCAAAATAATTTATAGATGGTATTTACCCCCCTATAGGTTGAATAAAATGAACTCCAGATATTCAGATACATGTTGGAGAAACTGTGGAATATGGTTTCTTGGTATTGTCCTAAACTCACACAATTCTGACAGGAAATACATATATTAATCCAAAAAGTAAATTCTAATATTCCTGTATTCACTTCAGAATTGGCTTTATTCAAATTCTTCCCTGATACTATTGAAAAAAATTGATAAAATTAGATTTGGACATATCCATTTGGTTTGTCACCAACAATCCCTACTATTAAAGAAGTTTTTAATTATATACTAGAAAATAAGGGGTACAAACTGGCTCTCAGACAACCTTTGCAGTTATATAACCTTAGACACTACTGGGACGAATGGCAAACAGATTAAAAGAGAATATCGGTTTTGATTGCTTGTATCAAGAAAAATATTTGAAAAATTGTTTGACTACATCAATTTTTATTCAATTACGCTATTATCATAACTAGGTATTGTTGTGTCGTGTTACGTATACTAGAATTGGTTATAGTCATTAGAATTAAAAAATAAATAAATAAAAAAGCTATTGTGGATGGATGGATTTTTTTACCACCATCCCCTCCCCCCAATTTTCTATTTTCTTTTGTTTTATTTATTAAACAGTGTAATTTAATGGCATAATTAATTCATACCAATGTGTTATCACAATGAAAACTGACTATAAAGTGCCAATACTTTCATCATTGATTTAAATATGGAATGGATACATTGATATTTACTTTTTATGTATAACATAACATGTAGAACATATGGTATTTTCTCCTTCACTGTAAAAGTTATTGTCAAAATATCTCTTTAATAAAATATATTGAAAAAAAAAATCATTTGTATAGAGGCGGGGAAGGGGAGGGGTTGGCTTTGCAATAATCTATATTCAATAATAGAATTAATTAATAATACTTTCTTTCCAATTGAAGTATTCTATACTTTGCCATAGTTGTCAACAGTCCTGGGTTTGCCATACCAGTCTGTTTTTTGGGGTGTCACCTACTTAGCTATACATGGTGCAGAGACAAACCTAATGAGTTTGTTTAGCAGGAGAAACTCACCAGATTCATCCCTGCACAATGTATAGGTAAATAGTGACGTACTCGAAATCTCAAAAAATCTATGTACCATCAAAAGCCATGATCAACTTTCCCGGTCTTGGTAAATAGAAGTTAAAAGGACTGTCTTGTTGCCCAAAATGCATTTTCCAAATGTTAACGCATAATAATGTGCTTTCAAAGCACTTTAAAACACATGTTTTACATTTTGCACTGCTCAAAATTTGAAATACTTACAGCTAGATGAAATTTTGCAATTACAGCAGTTTGCAAGAAGCCAGGACTGCCCACACTCGCTGAATAAAAGTAAGTTTCCTTTTATTTATTTATTTTGCTGCAGGAACCAATGAGAATAATTTCATTCAAATGAATGGAATATCCTGTCTCTCTAGTGATGTCATCAGACAATGTGTTGCATCTTTAAGAGATCCTACTGTGTACAAGATTAAGGTTATCTGATCGGCAATGCTTGTTTTCTGCAAATTTATATTTTATGTTTTAGTTCTTAATATTTAATATTTAATTTGAAAGCTTTTTGAGGGTCTCTCCTGGAAATTGCGGTGATCTTTTTCTAAACCGAAGGGATGACAGCATAGCCAGGGTTACCCTCACTGACTTACACGGACATCTGGGCTGCCTCCACTAAGGGAGCAATCTGGTGCAGTGGAAAGAGTTGTGGGTGGAATCTAGCACTGTTCTAAGGTATGTGGTGTTGTAGGGTTATGAGTGGTGCAACCTGGAGAGCAAGGGGTTCAACCAATGAGTAGGGTTGCCACCTGGCCGGTATTTTACCGGCAGGCCGGTAAAAAAATTTGGCATCAGGCCAATGTTAAGTCTATGGAGACAGTACCAAGGCCGGTATTTTTTTGAAGAAAAGGTGGCCAACCCTACCAATGTGGGATGGAAGGTGCATGAGTTTAGTCAAAACCTAAATACACATTGGGTAGGTGTCCATTTAGTCCTGAATTTGTGGAACAGACAAATCCCCATCACATTGCCCAACTTGTAGCAAATTGTGTTGATCTGCTTCATAAATCAATTAGGAGCCTACTGAACAAGACCGAGATTTCAATGAAACCTTCGTAAAGTACACATCAAAATGACTGTGACATTAAGCAATATTAACAAACCCACAAGCACAACATGCGTCCGGTATTTAGACAGCTGGATATGAGGTGTGCTATTTATTAAAGATCAACACCAGCAGAGCCATTGCGAATACTGGGAAAATATTGAAATAATTAAATGTTCAGTGTTTGAAAAAGAAAAAAAAAAAAAAGAATTTGACTGATAAATATGTCCACAAACAGTGGGGTGGCTAAACTTGCTTAAAGTGAGTGCCACATACGATGTTTTAGACACGAACATGTATATAAATATTAAAGAAATACATGTACGGAATATTTATTAATGGATGCCATTTTTGTTAATTTGTATAAGTTTGTATAATCACAAAGTACAAAAATACACCAAATGTTTTCAAAAAACCTCACTGATTATTTTAACTATATAAGAGCGTATTTAATGACAGTATGACATCACCTGTGGCACGGAATGTAAATTACACATTCCCCCTTGAAAAGAAGTTCATTTGCATACCGTGCCACAGGTGATGTCATAAGCAGAAGACTCCACAGACACATTTTTATCCTGATTTAGGCATTTGCTTGTATTTTTGCCAACACAGTGTATAGATCATTTTCAATAATTTTTTATTCTCCAAATTCACAGTATAAACAATGTTTAGGTGATGGTGAAAAATGAGTACACAGCTCCTATATTCAGTATAGTGATAAATAGTACGTACTAAAACCTCCACCACAAATCACAAGTATATTAAAAAGAAATATTATATATAAGTAAATAAATACAAACCCCAAAGAGATATGGGGGAAACAGTATGTCGGGCGTGCTTCTGGGGTGCCATGTGAAATTCGTAGGATAAGTCTCATAAGACGAAAAAATAGTTACTAGTCTTGAGTAAGACAGTGGAAAACCACTGAAGAGAAAAAAAAACTAATTACAAAATAAATAGACAACGCTAAATATTTATCATTGATTGAAATTAGATGATAATAAAAAAAACTTGAACAGTAAACTGTGAATAAATAAGTATAAAATACACACATACACACACACACACACACACAGGTATAAACAAAAATATATAAATGTTTAATAATAGATATAGTAAGCGATTAATATACGACACATAAATACAAATGATACATCACTAAAAAAACAAAACTATATGAATAAATATATGGACAAAAGATTTATATAAAACAATAAGTATAAATATACATGTGGAAATGCAGTAAAATCGCTTGGAAAGGCAGGTTTTAATCCCACAGGTGGTGTCTATTGAGAATCAATAAAACCACAAAGGGAAAGTATTTACTCACTTGTTGCAAAACATTTATTATGGCAAACCGCTGTAGAGATGAGCTGACGATACAACAAAGAGGCTTAGACCTGGCCAGGTAGCTTCAGAACAAAAGAGGGACGGGTTTCGGTAAAACTTCTTCAGCCTCATACATACCCGTCTAGCACATTTCTACCAGCGGGGAGGAGTGATTAAATAGCCCCACCTCCAAGCGTTTTTTACTGAATTTCCTCATGTATATTTATACTTATTGTTTTATATAAATCTTTTGTCCATGTATTCATTTATATATGTTTTTAGTGATGTATAATTTGTATTTATGTGTCATATAGTTATTGCTTACTATAACTATTATTAAAAACCATATTTATTTTTATACTTTACTTGTGTATGTGTATTTTATAAATTATTTCTACACAGTTTACTATTCGACTATTTTTTTTTTTATCATCTAATTTCAATCAATGATAAATATTTAGCAATGTTTAGGTGACACAATCCCTTTAAAAACGTACATTGCAATCCAGTGGACTCCGTTTATACCCAGTAAATAATTATAAAGCTTGGGGGGGGGGGGGAAGTAGAATATATAATGCAAAACGGCGCTCAGCCGACATAATTCCCACGAAACGCACTCACCATTCGGCCCATCTAGTCTGCCCAATTTTCTAAATCCTTTTATTAGTCCCCATTTCCCTATCTTATATCTAGGATAGCCTTGTGCCTATCCCACGCATGCTTACACTCCTTCACTGTGCTTACCTCTACCACTTCTGCTGGAAGGCTATTCCATACATCCACTACCCTCTCAGTACAGTAATACTTTTATTAGTCCCCATTTCCCCATCTTATATCTAGGATAGCCTTGTGCCTATCCCACGCATGCTTACACTCCTTCACTGTGCTTACCTCTACCACTTCCGCTGGAAGGCTATTCCATACATCCACTACCCTCTCAGTAAAGTAATACTTTGGATATTACTATACTCTAATACTGCTCCTCCATCTAAATGTTGAATTCCAACTCCCATTAGCCAGGCAGAAGGCCCGCACATCTCCCAGCCAGGGATTACTTAAAACCTTCCAAATCAATGTAGGTCATCCACGGTTGATATTAAAATAGAGTAAAACCATAAACCCTGCTCAATACAAAAAAAAAGGTCGTTAGGTGGTGTGCAGCACATAGAAGCTTAAGATGCCGTCACACAGCGCCATTGTGCCAAAAACTAAAAATACATTCCTTCTCATTCACTGCGCTGGGGTCAGAAATTCATTTTAAGGATCATTTCAGGGTTTAAAGGATTAAAGGGTGTTGGAGTTCCCAGTGACTGAGTGGATCCCTAGTCGAATAATCTTCCCGGATTCATTGAGGTACTACTACAACACAATCTCCTGACGATCATTTAAAAAAAAAAAAAATTGCAGTGCTTTATAATGATAAAAAAAAAAAAGTGTATCATTATAAAGCACTGCAATTTATTTATTTATTTATTTTTTTTAAGTGCCATGATCCAGCGAGTATATTTTCTGTTTGTTGTACAGGTTTCTAATATACGGAAAAATGCACTTATTTTTACTTTAAAACAATGTGCAGTTCTTCTCTATTTTACAGAGATTGCAAATGTAGATGAAAAAAAATAGGTACAGAGCATAGTTAGACTAACAAGAACAGACTGATACATGAGGCCGAGGGGACAGCTTGGAAGCTTACAACAAACAAAAGCAAAATAAAAGTAGTCAAACAAATTTGTGCATCAAATAACAAAAAGAAAATGCTGTCCAAATAAGACAACAGACATAGACAGAAATAATATTATCACCTCTAACCCATCAAAAACCATTGCTCTGGAGGCTGGGAAAGCAGAGAAGTCATTGTTTGTTATTTGTGGAACAAATAGTCAGAACATACAGGATTCTACAGAAACCATGGCATAACATGCACACATCAAGGACAAATCGAGGTCAACATGGTGACACTGGCAGAGACTAGTGCTTTTAATAATTTTTCAGTATTAAAAAGGGACAAAAAAAACTTTATTTTGCACTTGTGCTTCTAATATAGAAGCACAAGTGAAATTTTAGTTGCCCCTATTCAGAGGATAAACTGGCGTGTACTTTTGATAGTACTTTTGATAGTACACGCCAGTTTATCCTCTAACCGGCGGCGGCCATGTTTCCATAGGAAGCAGGCAGCCGTCTGGTCGGCGACCGGCTCTCTCTGCTAGCACCTTTAATATTACTTTAAAACATTAAAAGGAGCTTTCTGCTTTCCTGGAGTATGGGATAAGACCCCTGTATAGCGAGAGTGTTATTTATCTGATTGGTTTAGGGGTTTTGAGAATATACCGTACATTTATCATACCCCCAACATTGGCGAAAGAGGGACACTTTCATTTTTGTGGGAGTGGCTTAAGGTGAGGCTGTGGGCGGGGCATTACAGAACATTTTCAGTTATTTTGTGGTCAGTTAGTAACTCGTGTCATCTCGGTTATATTAATAATAGAGAATTTTACCTACGCCAAGTAATATGTAAAACACATTTAAGGCAATGAACACACATTGTGATAACACAGCTCTGTGAGATAGTCTAACAAATCGAAAAGCGTATTTTTCCGAGATCAGTGATAAGCATCGTACAGGTCAAGGTTTCTGAAGTTTGAAGGAAATTTTATTTTGCAATAATTTATACTGTGGTTAACGTTTTATTTTTTTATTTTTATTTTTTAAGTGTCAATATTCCCTGAATTACTAGATGATATGGCAGGCAGACATTCCGATAGACAGACAGGCAATAGAAACATAGAATGTGGATTATTTATAAAAGTTCATTCTTGGAGAAAATGCTAAAAAGGGAAGCAGTGACTATAGAAACCAATGGAACTTTCCTGCTGTTTACATCACTTTTAGAACTTTGGCCCAGAAGCGAGTTTTATAAATAACTCCCAAAGTATCAGCAGAAGAGAAGCCAACAGCCCAAGGACTGCATGCTTTCTATGGGCTGCAGGGTGATGTGTGCACACATCGCAAGTATAATTATCATGAGAACCGTTAAATTGGTCAAAAGTAACATCTCCAGGATGCGACTGAAAACCAGAGAATGTCCAATTCTACCTTTCCTCATTGAAGTGTTGCTCCCCCCCCCCCCCCCCCCCCATTTTTAATATTTGGCTCAAGTTCTCCCCCAGGGATTACTCTGCATTTATACTGCAGGTGTGGCAGCACTGATTATATAGACACTGAACATATAAAATGTTGTTTCGTTCAGTCACTTACTGTGCTGCTGGAATATAATGCATTGTGTGGAATCTAAGTAACCTTGCTCTTGTACACGTAGGATCTCTTAACAGTTCAACACATATCTCTGATGACCTCACTAGAGAGACAGGAAATTCCATTAACTTGAATGAAATTATTCTTATTGGTCCCTGCAGAAAAAAAAGCAAGGAAATTACTTTTACATAGATAGTGTGGGCAGTCCTGGTTTCTTGCAAACTGCTGTAATTTCGCAAGATTTCATCTAAGTTTTTATATTTTAAGCGATGTAAAATATAAAACATTTTAAAGTCCTTTTGTAAGCTCATTAATATGCATTAACATTCAGAAGATGCACCCGACAGTCCCTTTATGCACCCATCTTGCAACAGGGACTCACCCAAGCACTTTACGCTCCCTGTGCCTCTGTGGAGTCAGGGGGTTGGGTGGTTACCTCCGATGTTCTGACGTGCGGGGAGTGAGAGAGGTAGCCTCAGATCAGCTGGTGGGGAGGGAGATATTTTGTGCTCCACAGCCAGTGCCTTTGACACCCCTAGTGAGTTGCTCCCTGTGCAATTGAAGAGGTAGCACACTCCCTAAGGCTGGCCCTGGGTAGAGACACAAAAGACAGACACACACACAGAACATTGAACTCACAAGAAAATAATAAAAAAAATCAGGCCTTCTTAGTGGTGTAAAATAGTTCTCTTTGAGAATATTTCCACTTTGTATGTGGATTGTGAAGTCTTGACCCAAGTGCAGCAATTTGGTTTGTCCTGTGTACGTGAAGGGTTAAATCATTTGTGTGTGTGTGTGGATGTTTTTGATAACTTTCAAATCGACAGACTGGCAGCTATTCTGGTTAAGGGGGAGGTTGAGATGGGCTGAGATTTACACCAGATGCTTTTTAGCTAGCTTTACGAGCAGGCTTTGCCTGGGATTCAGATACTTGTCGCTCAGTATATTTCAGTGTCCTTTCGGTGGCAGAATTGGGAGGTTATTTGGGGGCATATTGTGTAGCTTGCTGTGAAGTTGATGAGTCACAAGGTTTAAGGGTAGCATGGACAAAAGGTGATTAGGACATCACTGGTGATGTGGAACAATGACCAATTAACTTCGCAGTTTATGTGGTGTTTAATCACCTCAAAAGGCAATTAACTCATAACTCGGGAAAGAAACAAATATAGAAAGCTGAAAATAGTTGTGTTGACCTAGAAATTCCAGCATGAATAAGCTGTGCAAATTTCAGCATTTGAAAGTTTCAGACAGACAGACATACACAAGGATTTTCTGTTTTATAATTAAAGGCACTGTATCACCTGTATATTGTTTTTACTGTGCATGTAAAGCACAAAAACACGATAGAAAATTATCTGCACATTGTGTTGGCAAAATTGCAAGCAAAATGCCTAAATTAGGAGAAACACATATTTTTAATTGTGTCTGTGGAGTCTCCTTCTTATGACATCATCGTGGCACGGTATCCAAATGAACTGCTTTGCAATGGGAAATGTGTCATTTGCATACCGTGCCACAGGTGATGTCATAAGAAAGAGACTCCACAGACATTTAAAAACACATTTTTCTCCTAATTTAGGCATTGGCTTGCAGTTTGGCCAATACAATGCATAGATCATTTTCGATCATTTTTTATGCTCTATTTGCACAGTAAAAACAATGTTCAGGTGATACTGTCCCTTTAAGATGCCATTGGAAGATGTTGGTAAGTCGAAGTTTGTTCCCTTCGGTGTACGGTGTATGAGTTATTAAAACTTCTTCCAAAACTCCAGATTTGTCTCAGATTATTTGATCATCCACATCACCTTGTCAGTTCCCCAATCAGTAAAAATGATAGGCTTGGGGGTTTTTTTAAAACTATTTTATATTAAAATGAAAAAGTTTCAAGCATGCATGCTTGAATGAATATTAGGATATCTGAGACCAACAATTAAAAGCCCTACTGCAGAATCAGACCTCACGGTTTACACACACACACACACACACACACACACACACACACACACACACACACACACACACTACATTGTGATCTATTTCTTAGATCCGTCAATATTAGTGAGAGGCATTTTTCGAACCAATATTTCTTGCATTCTAGGTCGACAGAACATTTTAAATAAAAACGGTTGCAAAAAATGAAGTTTAATTGAAAGCTTTTATCGTGTGTAGGCATTTTAATAATATATACATTAAGGAAATAATACAAATAAAGTATCATATTGAGCCCTCTTTGCTACATATAGCTCTAACAGGGGGCGGACATGTTCATTAGAATCTTGAGTCAGACTTCGCGTCCACTGATGTCCACGATGTCAGCCTCCTGATAGAGTTATATGGAGCAAAGAGGGCTGAATAAAAGGTACTTTGTCTTTCATTAAAGAAATTTGATCTAATATGCCTTGATACAATCTTTCACATAAACAGAACTTAATTTATTTATTTTTGCTAACCATTGTCCTTTAACCCCTTAGTGACAAGACATTTTGACCTTGACTTTCCCTTGGTGACAAGGGCTGTTTTGACATTTCTGGGGTGTTTGTGTTTAGTTGTAATTTTCTTCTCTCTCACATACTGTACCCACACAAATTATATGTTGTTTTTATCGTCATAAGTAGGGCTTTCATTAGATACCATTATGTTCATCACATCCTTTAAAAAAAATGTAAAAAAAAAAAAAAAATCTAATCGGGGGGGTTAGAGGAGAATAAAAAATGTCTTATTACTCGAAGGATGGTATTTTTCTCGAAGTATGGTATTCTTCCCCATTAAAAACCTATTTCTCACAAGTCATGGAACTGTAATAGGATTCTTGCCAGACACATGTCAACAATAAGGGAAGCATTCTGCTTATGAACTAAATTAATTAGCCAAACCACTTGGCCGTATCACTTTCACAATGCGGATCAGCTGTTACCCCAAATGTTCCTGTAAAACGGAGTAGAGATGCTTTCTGAAGTACAGGAGATTTCCACTCAGTCGTACCATATCGACCAATGCTAGTAACAAGCCGAAATGTTGTTTACCTGGGCCATTTACTTAATACAATGGTCACAGTCAAGTGTACATATTGTTTTTCCATCATTAACCCTACACAAAATGTCATTCTTCACCCGAGGCGGCGCAATGTCTTGGGCCAGCCTTGGGTTGGCATCATTGCAGGTTAATTAATAAAATAAGACAAATATAGATTATTTATGGGAGATGTAATAATTCATATCAATCCACGGGTGATGTCATAAGCAGGACCCCACAGACACATATATATAGAGCCCATTCTTCTTTTTAATGTATAGGTGTAATTGTAATTCTGCCAACGTAATGTATAGATCAATTTCAAGATTTTCTTATTCTCTCCATTCTCTCTATTCTCTACAGTTTGAGCAATGTTAAGGAAATGGAGTACATCTCACAACCATTCACCACACACAACCTAGTCTTATAATCAGAACAGCCAAACCACAAGTAGAACAAAGAGGAGAGAGATGGAGTACGTGTGGAACATGGGATGTTCTCACAGCAGCGAATGGAATAACCAGCAAAGTCAAGTTCCAAGTGACTTAAGAAGGACTCAACCTACCTGTTTCCGAGATAGCAGAGTGGGCAAGTGGACTGAGTGCATGAAAGTTTGGTACTAATAACAGTTATCAATGCCTAGATCATGCATGAGCTGAAAGGAGCTTTCAGTCCCCTTGGGGAGGAGAGAAGGTGCCGTATAATGATAGACATGTCCATGGAGTTGATAGAATTTTGGATTCTACCAGAGGGCAAGAACAGGAAGCTGGTAACCCCATTTAGGACAGCGGAGGGTCAACATGGCACACATGGACTATGTAAGGCACCCTTCCCCTGTTATACCGGATTAGGAGGTCCCGTTGCTGGGGGAAACAGTGCGACGGAAGTGAACTCTGATCACTACCACTGCTCTTGACGGCTCCAGGACAGCGCCATACTGGAGAGGCATGCTGCTTTCCAATATGGCGGCCAGTGATCGCAGTGCCCTGGCAGGCAAATTTTGGTTTTGCCCAATGCCTCGACATCGGGGCATTACAGAGACATCATTTGAGCAGTGGTAGTGATCACTGACCGGTTCCACCGCTCATTTTCAACACAGAACGTATATATCTACATCCCGCGTCACCAACTGGAGTGGTATGTCCGTTTGTGCCCAAGGGGTTAAAATCTTCAAAAAGCATTTGACGATCTTTAAAGATAGACATCAGTCCAACGTGCCAGTGTTTGTCATGGGTCAGCAAAAATAAAAAATTGTTATCATTATTGTATCAAATATAGACATTTTAAATAGAAATACTTTAATGAAAATATAAAAATCATAGATTTGGTTTATATTATTCTGAGGCAGTTACCTAGGAGATGGTTGGGATCTTTAATCCCCTAAAATAGTACAGTTTTGCCATGTATTTATTATAAACCATCAGCAGCTGTACAGCCCCCTGCTACTGCGAAATGCATGGGGCATTCCAATTTTTTTACATTTTTTTTTTTTTTTTTAGAATACATAGATCTGTAAAAATAGAATGTTTATCCAACGTGAAAAACAAAACAGAACTTTGAAGTGGTAAGCATAGCCTATGGGCCTTGGGTTATACAAGTCCGCTTCATACATTTAATATAATTAGTATGAATAAAAATTAATACTCCTTTATTTTTTAAATGAACAGAGTAGAATTTTATATTAAATATTTATATCTATATAGAATCATATTATTGTGCAGAGCTAAAATGACAAAGGATGCTGCTAGAATTCTTACATTAGCCAAACGCAATCTTAAATTTAAGCAGCTATAAAGGTGGCCGTTGATTTTTAGCTGTCCCCCCTCCCCCGCTCCACAAGTTAAGATTTTGCCACTATTTGCAAACCTGGGTTATTTTTAAGGATGGATCATGTCCGAGTTGTAGACTTTAAAGAAAAAGGTCCCAAGTCCTAGTATTCGGCTATTTAATAACAACTCCAACCCCCCCCCCCCCCAACAAACACTGAGCATCACAAGACTCAGTATCCGGGAATCTCTTTAATTATTTAGAATACTGCGAGACGCGAGAGGAGAACATGATCCGTCTCGCTGTTCTAAGGTCAGAACTTCTGGGACTCTGATAGTTGTAAGAATTCCACATTTCGACCATTAGGATTGGACAGTAGCAGGATCTCACCCAAGAAAAATCACCTCCTTTGTCCCACAGCAACACACGTGGACAATACGCTTCGTTATTCATTTTAACCATCCATGCGGCTACCTTTCAAAGCATACAAGGAAGCTTTCTTTTGTGGGATAGCTCCCCTTGGCATGCACCTGTCTGCTGATTTGAGGGAACGGATTGGTCCCTTATTTTGGCAGATCACGTTACGGTAGACAAGGATATGATAGGGGTGAGGATAAGAAGGGTCACAAAAACCTTTGGCAACTGGTTGCAGGCTTTTAGTGAGCTTGCCAGTGTTCACAAACATTTACTTATATTGCTTTAATCTAGGGGCCATATCACGTTTTGGGCAGTTCTGCTTGGTGGAAATATGATGAGATGTTCTGTTAACCGTTTGGTGTGCCCTAGGGTTGGTTGAACCATGCCTAGGGTTGCCACCTTTTCTTCAGAAAAATACCGGCCCCACTACTTCCTCCGTAGACTTAACAATGGCCTCAAGCCAATTTTTTTACCGGCCTGCAGGTTAAATACCGGCCAGAGAGATTCTGCTCTCCAATGCTTTAAGAAGTCAAAACCACCAGCCTTTAGATAACAGTTTCCAGAATTGCCATGGCTGGCACACTCACCCAAGAAAGCAGACGCAGAGTTTCTTAATCAGGGTTTCTTGGCTTCCATATACTGTTTTTTCGAAGTCCTGTTGGATCTTTTTCTAATATGAAGACTATTTTGGATGGGTAAGCAGTAGTGGCTAAAAAAAAAAAAGTTTAAAAAGAAGGTCATCTTGAGCCGTACGTCAGGGCCCCAAGAAACAACCGGGTACGTTCCGACGTATTTACCTTTAATCCTTCCCCAAAGGCCCCTCCATAATGACAACATCAGCAAGGAAGAGGTCCAGGTCAGCTATGTGTATTTGAAAGGGTTTCGGTTCGACTGGAGGGGCAGGGTGCCTTTATGGCAAAGACGGGAATCAAGGCCGCCTTTTAACTACTGCCATTTTTAGCATGTTTCTGGAGTGGGTAGTTCTTGCCGAGATAGAAGAACTTCCCATTACCCATTATTGGGATGGCTTTCTTATTTGCTGGCCCTCCTAAAGATCCTCTGTGCCAGTATTTGTTTCGTTACTTCCAAATGGTAGACCAACAAGTTTGGAGTCCCCTTGTCCAAAGCCGAGACAGATGCTCCAACACACGTTTGGTCCTTATGCATAGAAATGTATTCCCAACACTTTGTGTTGTTAGTGGACTGGGTTGTTGGTGCAAAAATCACTCGTTGGACATTAAGTCTTTGCTTGACGCATGTGGCGGGATTTCCGGGTGAATTGTAGATCCCCCCCCCCCTCCCCCCCCCCCCCCCCCCCCAGGACTCTCTACAGAAATGCAAAGTTTACATCTCAAAAAACTTGCCAACTTTCTTTTTTGAAGCCCAGGGACTATAAAGGGGCGGAGTTACGTTAAGCGGCGTGACTTCTCTCCAGGCATTGCGTGACTGGGTGTCTGGCGCACACATCCCAGAGTTTAGACTGCCAGACATACAGTTTAAACACTATGCAAAACACTGTACATAGGCAGTATTAATGCTGGGACAGGCACAGATGTGACTGGACAGGACCTCAAAAAACGCGTGACTCTCCCAGCAAATCCAGAACTGTTGGTAACTATTACACTGAACAAATGCATCTGTGGAGTCCATTGCCAGTCCTAAAAGATGCCCTGTGGCTGTGAAAAAAATAAATAAAATGATGTAGCCAAGTTTTATTTGGCCGTTTACATTCAAACCCCACATGCAAAAGAGTAAATAATTGACAGGCATTGCAAGGTTTGATCTGATTCAGTCCAGTGAATATAGGGAGAGATTTACTAAAATGTGAGGTGTAGGGGAGGCTCAGGTGAGATAAAAGTGTCATCTCACGGACTTCACCATGCATTGGACACACACGGGACATTATCCAAGACCAGCAGAGCTCTTCTAGCAGGAGAATCGCCTTCAAAACAAGCTTGGACAATCCCCAGCTTGTTGTTGTTGCAGAACTAAAGCTCCTGATTGGCTGAGTGTAATCGGAGTTGTTTAGCAGCTAGCGAGCTGCAGGGCGCACCCCCCCCCCCCCCCCCCACCTTGCCTTACAGATATTGCTGTAGTTTATTATCTCCTCTTTGGCGAGGACTGTGAGGAATCAGAGAGAGGCCCTTTGTGGTACAGAGCAGGTATTGTTGCAGGCAGGGTTTAATGTTGTGTGACATGCCAGGGTCTCAGGTTTCCCCTCAGCAGCGCGGATACATTTTCCGGATTCGCTAATTATACCGGCTAATTATCACCACATAGCGAACAAGAGAAGAAAAAAAAAAATCTGTTTATAATGCTTTGCATATCTCATTTTACTGCAAATCACATGTCGTCACAGGAGGTAAGTGGGACAGCTGCTCTATACACGTCAAAGAACAACAACCTGGGAATACTTGGAGGAATTTGTATTCTGTATACACATTACTGTGCGTTTTATTGCTGTGGAGTCTGTGATACACTCACACACTGCACATTACTGTGAGATTTATTGCTGTGGAGCCTGTGATACACTCACACACTGCACATTACTGTGCGTTTTATTGCTGTGGAGCCTGTGATACACACACACTGCACATTACTGTGCGTTTTATTGCTGTGGAGCCTGTGATACACTCACACACTGCACATTACTGTGCGTTGTATTGCTCTGGAGTCTGTGATACACTCACACACTGCACATTACTGTGAGTATTATTGCTGTGGAGTCTGTGATACACTCACACACTGCACATTACTGTGAGTTTTATTGCTGTTGAATATTTGATACACTCACACACTGCACATTACTGTGAGTTTTATTGCTGTGGAGTCTGTGATACACTCACACTGCACATTATTGTGAGTTTTATTGTATTTGGCTGTATACAAAAATAATAAAAACAATCCGAACTTTAGGAGCCAAACGGACTAACGAGGAGCCAGCCCAGTTATTTTATGTATTTTTAGGAGCCAGGGAAATGGTAATATCATAGAGTTCTATGTCAAACAAATTAGGAAAGTTGATTCCGTATCGAGAATGGCATTTCCTGCATAAATAATTATTTAAAAGCACGTCCCACTAATCACGTACACTCCAGAACTAGAACTCGTCATTGCTCACAGATAGGTTTATCACGAGGAAAAGAATATTTTACAATAAATAATGGCATCTCGTCCTGGGCTTCAGCTGGAGCGGAGATTGGACATCAGCATGTTTGATAGGTATACAAATATATCCGATTTCATGTCTATTTCGCTTACCATTGTTCACTAGAAAATGCAAAAAAAAAAAAAAATATCCAATGTTTCCAAAATGCGTTCGCTTTTCAAATTTCATTTCCAAATTCAATTTCAAATCCAATTAGCATTCAATCACGGTCTACTGTTTGCCCCCTTGCCACTTCTCACTCTCCATCACTGTATTTCGAGTCATCCTCTTTCTTTGTGCTCGGCAGATCCCCTTAATAAGCCAGACATCAAATATATACGAAAAAGAAAAAAACGTTTTACCTGCAAATACCCTCTACCCAGCCTATGCTCCGTATATTCGTATTAGTATTAGGAACCTTATCTGTAAAATAAGAAATGTACTCTTAGGATTAACAAAAAGGTATGTTGGTAAGCCCAGCCTTGTAGCATTAAAAGGGCACATGTAGATTCTGTAAATATGTTATCCAGGTACATTTAAAAACTGGTGAGAGCAGGGCCTATGACCAAGAGCTTTTTTATCACCTCAAAACGCGTAGGGCACTTTGCCACTGTGCCGGCTTTTGCCTTTGCTTCTCCCCACTCGTCTTTGTTCTATTTATGGATTAATACCATTATTGGTCTGCATGGGTAAAGAGGATCGTGTGCATTTTAATCCCGCCAACTACCCATGTGCAGTCCACATCCAGATTGTTAAAGAAATGGGTTGCCACCTTTTCCTAAAAAAAAAAAATACCGGCTTTGGTACTGTGTCCATAGACTTAACATTGGCCTCATGCCAAATTTTTACCAGCAAAATACAGACTAAGTGGCAACTCTAAGTAGGAGGAGTTTTATATATTTATATAAAAAATGGGAGTTTGCTGGTTTGGGAAATGTCTAGGACAGGTCTTCCCATTGGTTGAATGATCTTCAAGGTACCTGGGGTACACCAGGATTTTGGCCTAAAAAGGAAGGCCGAATGAACGTACTAGAGATGGGAGGAGGTCATTGAAGGCCTTGAGGGTGGAGTCTTCAGCACCCTCCATGCTGAAGACTCCACCCTCAAGGCCTTCAATGACCTCCCCTCCAGGGACCACCAAAACCTTTGCAAGAGGGACAGGGCACCTCAGAGAAAGTTCTACTGTCTGAAAGCGGGGAGACTTTGCGCTAAAGGGTCTTCATGACTATTACGAAGAGGATTTTAAAAAGAAAGTCAAGAAAATGACTTCATCATCAGAAAAAGGGGGCCCCCCTCTATAGACATGTGGTACTCGCATGGCGGACATTAGTATTGGACTTCTAAACGGAAGCCAAGAACTTGCTTTTAGGAAGAGCCTAAATCCCCCTCCTCCCACCCCCCATCATGGCTGTAACTAGTAATTCCAATTATAAGTAGATCAACTTTGAAAGTTTTTTTTTTTTTTCTATGACCTCGTTGTGCATGTTCAACGTGTGTCTATTACTTACAAAACACCCATACAGGGAAGATTATTAGAAAGATTTTAATTGCATATGTCACTGCTCTTCATAAAATTCCAGTGCTATATCATCAACAGAGCAACAAGGAGGAATGTGGAAGGAGGAGATACCGGAAATGCCAAATTAAACCAGTAAAAGTTTTATATAGGAGACGCTCTGAGGAATACCTGTCTGTGAAACGCGTCAGGGCTCCCATCCCACATCCTTACCAACATTTTGTTTGGTGCACTTTTTATACACTTGATTTTAACTTCTGTGTTTTATTATATTTAATAATTACCTTATTGAATAGTTTTTTTATGCTACTCATTTGTTGTACATTTGTACCACTACCTTCTCTCTTTCTCTAAAGCGCTAGCATCGTTTTCTTACCTCTCCTAAATATAGGACCTGCCACCCGGCCGGTATATTATCGACAGGCTGGTATAAAAAAAAAAAAAAATTAAAAATAAAGGCCGGTATATTTAATGAAGGAGAAGAAGTAGAAAAAGACTATCCACCAATGGGCAGCAAGGAAACCGTTGGACAGTGCCTAGCTAGGAGACTCCTGCATCTCCTAATAATAATAATAATAATAATACTAATACTATTATAATACAACATTCTATAACCAAGGCTTTAGCCATATTTTCCTGCCAGTATTAGTGCTATATTTAGAGAATGTTTCATAGATGATGAGGTCAGAATGTTGAATCTCGGCCCAGGGTAATGATGACACACAATGTACAAGCTTGGTGTCCAAGTTTTGCTGACCCACCCTTGGCAGTGGAGAGGAGAGTGAGCAAACTCGCAAAGCTTCTCTCCCCCAGACATAGGAGGAAACTCTTCTATATTAAGAAGCGAGTCCTCAAAAAAAAAAAAAAACATTTAATCCTTGATTTTGAAATTTCAGAGTTATGTAAGATAGGTCATTGCCTACTCAACTGATCTCTGTTTTGTTAACAGATAGAAATGTCACCAGTTTATGACATCATCTTGGGTCTAGATATGCAAATTCCCACTTTAGGGATTCATTTGCATACCAAGTCCCTTTTTAAAAGGGACACAATCTTTTTTTGAAATGTTATTTTTTATTAACATCAGGAGGATCAAGTGGCAGTACTATAAAGTCACGTGCCATTTTATACCCTGATGAAGAGCGTAAATAGACCCTTAGTGTAGCAGGAGATCCTTAAATAGGATCCCTCTACCATACCTTTCAACATTTCAACTGACCGAAGAGGGACATTTATTTGTGGGTGTGGCTGGTCATTAGAGAAACATATTCATTAACTTTCTGGCCAATTGGTTACAATTTATGTCATTTGAAAAATCATTTAGACGAAAGCATAAAAAGTATCTTATTTACACAAATTAATCAGTTTATTGTGAGCTTTACTGCTCTGGAGCTCTGTGATCCACTCATCCAAACTAAAAAATTTGGAGCTCCCAGAAAAGGAGGGACAGTAGCGGAGGAAAAAGAGGGGCAGGGGGATTTGGGTACCAAAGGGGAACACTTGACAGCTATGCTCTACGCATTAAATGCAAAATAAGGGTTTCTCTAGGCACCCCCTCTCGACAAAAGGACGTGTCAGGCATGTCCAGCTGGCAACTCCGGCGCTGGGGCACCCACGAACGCTCCACAGAGCGATCGTGGGCGCCATGTTGCAGGAGCAGCATGCCTGCAAAATGGCCTGCATTTTGGCTGGGCCCTCTTGAGGGTAGAGCTTCGGAAGTGAAAAAAAAAAAAAAAAAATCATGATGCTCTAAATCTGTTGCTTGACTGCCCCGAGAGGAAGTCAGCAACATTGGAATGAAAAAAAATAAAAACTACTTAATTAGCTTAATTCTAGTGTTAGGGTTAGAATAGCTGTTGGGGTTACAATTAAAATGTATTAAGGTTTAGCATAAAAGGTTAGAGTTGGGGTTAAATTTAGGGTTCAGTTGGGGTCAAAAGTTTAATATAAGAAAAAAAAAACACTATTTTTGTTTTTTGTCCCATAACTCGCAAAAAAACTGCATAAAAACATGAAAACAAGCATATTTCTGTACATAATGTTTAGTTGTGCTTTTATACTGGTTCACTAAAAGACAGGTCTATAAACTCAGATCCCTAAAAGATAACCATTCCCTCTGTGTATCATCCGACGCGTTCAGAGTCAGACTTATCATTATAAATTGCTTACCAAGTCATTATTTTGGCATCAAAAAATCAATTATTACGAGGAGAAGAAGTCATTACCAGACGCGGGGGAGTGAAAGCCGCAAGATCCTTAGAAATCCATTAGTGAGTTCCAGTCCATCAGAAAGACATTAAGAAAAATCCTCACCCGCAAAAAAAATTAAAAATCACCCCCAAACTGTAACAATACAATCTTCCTTCCCTGCTGAACACAGAGCATCATCTTCACATTGTGTAATAAAACCAATAATTAGGTTATAATGTGCAGAAATTAGTTTTAAAGTCTCAGGAGCCAAACTAACTCCGCGGATTAGACACGTAGGGATCCAATCCCGTCCAGAGGATGCAGCTTTAAGACTTCTGGAATCCTGGGACAATTATGTGGCTTTATACTTATTATTTTAATTATTAGCAACATTGTAATAACACAAATGACCTCATTGGACGCGAGTACACTTGCTAGAAAGCAGATTTACTTCTGAACGGCGGAGACCGGCGCAGCGTGAGCTTCGGTATCGCCAGTACTGTACTGGCGTACTAGCCCAACTTTCTGGAGTTTGGCTCCTGGAACAAAAAGGGGCGGAGTCACGTGACGGGAGATTAAGCTCCAGCCTCACTGGTGTCTGGGGCCATGCTGTGTGTGCTATAAATGCCAGGACAAAACTGTTTTTTTTTGTTTTTTCTATGGTACAGGACCCCCCCCCCAAAAAAAACAGGAATGTCCTGGAAAATTCTGAACTAGTGGCAACCATGTACCAGGTGCCTGGAGGGCACATTTAAGCATGTTTAAGATTATATATATATATATATATATATAGACATAAAAAAAGTGACTGACCCCTCCAGATAAACATTTTATCAGACAGAAGGGAGCTTCTGCCTGATTAAAAACAGTGACTTCCAGTGGAAGAAGATGCTTATCTATGATTGATGCACACACGCATGCATACACGCACGCACACACGAGAGAGAGAGAGAAAGGTCACTGTGCACCATTCAAATTGTGCTTTTAATAGGTTTGGTCCAGCTTTAAATTTGATGGGAAACCTACAATGTGCTGTCAGATAAGAACTATCTGATCGATCTGGTCGGCTCACTTTTTGATGAAAAAAAAAATAATGTAATAAATCTGAACACTTTTCATTAGCTTCCAGCCTTATTTTATCTCTAGGATAGTCTGGCGTCTATCCAATGCATGCATTCACTGTATAAACCTCTACTGCTTCTGCTGGAAGACTATTCCATGCATCCACTACCCTCTCAGTAAAGCAGCACTTCCTGATATACCCCCCCTATGGATGGTATGCATCTTCCTGGATTCACAAAAACAGCCACCCCTTTTGCCTTCCTAGCTAAACACATTATACGCAGACTTGAATAGGTTTCGGCAGGAAATCACCCGTCATGTCTTCCCATACACTTTACACACTTGGGGTTCAAAATAAAATCCTCACATAATTTGGAGTGCCAAGTGGCTGCACTGGGAGCAGGCGTCATGGACAAGTACGCCGATGTATGGGTATGTCCTATAGGGGCTTGTACATTAGATTTCTAGTATACATAACATACATACACACATATACATGCCTGGCTAGCACACAAGGCAACAGGTACATTATATAAAAGCAGTCAAAGTAGAAACACAACTATTCCACAGGGCTGGCCAGCTAAAAGGATCAAAGAGGATAGACTGTCTTGTACCTTTAAATTAACCCTTTCATTTGAAGAAGAAGAAAAAAGCATGCCATTACTCACTGCATTACATGTAAGGATTAAAAGGAAGGTACAGCAATGATTTATTGTCCTGCTAATTGGGGTCTCTGTGTATAATGATGACACCTCGTACTGGAGGTCTTACAATTCATTCAGAGCGAGCAAAGTAATAAACCATTAAAAGATCACCAGGTAAGGATGAGCATCATCCCAGGAGGAGAGATACAGGAATAGAGCACAAATACCCCTGGCAGAGCCAGCATCATGTGCCAACTATTAAACCTTATGTGGCATCATCAGAAGCTTTTACCCAGGGCCGTCCTCTCTCGGTCTGAAAAATGCAAGTAAACCTCAGAAATATCCCCAGGTAAATACAATGGCTGTTTTGTCAGATCCTCCTGCAAAACAGGGCTTTAAAATAACAATACTGGACAGTCCGTTAGCTTGAGGTCAGCGCGGGCCATGATGAATATTATTCTCCAGGTCTATAAGCTAAGAGAAGCCCCCAAAGTACCCTCTAATTTAACTCCATGGGCTGGGACTTCACGTTTTGCTTCTAAATACCTTTGTCTATCAATCTCTGGACCTTGTCTAGCCTTATCTAGTCTGTACCTTATTGTGTCTGGCTCTTATAATGAATGAAGTTGAACTATGGACCACAAAAGAAAAAAAGAAAATATTCCCTTCTCTCCCCGGAACCACAGTAGCACTTTCCTCAGTAGCCCTCTCCTTCCTTCTTGTCCAACAGACAGGAAGTTCCAGAAGAAAGGAAAGAAGGAAGTTCCGAAAGAAAGGAAGTTCCGAAAGAAAGGAAGTTCCAGCATTGGGAAAATGACAAAACATTTGGTCTAACTCAATAAAGATAATGGTTTATTAGGTTATATTCCACGGATTTAGGCCCCAGAGTTTTTAATGGGCAGGTTTTTCTGACCTCCTGGCGTATTCCTACAATTAGTTTATCATAACGTTTAGAATATATTTATTCCACCCAGCGCAACCTATTCGGTTCAATTTATAGATCTTATATACATCACCAACTTTTGTTTTATCTATTTACTGTATTTTGTGAGATTTGTATACTTTTCAATCCTGTATTTTTTTTTATTAAACTTTGTATAAATTCACCTGTTTTTTTTTGGAATAAGAATACTCACATATTGTCCTTTCCCCTCTCCTCTTATCTTCCTCCATTATTTATTTTCTGGTTCTTTATCTATTGTCTGTTCTACAGGGAGTGCAGAATTATTAGGCAAGTTGTATTTTTGAGGATTAATTTTATTATTGAACAACCATGTTCTCAATGAACCCAAAAAACTCATTAATATCAAAGCTGAATATTTTTGGAAGTAGTTTTTAGTTTGTTTTTAGTTTTAGCTATTTTAGGGGGATATCTGTGTGTGCAGGTGACTATTACTGTGCATAATTATTAGGCAACTTAACAAAAAACAAATATATACCCATTTCAATTATTTATTTTTACCAGTGAAACCAATATAACATCTCAACATTCACAAATATACATTTCTGACATTCAAAAACAAAACAAAAACAAATCAGTGACCAATATAGCCACCTTTCTTTGCAAGGACACTCAAAAGCCTGCCATCCATGGATTCTGTCAGTGTTTTGATCTGTTCACCATCAACATTGCGTGCAGCAGCAACCACAGCCTCCCAGACACTGTTCAGAGAGGTGTACTGTTTTCCCTCCTTGTAAATCTCACATTTGATGATGGACCACAGGTTCTCAATGGGGTTCAGATCAGGTGAACAAGGAGGCCATGTCATTAGATTTTCTTCTTTTATACCCTTTCTTGCCAGCCACGCTGTGGAGTACTTGGACGCGTGTGATGGAGCATTGTCCTGCATGAAAATCATGTTTTTCTTGAAGGATGCAGACTTCTTCCTGTACCACTGCTTGAAGAAGGTGTCTTCCAGGAACTGGCAGTAGGACTGGGAGTTGAGCTTGACTCCATCCTCAACCCGAAAAGGCCCCACAAGCTCATCTTTGATGATACCAGCCCAAACCTGTACTCCACCTCCACCTTGCTGGCGTCTGAGTCGGACTGGAGCTCTCTGCCCTTTACCAATCCAGCCACGGGCCCATCCATCTGGCCCATCAAGACTCACTCTCATTTCATCAGTCCATAAAACCTTAGAAAAATCAGTCTTGAGATATTTCTTGGCCCAGTCTTGACGTTTCAGCATGTGTGTCTTGTTCAGTGGTGGTCGTCTTTCAGCCTTTCTTACCTTGGCCATGTCTCTGAGTTTTGCACACCTTGTGCTTTTGGGCACTCCAGTGATGTTGCAGCTCTGAAATATGGCCAAACTGGTGGCAAGTGGCATCGTGGCAGCTGCACGCTTGACTTTTCTCAGTTCATGGGCAGTTATTTTGCGCCTTGGTTTTTCCACACGCTTCTTGCGACCCTGTTGACTATTTTGAATGAAACGCTTGATTGTTCGATGATCACGCTTCAGAAGCTTTGCAATTTTAAGAGTGCTGCATCCCTCTGCAAGATATCTCACTATTTTTGACTTTTCTGAGCCTGTCAAGTCCTTCTTTTGACCCATTTTGCCAAAGGAAAGGAAGTTGCCTAATAATTATGCACACCTGATATAGGGTGTTGATGTCATTAGACCACACCCCTTCTCATTACAGAGATGCACATCACCTAATATGCTTAATTGGTAGTAGGCTTTCGAGCCTATACAGCTTGGAGTAAGACAACATGCATAAAGAGGATGATGTGGTCAAAATACTCATTTGCCTAATAATTCTGCACTCCCTGTATATAAAGCGCGGTTACTTTTTTATTTTTGACTCCATTTATATATCTTCTAACCTAACGTTTTAGCTATTCATCACAGTGAATACAGCCCTGTGGCTTTGACACATTCCCCAGATACACCACATGTACAGATACACAGTATCCAGGTCCTGCAGACACAGCCACTGAATGTGGAACTGAAGGTAAAAAGTAAAAAAGAAAGACACGAATCCTGGGCTCCGTAGGAGAGGAGGAGGCCAGATAAATGCCTGGTTTAATAGGAATTGTTTTAACAAGCACAATGTGAGTTCCTAATTACACGGAGAGAACTTACAGAAGGAATCCGTCAGTGAACCACCACCAGATTCATAAACAACCATCAATCCCACATACAACGGCTGTATGCACACAAAATATCACGGACCACTGACATGCCTGCCCCCTGTCTTGCAGGTAATTTAGTTTACAGAATATTGCAATGGATAGATTCATTCGCAAAAAAACAAAATACCTAAATACAAAGCTAAATTAGACAGACATTTTCATCTTGTATTAAAAGGGACACTCCCACCCAAAAAAAAAAAAAAAAAATGGTGTCCTCATCTCACTTTGGGGCTGGGGACACAGAATGCAGTGTATAAGTTTGGGTTCTGACCATAGACTTGCATTGAATTGGGGGGTAATGTAACCATTACATCACAAGGGGGCGGAGTTACGATCCCAGGTCAACCTCCTCTCTCTCCCAGAAAGATTTACACACAGCCACCTAGTCCTGCCCACTAGGATACACAAGAGCCAGTAAGAGAGCAGGGGGCGTATCTTATGACATCATCCAGCAGACTCTGGCCACAGTTGTAAAGTGAGACTTGCTGGAAGATTTTGGCGAATGTTGCATCATGGGTAAAATTCTCAAAATGTATGCAGGAGATAGATGCCTAATTTTATTTTTTACTTTTATATGCAATTCATTCAAACATAGGAAAAAAAAAAACCAGTGGCATATGTCTTATATGTGTTTGTTTTAAATGTACAGGTCATCTAGTTACAAGTGGTAGTGCACTTTTAAGCTAAACAACATCCATACTTTGGAGAAACGTCATGCAATTAAACAAAAATAAAAACTAACATTAAAAAAAAAAAGTCATAGATAAGATACCGGTGCCAAACTCCTGGATATCCAGCATTAACCCTTTGTGTAGAACCGGATATTATTCATCCTTTACATACTCCGGTTCAATCAAGATCTAAACAGGACCTGGTTGCAGTACTTGCAAAGTAGAAAAATGATGAAGCATAAAATGTATTTTATTTTTTTTTGCTTTGTTTTTGTTCATTCACTTGTATTTATAAAAGAGCTAAGAAAGAGAGGACTGGCACCAAAATGGTTAAAACAAATGCCCTGGTTAAATCCTGGGGGCAGAACAAAAGAATGTCCGGCTAGAAATTCCAACTGTAGGACTGTCCCTGGAAATCCAGGGTAGTTGGCAGGTGTGTACATTCACAGATTCACTGAAGTGCTACTCAAGGAGGTGAATTGAAAGCCAGTGAGTGTTATGGAGGAGGGAGGGTGAAAGAGATGCCTTTTCTCCCATTCATCTTGTATTCTCCAATTGCAATAAGAAAACAGCTGGGTTCGGGCAGACTGCCAAAGAGAACAGCTGCCGGGTAACCTGGAGATCTGAAATAGCTCAGATCTGGGAATAGAAGAAGTCTGCAGGGATTTAATCAGGATACTCTGGGCTAGAAGAACACAGATAGGCAAGCCCTACAGAGGATACATAGGTCTCTGTCATAATAACCACATATAGAAAGGGGGGAGAGATACACCTGGGAATGTGGGGTCTGCTTTCAGATAGAGGGCAGCTCTGCCTTGTATGGTCTCTTTCCATAATTCTGGTCTAATATAGGGCAGATTCCCCCAAACCTCACCGTATCCTTGGACTTACATAACCCCTTCAGTGCCAAACAGAATTTAAAGTGGAAATAAAGATTTTTTTTATTTATTACTACTTTTTGCTGCACCAATAGAAGAAAAAGTTGAAAATCCTGTGCCACCTGCTCTAAAAGTAAACCTAATATACATCTTTAGAGGGACACGGCTCTACTCTCAGCTCTGCCTCTCAGAGGTTAATATGACCCAGTTAATGGTATTCATTTTATGAACCTCACAAGGTTGGAAGGCTGAGTTAACCCGGTCCGGACTGGAATTTGAGATTTGTATTGTAGTTAAATAATCTCACTACTCAGGGCCGGCCCAAGACATTGTGCTGCCTGGGTCAAAGGTTGAAATGCTGTCTATTCTCCCAAACCACAGCCACCAATGACCTAATCATCCACTCTGACATTATTATGGTATATTTGTTCCCAAATATGCAATATCAGGTGCAAATACCTCTATACCACTTGCATCTCCAGTTATAATGGTCCTAGGATCAGTCAGTCACACAGCTAAACACGCTTACAGCCTGTCGAACTCCCTCAAGACCGGCAGCCACAGAACCCTTTCTCATTACACAATCTGCGACAGTCTGGTAGAGAGCGGATTCCATGTAATTCTCGGAGCGGTTCCTGCACAGTTTATGAATGGAGATAAGGAGACAGCGGATGTGCTAAAAACACTTTTATCGACTTGTAGATTAAAAAAGAAAAAAGAAAAAAAAAACACAACTTAATTTGCAGATTATATTCAACAACTCTTTCTTTAACACTTCTCAAAAGGGCATCGCACAGTGTGTAGGGATTAATGTAACCAGTGTTTGCTGTAAATGGCTTTATTCACGACTAATAAATAGCAAGGTACAGGAGGGCTGCGTCCAAATAAATATATATATAATATACACACACACACACACACACACACACACACACACACACACACACTTTTAGTCAGGGCAGTCCTGGTTTCTGGCAAACTGGCAAAATTTTAAGCAATGAAAAAAAAGGTAAAACATGCATTTTAAAAGTACATTAATATGCATTACTATTTGGAGGATGCATTTTGGACAGTCCTTTTATGAAAAAATAAAGTTATATAGTCATAAATCCTGAAAAACAAATTCAACAGAGACACGGAAAGGACAGTTTTCGGCTTGGGAAAATCTCTGGGTCCTCTCCCCGCTTACTAAAGCCAGAAAAAAAAAAAAAAGAACAAAAACAAAACAGAATAGAATGATCCTAACATGTTGAGAATTTGCAAATAAAAGTTTTTTTTAAGAAGGATCACGAGATATTGAAAGATTTGCTAGGTGGCATTTCTTTGAAATATATTATGCTTACGGAGGTGTGCGCTCATGGAAAAGCTATACAAAGAAATAAAAAAAAATGTTAAAAAATAAAAAAAATACAAATTTAAAAAAAAAAGATCATTTAATACGACACAAAAAAAGGAAAACAAATATTAGCTAAAATGTTAAAATTAGTGAACTTAAAAAAAAAAAAAAAAAAAAGAAACAGATACACTGAAAACACAGCCAGCTTCATAATGTAATGTGTATTTTATTTGGCAGATCCCCTTCCATAAGGAATGACTGATGAGGTGCAACAGGTCATGTGATGGGAACAGGGCTTAATTCTCTGCTGTATTATGCAACATGTAAACTTAGCTTCATGTTACTGGCATAAAAAGAGTCCAAAGAGATTACTTGGAGGCAGTTGTGAAATCAGACACATGGGGGAGTATGCACAAGTGCTCAATCAGTGGGGCAAAGTTCTAACCATGGAGCAGTCACCATGGTAACCAATGGAATGTTCCCAGGGCCAGACTGGGAACAAAAAACCAGCCCTGGAAATATTTGTATCCCAGCCCCATAGCATTGCGTCAATAGATTATTGTTTAGAAAAGGGAAAACATGCATTTTTAAGCACATTTGAAGGGTGTATTAGTTATAGATAAGACTGATATATACACCTGCACAGGGCAATACATAGCCCCCAGTATGTACACAAGGTTACATATATTGCCCTGTGCATGGGGTACATACCAGGGCAGTGTGTGAGATATAACTTTGTGTACATACTGGAGCATATATTGCCCTGTGCATGGGGTACATACCAGGGCAGTGTGTGAGATATAACTTTGTGTACATACTGGAGCATATATTGCCCTGTGAAGGCGTATATATCAGTGCATGAGATATAACCTTGCGTACATGCTGGCTGTAAATATAGACTTATCTCAGCATCCAAAGTGCACTTACGTGGCATGCCCCAGCACCAAGGACTTGCCCCAGCATCCAGATTGAACTCACAGCACTTGCCCCAGCATCCAGAATTTGACCCATCACTGATAATGCACTCACAGGACTTGCCCTAGCACTCAGGAGCAATTACCCTAGCACGCAGATGGACACCCAATCAATTGTGCATGCAGGAAAGAAAAAGGTGCCAGATATGACATATTGTGCCCTGCATATTTTGCCGCCATTGGCTGATTGGCTGCCCTCAGCAACAAATACAGTGTCTCATACGTACAGTCACACATATACACAGGCACATACACACAACGACACACATTCACAGTTGTCATAACAGAGCTACAAAATCAAAAGAGCTGTTAAGAGCAAGTCCCCTGCTCTTTTTATTGCTGGGAAGCACTGTGATATACCCATTTATTACACTCTGCCGCTCTCTCACAGACACTGCCGCTCACACACAGACACTGCCGCTCACTCTCTGTCCCACATTTAAACTCCGATATTCACTCACGTATGTATTTTCTTCCCCCACCCCTGTCATTTCCTTCCCTTTGTATTTTCTTCCCCACCCGACATGTTTCCCCCCATATGTATTTTCTCCCCCACCTGTTATCTCTTTCCCCAATATGTATTTCCCCCCCACCCGTCAACTTTCCCCAAGATGTATTTTCTCCCCCACCCGTGTCATCTCTTTCCCCAAGATGTATTTTCTCCCCCACCCCTGTCATCTCTTTCCCCAAGATGTATTTTCTCCCCCACCCCTGTCATCTCTTTCCCCAAGATGTATTTTCTCCCCCACCCGTCATCTCTTTCCCCAAGATGTATTTTCTTCCCCACCCGTCATCTTTCCCGAAGATGTATTTTTTCCCCCACCCCTCATCTCTTTCCCCAAGATGTATTTTCTCCCCCACCCGTCATCTTTCTCCAATATGTATTTTCTCCTCCACCCCTGTCATCTCTTACCCCCTGTATATATATTGTTCACCCCCCACCCCTGTCATCTCTTACCCCCTGTATATATATTGTTCTCCCCCCACCCCTGTCATCTCTTACCCCCTGTATATATATTGTTCTCCCCCCACCCCTGTCATCTCTTACCCCCTGTATATATATTGTTCTCCCCCCACCCCTGTCATCTCTTACCCCCTGTATATTTTCTTTTTGAAATTATTTAATATTTTTATTGGGCAAACAAATCTTTACAGTAGAATGATATATATATATATATATATATATTAGTAAAATTACATTAATCTATACTCTGTGCGCATTAAGTGACCTTTGTATCAATATTTTATGATAAAGATGTTTGTAAAGATACAGTCCAGTCTACATTTTTGTTAAACACGCTGGTCCATGCACTGGCATATATTTTTCTTCCCCCATCCCTGTCATCAATTTTCCATTCGGCTCTATGTATTTTTTCCCCCCCCAATATATTTTATCCCCCTTCCCCTTCTCCCTAAACTCCCAAGCACCCGTTAGATCTCCTTACCTTCTATCTCATGCATCATAGGCTGTGGACGCACGTGAAGCGTGGTGCTCTGGCGGCAGAACGTCTTAAAGCGGCCACGGCCAAACGTCTTAAAGCGTCCGCATGCCTTAAAGCAGCTGCATACTTAAAGCCGCCCCAGGGCCGGCGACCTACCGGGAAATTTCCCGGTATCCCAGTCCGTCCCTGAATGTTCCTGCACATTGCATCACTTTTGCCCCAGCGTTGTTCTGTGATGTCATTATATGAAGTGTGAGAAGTGCAGACATTTTGTTTTTTTTGTATATAATTTACAGCCAATCACACTGTATTTGTAGCCGGCTCACACCGGTTTGATAGGCTTCACTTTACACATGTATATTACATAGTTGCCAGCATCGGCCATGTTTCTAGGGACACGTATTTGTTCCACGTGCTGCAGAAAGAGCATGTAAAGTGCAGCCCGGCAGTATGTAGGATGGATATCTGCACAGACACAATCCAATTAATTAATCATGGTAGGTCCTGTGAGATCTCCACCCTGATTAATTAATTGGATTGTGTCTGTGCGTATATCCATCCTACATGCTGCCGGGCTGCACTTTGCATGCTCTTTCTGCAGCATGTGGAACAAATATGTGTCCCTGGAAACATGGCCGATGTTGGCACCTGTGATATTATTTGAGCCAGTCAGCAGCTTAGTGCACCCGGTTTCTGCTTGAACATAGTTGAGGTTGCTGGCCAGGAATGAATTGGAAGGAGGCGTAATTGAACCTCTAACACTTTAAACAGGCTTTGGTAGCAGTATAGCCAGCTTTGTGTGCTATATAGTAGGTGAGGTTACTTTACATGGTGGGTGAGTTTCATTATGCTTCGGCCAATTCATATAAACCAAAAACCTCTCAGTTATATTATGTTTATACATTTGTTGCCAACTGTATTGGGAGCACAAAATTAAGACCAGTATTGTATCTTCTACAAGGCAAACGCCTAGGGCGGCACTTTGCCTGAGGGTGTTAAAGCCCACTTCTGGTGATTGAAACATTGTTGCTCCCTCCCCCACCATTCAGCAAGCTTTAGCGCTCTCCAGTTAATCAGGGTGATGGGGGCATGTAATGGACGTGGTGGGGGTATGAAATGAGGGTGATGGTGGCATATAATGGGGGTGATGGGGCATTTAGTGCAGGGCTCGACAAACCCCAGGCGCCAGGTCGCCATGGCGACCAGGAAATGAGACCTGGCGCCTGGGTGAAGTTACCCTCCCTGTCCCCTTGCCGCTGCCATCCGATGTTTTTTTTCTTTTTTCGTAGCGCGAGGGGGTAAAGTCTGTGCGTATAGCACAGACTGCAAGCTCCGCCCCCTCGCGCAACGCGTGTCTGAGTGCCGGGTGTCGACACGTGACATCCGGGCACTCAGCAGGCCGATGAGTGAGGACATGCTGCAGCACGGATGTCCCCCTCCCCTGCAATGAGGTAAAGCAGCAGGGAGGGGGGACACATCAAGAAAAGACTGTGTGAGGTGGGTGTGTGTTTGGATATATGTGTATATGTAAAGTAGGTGTGTGTGAGGTGTTTGTATATATGTGTATATGTAAAGTAGGTGTGTGTGAGGTGTTTGTATATATGTGAATATGTAAAGTAGGTTTGTGTGAGGTGTTTGTATATATGTGAATATGTAAAGTAGGTGTGTGTGAGGTGTTTGTATATATGGGTATATGTAAAGTAGGTGTGTGAGGTGTTTGGATATATGTGTATATGTAAAGTAGGTGTGTGTGAGGTGTTTGGATATATGTGTATATGTAAAGTAGGTGTGTGTGAGGTGTTTGTATATATGGGTATATGTAAAGTAGGTTTGTGTGAGGTGTTTGGATATATGTGTATATGTAAAGTAGGTGTGTGTGAGGTGTTTGGATATATGTGTATATGTAAAGTAGGTGTGTGATGTGTTTGTGTATATGTGTATATGTAAAGTAGGTGTGTGAGGTGTTTGTATAAATGGGTATATGTAAAGTAGGTGTGTGTGAGGTGTTTGGATATATGTGTATATGTAAAGTAGGTGTGTGTGAGGTGTTTGTATATATGTGTATATGTAAAGTAGGTGTGTGTGAGGTGTTTGTATATATGTGTATATGTAAAGTAGGTGTGTGTGAGGTGTTTGTATATATGTGAATATGTAAAGTAGGTGTGTGTGAGGTGTTTGGATATATGGGTATATGTAAAGTAGGTGTGTGAGGTGTTTGGATATATGTGTATATGTAAAGTAGGTGTGTGTGAGGTGTTTGGATATATGTGTATATGTAAAGTAGGTGTGTGTGAGGTGTTTGTATATATGGGTATATGTAAAGTAGGTTTGTGTGAGGTGTTTGGATATATGTGTATATGTAAAGTAGGTGTGTGTGAGGTGTTTGGATATATGTGTATATGTAAAGTAGGTGTGTGATGTGTTTGTGTATATGTGTATATGTAAAGTAGGTGTGTGAGGTGTTTGTATAAATGGGTATATGTAAAGTAGGTGTGTGAGGTGTTTGTATAAATGGGTATATGTAAAGTAGGTGTGTGTGAGGTGTTTGTATATATGTGTATATGTAAAGTAGGTGTGTGTGAGGTGTTTGGATATATGTGTATATGTAAAGTAGGTGTGTGTGAGGTGTTTGTATATATGTGAATATGTAAAGTAGGTGTGTGTGAGGTGTTTGTATATATGGGTATATGTAAAGTAGGTGTGTGAGGTGTTTGGATATATGTGTATATGTAAAGTAGGTGTGTGTGAGGTGTTTGGATATATGTGTATATGTAAAGTAGGTGTGTGTGAGGTGTTTGTATATATGGGTATATGTAAAGTAGGTTTGTGTGAGGTGTTTGGATATATGTGTATATGTAAAGTAGGTGTGTGTGAGGTGTTTGGATATATGTGTATATGTAAAGTAGGTGTGTGATGTGTTTGTGTATATGTGTATATGTAAAGTAGGTGTGTGAGGTGTTTGTATAAATGGGTATATGTAAAGTAGGTGTGTGAGGTGTTTGTATAAATGGGTATATGTAAAGTAGGTGTGTGTGAGGTGTTTGTATATATGTGTATATGTAAAGTAGGTGTGTGTGAGGTGTTTGGATATATGTGTATATGTAAAGTAGGTGTGTGATGTGTTTGTGTATATGTGTATATGTAAAGTAGGTGTGTGAGGTGTTTGTATAAATGGGTATATGTAAAGTAGGTGTGTGAGGTGTTTGTATAAATGGGTATATGTAAAGTAGGTGTGTGTGAGGTGTTTGGATATATGTGTATATGTAAAGTTGGTGTGTGATGTGTTTGTGTATATGTGTATATGTAAAGTAGGTGTGTGTGAGGTGTTTGTGTATATGTGTATATGTAAAGTAGGTGTGTGGATATATGTGTATATGTAAAGTTGGTGTGTGATGTGTTTGTGTATATGTGTATATGTAAAGTAGGTGTGTGTGAGGTGTTTGTGTATATGTGTATATGTAAAGTAGGTGTGTGAGGTGTTTGGATATATGTGTATATGTAAAGTAGGTGTGTGTGTATATATGTGAAGAAGCCGTGTGTGTTTATGAATTGCGTGTATGCTTGCGTGATTGTCTGGCTCCTAAATTTTTTGGCTGGCTCCTAAAATCTAATTAGATTTGTCAAGCCCTGATTTAGTGTATATACAGGGCCGGCCTTAGGGGTGTGCGACCTGTGCGACCGCACAGGGCGCAACACCCCAGGGGGCGCCTGCCCGGCCGGTATAAGGAAAAAAAAAAAATAAAAAAAAAAAAGCCGGAGGAGGCACTGGCTGGGGGAGATCAAAAGATCCCCCCTCACCAGCCCTCTGCTTGGCATTCTTGTCTAGGTCCGGGGAGGGGGCGGAGCTAACCGGCACAGCGGTGTAGCTCCGCCCCCACCCCGGGAAGCAGAGCAGAGTCTGCATTACGGGGAGCCCCGGGCAGCATGAGATAGTGCTGCTCGGCTCCCCATGCCTGCATTAAGAGGGAGAGAGAGAGAGAGACAGACATGGCAAGGAAGAGGAAAGGGACAAACATGGGAAGGGAGAGAGACACAAACATAGGGGGGGGGGTGAAAGAGACGGGGGGGGGGCGCGCCACGGGGGAAGCCCGCACAGGGCGCCGGAACACTTAAGGCCGGCCCTGTGTATATGTAATGTGGGTGATCCGGGCATGTAATGGGGTGATGGGGCATTTAAATGTGTGTGCAATGTGGGTGATGGGTGCACAAAACCAAGATACACCACTAATTAAAACCCCTAAACTAGCATAAATAAAATCAGAAATATTAATATAGCTAATACGTACATTACATAAAGGAATCAGAGCAGAATAGGTTCATTCTTAAACTTAAAACAAATTTCAAAATTACATAAAAACAGATGTGTAAAGATGAGAAAAAAAAAATATGGAGATTTGGTCACATGCTTAGCCCACCACCGTCTCAAAGTGCTGATCCCTTGTGTATTGTATTGTATGTCACTTTATTAGTGTTTGTTTTTAGTATACACTGTATTTGCTGTTTGGTAGGCATCACATTACACAGGTATTCTGAGGAATCCATAGCGGTATATTGAATTCCGGTAACCAGGGCCAAAAAGGGTAGAGCTCTGTATCCTCATACGGCATGCGCTTCACCGGGCATTGGGTTAACCCAACAAAAAAACAAACAGGGATTTGTAATGGGCTGAACTACATTGGACAAATATCTTAACCCCCAGTGGAGGGACAGGAATGGATCGATCCTTGGCAGAAGCAGGATTCATCCTCTGCTGGGTTGGGACAGAAGGGATTGCACTTTGGGATGTAACATGATGTTTGACGAGTCAGATAAATGAAAACCCAAAAAGGGAAAATCACTTCCAACTCGGAGAATTGGTTCTGCACAATTTTACGCAGGACCCAATGTAGAAACATTATCAGCGACACCAAGGAAAGTACATGTAATAAAAACAGAGGAGCGCCAGAACTAACAGAGCCACAATCACATAGATCAAGGGATCTAAAGTGGCTGACCGTGTTGCCACACATGCGGGGTAGCGCTGACACCTCACCTTCCCAGACTCCATGATGCACACCCAAGACGCACACCCACGTCATGACCCATAACCCACGTTGCACACAAAAGAAAATGCCCCATCACCCCATTTACATGCCACAATTTCCCAATAATATGCCAGTATTTACCATTAATATTCCCCAGCCAGATTGCCCAATAATATGCCAGTATTTGCCATTTAATCTAGTGGCAGGCAGCACGAAGGTTTCTCTGTGCTGCCTGTTCAGTTCCCTGTGCAGCCTGCTGCCAGGCAGAGAGATGGTAAGGGGGGAATCTTCCGATCGCCTCTCACCTTCATCTCTGCGGGCAAGCAGTTTGTTTTTTTTTAAAAAGGGGCAACTTTTTTTTTGGGGGGGGGGGGGGGGGGGTTGAGTTTTTGTGCCGCCCCTAAATGCATACAAGGCAAGTACCGCCCTAGGCACTTGCCTTGTTTGCCTCGGGGTAAATACAGCTCTGACTGGAATAGGCTTCCAGTGGAGGTAAAAATTCTTACAAGAAAGCATGAGATTCACATCTGAACTTTCATTAGAGGCAAGCTAGCTGGAGTCTGGTCCTCCATGTTTGTGGTTTCCTGGCATTGTGCCTCTATCCTTGGGCTCGGTTTTAAAAGCCGTCCCGTGTGGCAATAAAAAAAAAAGAAGTCACGGTTTGCCATATTTGCATATTCCTACCCAGAATCCCTAGCTTCAGTAATAGCAGCGAGAAGCGGTGATTGCTGTAGCACTGGATGTGCAGACAGGATTCCTGACTTTCTGTTGTACGTTTGCCTCTTTTTAAAGGACTCAGCTCAGCTGATTTTCTAGGTAATAATAAAAAGGACACTTCCTTTTTGTCCCCCTTTTGTTGCCATCCGTTTCTTGTATGGTTATTGGGTAACCATGTAGCTTTATAGCATTCCTCACTCAGCTGAGTCTGAAGGTTATTTGCTGACACATGTAGATTTATAGCAGGCATTGCCACTCTCCCTCCCCATCTCCCATGAAGAGTAATTATTCTTATTGGGACAACAGTGTTTGCACATTTCTACTTTAAACTTGTCACCACTTAATTAACACTTGGATGGCTGTGTTTATCCCCGAATACCATCGCTGCAGACCACCCAAGTGATCTTCTTTAAATAAAGACAAGAAAAATGCAATACAAATGGAGAGGACACTCTAGGTATCAAACTAAACTTTGCTGTATCTGGTAGTGTTTAAGCTCTTCAGCCTACAAGTGGTTTGCACACAAATGCAGGCAGGGATGTAAAAGATTTTTTTTCTGAAGTGGGCCGCATGTTAGAAAGGTATATGTATAATGGGGGTATTAACCTTTTTTTTAATTATCAATAAAAATATGAAAGTTTTTTTTTTTTGCAGTAACACTAAATTAAATTTAAATCATATAGGGCAAACCTTCCTGTCTAATAGACTGCATATTGGACGGTTGCTGCTTTAGAAAATCTTTAAAATTTCCCTGCTCTTGCTCTTTTCCTGCTTTTGATATCTTTCAAGAGGATCAGTACAGATGTTATTTCAAAAAAATAAAAAGAGCCAGCTGTATGTCCAGTTTTTCCTCTCCAGACTGGAGTAATCCTTTAGGGATATGCTATAGCCATTTCACTATGCTCTTTAAAAACAATTACTTGATATAAAACCACTGTTGTACAGCAGCATGGTGTGCAACTAGCAGCATTGTGGAATAGAAATGGTATGGCAAAGGTGGGAGTTTAAAAGGGACACTACCAATTATATAAGTTGTGATTAGATAACCTGGTCATTTAAAACAAACACATTTATAAATCATATGTCACTGTTACATACATATATATATATATTTATAAAAATATATATAATTGAATGAATGGAATATGAAAGGAAAAATAAAATCAGGTGTCTATCTCTTGGCTCCATTTTGTGAATATTCCCCATGATGCAACATCGTCCAAAATCTTCCACCCAGTCTTACTTTGATCAGAATTTTGACTTATGGACTGTGTCCCCAGCCCCAATGTGAGAAATTTGTGCTGTAAAGTCACTAGGGGCTGGCACCCAAAAACACTATATTTCCCAAGATGACGGCACCCAGTAACACTTGTTAAGTTACCATATTTTATTAAATACAGTCACATAACAAAAAATACATATTTGAAATCAACAATACAAAATAAAAATTAAAAAACATTTTTCATTTTTTTGGTGGGAGTGTCCCTTTATAAAAAAAAAAAAAAGTGTTAAAGGGTCCCTGCAACATAAAAACAAATAAATAAAAACTACTAGCATGCAACAAGTACACACTTGGAATTTTATCCAAACTTTTACATGCTCAGCAAATCAACCATTAGAAATGCTGAGAGAGAAAAAAAAAGCAGCCTATTCACAAGTGGCAATAAATAGGGATAATCTCAGAAGGAGAAGCTGAAGCAGAGGATTCTGACCTGCAGATAAGATGCAAAAACAGAGGAGGGGTAATGGGAAGAAACACACCCCAATAAAAGGATAAGAAAGAAAGAAAGAAAAAAAAAAGAAGAGGTTTGTCCCTCTTATGGAATTTTTTCTTAAAAAGAAACCAAGACACTACAAAACAAAGATTATATAATTAATACGCTTGGAAAGGAAACAAATAAAAGACCAACCACTATAATTATATAAATAATAAAATATATATATAAATTATAAAAAAAGTAACATTTAATAACCAACAGGGAATAAAATCAACATATCAGAATGGCTTGAAAAATGAGTGTTTGCAGTAAATGCCTAATTTTAATTAATTTTAGGGCATTGACTGAACCTGCCAGCACCCCTTCATTGGACAGTAAATTCCTACCCTTACCAAATGACTAAAATAGTTTCCCCATGTGGAAATTGCTTGCCTCTGATCTCAGAAGGATGCTCACATGTCACCTGCTCTGCGTAATAGATCATCACTGTGTTGGTGTGACCTTGAATGTTCTTGTAAATGCTGCTCTTACAGAATAAACAATCCTACTATGGGAACAATATCCTGTGGCGTGCCTTTAATTAAATGGTGTTGTCCTTTGTGTGTGTGTGTGTGTGTGTGTGTGACATGACATAGAGCTGCCAGTGATCAAGCACAGAATGTTCAAAACCTGTCCCATTAGATGGAATTCTAAAGGTGGATTTTGAAAATGTACAAAAACCCAAACAGCCCCCTCCCCTTAAAAGGTGAAGACTGCTGGAAAAACTACAACAGAAGAGCACAAGATCACTAACTAGCGCATGTAGTTCCATTTGGGGGTGTGTGTGTTTTTAAATAAAAAAAAAAAAAACTTTGCAAGTTTTCTCCAGGGTACTGATTAAGCTTAAGTAGAACTACAGTATTTCCGAGCGTTTATCTACACGGATCCACTTGCAATTCAATCAAAAGCAAAGGAGAGTTGCAACAGGACACTGAAGAAAAAAAATCCCTGAACGCATTCCTTTACAAAAAAAAAACAAAAAACAACTATGCAACATACAGGTTAAACACTACAAGATGCATCACATTTAGTTTCATGGCTGAATTGTCCCTTTATTGGTTTAATTTACTGTAATGCTGCAAAATATTATTAAACAGTATGCAGACATCATTATATACTAACTGAAGACACAAGAGAGATTACAAACGTAGGTGCCGGTATGTCTTTCCTCTCCATGCACCTTTTGGTTGTACCTCTTCATACAGGAGTGGTGCGACTAAGCATGCACTGTTGCAGGTATTTGGAAGATCCTAGTATATTCTGGGATCATTACAGCTATAGGGCATATTATTAGGAATAGTAACCAAGCCAGAATATTTGTCCTGTGCCTGTATGTTTTCTAAAAAAAAAAATTTTTTATTAAGATGGGATTACATGACACCAGAAATATTCACATAGATCAGTGTACACCTAATTGTAGGCTACAGATGTTCTGAATAATTGGCACTTACATATGTAATAATCCAGCAAACATCCTTTCCATCGGAAGAGACTGCACCCCGGCCTTCCAGTGGAATCATTGCACTATAACACACTGCATGCTTTCAGCTCTGGTAATATCAGCAGCTCACATCTCATCTCACTCCAAAGCAAAAAAAACAAAAAAGCATTTTACACCCTTTTGTTACTTGTCCCCTAAGCAGCCATCCCTCTCAAATCACCTTCTTAAAATTGTTACTGTTTTCTTGCTATTAACCAGAATAAACCTAACATTAACTCCTCCTACTTTTCATTCCATGCATACAGCTGTATGATCGGCCATTTTTTTTTTTTTGGTCCTTGAGGGAGACATCATTTTTACATGCTTCCCTGCAGAATGTATAAGTCATTTGTGTTCAGAGGGAAATCGGCTATCAAGGTAGTTCCTAAAGGATCCTCTCCTTTAATAATAAATGGGATGTTGCTAACAAAAACAAAAAAAAATTGCAGTGCCCCCACAAAAAAAAAAAAAAGAAAAAAACATCCTGCCCAATGCAAAAGAAAATTTAACAGGGGCTGTAATAAGCCTTTAATGCATTAGTACAGCTATCATAGTTGCCCTCCTCCTTTATTAAGCCAAGGGTAAAAACCAGCTGATCTCAAATCCCCAGTGTAATTATATATAAAACACACACAGACAACAGGCTCCATTCACAGAGACAGACAGGTTAAACATAGCACACACACACACACACACACACACACACACACACACACACACACACAAGGAAGAGGGGGGGAAAAAAGTGTCTGAACATGCAGGCATTTGTTATCCTGCAGAAGGGGGTAATGAAAACAAGGCAGGGAAGACCACTAAACAGAGTGAAATCCAGGGACGGGGGCCGAGTGTTTATCAGCACATTCTTGTGCATAATTTGTTAGGTTAGTGTAATTCATGTAGCCACCTGTCCTCAGTACATAGTACAGCTGGCGAGACTGCTCAATGTGCTTGTAAACATTATCAGACACCAGACCAGGGCAGGTGATCAGAGGGCTGGCAGAGGCACAGATCAAGTTCAAATCATTTAAAAACATTTTTTTTTTTTAAAAAGTGTGTTTAAAAAAAAAAAAAAAAAAAAAAAAAATTAATTATATATTTTGTTATTAATAATATATGATCTAGAGTGCAGGGCTCTCTAATTCATGTACCAGTTTGTCTATAATTCTCTCTTATGCTCAGTGTCCCAAAAAAAAAACCTATATTAAGATATTAGAATTTAAAAAAAGGATCTGTATACATTGTGTTAGCAAAATAGCATTCAAATGTATAGATATACAAGTTTTAAATGGGGTCTGTGGCGTCTCCTGTTTATGACATCACATGTGACTCGATATGCAAATTAACTACTTTTTAATGAGAAATGTGTAATTTGCATATCAAATGTTTAATTTAAAACACATTTTCCTGTTAATCTATTTAATTTGCATGCAATTCTCTCAAAAAAAAAAAAAAAAAAGTTGTGCAATTTTTTTTTCTGACACAAAGTATGAAGAATGTTATTTAAAACACATACTGCCAAATATTCCTCTTTGTGCAGGATATTACTGATTTATGGAGGCAATCTAGCGGTCCAACCAAGGAGACACCGGAAACTAGTTACTGCACAGTAATGCTGCCAGTGTGAGTGGCAGCACCTAACACACACGTGCGGTAGACACAAGACCACCCAAGCTTTGCCCCCAGGACTCCCGATTTGCAGAGTGAAAGAGTCGAGAGGTACGCTTGTAGTTTTAATCCGGTGGGCGCAATTCTGTCTATTTTCTAGCAAAAAAGAAACAAAACCGTAGTGGATTAAATAATGGCCAAGAGAATAGGCAGACAGTAGGAATCGGTAAAAAAAATATAATATTAAAGTAATAAATATACACACACAAATATATATGAGTGTAGGTAAACAAAAGGTATTGTGACACACCAATTAATTATTGAATTCAGATGTTTTAATGTGTATAAAATCAAGCACCCAGCCATGCAGTCTGCATTTACAAACATTTGTGGAAATAAGTGTGGTACTGTGGATCCCAGTTCTGTAATAAGGTCAGTTTCGGGAGATTCCATCCCTGCTAGATATTCCCCTCACCAACTGAAAGCGGTGTTATTGGTAAGCAACATAAAGTCACAGAGCGGGGTCACCGAGTGCTGAGGCGCATGGTGTGGAGAAGTCACCAGTGCTCCCCGGATCTCATGGCTGAGCAGCTGCATGCAAGCCTCACATCACCAAGTACAATGCCAAGCGTCGGATCGAGTGGTGTAAAGCACGCCACCCCATGGCCGAGCAGCTGCATGCAAGCCTCACATCACCAAGTACAATGCCAAGCGTCGGATCGAGTGGTGTAAAGCACGCCACCCCATGGCCGAGCAGCTGCATGCAAGCCTCACATCACCAAGTACAATGCCAAGCGTCAGATCGAGTGGTGTAAAGCACGCCACCCCATGGCCGAGCAGCTGCATGCAACCCTCACATCACCAAGTACAATGCCAAGCATCGGATCGAGTGGTGTAAAGCACGCCGCCACTGGACTCTGGAGCAGCTGCATGCAAGCCTCACATCACCAAGTACAATGCCAAGCGTCGGATCGAGGGGTGTAAAGCACGCCGCCATTAGACTCTGGAGCAGGGTAAACATGTTCTGTGGGGGGTCTTCACTGTTTGGCAGTCTGGATTTGGCAGACACCAGGAGAACGTTACCAAGACATCTTGGACAATGCTAGGCTTCCATCTTTGTGGGAACAGTTTGGAGAAGGCCCTTTCCTATTCCAGCATGACTGTGCTCCAGAGAACAAAGCAAGGTCCATAAAGACACGATGGGATGAGTTTGGTGTGGAAGAACATGACTGGTCCTCACACAGCCCTGACCCCAACCCCATCGAACTAATACAGAGATTACGAGATACACCTTCTCATCCAACACCAGTGTCTGACCTCACGCTCTACAGGATGTATGGGCAAAAATTCCCACAGATATCCTCCAAAATATTGTGGAAAATCTTCCCAGAAGAGTGGAAGCTGTTATAGCTGCAAATACCCTAAATGCTGGGAACATTGATTGGAAGAATTGTTCAGTACAATTGCAGGCATCTTTTAAAAAATAAAAAATAAATGAAGAACAAGGAAATATTGCTTGTGTCTAGAGCTCCTGAGCAAACCAGATGCTCATTACCAGATCTGGTAAGACAAAGAATTTGTTAGGCGTTCAGGTTATACACATTGTGCAACTACCGGGGGGCCATATTGTCTAAATAAACCCCCAATCTTCCCGATTCTGCACCCGCCACATGCAATAAGAATAAATAGAGTTTATAAAGTGGTTTCCGGCAGTTAATAATAATCTCCACCTGCCAATCCATATTTAGGAAATACTCAATATGTAGTAAATACATGCTCTCCTGCCCGAAAAGGTTTGTACAGCGAACAGAGCTGGCAGCATATTAATACCTGTGCAGCAGAGATTTTTATGGTTAATAAAAAAAAAGTGCAAGATGTTATACTAAGAAGACTGCTGAACAAAAAGGGTGGGAGATTCATGGAATGGCCTTCCAGGTGAGGTGGTATGGGGCAAACGTGTAAATGAATAATCTGGCACATACATTCAGCATGTAGAAAGGCAGTGAGGGGGGCACGAGCCTCTATCCCAATAGAAGACCCCAGGGATGGAGCCTCTTCTGCTGGCTGAACACCTGTAGCATGCGTGTGGGGGCGAGAATGGGCACGCCTGTAGCCTGGACTACATTTCCCATGATGCTTGTCATCTTTATGGCCAATTGAGCACCATGGTAAAAGTAGTTCGCACAAAGTCAGCTGTGGCACTCCTGCCATGTGGTCTACATTACCCATGATCCTCAGCTCCCTGAGAATAGTCCATGGGCTATAGTATCCTTGGGTGCCATAATTGTTGAAGAGCCCCCCCCCCCCCCCCCCCCACCATCTTTTTCAGCCATTGCGCAGCAGTAAAGTGTGATGGGAACATGTGATAGAAAGAATAGTAGATACATGGGATAGGCTTCTTGTGGCATCTCCATTTGTAGGGATGGCCAACTGGGTAGAAAAATACTCATGTTATTTTAGATAGTTAGGTTCAAGTTCAAATGGAGCAGCAATACAAAGAGGCTGAAGTGCCAATGAAATTCACAATGCATTATGGGAGCACGTGAACAACTCTGAGCCACGTGCAAGCATCCTATAATCGTGCAAATATATACTGTATTACTCCAAACCTGTAGATCTGCTACTGCAATGTGGGTCAGGCTCCAATAGTGGCGCTCCCTCTGCGTGCGTCTATATAGCTCGCTAACTCCCACCCAAAGATGGAAACACATCAATTCATCCTCCAGAGACTTACAGCCAGGCGAACTTAGCTCACTTGCAACCCATTACAAAAAGAAAAGCACACACATGCAAAAAGTACAAAATGTTCAACAGGAACATTGCACAGGTATCCATGGCGACTGCCTCACTTTAATTACATTGGCCAAAACATTTATAGCATTTTAAAAGGACAGAGAAATTGAATTAGTTTTTCCTTATCCCGTACCCGGATTGTATTTGTTTTTGAATATTCATTCTTTAGTGTGGAGGATTTGCGACAGGCAAACGTAATTTACTAAAAAAAAATACAAAGAAATAAAAACCAAAAACTCTAGGCAATTAGGAAATTGAGCAGACTAAATAGGGACAAAAGGTACTTTTATCTGCAGTCACAAAAAAAAAAGCACACACTCCATAAACCAAGACAAGACATACAAACAATACATCTTACCCTACAACAAGCAAACAAGAACTACAAAAAACACACAAAGACAAAGCTTGTCATTCTCTGTGTTTACTCATGCATTCCATTAATCTAGGTTTACAGGACTGGAATAAACAGATGGGGATTAGGTCATCCAGCACATTTCCTGCATTGTTAGTTTATATGGCATTATATAGAAGTCGCCGGGGTAGGCTGGCACAGCATCTTTACAGTAGGATCAGTGCCATCTTCCTTGCTATGCCATCAAAAGCTTCACCTTAAATTCTCTCTGCCAGCTCCATTTTTAGCAGCAGATAATCCCAAAGCGCACGTGGATTTAAAGTCCTCAAAACACAATCGTGTACAGCGGATCATCCAATATTCCTTAGGATCTATCCCACTCCCCATCGGAGCAAATACAGAAATAAAAACAAAATTCCTGATTATCAGAGAAGCATAATGAAGAGGTTACCCTGGTCTGGAAGATTTTAAAAATGTACATTGCCTGGGTGTTTAAAAATAAAAAAAAAAGGTATAAGGCAAAGATTTAAAGAAATCTTTCACACAGTAGTTTAACCCCTTTAAGTGCCTGGGACATATGCAGTGCACTGAAAGTTAATTCTATTTAAAACCCCCGTGATTTCAATATTCCACATCTCTGGCGTAACTTAAATTGGTTATTTTATTAGATTAAGCCAACTAGTATGCACAAAATATCAGTAAATAAAAAAATAAATATATATATATATATATATATAGTTATATAAAAGAGTCAAAAAAAGTATATAAATATATATATAAAAAATATAAATAAAACAATGCACTTAAAATTAGTAAGTCCTCCCCACCACATACAAAAATATAATAACGATAACCAAAAATATGTGTGACATGGAACTGGCCAGAGGGAAGGGTTAATGGATTTACAAAAATATTGCAGCATGGGTACAAATGGCTAGATATAAAGCCTTGGCTTTAAAGGGAATACAAAAAAAAAAAAGCAGTAGGTTTGTTAGGTCTGTGCACCCCACCCCTACATCTCCAACCTCCCTTCCTCCCCCTTGCATCTTTAAATCCACCTTGATGCCTTATCCTTCTCAGTTACTATTCCCAAGATAAATAGGTTCCTCTGTGGAATTAATAGGAAATCAGCTGACAAGGGTAACGGGGTTAAACAGAGAGAGGGAGAGAGAGGGAGCACAGGTAGATGCTGCCAGGGGCTGCTACCGGATACCTGCTCAGGTAGGAATGCTGGGTGTGTACAGCAGGGAAATCTCTGATAGGCTAACCATTGGCACCCCTGCTGTTGTGGACTACATTTCCCATGATGCTCTGCTGGAGTGCCCTGGGTAGCCCCTCCTGGTTGGGCTATATAGTAACCCACACTCACATGGCCACACAGCACAGCAAGACTTACCTTCCACACAGCAGGATTCAGCAACTTTCCAGGGTGTCCTTACTGGCACAGCAGGAGAAGCATCCAAAAATCACACAATCCCTCCCCCTGCAGGGGATCAGAGGAGCCAAAGTCACAGTCAGCAGGAGACACTTTTAAAGGAGTCACTTGGAGACCCCCCCCCCCCTAAATCTGCAGATCCAGGCAGAGACCCCCCCACACTGGGTGCTGTTTCCCAGTGTATCCCAGCCCTGCAGTGACATGCAGTGTTACAGTGTGTTCTCTGCTCTATGGTGGAATGTGTCCTATTGTTACACTGTATCCCTGTGTCTGCATAGAAAGCAGGTAGTGACAGGAAGCTTCAGTCTAATGTACTGAGAGAAGGGGGGGGGGGGGGGGGGATGAGCCAAAGGCAAGCTCCACCTCCTCCAACTGGAGTGACAGGGGCTGAGTCTGACCAAGCCACGCCCCTTCCAGAGATCCACAACCTGCTTATTTTTAAAGAGACAGAGCTCATGGAATGGAATCTGTAGAAAGTATTTACACTGTGTGACAGTACAGACATTAATAGTGTTTGCAAGCAAGTGCTGTCTCCTACTGATGATGTCATATGTAGGACACCACATACAGACTATACTGACATCATTTTTTTATTCTTTAAATATTGTTATGGCTACAATGCTTCTTCAGGGAAAAAAATACTTTAAATGTATCCATAGGCACCCACTGTGCTGTAGACCACAACTCCTATCATGCTCAGAGATCTAAGGAGGTTTTTTTTTTCCCCTTAGGCTAATGCAACCTCTGGAATGCCAAATCCTGTGATCCAACTCCCACAATGCTCACCCATCAGTGTATTTGGGAGCTGTTCTTCAACTTAATGATAATCTGATAGGTGGCTAGTGCTAGAAGATCTCTGCTGGCCATGAATAATGCAGAGTTCCCCCATTACTAACGCCCTCTGCTGGAGCTATGCATTATGCAGGGTTAACTCTGTTACTGCAGCTGGACACAGTGCCCAGGTTTATCCCTGCACAGTGCCATGGAAGGTTACCCCATCCGTTTATGAAACATACACACGGGAGGGCTGCACTGAGTATAGGACCAGGCTCTACATGTTACTGATCGCTGCCCTGACTAATACAGCAATATGGCCACCTTGGTTTGCGGCATAGGTTGGCTGGACATGATAGGAGTTGTGGATGTTCACAGCTAAATTCTACCTCCCTCTGCTGCAGATCATTTCAAGTTATCCCTAGTATCGGGCAGGTTGGGTGTCCCAAAAATGAACCAATCACATACCTGGCCATTAAAGGTACCCTGTCACTAAACGTTAAAGCAAGGGTTAAACAATGCTTAATGTTCCTTTAAACTGGGTAATAGTAACATCCCCGGGATGCACTTGAAAACCAGATCATATCTGAATGTACCTTTCCTGGTTAAACACTGTTTTATAATTATATTATTAATAATCACGCCTGTGGTCTGATACAGTATAATTGAGCGGTTGCATCAGTTGTACGCATTTTAGAATATAACTGTTTTAATGAAAGAATACAAATAAAGTACCTTATTAAGCCCTCTTTGCTTGTGTAGCTCTGTCAGGGGGAGGCCATGTTGTTCACAATCTTGAGTAACTTTATTTACATTCTTTCATTAATACATTTCTATTTAAAATGCTTACACTTGATGCAATCACGCAATTAAATAGAATATGTTTTTTTTGCAGACATTTGCCAGTTTACACATGTGACTAGTGCAAAAAACAAACAAACAAGCAAAATTTTTTTAAAAAGTGCCATTTTTGTGACTTTATCTTGGCAGACTTGTTTTTTTTTTTTAGCAGACTATTGTTTTTTTTAATAGACTATTGTTATTTTAAAACAACTGTAGCGAGGTCTGTGCTGAGGGCATTGCAGAGTCAATGCAGTACAGATACCTGGCCAGTGGTGAACTGTGTATGAGTAGTACATACCTGGAATTACCGCTCAGTGGAAGTAGTAAAGGCTAACACTTATCCATCAATACATGTTCATGGGCTAATCCGAGGATCAAATAAATCTGCGCTATAGTTACAGTACTGACATGCCTAACTTACCAGGCACTTGGGGCAGCATTTTCCCAGTTATCACTATAGGGCCTACTGGTACCTCCATACACCTCTGACATTAAACTTATCCTTCATCAGTCGGGGAATCCTAACCGGTGTCACATGGGGCAGTCCGCACTTTGTCTTCAGTAATATGCCTCTTGGTTACAGCAGCTATATGCTTTATTGATGAAAAAAGGAACTGACCGTTAAATTGAAGAATATTTCCAACTCAGCTATTTTGGTCTTAAAGGGACTGTCCGGTGCCCAAAAGGCATCTTCCAAATATTAATACATATTAATGTGCTTCCAAGGTACTTTACAATGCATGTTTTACATTTTGCATGGCTTAAAATATCAAATACTTACAGCTAGATGAATTTGTTAAATTACAGCAGTTTGCAAGAAACCAGGACTGCCCACAATAGCTGAGTAAAATTAATTGTCTTTTTTTTTCATTCAACTGAATTGGATTTTGTGTCTCTCTAGTGATGTCATCAGACAATGTGTTGCACTGAGGTCCTACTGTGTACACGAGCAAGGTCACTCGCAATGAATTCAATTCCAGGAGCACAGGAAGTGACTAAATGAAACAAAACTTTATCTCCTCAGTGTATAGCTAACCAGTAAAAGTAATAAGAAAGTGTTGTACACCAAGGCCAATAAGATAAAAATTTGCAGTTAAATATTATTGTAAATCCTTCCCCTAAGTAAGAGGAGATGATTCATTCTGACAAATTAAATGTACACCCAACCCCACAAAATGCAAGATGCATAGTCTTATCCAGAGACATAAAAACTGGATATAAATAAATAATGCATACACAATCCCATATGGTTAAAAATAACCCCACCCCCCAATCCCCCCGCGCTCCTATCTCGGACTTCCACAGGAATCCACAGAAACTTGTAAAGGAAATGAGGGGGATACAATGCAGATCAGCTCAAATATAACTTTAAAAAAAATCTGTATATGTTACGGTATATTTGACTTTAATTTCTCTCTCCCTCTCTCTCTCTTGATATACCATGTATTTCTCTATTATTATTATTTATTTATTCAGTGTTAGACTTCATTGTTTTATTGGGTCTGTCTTATTTGACAGATAGTATTTTTTTTGTGACTTGTCCCTTTGTGTACTGTACAAACTGAATAAATCATGTGAAATGAAAATGGATAGATTTTTAGTATTTAGTATTTATAGATTTTTTTAGTATTTATTTTTCAGGGACACAGTATATCGCTTTCCTGTCACTCCCTTACACAAGATCAAACTGTATCAGTGAGCGAGACAGAGAACATTTTGACAATCAGTGTTTAGAGAACACAGAATTATCATTTATTGCATTTATTGCATTTATTGCATGCGATGACTGTGACTGATTTTCACAATAAATACAAGAGTAAACAGGGCCACCATCAAAAATTGTGGTCTAGGCTCCCACCTCCCCTTTCCATTTTTTCTGGGCTCCTTTCGTTATTGCCCCCACATCCCATGCCATAGCACCACCTTGCACACCCAAGCCATGCCCCAGCACCCACATTGTACACCCAGGACTTACCCCAGCAAGCACCCACTTTGTACACCCAGAAAATTCCCCAGCACCCATACTGCACACCCAGGACATGCCCCATCACCTACATTGCACACCCAGAACATGCCCCAGCACCCATATTGCATTCCCAGAATATGCCCCATCACCCACAATGCATGCCCAGAACATGCCCCAGCACCCATATTGCACACCCAGGTAGGTTTGCCACACAGCCAGAAATTGGCTTGGTGCCAATGTTAAGTCTATGCAGGCACCAGCAAGGCTGGTATTTTTTTGTAGAAATGGTGGCAACCCTGCACCCATTACATGGCCTATCACCCACATTCCACACCCAGGACATGCTCCAGCATCCACATCGTACCCCAGAACATGCCCCATCACTCACATTGCACACCCAGGACTTACCCCAGCACCCACATTTCACACCCAAAACTTACCCCAACCAGCACCCACAGTTGTTCTCCAGCTCCCTGGTGTCTAGTAGTAGGTAGCTGCTTAGGCACACAGACATGCTACCATGCTGCCTATAGCGTTCCCCTGTAATCTGAGCGCCAGTACGTGACCCCTGACGCTCTGACCTCAGAAGACGTTCAGAGTGCATGAGAGGCGGCATGGGGGGATGTCTGTGTGTAAATACAATAAATAATGGGTGATCCTGGTCTACCTAACTCATCTTAAGGCAACCAAGATACCCCCCCAAGGGGTACGTGAACAGCAATAGAGGGTCTCCAACAACAAATTAGTGCTTGTGTTGGGATTTATAAAGAATAACAAATGCTGAAAAAATAGCTATCCATTGTGATAGCAGAATTACATGCAAATGCTTAGATGAAGAGGGAAATATGGTTCAGATGTGTCTGTGGTGTCTCAGGTTAATGACATCACAAGTTGCTTCATATGCAAATTACCTAATTGCAATGCAAAAAAAAAGTGTAATTAACATATCTTGCCACAAAGGTGAACTCATAAAGAGGTGACACCACAGACACATCACATACTTTTCTCTTCATTTTTGGCTTGTAAATTCAGTGACTTCAAACAAGGAGGGGCTTGGAGACGCAGGCAGGTCTGTTACTATAGCAATACATTTATTGCACTTTGTTTGCAGTTTTTAGGAGCTAGCAAGAGCTGAGGAAAAAACGTAACAGTTGTGGGTTTTTCTTTACTTTGCATGGTGCGTCGCTTATCTAAATAATGGTTTTTCGGGCTCTGTACATAGGACTGGCCCTTTAAAGTAACCATGTTCAATCTTATTGATGTAGCCTTTTCTGTTATTACATTGCATTGCTCAAAACAGAGTAAGAGAGCCAGGGAGAGAGAGATAAGAGCAGTGAGGTTTGTCCAGCTTGTGCAATAGAACAGTTTTCAAATTTTTTTAACCCCCAGCTTGTTCAAGGACTTATGAGATAACAAACAGGGATCCAGGGCTATGAACTGGATAAACACTGCGAGAACTGAACAGTGACTACATAACTCAAAATGCTAAGACATTAAAGGGACAGTCTAGTCCCCAAACTAACTTTGGTGCAAGATGAAGATCACTGTTTGTATAATGCACAGGCTTTTTTTCCCCCATAAATCACATTTTTAATATTTGACTAAAGTCCTCCCCAGTGATTACTCTGCATGTTTCCTGCAGGTGCGGCAGCACTGATTATATAGACACAGAGGATATACATTTTTATTTCGTTTAGTCACTTCATGTGCTCCTAGAATTCAATATATTGTGTGGACTTTGAGTGACCTTGCTCTTGTACACTATAGGATCTATTATCAGTGCAACACATTGTCTGATGACATCACTAGAGATACCGGAAATTCCACATTCATTTGAAGGAAATTATTCTCACGGGTTCCTGCAGCAAGAAATTATAAGGAAATCGACTTCTACTCCGCTAGTGTGGGCAGTCCTGGTTTCTTGCAAACTGCTGTAATTTCACAATTTCATCTAGCTGTATTTTATATTTTAAGCAATGTAAAATGTAAGACATGCAAGTACTCTGAAAGCACATTAACATGCATTAATATTTGGAAGATGCATGTTGGGCACTAGACAGTCCCTTCAAGAACACAACCTGGAGAAAGGTTTAGTGGCATAGATCAAGACATGGGGTCATAGGAGAAGAAATATTTCCCTTATATCCTAAACCCGTCATGGCCAGTGGCGGACCCAGGGGGGGGGGGGGCAACGGGGCAATTGCATCCCCCCCCCCCCCCCCCGAGAAGAGGAAGAAAAAAAAACGCTTTAAAAAAAACCCAAAAAACAACGCGCTTGCAGGCAGAGACGGAGGTGAGAAGGGAGCCGAACAGGCAGCACAGAGAAACCTCCGTGCTGCCTGTTCGGCTCCCCGTGCAGTCTGACACGGAAGTGCCGACAGGTCACGTGACTGGCGAGCTGATGTCATCCGCGCGCCGGGTCACGTGACCTGATGGCACAACCGCCTGGGAGCCGAACAGGCAGCATGGGGGAGACCATGCTGCCTGTCACTAGCCACCAGGGAAAGGTAAGTACTGGGGAGATGGGGGGGGGGGGCACATTGGCTGTGGCTTATTAAATGGCTAATAACACTGCATATTGGGCAAATTGGAAGGGGAATATAAAATGGCAACTAACACTGGCATATTACTGGGCAAATTGGCTGGGGGCTTATAAAATGGCAACTAACACTGGAATATTACTGGGCAAATTGGCAGGGGCATATAAAATGGCAACTATCACTGGCATATTATTGGGCAAATTGGAAGGGGCATAAAAAATGGCAACTAACACTGGCATATTACTGGACAAATTGGAAGGGGCTTATAAAATGGCAACTAACACTGGCATATTACTGGGCAAATTGGAAGGGGCATATAAAATGGCAACTAGCACTGGCATATTATTGGGCAAATTGGCAGGGGCATATTAAATGGCAACAAATTGGCATATTATTGGGCAAATTGGCTGGGGCATATTAAATGGCAACTAACACTGGCATATTATTGGGCAAATTGGCTGGGGCATATTAAATGGCAAATAATACTGGCATATTATTGGACAAATTGGCTGAGAGAGACATAAATGGGATGGTACAGGAGAGACGGACAGACATGGGTTGGCAGAGGAGAGACAGACAAACATGGGATGGCAGAGGACAGACAGACAGATATGGGATGGCAGAGGAGAGACAGACAGATATGGGGAGAGGAGACAGACAGACATGGGAAGGGAGAGGAAAGAGACATAAATGGGAAGGGAGAAGAGAGAGACATAAATGGGATAGTAGAGGAGAGACAGACAGACATGGGAGAGGAGAGGCAGAGAGATGGGAAATGAGAGGAGAGACAGACGGACATGGGAAAGAAGAGGATACATAGACGGACATGGAAGGGAAGAGGAGAGAAACGGATATGGAAGGAAGAGAGACAGAGGGACACGGGGAGTGAGGGGAGTGTGACAGACATGGGAGAGAGGATAAGACAGACGGACATGGCAGAGAGGAAAAGACAGACGGACATGGGAGAGAGGAAAAGACAGACGGACATGGGAGAGAGGAAAAGACAGACGGACATGTGCCCCTCCCGAGATCAGACTCTGGATCCGCCCCTGGTCATGGCTAATGTTTTTTAAGCCAGAGTGGCCATTGTTCTGCAGAATACCAAGTAGAGGATCTCAAAGTGCCATTTTCCCTGAGATGAGGCTTCCCTCTCCCATTTACATTGCACACTCTGATCATTATAGTTTCTCCTTTTTTATGTTATTGTTCCCTTTCTCTTTTTTTTTTTTGCCCCATCTAAGTGTCCTCCATGTGCTCCACTTATCCATGTATGATGATAGTGACCATGCTTGCCAAGGGCCACCTCAGAGGCTCCAGAGTGCCAATTAAATTTTTTTAAAAGTATGTAATAATTAAACTGTAAATAATATCTTTATTGTAAATATGTTTCATTTACAGTTATGAGGTTTACAGCTTCTACTGATCCTCCCACTCAGCTCTCAGCATTTGGCTGGAGGAACAGAGCATGCAAACGCACTGTGTATTATTTTTTTCTTGGGCACAAATAACTTTTACCTGCTCCCCTGTAGAATGTAAGTGTATTAAGAGGCATTCAATGAATCAATCAAGGATTGGATCCCATAAGAATGGCCTTCATTAGCTTACTAGCTATCCTTCTGAATGCAGGGCAGCATGTAAACATGCTTAATATTGTGTAGCTACCCATTTGTCGCCAAAACAGCCCTGACCCGTCGAGGCATGGACTCCACTAGACCTCTGAAGGTGTGCTGGGGTAACTGGCACCAAGACGTTAGCAGCAGATCCTTTAAGTCCTGTAAGTTGCGAGGTGGGGCCTCCATGGATCGGACTTGTTTGTCCAGCACGTCCCACAGATGCTCGATTGGATTGAGATCTGGGGAATTTGGAGGCCAAGTCAACACCTTGAACTCGTTGTTGTGTTCCTCAAACCATTCCTGAGCCATTTCTGCTTTGTGGCAGGGAGTATTATCCGTCTGAAAGAGGCCAATGCCATCAGGGAATACCGTTTCCATGAAAGGGTCTACATGGTCTGTAACAATGCTTAGGTAGGTGGTACGTGTCAAATCCACATGAATGGCAGGACTCAAGGTTTCCCAGCAGAATATTGCCCAACGCATCACCCTGCCTCCGCCGGCTTGCCACCTGTCAGTGGTCATAATGTTATGTGTATGTCCCGCAAAACAACTGGCCAAACATACAGCTGTATGCATGGAATCTGAATGTGTATAATAATATATTTATGGCCACTCAAGGTTTTTTTGAGCACATGGTCTTGGATTTTAATAAATCAGCAGCTGATTATATAATTATTTAAAAAATAATCTCTATGTTCCTCTTATGCTGATAAACAACGGGAAACTCTATATTTACCAAGCGATAATACTTCCTCATAGTCAGATAGGAACATTCAGCTCGCTAAGCAAAGATAATGGGGGTTATTTATAAAAGTTAATTTTGGGCAAAAGTTCTGAAAGTGGTCTAAAGGCAAGAGCATCCCATCGGTTCCCATGGTGACTGGACCACTTTTAAAGCATTACCTCAGAATTGACCATTGTGAATAACCCCCATGGTGAAAAGTGCACAAACATCAATTCTGGGACAAAAGTGCTAGAAGTGATCCAATCACCACGGAAGCCAAAGGAATCCTGCAATTTAGATCACGTTTAGAAATTTGCACCAGCACCACTTTTATAAGTAAACCCCTTGCTTCTTACATACTTAATGACATCTCTGCTCTGAGAGCTCTGTTAGCCAATCAGACGTCTCCAATCCCAGCTTCTCCATTGGCTGGGTTTTGAAAAGCCAGGCAGTCAGATGCCGCTTTCTCTTACAATGAAATACATCCCGGAAGCTAAGAGGAGGGATGCTCACATTTTTTGGGGTTTTTTTTGGTGGCCCCCTTTCCTGGGCCATAAGGTGAGGATCGATTGCATTGCGGACCACTTCAGGAAAACGACAAACACTGCCCATCCTCTGGCACCTAAACAGTGATTTTGTTTTGCAGCTTATGTCCCCCCCCCCCCCCACACACACACACACCTTGCCCAGTAGGTAGGGACCATTTATATTTTAAGTTTATAGGGTTTGGTGGCCTGTGGAAAGATCTTGAACTCCTGGAGGGGGAGGGGGCATTTATTAATTTTTGGGGGGGAGTCTGTGGGCAGCCCTGAGTGACTCCCAGCTCCTGTATTGTTAGAGAGTGCCAGGGCTAGTAGCCTTGCCCCCCCCCCCCCCCCCAATATTTTTTTGATGAAGGTGGGAGCACTTTCCCAACTCCCAGTCCCAATAATTACAGACAGTGTCACAGCTATCCCGTATGGGTAACGAGGGGCTGGGAGCCATTTTGGCATCTTTCTGTTCTGTTTTTGCCCTTGTATTTTTTAGGGGCCCCGTCCGGGACCAGATGATTTTTTTAAAAATGTATTTTACTTTATTACATTTCATTATTTTTTTTTTTTTTCAGTTCAGGAAGAATTCGTCCATAATAACCAAATTTATCCCGAAATGGTCCTCTATCATCCCGTAGAAGTCCAAGGGGATAATAGAGGTAGTTTTCCCCGTTCCCTTTGCTCCGGGCTGCCTTCATTTTAGGAAACAATCAACGTGTTGTCGGCTATGATGGCCGCATTGCACCGCTATTCCGGGTCACATAGGGTCATATTGGGTAGCTCGAAATTTGGCTCCCAAAAATGTCCACAATGATGGCCAGAATTATTTTGGCCTGAAGTTCAGACCCTTATAAGCATTTTTATCATTTGTAAACTTTGGGCTTCTTTTTCTTCAATCGTATTCTGACAAAATATTGTTGAGAAAAGTGTCTAAAAAATCAATTAAATCATATTATAATTGAATTATTAATTATGATGTGGGGGGTAGTAAGATCATTTACAGGCCACGGCATAATTCTAATTAATTATAATTGTCAGCAAAAACAGCAAGTTCTGTTTAATTGAATAATTGCATCAAGTGCAGACATTTTAAATAGAAATGATTTAATGAAAGAATATAAAGTACCTTATTAAGCCATCCGTTGCTGCGTATAGCTCTATCAGGTGCAGATATCTTGGGCCAGATAGTTCTGATCTTCAGTCTTCTAAACCAAGATTCTAAACAACACGTACACCTCCTAGATGTAACTAGATAACCTCATCATTTAAAACAAACACATATATAAATCATATACCACTGTGTTTTTGAAAAATATGATTGAATTAATTGCATATAAAATTAGGTGTTCCCACATCCATTTTGGGAATATTTCCCATGATGCAACATCATGTAAAATCTTCCAGCCCGTCTCACTTTAAAGCCTGCATGATGCCAAAGCCTGCATGATGATGTCATAAGATACTCCCCTGCTCTCTTACTTGCTCCTGTGTATCACAGTGAGCAGGACCAGGAGGCTTCCTTTACCTGCCTTCCAACACAAAGAGAGGAGATTAACCTGATCAAACAGGATCATAACTCCGCCCCCTTGTGATGTAATAGTTCCATTACCCTCCCATTCAATGCAAGTCTATGGTCAGAATTCTGACTTACAGACTGCATTCTGTGTCCCCAGCCCCAAAGTGAGATACTAGTGCTCTAATGTCACTAGGGGGTGGTAATGTCACTATGGCGGCGCCCAGTCACACTTGTTTAGTTAAATATTTTATTAAATACAGTCACATAACAAAATCAAAAGACATATCTGAAATCAACAATACAAAACAAGAAAGATAAAACCTTTTCATTTTTTGGTGGGAGTGTCCCTTTAAGGCACTTTTATAAGTATATTGTATCATAGTTATATATGATGTGCAAGAAGGATAGGAAATCAATCCTATGATTATATTTAAGGAGGTTTCCATACATCCCCCTTCCCCATTGTGATGATGTAACTATATGTGTTCAGGTTACACAAACACACAAGCACTTTGTGAATATCATGTAGTTATTTGATGTATCAAGCTGTATTTATGAAATCAGTAAGCATTGTCTCATCCATATCATATTTCAGAGTGTAAACAGCTGCTCAGTCATCTCTGTCCTACTGCATGTGCATTCATTATGTACCCAGTTATAAACTGTTAGCTTTCTTGAGGAATTCAATGGTAAAAATGTTTAGAAATCATTAGAAGAGTATGGAAACCCAGATAAGCCATGTATTTTGAACATTTTTCTGACTTGTTTTCTCAAGATAACCCCGGATAATAACTTGTTTTCTCAAGATAACTCTAGATAATAACTTGTTTTCGCGAGATAACTGTTGATAACTTGTTTTCTCGCGATAACTAGATAATAACTTGTTTTTACAAGATAACTCTAGATAATAACTTGTTTTTGCGAGATAACTCTAGATAATAACTTGTTTTTGCGAGATAACTCTAGATAATAACTTGTTTTTGCGAGATAACTCTAGATAATAATTTGTTTTTGCAAGATAACTCTAGATAATAACTTGTTTTCGCGAGATAACTCTAGATAATAACTTGTTTTCTCAAGATAACTCTAGATAATAACTTGTTTTCTTGAGATAACAACTTGTCATTTTGATTGAACAACTTGTTATCTCGATAGAACAACTTGTTATCTCAAGAAAACAAGTCAGAAAAATATTAAATATATGGCATCTCTGGGCTTTCGTAGGAAAGTGAATTCTGAGACAATGTTCAAAAAGGGGAGCAATCACCAAGGAGACCAATGAAATGTTCGTGTTTTGCAAACTTAATTTTAGAAATAGCCCCCTTTTTGTTCCATACCGATTTTGGAAACTGAGGATTTTAGAAAACCTAAAGAGAAAATGATGGGGGAAAAAATCTCTTAGAAAATAGACTAGTTTTACCTCCCAACTTCCCCCACTCAGCTTTCCCTCAGGAACCCCAAGGCAGTTTGCAAGATAATCATTAAAGCGCACACTTTGTTCACTTTGATTGCCATACTGATATGATGACGGACAGGCCTTGTTATTACCTGGCTTGACTTGGAGAAAAGAAATGCCGAAAGCTGGCTGAATTTAATCTTTTGAGAGGGAATATAGCATCTCTGATTATTAAAAGACACTCAAAATGAGTCAATCACGTGGATATATTTATCATATGTGCCCTGGGGTCAGGGCCGGATTAAGGGCAACAGTGACCCTAGGCACATCCCAACAATAAACCCTTCCATTCCTAACTGACAAGACATTAATACACATTAAAGGACAACTGTAACAAAAAATGGAGTTCTGTTTTATTGAAATGTGGCATTTTATGTAGAAATGCTTTAATGAAAGGATACAAATGAAGTACCTTATTGAGCCATCTTCAATCCAAATAACTCTACCAGGAGGCAGACATTTTGTTTAGAATCTTTGGTCAGATGGGTCAGATCTTGTTTCATCTGAACCAAGGTGAGTGACGATCTGACCCAAGATTCTAAACAAAATGTCTGCCCCCCTGAGAGTACAATATGGAGTAAAAAAGGCTCAATAAGACACTTAATTTATATTCTTTCATTAAATAATTTCTTTATAAGCTATCTCCATCTCTAAGTTGACCTTTAAGTGCTGTATAACAATTTTATAATATGAATAGTAATATTTTATTAGTAATAAATATTCTTGTTGTATGTGTGTGTATATATATGTTTTTGGTGGTGCCCTAAACACGTGTTCATTTTAATTAATGGCTAATCCATTCCTGTTTGAATCTTAGGACACAGGAGTGTCTAGAACCCCCAAGCTGTGGATGCTGCTCCTCCTTGGCCTTGGTTTTGTCCTTAAAGGGTTGGGAAGGTTATTTCAAGGGCATTATTATCCAAGTATAGACACTGGCGGGCCTACTCAATAAAAGGGGGGATTGCAGGAAATTGAGAAGGCAATTTAAGTTTGAGATTCTCTACAATTCTCTCTTTCATGGCTAAAGAATAAATCATTTAACCAGGAAGGGACATTCAGATAATGTCTCATTTTTAAGGACACACAGAGGGTGTCAAAATCCCCCCATTTAAAAGTACTTATTTTTTGAAGAGTCAACACTATCAGGATCTGAGTCTGCAACCCTGGAGGGTTAAACAGATTCCACGGACGGGGCATCAGCCTACGGAGCGATGTCACTGGCTGTTTCCCAAAATAATAAGTATAACATGAATCTACGCGGTTCTTGGTGGGATCGGTTCAGGCTACAGGGAGCAGCAATAAGATCAGGCAACAAGCATGGGATCCGGGATGACGGCAAAGACGGCAAACAAAGGACAGGGCGAAATTGGCCAAGCGATACAAAAATGGAGCAAACAGCAGGAATATTCCACCGGTGATGGTCCACTTGCAACTGTGCTGCAGAATTGCAGGTAAAGTTTTACCTGGCTTCTCCAAGCATTATGACATTATGGGGGTCATGTACTAAACAAGTGCAGTGGTGGGAAAAAAAGTAGGTAAAATATGAGTAAGGAGCAATTTGCGACTATTTGTAACATTCTGCGTTTGTTTTCCCTGATTTGCGCCTCCGTTTATTTTTATTTAGCTTGCATTTTTCCGGTTGCGCTAATAAATTGTGATTAGATTTGCGCACGCTAAAGAGTTTTGCAAACATGAGGGGCGTGTACTAAAAAAACGCAGATGTATTTTATATGCAAAACTATGTTTGTGCTTTGCTCCTATTGCAATGTACTTAACATGTAACACTCCAATAGTACATACGAGCAAACTGCGAATAAAAACGGGCATAATTGAGAATAAAAACAGGCAAGTTGGCGAATATTTATTCTACCCCTTTTGATAGCTCTCGCTAAAAGCAGGTGTAATTTTCACACGCAAATAAGAATTATTTTTCACTTATGTAGGATTTTTATAGTGTTAAATGTTTTGTACATAAAACATATTTGCGTTTTTTTTAGTACACGCCCCTCTATGACTCATAGATGAAACTAGCATGTAACTTAAAGATGACATGCCGGTTTATCTTCATACTGGGGCTAATTCTATATTAGAAGCACAAGAAGGAAAAAAAAATATGTTTGTGTCTCTTTAATTGCTGGTGTGACCACTAGAACCATGGACAGCACCCTAAAATTACATACCACTGCACACAGCACATCTGCTTAGATGTCTAAATACTAATATTGTAATAATAATGGTAGTTCTTAGTAATATTATACAGATAATTAAAAATGTAATGGAATTATATATATTGATGAAAGGTCAGCAAAACAAAATGATCCACTTTTCAGTTCACACTGAGAACTATCTTCAGGATATACGTATATTTTTTTAAAAGTAGAGTTTTTTTTGGTCCATCTGAAGTTCTATGTTCATTTAAAACTTGTAAGATATTAGTATGTCACTGTTTTATGAAGTTTAATTTTATATTTCGTTATAATTTTGTGACAGTCACAGAACAAGCTAGGGGACAGTGTCCCTTTAAGTACATGATCTGAGTGATTTTTAAATAATAGAACTAAATCAGATCTTTTCAGGTAGAGACCGAATACACGGGTCGTTATCTGTGGTTAAATGCTGTGCATAGAAATATTAGTTAGTAGACTGAAGCTATTTTCCACTTGCTCATTTCTTCTTCTGTATTTGATTTAAACAGTAAATGTACCTTTAATGAGATGCCAGGCCAGCCCTTCCTGAGGAATGGATGCTGAATTACTGAAATTAAGTGGCTTTTCATTTAATTTGTGAGTACATCTGGCTATCTCCAGCCTGAACTGTAATGTCATTAAAGCTTGCTTCTTTATTTTGTTCCAGGAGAAAAACACTTTTTATTTACTGTTGACAAATGATTTAAAGGGACCCCTTCACATAAATATTTTTTTTGTACTAGTATTTTTGGAGAATAAAAAAAAATGATGAAAAATGATCTCCAAATTGTTAGCAAAGTTGCAAGTGAATGCATATTAAGATGGATTTTTTTTATGTGTTTGTGGTGTTTCCTGTGTCTGACATCACCTGTGGGATGATAAGCAACCGAACTATTTTTTTTAATGGGATATGTGTAAGCTGCGTGTCAAGCCTCAAGGTGATGTCATAAACAGTCGACATCACAGACACATTTAGAACAAATATTTCTCTTCATTTATGCCAGCCAAAATTATCCGGCCCAAAAACCATCTTAGTTATTTATCCGGCCCAAAAACCATCTTAGTTATTTATCCGGCCCAAAAACCATCTTAGTTATTTATCCGGCCCAAAAACCATCTTAGTTATTTATCCGGCCCAAAAACCATCTTAGTTATTTATCCGGCCCAAAAACCACCTTAGTTATTTATCCGGCCCGTCGCCCGCATCCAGCCGGTGCGGTTCTGCCTTGCTGTGACTGCTGACAGCACAGACCTTCTGCTTCCAGTGTTTGACCACCAATGATGCATTCTGTCAGCGTGCACACAGGCGCATGAAGGAGGGTGGCACTTAGGGTTGCCACCTGGCCGGTAATTTACCAGCACAGCTGGTATTTGGGGTCTTGGGGCCGGTATATCTAATATACCGGCAATGCAAAGCCCGGTATTTCTGTTGGTGGAGCAGCTTCATGCTGCTGCTGTATCTCCCCCACGTGCAGAGCCTTCCTCCATCCAGGACACTGTCCCAGAATCAGAGGATTCAGCTCTGGGGGGGAGAGAATAATCAGCAGGTCTCCCTCGCTGTCATGACCTGCTCCCCTGATCTGCTTGGAGCTCCGTCCCCTGCAAGCTGCACTGAAGAGGACCGAACAGCTCAACATGTCCAGAGACCCCTCCATGAAAGGTACAGGGAGAGAGAGTGAGACTGTGAGAGAGAGAGAGAGAGAGAGAGAGAGAGAGACTGTGAGAGAGAGTGAAAGTGACAGCCTGTGTGTGAGAGAGAGCCTGACAGTCTGTGTGAAAGAGAGAGAGCAGAGAGAGAGAGTGAGAGTGACAGTCTGTGAGAGAGAGAGAGCAGAGAGAGAGAGTGAGAGTGACAGTCTGTGTGTGAGAGAGAGCATGACAGTCTGTGAGAGAGAGAACAGAGAGAGAGAGTGAGAGTCTGTGAGAGAGTGAAAGTGACAGTCTGTGAGAGTTTGTGAGAGAGAGAGTGAGAGTGACAGTCTGTGAGAGAGTGAGTAAAAGTCTGTGTGTGAGCAAGAGAGACAGTCTGTGTGTGATAGACGGCTTGTCTGTGTGTGTGAGACAGTGTGTGCGAGAAAGCTTGTTTGCCAGTGTGAGACACAGCTTGTGTGTGTATATGATATACAAATATATATATATACACATACACACACACACACACACACACACACACACACATACACACACACACACGCTTCTCACTGGCATGATATACAAATAATATATATCATTTCAGTGATAATCCGCCCCTCATGGCCCCTCCCTCTTGTAGCTCCGCCCACACACATGGCCGGTATTTTTTGGAGGAAAAGGTGGCAACCCACTGGCACTCTACTTTCTGTGGACCCCATTTACACAGCAGATGGGAGATCAAAAGGGTAGTTGTGAACTAGTTTTACTAAAAGCCATAAGTCTAAAAGCTGAGAATCATGGGTATTGTAGTCGATTACTAACCTTTGGCTCTGCCATCCGCACATGATGATCAGCCAATCATTTTCTGTCATTTCTGCCATCCACAGCTAGCCTTTTGGCAAACCAATGGCTGTGATGCTCAGCTACTCTCCTGACTGATACGGGCTGTACAGACTCAGTTCTGTACTCCACAACTAATCTTTGAAAGTACATCTGTTATGACCCAAACTTACCACAATGCTCAGCCAGACGTTTGTCCACCGACAACTCTGGAGATAGAAAAGTACAAAACAGCAGGATGGGAGAGTGGGAGATAATATGGAGGAGCTGGATGGAGCAGTGATGGCTCATATTGGCAATGCAGATGTTAAGGCTGAGCATTGTGGGAAGTGTAGTTCCCAAAGATATGCATGCAAAGGTTAGGCGCCGCCGGCCTGGAGCATCAAATATTCTTGAGTTACCCCGCTGGGTGATCCCAGCACTTTAGACAGTCCATATTTTTTAAATTCAATTCTCTGATGTTATTTATTAATTTTATAAATCCCTGTTATTTTATCAGTTCACAATCCTGCCAGCATCATGAGTGGGAAACCTTGGCACTGTGGGTTTGCCAAGCCTCATTGGAGAGCTGGGACATGGCAGCTGGTGCCCATCACAAGCCTACAGGGAATCTAATAATTCATTTATCCAAGACTTCGGAGAAAGCATGCTCTGCTGAATACATTCTAATTAGTGATGATATTAATAATCTCCTAAGCAGAGGGCAGGAAATGACTGCAATTGTAGTGATAAGTTATATGTGTATTGGCATTACATGTAACACAGTGCCATGTCCAGCTGCTTGTAAAGGAAACCTCATCTATATATTTGTATAGGGGGAGATGATCAATTAATCTCACTGATTTAACTATACATTGCACAGGGACAAACCTGGTGAGATTCTCCTGCTAGAAGGGATAATGCAGAGATGTGAGAGTGAATGGTTTTAAGGATATATTAAAGGGGCTGTATCACCTAAACAGTGTTTTTACTGTGATTGTAGAGAATAAAAAGAGTGATTGAAATGATCTATACATGTTTATATATATGTTTTGGCAAAATTGCAAGTAAATGTCTAAATTAGGAGAAAAATGTGTTTTAAACGTGTCTGTGGAGTCCCCTGCTTATGACATCACCTGTGGCACGGTATGCAAATGAACTGGTTTTCAATGGGAAATGTGTCATTTGCACTTGAGGGTCTACTCAATAAAGTGACAATTGCAGGGAATTGACATGGGAATTTGAAACTTAAGGTACGAGTGAGTGCAAGAGACAGCCTTGCAGACGTGAGTGGGTAAAGAGGTGATAAAAAATATATAACGAAAGAAAGATGGATGGGGGATGAGTGAAAGCCAAGCAGTGGCCCGCCGGTCACGTGCCCTCTCTGGACAACCAGCGGGGGGCCGAACAGGCAGCATGGAGGACACCATGCTGCCTGCCACTAGCCAACCAGGGAAAGGTAAGTGCTGGGGAGATGGGTGGATGTATTGGGCAAATTGGCTGGGGCATACTAAATGGCTAATAACACTGGCATATTATTGGGAAAATTGGATGGGGCATATTAAATGGCAAATAACACTGGCATATTATTGGGCAAATTGGCTGGGGCATATTAAATGGCTAATAACACTGGCATATTATTGGGAAAATTGGATGGGGCATATTAAATGGCAAATAACACTGGCATATTATTGGGCAAATTGGCTGGGGCATATTAAATGGCTAATAACACTGGCATATTATTGGGAAAATTGGATGGGGCATATTAAATGGCAAATAACACTGGCATATTGTTGGGCAATTTAACAGGGGCATATTAAATGGCAAATAACACTGGCATATTGTTGGGCAATTTAACAGGGGCATATTAAATGGCAAATAACACTGGCATATTGTTGGGCAAATTAGCAGGGGCATATTAATGGCAAATAATACTGGCACATTATTGTGCAAATTGGCAGGGGCATACTAAATGGCAAATAACACTGGCATATTATTGGGCAAATTGACTGGGGCATATTAAATGGCAGATAACACTGGCATATTGTTGGGCAAATTAGCAGGGGTATTTTAAATGGCAAATAACACTGGCATATTGTTGGGCAAATTGGCAGGGGCATATTAATGGCAAATAATACTGGCATATTATTGGGCAAATTGGCAGGGGCATATTAATGGCAAATAATACTGGCACATTATTGTGCAAATTGGCTGGGGCATATTAATGGCAAATAATACTGGCATATTATTGGGCAAATTGGCTGGGGAATATTAATGGCAAATAATATTGGCAATGTGTATGTAATTGGGTAATGGAGGCATGTAAATGGGGTGATGGGGCATGTCCTTGGTGTACAACGTGGGTTATGGGTCATGTCGTGGGTGTGCATCGTGGGGGGGGGGGGGGTGTGACCAAATTTTGTCTGCCTAGGGCAGCACAAAACCAAGATACACCACTGGGGGGGAGAGAGGAGAGAACACTGATGGGGGGGGAGAGAGGAGAGAACACTGATGGGGAGAGAGAGTAGAGAACATTTATGGGGAGAAGAGAGAACATTGATGGGTGGGGGAGAGAGGAGAGAACACAGACGGGGAGAGGAGGAAAAGAGACAGCTATTGGGAAGAGGAGAGACACATGTTTAGAGGGACAAAGAGACAGTCATAGGAGGTAGAGAATAGAGAGAGACGTGGGAAGGGAGAGAAGAGAGATGTAAATGTGAAGGGAGAAGAGAGAGACATAAATGGGATGGTAGAGGAGAGACAGACAGACATGGGAAGGGAGACAGACGGACATGGGATGGTAGAGGAGAGACAGATATGGGATGGCAGAGGAGAAACAGACAGACATGGGAGAGGAGAGACAGACATGGGAGAGGAGAGAAAGACGGACATGGGATGGTAGAGGAGAGACAGAGAGCTGGGAAATGAGAGGAGAGTCAGATGGACATGGGAAAGAAGAGGATACAAAGATGGACATGGGAAGGAAGAGGAGAGAAACGGACATGGAAGGAAGAGAGACAGAGGGACACGGGGAGTGAGAGGAGTGCGACAGACATGGGAAGGGAGAGGAGCGTGACAGAAGGACATGAGAGAGAGAGAGGAAAAGACACACGGACATGGGAGAGAGGAAAAGACAGACGGACATGGGAGAGAGGAAAACACAGACGGACTTGATCTTCTAGCTGGATATGTGGCTGAGAGTTATACAAGTTGTGGTCCATAGTTGCCAACATCGGCCATGTCTCCAGGGGCACATATTTGTTCCACATGCTGCAGAAAGACCATGCAAAGTGCAGCCGGCAGTATGTAGGATGGATATACGCACAGACACAATCCAATTAATTAATCAGGGTGGAGATCTCACAGGACCTACCATATTTAATTAATTGGATTCTGTCTGTGGTATATCCATCCTATATACTGCCGGGCTGCACTTTGCATGGCCTTTCTGCAGCATGTGGAACAAATATGTGTCCCTGGAAACATGGCCGATGTTGGCAACTATGGACCACAACTTGTATAACTCTCAGCCACATATCCAGCTAGAAGATCATGCATTTTCCTATATCTTGTGCTGTTTTAACTGATTTTACATCTCTCCAGACACATAAAGCTCTCGACTTCTCAGCAGTTTGCAATCAGAGCGATATTGTTCCCTGTGCCTCGTTATCCTTGATTGCCCTGATCAGATCCGCCTCCGTCACCCCTGCTCACTTACAGCTGGATTAATATCCAATGGGATGACTCACAGAGAGTCAGGAGGTAAAACATGTAACCTGTTTACCAGACAGGCGGGAATGGTATTGAGAAAGAAAAAGAAGAAAAAAAACGCTTGATGCAAATAATTTTTTCATCAAGGGCATTTGGGTGAAAAATAATATATCTGTGGTGTACTGCTGTATGCACTGCTGAATCGGCAGGTACACACAATCCATCCTGATATCTTCTGCTCGCAGCTGGGTGCTGTACATCCCTATTCTTCCCCCGAATAAAAGTAACGAGCCGGGGGCATCAGCAGAGACGGCAGCACAAAGACGGACGTGAAAATAACTCAATATTAAAAATAGAATGGGATTGTACCATTTCAGACTGACCTAGTTCCCCCCCCCCCCCTCCTCCGAGTGAATATTTGGTGCAGTCTTCTTATATATGTCTCACCAGCTAAAGGAAACGCTGATACTAATAAGGATTTAAAGAGAGACTACCAATAAAAGATTCTCTTACACTGTGTAACAACTCACCTAAATATTTTTTTATACTGTGAATGTAGAATAGAGAATGAACAACAAAAAAAAAAAACATTAATTGTTAATATTAAAGAAACCATATCACCTAAACCTTGTTTTTTACTGTGAATGTAGAGAGTAAAAAAAATGATTGAAAATGATCTATACATTGTGAAAATGGCTTAAATAAAGGAAACATATTTTAAATGCAGGATATCAGAATGGGGGGCATCGGCCATGTTTCCAGGGACTGCAAAAGAAGCATGTCAAACGGCACACCCGAGTTCCTCTGTACCTCTTCCTCTGTCCCTACTCTATAAGGGCTCAGACTCCACAGCAATAAAACTCATCCTACGGGGAGCTATTGAGATGAACATTTCAATAGCTATACATTGCGCAGGAATAAACCATGAGAGTTTGCTTAGCGGGGGGGGGGGGGGGGGGGGGAACTCGCCAGGTTTGTCTCTGCACCATGTATACATCTCACCTCATCTCACCTTTAAATAAAAAGTGAGTTGAAGTGAGATGAGATTAGAAATGGCCTGTAATTAAAATATATTAAAATATATGAAAGGTCAGCATGACAACAGGTTGGGGATGCAGCCTCATCACAAGCCTGTCAGTCAGAGGCCCCCGGCCAGTAATTGCCCTTCATGGGCGGCCATATGCTCCTGCGGAGCCAACGCACCATATGTGTCCCCTTTCTTTAGTAAATAGGCGCCGTTTGAGTTTAAAGTGCAGTAAATGTGTTAAAATACTATATTATACAAGTCAAATATTTCATTTTTATTCTAAATTTCTTTCCCCGCCCGCTAGCTGCACCTTTAGCCACTCCCCCCCCCCCCCCCCCCCCCAATAAAAAGTGTCCCTCTTTGGTGATCTGAATCTCTGTTAACCCCTTTGTGACAGATTACGGTACTGGACCGTCATGGGGGAAAACTCCCTTGGTGACCAATGACGGTCCAGGACGATCCGATAGCGGTATGTGCGCTGGCGCGATAAAAACCGCATGGCTAAATGCCTCGATACCGAGACACTTCAGCCATGTCGGCTGAGACACCCTCATTGAAACATCCAGGTACCGTGACAGCCAATCACAGCGCCCGGATGTCAATCGCCGTCAAAGCAGATGCCCGGTTTGATAGCTATAGTCTCTCCCTGCTCCACAGCAATCGTAGGGCAGGGAGAGATTAAATATAGTGCTGGAAGTCTTCCCCTGGTCCCCCAATCACATCCAGCCCCCCCCCCCCCCCCCCCCAGGTTTTTAGAGTTAGAATTAGGGTTTGTACTAACCCTAACCCTAGGGTTACATTTAGAGTTAAATATACATTTTAAAAAATAAATAAATAAATATATATATATAATAAAAAAAATAGTAATAAATTATATAAAAATAAGAAGTTATTCCGTAGAGGACCATGTTAGGTCTGTCTGTGGTCTTCTATGGATATATATATATATATATATTTTTTTTTTTAAAACATTGCTTTGCATTGCCCCCCAGCAATAGATATCCGCAGCAGCTGGATATAAGGATAGCAACAATCTGTGCTTCCTACTATAAACTAAATTCCCTATGATGTTACGGTCACCTATGGCTGGCTGAGCGTGGTAGGAAATGTAGTCCGCAAGCATTACATAATAAATACACATTTTAAAGCTGCAATGACAGTATCCTAATTTTGCCACATCCTGCCACATAACCCTAGCAAACCTATACATGTGGGGTATCGCTATACTTAGCGGAAGTTGCTGAACATATATTGGGGTGTTGTTTGAAAAAAAAAAAAAAAACAGAACAACCCCTTTTAAATTCATACCGAAATACAAAGTGAGTGGGGGAAAAAACACACACAAAATGATTACGCCAAAACTTAGCAAAGATTGGTGGTAAAATTACTCCATGAAAAGTGTCAAAATACCCCAAGTTGAATACCCTGTGAAGTCTACTTTATTAAAATGTGTACATGCAGGGGGTGGAGGGGTGGTGGGGTGGATTCAGAGATTCATGACCGATATCGGTGTTACAATGTCAGTAACACAAATTATGTGCTACTTGAATTTATTACACTATAACATTAAAAAAGAAAAAAAAGAAAAACATCAACACTGAGTATTTCTAAACTCAGGACCAATGTTAGAATCTATTTAGCAGTTTCTTTTTCATTTGCTTTTGTAACTTTGTCAAAGATTTTACAAATAAAAGTCAGGAAACAGGTTGTTTTTATATATTTTTCACCATATTTTTCCAATTCTTTTCATAATAAAATGAATGCTATGAACAAAATAATGGCATCAAAAGAAAGCCCTTCTTGTCCTAAAAAAAAATTAAGTATAATATGGGCTGGTACAGCAAATGACAAAGAAGAAAATTACAGCTAAACACAAACACCTCAGAAGTGTAAAAACATGAACGCTCATGAAAAGGTTAAAGGAGCAGCTGATTGCAAACCAAAGGAAGAGGTTAATATGACAGCAGCAGGCTGAGTCCATGGAGAGATGTGCCCGGGGCTAGAGAGAGCTAGTGCGCTTCATGGATGACTTGATTCTCTCAGTGAGAGATTGGCTCAATCTATGTGATTCCTGCAGCTGCTCGTAACAAAATGACAATGTAACAAAGCATCAGTCAGGCCCGAGGATTCGCAGCGGCACTCGAGCAGTTAATATGGAGACTTTATTCTCTAAACAGTGAACCCACAAGAGAACTGCTATAATCAGGAATTAATAGCGGAGTTGGAAAGACAGAGATGAATTTCTCTAACTCTATTAATGCCTGATTTTTACAATTCCCTTGTCATTACTGTGAGTTTTATTGCTGTGGAGTCTGTGATACACTCACACACTGCACATTACTGTGAGTTGTATTGCTGGGGAGTCTGTGATACTCACACACTGCACATTACTGGGAGTTTTATTACTGTGGAGTCTGTGATACACTCACACACTGCACATTACTGGGAGTCTATTGCTGTGGAGTCTGATACACTCACACACTGCACATTAGTGTGAGTTTTATTGCTGTGGAGTCTGTGATACACTCACACACACTGCACATTACTATGCGTTTTATTGCTGTGGAGCTCTGTGACACACACTGCACATTACTGTAAGTTTTACTGCTGTGGAGCTCCATGCTGCCTGTTCGGCTCCCCATGCAGTGTGACGGGGATGTTCTAGACAGGTCACGTGACCGGCGCTCGTGACCTCTCTGCACACACCGCGGGGGGGGGGGGGGGTCGAACAGGCAGCATGGAGGACACCATACTGCCTGCCACTAGCCACCAGGGACAAGGGTAAGTCCTGGGGGAATGGGGGCATGTATTAGGGGTGATGGGGACATGTATTGGGGTTGATGGGGAGCTCTGTGATTCACTCACGCACACATTACTGTAAGTTTTACTGCTGTGGAGCTCTGTGATACACTCACGCACACATTACTGTAAGTTTTACTGCTGTAGAGCTCTGTGATACACTCACGCACACATTACTGTAAGTTTTACTGCTGTGGAGCTCTGTGATACACTCACACACACATTACTGTAAGTTTTACTGCTGTGGAGCTCTGTGATACACTCACGCATAGCAAAAATTCTAAACTCTTACAACAACAAAAAAAAATATGACATCAGAAGAAAAAAAAAGGGACAGCGAGATTTGGGCCCAAAACAAGGAAGGTCACATATACACATGGGATGATGGGATTCCTTTACATTCCATTTCCTTCCACAGCCAGGAAGTGAATTAATCCCATAATCAGTAAAGACACAGTGTACTATATTACACAATAAGCAGAGATCCAGGCTCGTCTGTAAACATGCAGCGATGACCTTTACAGGAACCACAGCAGATTATTTATTTGTTAATAATTCAGAAGGTCTTTATCTAGAAACAAAGAGAGGCCATCATGTCTTGTTATTTCACCATAAATCCTCCATCTTTACCCAGTTAAAAAAAAACAACAACAACATTTAAAGGTACACAGGCATCATCATACAGTTTAACCTGCTTTGAAGTGTAAGCTCCTAGGATCAGTGGCATTGACATTGTTTCACTTTCTTTTTTTTAATTTTAGTTTTCTAGAAAAAAAAAAAGGCATTTAAAATACAAACAAAAATGATACATTCAAAATTCAATAATCACTAATATTTTCAATAATTTAAACCAATTCTGACATATAATACATTCCCCATAGACAAACAACCCTTCACTTCAGGAGAATACATATTAATAATTCATCCAGTGTGGAAATATCCAAATATAAAATTCTATTGTAATGAATTGGTGGTCCACGCTAATCGTGAATGACCTCATTGGCCATTCCATTTTTCGCTAACCCGCATTATGGGATTCCTTTATTCCAATCCACGGAGCCCAGAAGGGCTCATATTCCTAGTTTATGTTTATTTTATTTTTTTAAATCTCTTGGATCCAGCTTGAGAAATCAATCTGAGCTCTTATTTCAAACCCAATCCGGGAATGTCCGTCTCGCCCAGTATCTAGCCGGACACATCCTGAGTGCCGATAGTATAATAACCACCAGATTTTTTTTGTTTTTAAAGTGTTAGTTCTAGATGAACTCTGTGGAGAGAGATCAAAATGAAACCCGAAAACGTCCCAAAATATGTTTGGTGCCAAGTTTGAACAATTCCCATCATATGTGAGCATGAGAACCTTCGTCCCTCTGACATCACCGCATCAGAGTTCAGTTTACAGACTCAGGTAGGAGCTGGGTACCGACTGTTTAATCATTGGCAGTATTGTTGACTTTCTCTGGTCATTGTTTGATTTTCATCGACTGTCTAACTTTTCTTTAACACTTTCTGTGATATTTTAGAGATTTATTCACAAAGAAGAGAAATTGACAAGGGAATTTAAAACTCAAGGCCAAAGTAGCCGAGTATTTGCGACTTGGCTAACTTTGGCCTTTTCCAGTTTAGTATGCGTGGGTCACATAGTTTTAGAAGGTAGTAATCCATTTGTATGTGTATATAGTTTCCTATTGCAAATGGTTCTGTTTACTCAAACAGTGAATTGTGGTGAATTGACAAGTGAATATCTTTCCAAGCCCAGCTAACTGTGCAGATCTCGACATTCGTCTCAGTTCCATAGTTGCCAACGTTTGAAACCAGTTCCCAGGGACACTTTGTGCCATTGCTATTAATAACTTACAACACCCACTCCTCCAAATCTCCGCCCACTCTGCCCAACCCACATAATTAGCGTAATTCAGATCCGCCTAGTTAATATTAGATCACTGATTTCGAATGCTCTAATCATTACTCCAGATCCATAGCACATGACCATTCGTTTTGGGTTCAGAATAGGGAAATTGTATTTTAACGCACAATTGAAAAAATACACTGTTTATAGATAGGACCTGTTTATAGATAAAAGGACAGAGAGATTTATATTTGACCTTTATGCATGACCTCCATTGAAACACACTCTCCTTGCACCCATGGAATTTTCCACAGCACCAAGCCTGCACCCACAAGTCTTGTCAGAGCTTCCAGCCTGGAGCCACAGGTCTAGCGAGAGCAAACAGACTGCACCCACAAGACTTGCCAGAGCACACAGACTGCAGCCACAGGTCTAGCCAGAGGACTTGACCAAATTTCACCCGTATGACTTGCCCAAAGGCCAGATTGCACCCACAAGTCTTGCCCAAAGCCCAGATTGCCACATCACCTAAATTGCACACAGCATCAAGACTGAAGCCACAGGTCTTGTTAGAGCACCTACATTGCACCCACAGGTCTTGCCACAGCACCTAGGTTGCACCTAGCACACAGATTGTACCCACCTTCATCTGGTAGTTATTATTTTTAAATTGCTCAGTTTTTACCCCATTTATAAACTCTTAAAAACTTTGAGGCTTCTTGGGAAGTCAGACATATCAAAAACACTCAGAGACTAAATAAACACAGTCCAACCAAAAAGATCCAAAACAAAAGGAAAATGTTTGTAACAAATGAAATATGAATAACACATGCAAAACCAGTATAGCGGAAGGTAGATCAACTGCATAACATGTGGAAACACAGCACTGAATGTATAGATCAAATAAAGAATGCATGGAAACTCTAAATTACGGGCAAAGACCACAGGTTGGACATCTTGAATTTCCAGAACCCACTTTTTACACACGACTTTTGTGGCCAGAGCCCACTTTGCACTCAAATGAAGAAAGATCTGATCAATGTGAACCAAGATTCTAAACAACATGTCCGCCCCCCGAATAGAGATATACAAGCTTAATAATGTAATTTATTTGTATTCTTTCATTAAAGGGTCTGTATCACCTAGAGATTGTTTGTACTGTGAATGTAGAGGACAAAACATTTTTGAAAATGATCTATACATTGTGTGAGCAAAACTGTAAGCAAATGCCTAAATTAGGAGAAAAATGTGTTTTAACCCCTTAGTGACAATCCATTTTTACCTGAACTTTCCCTTGGTGACAATGGCTGTTTTGATATTTCTGGGGTGTTTGTGTTTAGCTGTAATTTTCTTCTTTCTCACATAATGTACCCACACAAATTATATGTTGTTTTTATCGTCATAAGAAGGGCTTTCATTAGATACCATTATGTTCATCAAATCTTATAATTTACTACCAAAAAAAATCATAAGATATGATGAAAATTTTTGACCTAAAATATAATTTACACAAATACAATCATTAAAAAAGACTCCATCTAAATAGTTTCTAAATGTTGTCCTGAGTTCAGAAAATGCATGTTTCCATATTTTTTGGTATTTTTTGCGAGTTATGGGGCAAAAACCAAAAATAGTGCTTTTTGATTTTTTCTATATTGATCTTTTGACCCCAACCCCAACCCTAAATTTAACCCTAACCTTAAATTTAACACCAACTCTAACCCTTATGCTATCCCTTAATATATTTTAATTTTAATTTAATTTTAACCCTATCCCTTATGCTAAAAATTATTTAATTTTAACCCCATAGGATAATCTACTATATTACCAGTTTTAAGCCAATTAAATCTTTTTTTTTTTTTACCTTGCTATGTTGGTTGCTGCCTCTAGGGGCAGTCAAGCAGCATATTCAGAGCGACGGAAGTGAATTTACTTTCACTTCCGAAGCTCAGACCAATATGCTGCTCCGTCAATATGGTGCCCACGATCGCTCCGTGGGGCGATCGTGGGTTCCCCAGAGAAGTAATTTTGGTGCTGGCTATTGCCTCGACATCGAGGCAATAGACCAGCACCGTTAAAGCGGTTTACGCGATCGTTGATTCACCGCAGGACGTGCCAGGCACGTCCATTGTCAGGAACGGAGTTCCCGGCAGGACTTGCCTGACACGTCCATTGTCGCGAAGGGGTTAAATGTGTCTGCGGAGTCTCCTGCTTATGACATCACCAATTGCCTAATATGCAAATTAACTGGTTTTCAGTGGGAAATATGTCAATTGCATATCATGCTACAGGTGATATAATAAACTGGAGACTCCACAGAAACATTTAACACACTTTTAGGCATTTGCTTACAGTTTTGTTTATACAATGTATAGATCATTTTGGTTATTTGCTACATTTATAATAAAAACAATGTTTAGATGATCCAGTCCCTGGAAAGCTTTTCCTTTTTTCAAAGATCTACGTTTGATGTTTCAATTAATCCTCACTTCATTTCTTGCCAGCAGTAGGGTCCTTTAAACAGATAAAGCGGCTGTTTGGAAAAACAAGTGCTTTGTTCTTATTACCCAGAGTCCTCTGGGGGTCAGGAAAAAAGAAACCAAGAGAGCTGCACATTGTTCCACAGCCGGCCCATATAATTACCGCACCGTCAATTACCGAACCTCTAATTGTTTCCTCGACACTTGCAGGCTGTTCCTCGGGCTTGTCTGGGTATTTATATAATGATAAATGTTCTGGCTCCACAGTAGCACTAACAGGAAGCCATCACTGTCTCACATAGGGGAAAGTGGGAATTTGCAACAGGGGCCGGGTCAGTGACTGATCACACTAATTATTATACCAAAAACCGAAGGGGACGGAAGCACTGAGAGAGTAGGCCACTGATTAAATGTTATTTAACTCCCGTGTTATATATTTCAAGCCTTCTCAAAACCACATGGGATTGATAGTGTGTTAAAGTGGACCACCCAAATAAAAAAAAAAAGACTTTGGGTTTGATTTATGAAAGATGGAATTGATAAGGGAGTTTTCAACTTAAGACCAAAGTAATCGAGCTGGAAAAATTCTCCAATTCAGTTGAATTGGAAAAAAAATTCAGTCAGTGACTTAGGCCTTAAAGGGACAGTCTAGTCCCCAAACTCACTCTGGTGCAAGATGTAGATTCCTGCTTGTATAGAGCACAGGCTTTTTCCCCAGTGTCATTTGATGCAGGCATTCTGTATAAATCACATTTTTAATATTTGACTCAAGCCCTGCCCAGTGATTACTCTGTATGTTTACTGCAGGTGCGCAGCACTGATTATATAGATACTGAGAATCTAAAGTTTAGTCACTTCCTGTCCTCGTCAAATTGAGTCTATTGTGCGGACTCTGAGTGACTTGGCTCTTGTACACAGTAGGATCTCTTAACAGTGCAACACATTGTCTGATGACATCACTAGGGAGACACGATATTCCATTTATTTGAATGACATTATTCTCATTGGTTCATGCTGCAAAAAAAAAAAAAAAGAGATTACTTTTACTTAGCTAGTGAGGGCAGTCCCTGTTTCTTGCAAACTGCTGTAATTTCACAATTTCATCTAGCTGTAAGTATTTTATATTTTAAGCAATACAAACTGTAAGACATGCATTTTAAAGTACTTTGAAAGCACATTATTATGCATTAATAATTGGAATATGCATTTTGGGCACTAGACAGTCCCTTTAAGTTGAAAATGTGCTTATTTATTCACTCTTCATAAATAAAGCCCTTAAAGTAACGGGTCAGTGGGGAACATGCAACATCTAGGAACAAGGTTGTAGGCAGGGAGACATGTCCTGTTATACTGTAAGGTTGAGCTCCAGCCAGAGATGCCATAATCCACTGTGTATAAGTTGCATTCAGGCCAAAAACAATAAAAAAAAATATCAGGACTGCTTTCATCTTAGCTTGTTGTCCACAAATTTTGTGGGTGTAAACAGGGGCGTCACTAGGGTTGGTGTCACCCGGTGCGGTAACTCATGGTGTCACCCACCTGGATTTCCTCCAATACCATGCCAAACAGATTCCTTAGTAATGCCAGTTAGATGGCCTATTAACTATGCCACACACAGGAGCCCCATAACTATGCCACACACAGGAGCCCCATAACTATGCCACACACAGGAGCCCCATAAATTATGCCACACCAGAGCCCCATTATTTATGCCTCACCTCTGCCCAATTAGTTATGCCACACACACAGGTGCCCCATAATTATGCCACACACACACACAAGTGCCCCATAATTATGCCACACAAAAGAGTCCCTTAATTATGCCACACAAAAGTCCCTTAATTATGCCACACATGGGGCCCAATAAATATGCCACAAACAAGCGCCCCATAATTATGCACACATGGAACCGCCATTAATAATGCAACACACAGGAGCCCCACGAGGTGACAATTGTACAAGTCTAAAACAATACATATCTATACATCTCTCTCTCTCTCTCTCTCTCTCTCTCTCTCTTTATAACAGCCAATTTGCCCAATTATATGCCAGTATCATTTTGTTTTTAATAAGCCACAGCCTAATATGCCAGTATTATTGCGCCAGATGCCAATACCATTGTCCCATTAAGATGCCAGCATTATTGTGCCATTCAGATACCAGGAATATTGTGCCATTCAGATACCAGTAATATTGTGCCAGTCAGATACCAGGAATATTGTGCCAGTCAGAGCCCAGGAATATTGTGCCAGTCAGAGCCCAGTAATAGTGTGCCAGTCAGAGCCCAGTAATATTGTGCCAGTCAGAGCCCAGTAATATTGTGCCAGTCAGAGCCCAGTAATATTGTGCCTGGCTGCTGCTCCGTGTCCCCGGCCGGACGTCTGAGGAGAGAAACGTTACGTCGTGATTTTTTTTTTCCCCGGCGGCCGAATCCAGTGGATGCGGCTGCCAGGAAAAAAAAAAAAGGTTAAGCAGTGCGGTGCGGGGGGGTGCCGGCAGTACGGTTGTCACCCCCGCTGGAGGTGTCACCCGGTGCGGTCCGCACCCCCCACACCCCCCTCGGGACGCCACTGGGTGTAAAGGTCACATTCTAGTAGATGAATGCACTTACCAAGCAAAAAAAGAACCTGTGTAATTAAATGACTGAAAATAAGTGTAGATGGTTTATCTAGAAACCTTTTTAATGAAAGAATACAAATAGAGCCCCCTTAGCTCATATCACTCTCTCAGGAGGCGGACATGTCATTTAGAATCTTGGGTCAGATGTTTGTTCGGTGGGTCAGTGACCCGAGATTCTAAACAACATGTCTGCTCCCTGTTGGCTAAATGGAGGCACATTATTGGTATTCTTTCATTAATGAATATCTATAGAAACCATCTACACTTAAAGCAATATTTCCATTAAACCTAAATAAATGTTTTGCTACAGTTGTCCCTATATGAAATATAATTACTTTAAAATATCTGCCTGATTCAACCAACATGGAGCTAAAAACAGATGTGTGGGCATCCATTTTGTCTCCAAAATGACAGGCACGGTGGGAAGATGAGTCGTTGGGGATGGAGGCACGAGTCCTAGTTACTCCCATTAGATCAGGGCTTGACAAATCTAATTAGATTTTAGGAGCCAGCCAAAAAATGTAGGAGCCAGACAATCATGCAAGCATACACGCAATTCATAAACACACACGGCTTCTTCACATATATACACACACACACCTACTTTACATATACACATATATCCAAACACCTCACACACCTACTTTACATATACCCATTTATACAAACACTTCACACACCTACTTTACATATACACATATATCCAAACACCTCACACACACCTACTTTACATATACCCATTTATACAAACACTTCACACACCTACTTTACATATACACATATACACAAACACATCACACACCTACTTTACATATACCCATTTATACAAACACTTCACACACCTACTTTACATATACATATATACAAACACCTCACACACCTACTTTACATATACACATATATACAAACACCTCACACACACCTACTTTACATATACACATATATACAAACACCTCACACACACCTACTTTACATATTCACATATATACAAACACCTCACACACACCTACTTTACATATACACATATATACAAACACCTCACACACACACATATATACAAACACACACCCACCTCACACAGTTTTTTCTTGATGTGTCCCCCCTCCCTGCTGCAGCATGTCCTCACTCATCGGCCTGCTGAGAGCCCGGATGTCACGTGTCGACACCCGGCACTCAGACACGCGTTGCGCGAGGGGGCGGAGCTTGCAGTCTGTGCTATACGCACAGACTTTACCTCCTCACGCTACGAAAAAAGAAAAAAAACATCGGATGGCAGCGGCAAGGGGACAGGGAGGGTAACTTCACCCAGGCGCCAGGTCTCATTTCCTGGTCGCCATGGCGACCTGGCGCCTGGGGTTTGTCGAGCCCTGCATTAGATATGTAGCTTTTTGACCACTGTGCCTTTGGGGACTCTAAGCTAAATATTGCAGCATGAAACTAAATGTTTGCATAAAAAGGATAAAAAAAATTTCTATCCATTTTCTAGCAAAGTATCACTTTATCGTTATCACTGGGATCGCCTGTGTTATTTTAATGACAAAATGTTTTGCTTAGGACAGTATTTCCCATCATGCACCTGACTTCCTCTTCCTTACTGTCTGCTAACGAAGAAGGAAAAACAGGAAACAGGAGATAATGTAGATGATTGCCCCAAATGGCCCTTACATCATGAGCTTCGAAACAGGATAGTTGCAAGAATTATTTGTAAAATACCTTTCCAGTGTTAAAGCTAAAATGATAATACAGCATAGTCATATATTGGATTGTACCAATTTTCATTCGCAGTTCTACTTGGGTTATGTTCTGTATGTTGTACATGTTTTTAATCTTTGTGAATTGCAGCTATTTTTACTTTAAAACAAATTACGGTTCTCCTGTACTTTTGCAGAGCAAATGTTTTCACCGGGGTCCATAAATTCAGTGATGTCAGCGAGAGGGAGGACACAGGAGGCGGGGCTGGCTTTCTCTGCAGCAGTTTTCATGCTCCCCTCTCAGAGTGCTGCCTTTACTGTGGAATCAACCTCTATCGTTTTCATGGCAAAAAAAATCCCAATCGGATGGCTCTGATAGCACTTCCAGGGTAATTTTGGGCAAGCATCTCTGCCCTCTCCTATATTATACATCAGTCATAACAACAACACACAGGTATCGTATCTACTCTCTCATACTAGAAATATAAATATATCTTAAAAATGTTAAAAAGTTTTGTTTTTTTTCAAAAACTCACTTATTGTAACGCATGTTTAACACCTTATTTAATTTTTACATTTTAAAACAATTTTTGTCAACAGCTCCGTGTTATAACCCATGACTAATTCCCACTCAACCAGACGTACGCAAACTGGAGTAGGGTGGGTTTGTCCGGTAATCCAAATTCCTCTCTTATCTGGGGCTAGCACATGAGAGGCCGGTGTTACACAACGCCTAACGCAGGAATTAAGCATTTTATACAAGATGGAGTAAAATAAAATATATATAGAGAGAGAGAGACCTACAGGGGATACACAAATCAAGAGGCACTCTCTAATATTAAACACCAGTCTTGTATAATATTAAACACCAATCTTGTATAATATTAAACACCAGTCTTGTATAATATTAAACACCAGTCTTGTATAATATTAAACACCAATCTTGTATAATATTAATAACCAGTCTTGTATAATATTAAACACCAATCTTGTATAATATTAATAACCAGTCTTGTATAATATTAAACACCAGTCTTGTATAATATTAAACACCAGTCTTGTATAATTTTAAACACCAGTCTTATATAATTTGGGCTATATTCATGAATGTAGGAGTTTACAAGTAGATTTTGTTTGAGTTCTATCTGTGCTAAGCAGCAATGGTGCCCAGGAACAGACTGCCCAGTGCTTACTCTATACTGTTCCCCCCCTTTCATCCTGGCGAGGGGAGTTTACTTTTGGCCATCTCGTAGAATAATCAGAGAAGTCTCCTTCCGTCCCCTGCTGGTGCTGAACTTTGCTGTGAGCTAACTCCGCTTCCATGCAGAGAACTACAAAGATGACCTGGAGCAAAGGGGGCTTAATATCTCCCCCCTCCCCCCCACACACACACCCCCCCCCTGACCGAGTCACTAAGCAGGAGTCAATTACATCGATGCAGTTAAAGGACAATCGTCAGGGGGGAAAATGGTGTTTAATTGAAAAATTGAAAAGCGTGCATCAAGTGTAGACATTTTTAATAGATATGCTTTGATGAAAGGATATAAATTAAGAACCCTTTTGAGTGCTCTTTAATTGGTAGTGGGGCGGACATGTTGTTTGGAATCTTGGGTCAGATGAAGGGATCCCAGGGTGCAGTGGAGGGGGCCCTGATGGAGCTAGGAGGTGCTTAGTTGGGCCCTTAGGGGAAGTTAAAATACTGTTACAGTACTTTCCCTGTGCCCCACTCATCTTGTGCACCCCAGTATAATGCATACTTGCCAACTTTCTGAAGTAGGCTTCTGGGATGAAGGGGGGTGGGGCTAAATGGAGGCAGAGTCACGTGACAACACACAAATGCTGTGACCCCGGGAGACTTAGCCCCAGCCCTGGTACAGATAGTGGGTGTCGGGAGCTCAATTCCCCTCATTAAGACTATAAGGCAGTTTAAACACAATGCTCCCTGTTCACAGTGCTAAGCACTGTCCATAGGCAATAATAATGCTGGGACAGACCCAAAACGAGACAGGACTGGACCCCCCCCCCCCCCCAAAAAAAAAAACAGGACTGTCCAGGCAAATTCAGGACTGTTGGTAACTATGGTAATGGCTCATTTGCCTAGTCTTAGTAACTGCTCTGAATGTTCCAGTTCCCTCCTGTCCATCACATGAGAGGTGCCCATGTATATTTGATGTCTGTGATTCTTAGAAGTGTCTTAATTGCCGTATTCCTCTGATGTCAATCTGCACACTCATTACTATAGACGGATGTATGCAAGTTTAAGTGCTCTGTATTGGTCCCTAAAGGGACTGTGTCTTATATCTGGCGTCTGCTCCTGCAGTCGCAGTACGGGAGCCCCCCTGTATGACAAGCACAGCATATACCAGCTCAGCCTTGGATAAGCCGTGGAAGAGTTATGCAATCGTACTTGGGAATATTGCTTATCTGGTGGAACTTGGAGATTCAAACGCCAGTGACACTGCGCAGAAGCCCTGTCTACTGCCCATGGCCACCGGAGGAAGAAAATGGGATTAAAACCCCTGCATTGGGACTGTCTCGCATACAGTGGCCATGGATGGCCCCTTCCTATTCCCTTGGAGAGAGGAAGTGAGGTCCCGGGGAGTTGGACTGTCTGTAAAACTGGGCTGGCCGCACATTAGAACATGGGCAAACATGGGCGCACTCTCACCTTTGGTGGGGCGGCAGTAGACCGGTGGAGAGTTGGCAGGGATATGTCAAGAAAAGATTTGACCAAGACGCCTGGCGAGAAGTTCTGAAACACAGAACCTGTGTGCCAAACCTTCAAAAAAAAAGGTCACTCTCACACGCTATTTATAGGAAGGGAATAGGCAAACAGGGCTGGGATAGACACGTCCCCTTGCCTTCCAGGAAGCTTGGGACCCTACGCGTTTCTCTCTGAATTAACTAATACCTGCTAATTGCGCCATTTCAACTAAACATAATTAAATATTCTCAGAATTAACAATTTATTAGTCCAGTGATTTGTCACACGGAGAGAGGAGTGTGTGCCCTCAATTCCCCCCCCCCCCCCCCAACACTTTCCCAACCTTTCACGCAGCTAGTGGTGTAAGTTAATTGAGCGGAGTTACAAACATGATGGATTATCTGCTAATTAATCTGTTGTTGCGCTGACAGCTTTCTTACAGTCATGCTCGTAAAACTGCAGCCAATCAATAAACCCGGGATTGCAATAGGTAATAAATGACTAGCCATGGACAGACCCCCCCCCCCCCCCCCACCCAATCTAAAAAAAAAAAAAGGCTGCAGGAGCTGACCTTGGTGCATGAACAAGATACATTGCTGTACAGTTGCTTCACGGGATTCTAAAGTCAGTAGAGCATTGTTGCGCAGTGCAAGGGATTCTGGGTAGGGACATGCAAATAAGGTCTCCAATGGTAACCTTAAAGGGACCCGTCACTTAAACAATGTTTATACTGTGAATGAAGAGAATAAAATAAATATACAAAAAAATGATCTGTACAATGTGTGTGAATTCCTATAGTAAGAGACAAATACTTTGTGGTGTCTTCTGATTATGACATCACCTTGTGGCCTGTGTCATGCAAATTACACATTTTCCCCAGTGAAAAAATAGTTGATTTGCATTTCCACTTGTATTTTTAGCTCTGTGAATACAAGAAAGCTGAATATCTAGCACAGTACACAGGCATGGGTTATGTTACTATGCTTCATGTGTTTACTGTATTCCATTGGCAAGTCCTACCCTCTGGTGGTGAAAAATGAAAATATGTCATTCGCAGAACAGCCTCAAAATTAAAAAAAATTAAAAAAAACAAGTTCTAAAAAGGAAATGTTTTATTTTAGGATCACACTGGACAGGACCAGGGATAGGCAAAGTGTTTGTGTAAGGTCACCAGCCTCTGGGAAGGTCCATTGGACATCAATGAACATCCAGTACTTGGCCACCCGGAACTATAGTCCCTGAGGAAGTGACCGGAACCCATGAAACGCGTAGGGCAGGAAGACGCCAAGTGCTTGAAGCCGTGGTGTGATATGCTTGAACATCGGGGCAATGGTATTTGTATCTGTGTTTAATAGAGTTTTATTTTACTCCTCCAACACATAGAAACATAGAATGTGTCAGCAGATAATGACCATTTGGCTCATCTCCCTTGTCAAATTTCTGCCTAAAAATAAATCTGAATCCTTTAATTAACGGTTTACATTAATTGATGGTTTACATATTTGAATAAGAAACACAAGACCTAAACCCTTACTCCATACAGTGGATATGTACCACAAACTAAAAAGTGAGCCCATCACCTAAACATTTTTTGTTTTTTATCTTTAGGGTTTATTTCAGTTCAGGTATACAGCCATTTAAAAAGGGGTCAAAATCTCAGCCAGGCAATTACAGGCCAGTGAGCTTGACATCTGTAATGGGGAAATTATTTACCTGACAATTTAATGGGAGAAGCCATACAATAGACTTAAATGACATCCAAATATCAGGAGCTCCTCACTTATGCGTCCTGTCACTATGGCTGCTGGCTCCTCTTGTGGGAACATAATTTGACAGGTTGCTAAAATATACATTCAAAAATGCATCTTGAATCAGAATATAATTAGTAGAAGTCAATATGTTTTTGTGAAAGACAGATCTTGTCAAAAAAACGTAATAACATTCTATAGATCTAGGCAGTAGTGTATCTTCCACAAGGCAAACAAGGCACTTGTACATTGGGGCAGCACATTGCCAGAGGGTGTTAAAGCACACCTCTGGTGCTTCAAACATTTTCGCTCTGTTCAACAAGCTTTATCTCCTTCCAATTAATCGGGGTGATGGGGGCATGTAATGGACGTGGTGGGGATATGTAATGAGGGTGATGGTGGCATGAAATGGGGGTGATGGAGCATTTAGTGTATGCAATGTGGGTGATCGGGGCATGTAATGGGGTGATTGGGCATTTTTATGTGCGTGCAATGTGGGTGATGGGGCATGTCATGGGTGTGCAACATGGGTGATGGGGAATGTCGTAGGTGTGCAACGTGGGTGGGGGGAGGTGCCCGAATTTTGTCTGCCTAGGGCAGCACAAAACCAAGATACACCACTGGATCTAGGTGTTGCAGTTGATGTGATCTAATTAGACTTTGCTAAAGCATTCGATACAGTTCCACATAAAAGGTTACTCTTCAAGTAATAGGCTTGGGGGGCAAATGTATGAATTTGGATTGAAAATTAGCTAATAGATAGAATGCAGAGAGTTATTGTAAATGTAAAATCCTCAAACTGGACCCAGGAATTAAGTGGAGTACCTAAAGTGTCTGTTTAAGGCCTTCTACATTTTAATTTGTTTATTATTGGTCTCCCAAGTTATGTGTTAATGTTTGCTGTTGACACAAAATTAGGTAAGGAAATACATTCTAACCCTGAGGTTGATTCTTGCAGAAAGATTTGGACAGAATGGGGGACCGGCAAAGCAAATGGTAAATAAGGGTCAGTGTAGACAAATGTAAAGTTATGCTTTATGAGAAAAATAATAATTCAACACATACTATAAATGGTTTCTCCCTGGGAAAAACTACTATGAGAAAAATTTAGGAATAATTCTAGACAACAGACTTGGCAGCAGTGCACAATGCCAGTCAGCAGCTTCAAAGGCCAATAAGATATTGGCATGTATAAAACAAGGTATTGATCCACAGGAGGGAGATATCATCTTGCCTCTTTACAAGCGTATGGTATGACCTCACCTTGAATATGCAGTACAGTTCTGGGCACCAGTCCTTAAAAGGGATATTATGGAACTAGAGAAAGTGCAAAGGAGAGCTACACAATTGATAAGGGGATTGGAGGATCTTAGTTATGAAGAGAGACTAAAAATGTTGCATTTATATACACGTTAGAAAAAAGGCGTCTCAGAGGGGATATGATAATATTATATAAATATGTGCAGGGCCAATATAAAGAGTTCTCCAGTGACAATAACAGAAATGTACAAAGAACGTCACCCCCTGAGATAAAGATATGGAATTCACTGCCACGAGAGGTGGTGTTATCAAATGCAATAGATGCCTTCAAAAAGGGTCTAGATCGTTTTTGGAGAAGAGCAGGACATACAGGGCTATTAATAATAGAATAAACATTAATAATAGATCTTCTTGATCCAAGGAGAAATCTGATTGCCCTTTGTACCCCCAGGAGGCAAAATTCGAAATAGCTTCTTATGGGTATTTACCTTTGGATCAAAAGCAGGAATGATAGGTAGAAGGATTGAACTTGATGGACTTAAGTCTTTTTACAACTTTAATTCCTATGTTACTATGTTTTTGTATTATGTTATCACCTTGTGGATTGACCGGCTGCAAGGTGATGTCATAAACATGAGACATTTAAAGCTTAGGTATGTATTATTTCAAATTCTACACAATGTATAGATTATTTGTTAACCGTTTTTTTTTTCTTCCCGACATTCACAGCTTAAGTAATATGTATGTAACTGCGTTCCTTTAAATTAGTCCAGTAGCTCTATATATATTTATATAATATATAAATATTTTGATATCTATACCTGCTGGCAATTAAATAATAAGGATTTCATGTCACCTATGGAAGATTGGTTTAAAGCAGATCCATTTTTTCAAATTTCCAAAGTTAAACGCTTCCTATGCAATTAAACCAGCGTTATCCTGGCGTTCCTGAGCCATCCATCCCTTGGGAGCTGTCAGGGAAGGTTATCCATGAAATAGTTATGAGTTTAACAAGCACCGTCTCTCTGTGCCGTTTCTAGCAAACCTGCCTTTATTCAGCTATTCTCCTAGGGACATAGAAAACATCAGTCCCTGACAGTCTCTTTAATTGCCTCCCACCTGCTCTCCTTCCATTAAGAGCAACACTTTACAAAGGAAAGACGTCCACGCACTAATTACCCCTGGAGATCTAATGGTCTTATTAGCAAGAATGGATCTAAATCGACTCTAAATCTTTAAATGAAGGTAAATCTATATGGTATTAACATTTTTCATCATTTGCAATTAACTCTGTCAGGGATTCCTCTGAGAACAGATAATCTCATAAGGTTAATACAATGGGAACAAAAGAAAAAGTGTAATGATTTAGCAATTGTTTGGGCTACCCAGATGGAATGACGTAGGACGCATGTGATGTGTGCAGGGGATTACATTGACTAGTTTGATTCAGAATTACATTGGAGACTTCTAATGGAATATTCACCCAACGCGTTTCGCCTTCATTTAACAGTCTGTAATTGTAAAAGGACAAGTGTCGGCAACAATGTATGTTCTGTTTAACCCCTTAAGGACAGACCCTTTGAAACATTTTTGGCCATTCTGGACAATGGATATTTTAACATTTCTGTGGTGTTTGTGTTTAGCTGTAATTTCCTTCTTTGTCATTTGCTGTACCCAGAAAAAGTATATATTGTTTTTATCGGGACAAGTATGGCTTTCTTGGGTGCTATCATTTTGATCATAGCCTATAATATAATATAAAAAAAATAAAACAATATGGTGAAAAAAAAAAACACACACACATATCCTGACAGGGATACCACCCATGCATAGGTTTGTTGGGTTGTTTGGGGGGTAAAAGGACAAATTTGGGAGATGCGCTTTTTTTGTTTTGCAACTTGAAATTATGAAATGCAGACAACCTGCGCCCATGTCCCATTTGGGACATATTTGAAGCCAGAAAGTGTATTTTATACCATCAACCCATATAGTTTTTAAAAGTAGACACCTTAGGCTATCTCAAATGGTAGTATTTTAACACTTTCCAATGTACTAATTCTACCACCAGCCTTTGTTAATATGTGTGGGGGGTTTTGTCATTTTTTTCACATAGAATGTACTTCAGATATGAATTTACAGATTTTGGTATGTGTCACTGCCAAACAACAACCCAATATATGTTCAACAACATCTCCTGAGTACAGGGATACCACCCATGCATAGGTTGTTTGGGGGCAAAAAAGGCCACATTTGGAAGGTGAGCATTTCCAACTTGGAATATTGACGTGTAGTCAGCCTGAGCCCATGTTTCATTTGGGACTTTTTTTTGAAGCCGGACAGTGTATTTTACCCAAAAGAACTATATATATTTAGTAAAAGTAGACACCCTAGGATATTTTAAAAGGTGGTATTTTAACACTTTCCTCCCACCAGCCTTTGTCTGAGTTGTGGTTAGTAATTTTATTGTGTATTTTTTCCCACATACATTGTACTTTAGACTCAAATTCACAGATTTTTGCTGAACAATACCACAATACATGTTCAGCAATATCTCCCGAGCACAGGGATACCACCCACGCATAGGTTTGTCAGCTTGTTAGGGGTTAAAAGGCCCCATTTGAGAGGGGCGCTTTTTGATTTTCCAACATGGAATTTTGACATGTAGAGCAAGGAAGGGGTTAATAGCTCTTTTGAGAGCCTTTATTGCGCTGTACAAAAAATTAACCCCTAAAAATGCACAGACAAGAAAAAGTGTGCTGCTGTGCAGTGCTCAGTGGCAGGGAAGGGGTTAATACACATGGTACACAATACAAATGGTATGGGTATGATGCTGAATTCTGCCTCCCAGATGTATTTTCGGGGTTTGTGTGCTCTCTGTTCGGATTAGACAAACTCCGGGAATAGACAGTGCGGCTCCGTGCTCGGAGGAGTTGTGTCTTGTAACAAGTATAAAAGAAATACCTCACAATGGAGAGGGCGTGCATATGAAGAAGCAACACCAGGCGAAACGCGCATGACTCGCCCCTCCTCTCCGTGGCTACGATCTGCAATCCTTGTGCGGTTGGATACAGCTGAGCTCAGAGACTTTCGGAATTCATGCGGGAAAACAATATCAACTCGGAAGTGAGAAGCTAAAGACCCATTTCCTGTGTCCCTAGCCCTCACAATCATGCACAGCTGGCCTACCGGGGAATGCACTGTAAATCTGATACAGTGTTACACTATCGTGGCAGGTTTTGCCTGTTTTTTTTCTTGCACATCTTCCTGCATATGTGCTGAGAAGCTGCAATGAAGTTGTAAAAGGATACAAAGTTCCACTCTCGTGAGATCTCGTGAGATCTCCACACATTACACATTTAAAGAGACCAGTACACTTTTGTGAGTGCAATTCCTATCATCCATAGCATGTATATGTATTCCAGCACTTCCCTTTTTTTTTTTTATTAATTTAATTTACTATATATTTTTCCACTTTTAAACAAAATTATTTTTTAATAGACGTATTTTTCCATTTAGAAGTGAGCTGCGACAAATATATATACTATATTCTTTCATGAAAGCATTTCTATTTAAATTGTCTACACTGGGTGCAATCTTTCTATTAAAACATTTTTTTGATGGCAGTTGTCCTTTAATGTAATGTAATCTATACTAAGTAGGTGTAATTTACTCACAAATAAAATCAGGTTTGCAGCTTGTACTGATTCTCCCACTCAGCTGTCCCATACAATGTCTGAATTTATAGGACCACTCCGATTTAAAAATGAACAGTTTTTTTTATCCATATTTGACTTCAGTCATTATAAAAAATATATGTATTTATTAGAACATGAATATCTGTATTTTAAGTTGGTATAATCGTACAAATGTCAGGTTTGCAGCTCAATATTTGATTGGAGTCTGCAAAGAAGAATAAGAAAAAAAAGTAACATTTACAGTGTTTTAAAAAAAAATAAAGTATCACAAATGATAACACATACGTGTTCCACATGCTGCAGAAAGAGCATGCAAAGTGCAGCCCGGCAGCATGTAGGATGGATATACGTACAGGCAGAATCCAATTATTTATCAGGGTTGAGATCTCATAGGACCTACCCTGATTAATTAATTGGATTGTGTCTGTGTGTATATCCATCCTACATGCACTTTGCACTGATAATGATTTGTCCATTAATAGCCTAATTTTAATATGTCCTTTAATAGCCACTGACCATTCTCCCCCTCCTCCCCCTTCCCCAGTACTTACCTGGATGCTGCGCGTGGGCCATCTCCTCCGCAGAGTTCCCTTCCTGCATGTGCAGCCCGGCAGTATGTAGGATGGATATACGAGCAGACACATTCAAATTAATTAATCAGGGTAGGTCCTGTGAGATCTCCACCCTGATTAATTAATTGGATTGTGTCTGTGCATATATCCATCCTACATACTGCCGGGCTGCACTTTGCATGCTCTTTCTGCAGCATGTTGAACACATATATGTCCCTGGAAACATGGCCGACATTTGCAACTATGGAAAAAATAGGAACAAATGGTGGAGGTGATTAATCAAGAGTGTAAGTGGGTAGAAGTTAAAAAATAATGAAACAATGGGGTCTGTTCAATGACCTGAGTTCCTTTATCTTATTCCATAGACTGCAAAATACAAAGCTGAGTTAAAAAACAGTAATTAGTGATGATGTTGTCCTGCATTTTACCCTGGTGTCCAGCAGGGGGCAGATTTGTATGTAAAATTTGATCATTCATGCCTCCATATATATTTCTCCATTCACTGATTTTTGCTCATCCCTAGGTAAGGTTCCCAGTCACAAACTTGGCTGTGTTTGTTACTGAGAGTTAAATTCCTCTTGATTTTAAATTTCAAGAAAAAATGTCGCCGTCCCCCCCCCGCTGTTTTATTCCTTACACCCTAATCAGCCATCACTCTCCACCACACTCTCCACCACACCACTACTTCTGATTCTTGTGACGTGCATGTGCTCAGCCATTTATTGTAGAGGCACATATAACTTGTACGTGCTGTGCTGGGTGTGCACCGCTCAGTATGCAGCCGCGCTGTCTATTCCCGGAGTTTGTCTGCTCAGAACAGAGAGAACACAAACCCCGGAAATACAGACGGCAGCTGCGAAATTCAGCATCAGAGTCACTCAGTTGGCCATTCGACCAGCACGAAAAGTATATGAAAATTCGTCTACTTTTATTGCTGGTCGAATTGGCAACAGACTGAGTGACTCTTTTACCGAATTCACAGCTGCCGTCGGCCCCTTTGGATGTATCTCATGTATTTCCGGGGGTTTGCGTGCTGGCTGTTTGGAACACACAACACCCCCCGGAAATACCCAAGAGACCTTATGCCCCTGAGTGACAGGCGTGCCCTAGATTGCATAGTTGCCAACATCGGCCATGTTTCCAGGGACACATATTTGTTCCACATGCTGCAGAAAGAGCATGCAAAGTGCAGCCCGGCAGTATGTAGGATGGATATACGCACAGACACAATCCAATTGACTAATCAGGGTGGAGATCTCAAAGAACCTTCCATGATTAATTGGATTGTGTCTGTGCGTATATCCATCCTACATACTGCCGGGCTGCACTTTGCATGCTCTTTCTGCAGCATGTGGAACAAATATGTGTCCCTGGAACCATGGCTGATGTTGGCAACTATGGGATTGGCAGCACACCTGTCACTCAGGGGCACAATACACCCCTGCATGCTGCCCTGGGGGAGTGCTATCCCTTAATTTGGAAATCAGTTTATTATTCTAGGTAGTTCCTGTAGGATCCTCTCCTTCATTAATAACCTCTGGAAGCTGCTGATCAACCCACGTGTGGTCTGTGGAAACACACTCGAGAGTTCACATATACTTTGAGTGTCACAAAAAAAATCATTACAAAGAAATCAACCTACAGGGTAATCAGTGAATTAATTCTTTTATCTAACTTTTCTTTGCTCATTTAAGTTGTTGTTGGCGCTAGTCGAAGTCTGACTCAGGATTACGGGAGTTGGTAATGCCGCATGTTGCTCCACTCTGCTTTGGAGGACGTTCCCCCACAATGCATCTTCCAAATATTAATACATATTAATGTGCTTTCAAAGTACTTTACAATGCATGTCTTACATGTTGCATTGGTTAAAATATTAAAAAAAAAAAAAACCTTACAGCTAGATGAATGTATGAAATTACAGCAGTTTGCAAGAAACCAGGACGGCCCACACTAGTTGAGTAAAAGTCAATTTCCTTTATTTATTTATTTTTGCTGCAGGAACCAATGAGAATAATGCCAGTGGAAAATAATGGAATTTCCTGTCTCTCTAGCGATGTCATCAGACAATGTGTTGCACTATTAAGAGATCCTACTGCGTACAAGAGCAAGTTTATCACATTCCACACAATGCATTCTATTCCAGCAGCACAGGAAGTGACTAAATGAAACTTTATATCCTCAGTGTCTATATAATCAGTGCTGCCGCACCTGCAGTAAACATGCAGAGTAATCACTGGGGGAGGTCTTGAGTCAAATATTAAAAATGTTATTTATGCAGAATGCCTGCATCAAATCACACTGGATAAAAAGCCTGTGCACTATACAAGCAGTGATCTTCATCTTGCACTAAAGTGAGTTTGGGGACTAGGCTGTCCTCGCTCTATTGTTTGTCTGTTAAATCAAGGAAATGTATGTTATTTATAACTATGCTTAGTTCCCATCCGGAGTGTGTTTAGGTTACAGGGAGGAGGGTGCAGCACGTTAACATCTGGCTGATTGTAAGACGGTCCTGTTCTTGCATCACGCTTCTCAAGGAATCTTCTAGAATAGCTGAACCTCTGGGGGGATCGGAGGAAGTTGGTGAAATCCCAGCTACATCCAGGAGTTCGTAGTCTGTCCGCAGACTCAGCATAAAACACCGATACCAGTAGAATATATACATGGTAAATAGAAAGCATGAGATAGAGGCCGGCACTGACTGCTTTCTATTCTCATGGCCGGAGGTAAAGAAACGCTAAACATTGTGTAGAAATAAATAAAAATGATCTATAAATTATATAAATAGAATCGCAAATAAACCGCATAAATTAAGAAAAACGCATTCGAAAAAGTGCTTTTCTGTCTATAGCATTACATGCAAATAAATTACTTTGATAGCACAACTGTCACCCCCTATAGCAAGCTATGTCCTAATAAATCCTGTAATCCGCTTTAAATACTAATCTATTCAGCATAGAATCTGTACTTTTTTTGCCTTTTAGCAGTGCTGCCATGTTCACCCCTCCCTCGGGTCAGATAACTGATAATACGACTCAAACTTCTGGAAGCCATAGAAGCCATTTGTGACCAGAAGGAAATCAATTAACTAATTAAGTAGTGGATCCCACAGAACCACTGTGATTGGTTAATTGAGACACCACAGACGGACTTTTCTCTTTAATGTATGCTTTGCTTGCAATGCTGCCGATGTCATACATACATAGGTCATTTTTTTAATTCTCTCCATTTGCAGAATAAGGAATATTAAGGTGAAAGATATACCCTTTAACGCCATGAGAAGCCAGCCATTCACTCTAGTTATTCACCTAACTATATATTGTGCAGGGGCAAACCTGGTGACTGGACAGAAAATACCAGCCTGCTGGCAGCTTTATATACACGTTTGGCTAAACTGGGTCTGTTGCTGCCTCAACCAGGTATCTTGTAGAGACTAAAAGCATAGTTGGCAACATTGGCCGTGTTTCCAGGGACACATTTGTTCCACATGCTGCAGAAAGAGCATGCAAAGTGCAGCCTGGCAGTATGTAGGATGGATGTACACAAAGACATAATCCAATTAATCAGGGAGGAGATCTCATAGGACCTACCCTGATTAATTAATTGGATGTTGTCCGTGCGTATATCCATCCTACATACTGCCGGGCTGCACTTTGCATGCTCTTTCTGCAGCATGTGGAACAAATATGTGTCCCTGGAAACATGGCAGATGTGGGCAACTATGTAAAAGGCCTACTCAATAATGAGAGAATGGTAGGAAATTGAGATGGGAATTTCAAACTTTAGGCCAAAGTAGCTGAGTTCAAAAAATTCTCCCAATTCAGCTGCATAGGAGAATTTTTCTAACTCGGCTACTTTGGCCTAAAGTTTGAAATTCCTGTCTCAATTCCCGGCAATTATCTCTTTATGTTTTAATATCAGCTGCCTGACTGTCCCCCCTGATCAAACAAAAATGTCTCCTTAATATCAGCAGCCTGAGAGGGTAGTGGATGTATGGAATAGCCTTCCAGCAGAAGTGTTAGAGGTTAATACAGTGAAGGGTTTTAAGCATGCGTGGGATAGGTATAAGGCTATCCTAGATATAAGATAAGGCCAGGGACTAATGAAAGGATTACTTTACTGAGAGGGTAGTGGATGTATGGAATAGCCTTCCAGCAGAAGTGGTAGAGGTTAATACAGTGAAGGGTTTTAAGCATGCGTGGGATAGGCACAAGGCTATCCTAGATATAAGATAAGGCCAGGGACCAATGAAAGTATTACTTTACTGAGAGGGTAGTGGATGCATGGAATAGCCTTCCAGCGGAAGTGGTAGAGGTAAACACAGTGAAGGAGTTTAAGCATGCATGGGATAGGTATAAGGCTATCCTAGATATAAGATAAGGCCAGGGACTAAAGAAAGTATTACTTTACTGAGAGGGTAGTGGATGTATGGAATAGCCTTCCAGTAGAAGTGGTAGAGGTAAGCGCAGTGAAGGATTTTAAGCATGCGTGGGATAGACACAAGGCTATCCTAGCTATAAGACCGGGAACGGGGGACTAATAAAAGTACTCCAAAAAATTGGGCAGATTAGATGGACCGAATGGTTCTTATCTGCCGACACATTCTATGTTTCTGTGTTAAGCCTATAATTCTATGTATTCTCCATGAGGATGTGACTATAGTCTATACTAGATTGTAAGCTCTGCAAGCAAGGCTCAGTCTGTCCCTGTTCATCTAACTTAGTATTTAGTTCCCTTCTATGCTCTGACCCAGCCCTACATGTAGCATTGTTGCTATATAAATAAATGGTAATGTAATGTTACAGTATAGTCAGGGATGCCTGTGAAAGATGCTCACCCCAGGGCTGGAATCAGTACAGAATAGTCTGCTGTCTCACGCTATGCACAAGAGTAATGAGTAAAACTGCTCACATGTTCACCCTATGTATGACATGAGTCCCTTATACAGTTGCTACCTCCTTAGACTTAACATTGGGGGTTAAGCCCATTTTTTACCGGCCTGGTGGCAATACTTGTCCCTTATACAGCAGGCATCATGCATTATCCATAGTTGCCAACATCGGCCATGTTTCCAGGGACACATATTTGTTCCACATGCTGCAGAAAGAGCATGCAAAGTGCAGCTCGGCAGTATGTGAGATGGATTTACACACAGACACAATCCAATTAATTAATCAGGGTGGAGATCTCATAGGACCTACCGTGATTAATTGATTGGATTGTGTCTCTGCGTATATCCATCCTACATACTGCTGGGCTGCACTTTGCATGCTCTTTCTGCAGCATGTTGAACACATATGTGTCCCTGGAAACATGGCCGATGTTGGCAACTATGCATTATCCTGTCTCTAGATGATTTAAACAGGAAATCACCTTTGAATTATTCTTAGGAAAGGCCATGTGCCCCCCCCTGAGCTGAGAGGGTTAATTCAGGGAGCACACACAGAGAACTCCCCTTTCATTAGAGGGTCTGGGTAAATATTGGTCCAGGAAGCTGTGGAATGTGGATCTCCCCCTGAGCAGGTCATTGATGGAGGGGGTATCACACAGGGCTCACATGGGGTCAGATCAGCCCAAGACTTTTGTCGGGAGCTGGTGTTATACATTGTCGCCCATGACATCCCCCTTACTCCAGGTGTCCCTTTCATTTTCAGTTCACACATAATGATCCCACTCAATAAAGAGTGATTTGCAGGGAATTCCAAGCGTAAGGCCAAAGTAGCCGAGCTGGAAACATTCTCCCATTCATCTGCACTGGAGAATTTTTCCAACTCGGCTACTTTGGGCTAGAGTTTGTAATTCTCTCTTTATGGAGTAAACTCTAAGTTCATTTTTGGTTGCAATTCCCTTTTTAAAGCTGTATTTTCCTTATCTTTTTATACAAAGCACAGATAATCCATGCCGTCTAACATAGTACAACACCTCCATACACATATAAAATCTGAATATAAACATTAATATTTGGAGTAACTGAAAGAAATTGGAAGTGCTTTGATCGTGATGCGTGAGGATAGACATGTCTGCATTCCCTCTTGCAGTGTTACATGACCACGTGTACCAACATGTATATAGTTAGCCATCCATCCTATTGGGTGACAGAGCTGCGTTCTGATTGGCTGAGCTTGTGATGGGTGTGGTGCCACATAGACAAGCCGAGCTATTGTATTGTGTTACATTGTGCACAGATGGAGTTACAGTTTTGATACCTAGTTATCCTGGGGTCCAGCGGGCCCATTGACTCTCTTAGAGAATCTGTACATGAACCCTCAACGTCTAGTGAGAAAGCAACACAAAACGTCATAATTAGCTGTAAAAGTGCCAGACCCCAGTAACACAGCCCTTCATTTTATTTCAGTCTGAAGGATTGTCAATATGACATTAACCCCTTGACTGCCTGATGGGGAGCAATTTATGACCAATCATTTTTTTCCATGGCTGCTCATTTATTCCAAAATAGTGTATTTTCTTAGACTATTCCTGTATCGTGTATATGTCTTAAAGTAATGGCTCAGATTTAGCATAGAAACATGGATTATAATGACAGATATGTTTATTTATATGTCTGCCACAGCAATTTTTATTTTACTTATTATTATTATCTATTATTCTTATGCCTGTCCCAGGCATTCTTGGATTCCCTTTCAGTGTTAGCCTTTACTACTGCCCCTGGAAAACCATTCCAGGTATCCACTACTCTTTCTGCGAAACAATATTCTCACATCCACCCCCGACTCTTCCATCATAATTTTTTTTCAGATTGTGAGCTCTTGTTCTTTAACAAAGCTACAACTTTTCAGAAAATGTTTGAAGCACCAGAAGTGGGCTTTAACACCCTCTGGCAAAGTGCCGCCCTAGGCGAGTGCCTTATATGCCTTGTGGAGGATATACCACTGCATATAGTGCATGCAGTGACTTGTGTAGAGTGCCTTAAAGACCAGGAAGGATCTCAGTGTCAGGCTACAACACCTAACCATGGAGGGTGTTAGAGGACAACAGAGATCCCAGACAGCCTGCAACCAACAATAAAAATACCCAAAGTATTTACAAGAAGGACAACAGTCGTCACAAAATTCTGTTTTAACTGAAAGATTGCATCAAGGGTAGGGATTTAAACTAGAAATGCTTTACAATACAAATAAAGTACTTTGCGGAGACCTTTTTTGCTCCATATATCTCTATCAGGGGGCAGACATATTATCTAGAATCTTGGGTCAGATGAAGGAAAATCTCACCCTTCTATCTAAGATGTCTGCCCCCTTTAGCACTGAGGGCTACATAACATACTATTTGTATTCTTTCATTAAAACATTTCTATTTAAAATACTTGCCTTTGATGCCAGCTTTCATCTAAGAAACTTAATGTTTGGCTGATAATTGTCCTTGGTTTCAAGTATGTCCTAGGTAAACAGTCAAGGATTTTAAGCATGCGTGGGATAGACACAAGGTTATCCTAGCTATACGACCGGGAACGGGGGACTAATAAAAGTACTCAAAAAAAAAAAAAAACTGGGCAGACTAGATGGACCAAATGGTTCTTATCTGCCGACACATTCTATGTTTCTATGTTTCTATGTAAAGGGCCTCATTTGATCAGCCTGGGGAGGGTAACCAGGCTGAATTGACCCTTGCAAGCCTGAGAACTGAATAGGGTCTACATTCGGTGGCTTAGGACACTGACCCCTCTTACCCAATAATGGAAATGATTCTGTTTGCAGTTATGGATTTCGCATAGGGCACACGAGCAGTAGTGTATCTTCCACAAGGCAAACAAGGCACTCGCCTAGGGTGGCACTTTGCCAGAGGGTGTTAAAGCACACTTCTGGTGCGTCAAACATTTTCGCTCCCTCCCCCACCATTCAGCAAGCTTTAGCTACTTCCAGCTAATCAGGGTGATGGGGGCATGTAATGGGGGTGATGGGACATTTAGTGTGTATGCAATGTGGGTGGTGGGGGCATGTAATGGGATGAATGGGCATTTAATGTGTGTGCAATGTGGGTGATGGGGCATGTAATGGGATGATGGGGCATGTTGTGGGTGTGCAACGTGGGCGATGGGGCATATCCTAGTTGTGCAACATGGGTGATGGGGCATGTCCTAGGTGTGCAACGTGGGGGGGGGGGGGGGTTTGTCTGCCTAGGGCAGCACAAGACCAAGATACACCACTGCACACAAGTGCACACTTGCTCAGAGGAGCAGCACAATGCAAAAGGGAAGTATTTATTATCAGTCTTTATAATAAGCCTCCATTACTTCAAGTTGCACCCATTTTACTAAAACACCACCCACTTTTTCTCCAAGTCTATTTGGGACTGCTCTCTACACTTCTTAATTATGCCCATACCCCCCCCTCCAAAAAAAAAAAAGTTTTCTTTTTTTCTTTTCTCTGTATGTAAACCCTAGTAAGAGAAGAAAAGAGATGGAAAAGAAAATAATAAAATAGAAAAAATAAAGGGAAAATTAAAAAAGGGGGAGTGCAAGAAAGAACAAAGAAACTAGAAGAAAGAAAAGAAAAACAAAAGATAAAGGAGGAGAGGGGAAAAGAAGGGGGAAAAGGAGAGAAAAGGAACAAGGAAGAAAGAAAACGATAATTTAAAAGAAGAGAAAGTGAACAAAAAAAAAGAGAAAGGAAGAAGGAAGGCAATTAAAAAAAGGAAAGAAGATAGAAACTAATATTATTTTTGGTTGTTGTCTTATTTATATATAGTAACACAATCATTCCTAACTGAATGCAATGTATTATCTTTTAATATAATATTAGGTCAAAACTGAAATAAAATGATTTATTGAAAAACTAAAAAGTTAAATGAAGCCCATTAGTAGGCCATTCTATCCCCGTCACCGCAGCCATTAGGATTGGGGAGGCTGCGTGCACCGACTCCATGGTACGCTTCCCTGGCAGTCAGTGGGTTAATACATCACAGCCAAGTGGAGTTTGAGTTTCTAGTGATGTAGTAACCCTTTGTTGGCCGCAGTGCTGAGAGTCGCAATGCAGATTCCGTGAAGGTTCCTGGAGGATTCTTGTCTCTGGGAAATCTGACATTCCTTGGGAGGAGGAGGAGGAGGAGGAGGAAGAGGAGGAGGGAGGAGGGAGGAGGAGAGCTGGCTGGATCTGTGCAGCATCCCACCCGCCCTGCACTCAGTCCAACGTGGCACTTCAGGGGGAGGGGACCTCCTGGGCAAGTCAATGAATAAAGCAGAACCAGTAATCTTTATTTCATCTTATATTATTATTTTTTATTATTTAACAAAAAAACATAGGAATAGGTAACTTCTATCATCCTTGGGAGGCAGATGATTGAACCAAGATACCTTTACTGCTTCCACTGGAAAGTAATTCCTGGTATCTACTACTCTTTCTGTAAAACAATATTTTTTTCTCCCATTTCCGCCTTACTTTTCTTGCATAAAACATTAAATTGGGCCCTAAGTTCTTTAATGAACCTTTACAGGTTTTTGAAAGAGATTTTTTTTTGTTTTTTAAATAATGTAAAATTAATAATCTTGATGGTACATAAACACATAAAATCCCACCTTCATGCTGTAACATTGTGACATTTTTGTTTAATTCCAATTATGTGAGATACATCACTTTATTTGGCTCCATTATACTGGCATGCAAAAGAGAGTTACTTGGGGGCTTGTTGAAGAAATTAATTTTGCAAACAGTATAATTCTTTTTGGAATTTTTCAATAACTAAAAAAATGATACGTTCAATTTGTAAAAAAAATGTAAATGGAAAAAAAAATCTGATTTTTTTTTTAAGCTATTTAACATAAGGGGAAGAACATTTATAAGGGGTGGGCAATAATCCCCCCCCCCCCCCCCTCCCCTCCTTAACATACCCTACAGCAGAGAAGTCTAGAATTTTCTCTACAGGGGCTGACAGTGTTGGGGAAAAAAAGACAGGGATGTGCTAAATCCAGAGAAGCATTTTACTGTCCTAGTAATGGGGAAATCACCATTAAAACAGATTATTTTATTACAATCAAAAGCAAACCTGGAAGGGGGGAGGGGGGGTGATTATTTTTATAGGTCAATTCTGGAACAAAGTTTTAAAAGTGGTCCAGTCGCCATGGACACCAACGGAATGTTCCTGCTGATGACATCATATTTAGAATGTTGAACCTGTATTTACTATAGTAAATTGAATCCATCTTCTAATGTGATGTACTTCACTCTGCGCCTCATGCCTCCTGGCTACATATGTTTCACATTTTGGGGGGGATGAGCACAAACTATAACCAGTTCTTGAAATACTTCGAAAGTTTGTTTTTAACTTTTGCTTCATTAACCCCTTCACACTGGGGGGTGTCTTTGTTCTCCTGGTCCGGATCAGATTGATCGAGAGTCAGGAACCCCTAGGTAAAGACCTGATCAGGGTATTTGCAGACCCTGTGGGTCCCTGCTGGGAGACTCCATAACGTCAGGGAGGTGTGGCCGAGCTCAGACGGCCGGGCACATCGTATTTGAAATGTAGCCGGCGCTCACTTTGAACGTCTTGCAAGTGAGAAGGGGTTAATAGAAAAAAAATCCACCCAGAGTCAACCTAGTATCTTTGTAGATACATGCAAGTCTACTCCGAGCTCTGCCTCTCGGCTGAGGCAGAGCACATCGGACGCTGGCATCAGTTCGGCGTCTGTCATGCTCCGACAGTACCTTCATTTTCACTTGCCCTCATCAGATCAGGTCTTAATTCTGGTAACGTGCAAAATAAGGCCTCGGAACTGCCAGTGAGAGACTGTCAGCGACAGCCAGAATGATTTCCAGGGAAGCAACATTGCTGACGGTCAGAGGTTAAACTGACATGTACCTTAAAAAGTACCATCCAGTTTATTCTCATATTGTATTTAAAAAAACGTGGAAAAAAAAAAGAGGTTTCTTCAAACACAAACCATCCAGACGTCTCCAAACCTGCAGCCTGCAAATCCCAGAGCGTCTTTGGTATTTACCACTCCCATCACTCTCTGTACATGATGCTGGTTTGGTTAAATGCCCATATTATTACTGCCCCGTCAAGTAGGGTTGCCACCTTTTCTTCAGAAAAATACCGGCCTTGCCACTGCCACCATAGACTTAACATTGGCCTGATGCCAATTTTTTTACCGGCCTGCCGGTAAAATACCGATCAGGTGGCAACCCTACCGTCAAGGGATCACAGAGGGTAATCGCTTGTGTTTTTATAAATGAATACTTTCCACGGCCATCGCTTGTATTTCTTTGTAAATACAGGTAGGATTGGAGAGGAAAGGGGGGTCTTACCACTGTAAACTCTGCCCAGGCCCCCTTTCTACCCAGTGCCCTCCATTGTGTGCAAAAAGCTGTGTACATTCACTGCCAGGTGACCCATAAAGATGGGGAGGGAATTTGAGGTCAGTCTCCTCCAGCAAGGGTGGGATGAAGGGGGGCAGGGAGAGATGAGGGGAGGGAGTTAGCACGTCACATTGTGAAGGGGGAACTCAAAGTCCCTCATTTAAATAAACTTTTCCAAACTTCCAGAACTTTCTGCTGCAGGGTATATAGAGCCAGCTGCGAGGGCAGAGACACAGTCACTCACACCGATTGAGAAGAGATCAGGGAGCGAGAGAAATCTCAGCTGCAGACGCCTCCAAAAAGGTTCATTAGGTATGAGAACCTCTGCATGCCATCTCTGCTGGGTGTGGGGGGTTTTCTGGGGATTACATGGTCTAAACTCTAGAGGGGTGCACTAATTATTACAGGGTCGACTTAATAAAGAGAGAACTGCAGGGACTTGAGACGGTAATATCAACGTTTAGGCCAAAGTAGCCGAGTTCTCCCCGTTCAGTCGCATTGGAGAATGTTTCCAGCTCGGCTACTTTGGTCTTGAGTTTGAAGTTCCCGTCTCAAGTCCCTGCAGTTCTCTCTCTATGGATTAGACCCTTATGTGGTCCCTCTAGCACTGAATAGAGTTTAAACCAATCTATGTACAGATCCCTTTATCTCAAGGGGTTCAGACTGATCTGGGCTTTGATGTGGATCCAGATCCTTTTAATACAAGGGTATCAAAAAGATCTTGGGTTTAATCTGAGTTTCAATTAAATCCCTTTAATGCAAGGGGGGTGAATGCAGAAGGGTGCCAAATGCATGAAATAAAAATGAATGTTTATGTTTAAATCAGCATGCTCTGCCTATGTGCCATGAACACCATATCCTGATGTCATGTATGTGCATTCCATGTAATATGCAGAGCATCTCTCTGAGCAGTCTATATGGGTGTTTGATTTTGCAATGATAGTTTTGCAGCATGGATCCTGAAAGTACAATGATATCAAACTCTGTTAGTAGCTGTGTAATCCATGCGACTGACTGTAAGGTTGACAGACACCTATTAATGTAACATGCATGATGCATAACAAGGTCTGTTAGGGGGTCTGTGACTCTGTATGAGGTCTGAGTTGTACACAGTCAGTACTGCAGAGTTATTACAGCAGTATTATTATATCACACAGGCTACCTTTCACGCAGACACTGTAAAAAACAACTCATAACTGTTAGAATAACATATAAAGAAAGATGAAGAGGATTATGTTCTTTTTTATTCCAGTCTGCCCAATTGTCTAAATACTTTTATTAGTCCCCAGTTCCCTATCTTATATCTAGGATAGCCTTGTGTCTATCCCACGCATGCTTAAACTCCTTCACTGTGTTTAACTCTACCACTTCCGCTGGAAGGCTATTCCATACATCCACTTCCCTCTCAGTAAAGTAATACTTCCTGATATTACTGTTAAATCTTTGCCCCTCTAATTTAAGACTATGTCCTCTAGTTGTGCTAGTTTTTTGACTTTTAAACACACTCTCCTCCTTTATTTGCACCATAATCACACACAGGACACTCTTCCCTTCCCAGAATACATTAGAGGGGGGCATTGTGTTTATCACTGCAGCACTGCAAGGGTTAAACCATTCGGGGCATCATGAAGAGCCTCTGCCACATCAGCACATCACACCCATTTTGAGATTCCTGCACGACTTGCCACCCACTCCATCATCTCAGTTCACATGCTCCCTCTCTCCCCCTCTCTCTCTCATTTACACTGTTCACTTATATTTTCCAAATTCTGCCCATGGGCAGCGGTACCTGACATGGAGTGCCGGTATGGTGCCTGACTTGGAGTGCCGGTGCCTAACATGCAGTGCCGGTGCCTCATATGGTTAGCCGGTACCTGACACGGTTTGCCGGTACCTGACATGCAGGGCCGGTACCTGACATGCAGTGCCGGTACCTGACATGGTTTGCCGGTACCTGGCACGGTTTGCCGGTGCCGGTGCCGGTACCTGACATGGTTTGCCCGTACCTGACATGCAGTGCCGGTACCTGACATGGTTTGCCGGTACCTGACACGGTTTGCCGGTACCTGACATGCAGTGCCGGTGCCTGACATGCAGTGCCGGTACCCGAGTTGCTTTGCAGATTACCAGTCTGTCCCATAGGAATCTCTGCTTGATTTATTTATTTCTTTCAGAATGAACATTGCAAAGCTTGACTTCAGTATGAACCAGTTTGAAGGTATCTTACCCGCAGAGAACTTTCCATGTGTTATAACCAGTCCGGAGACTGGTTTTAACTTTCCTTGACTCTGTGATTTGATTTTGGATAATCAACAAGTACCGGTTATTTTACAAAAGCCTTTTCTGTGCACTGCTAAACCCACGGCACTTAAAGGGTTAATCAAAATTTGATATGGATTTATGTTTTTTTTGTATTTCTCCTTTAAGTTGTGGTGGTTCCCAGTTATAAAAAGTTTAGGAAAATATTCCACTCACCCTCCCCCCCTCCTCCTTTTTGGGGCGGGCAACCTTTTTTTTTTTTTGCTCCTGCAGAACAGTAGCCTCGGGGGATATAATTTAGGATCTGGGTGGGGTGTTGACTAAGCCATGACTTCAGCTTGCTTCTGTACATTAAAAAAAAAAGCACTTAACCCTTTAAAACAAAACCAGTCTACACTGTCATAACATCTTAAACCTTTTTTCCAACAAACAATAGCCAACGCATTTCGCAGTGACAAGGTACTATAAGGAGTTAAGACTCTAAGGATATGTAAAAAAAAACATGTTATGCACAGGGACAGGCAAAGTGTAAGGTCACCAGTGTCTGTGGAAAGGTCAGCGAATGTTCCATAGAACATCATTACATTCCGTCCCACATCTCAGTAAATGTCTGTGGTCTAACGCATCCCTGCTTATGCATACAGTGTATTTACATTAAATGCAAATGACTGCCTGAGCATGATGAGAGTTGTATCCGTATGTACAGAGCACACAACTGCCCAGCCAACCAATCTTTCTATTCAACGGTTGAGCCTAATTCTCAATATGGGGTAGAATAGACATTAACTTCACCCCTCACCCCCTCCTCCCTGAGAAGAAGAATGAGCTTGCCCTACAGGAATGTGACGGGGGTAGATACCACAGGCGGGACAAACAAGAGCGGGAGTAAGTTATGCACAGAAAAGTCTTGTCTGGCTTAATATTTATGCATTAGCTATTAAAAATATTACGCATTTGTTTTAAACCTATTTCCATGACAAGTGTACGTATTGGCTATGATGATGTCGCAAGTCTTGCCCTAGTAAGTAACCATGCATGCATTTCTTCCTCAGGATTGCAAACTTGCTTCCCACTCATCAAGGCGCCATGTGGATGATGAAACTTGTAGCTGTCGGCTTCCTGCTTGCCGTCAACGCGGCAGTGGATAAGAAGCCAGCCGCCACGAAGAAACTGGCCCAAGTTGCTCCAGTAGAGAAGAAGATCAGTGAGCAGGCCAACACGCTGGCTGACAGAAGCGCGGGCCTCGCCTTCAACCTCTACCACACCATGGCCAAGGACAAGAACATCGAAAACATCCTTCTCTCACCAGTGGTGGTGGCTTCTTCCCTCGGCTTGGTCAACCTAGCTGGGAAAGCTAGCACTGCCGCCCAGGCGAAGGCCGTTCTCAGCGTTGACAAGCTGAGCGACGATCACATCCACTCGGGCCTCTCGGAGCTTCTCAACGAAGTCAGCAACTCCACCGCCCGTAACGTCACCTGGAAGATGGCCAACCGGCTGTACGGACCCAGCTCCATCAGCTTCACGGACGACTTCGTGAAGAGCAGCAAGAAGCATTACAACTACGACCACTCCAAGATCAACTTCAGAGACAAGAGGAGCGCACTCAAGTCCATTAATGAGTGGGCTGCCCAGACCACCGACGGGAAGCTCCCAGAGGTCACCAGTGACGTGGAGAAGACGGATGGCGCTCTCATTGTCAACGCCATGTTTTTTAAGCGTGAGTACATCAAATTATTTAAATGAGGCCGTATAAATTAGAGGAGCACAACTAGTCTTAAATTAGAGGGGCAACGATTTAAAAGTAATATCAGGAAGTATTACTTTACTGAGAGGGTAGTGGATGTATGGAATAGCCTTCCAGCAGAAGTGGTAGAGGTAAACACAGTCAAGGATTTTAAGCATGTGTGGGATAGACACAAGGCTATCCTAGCTATAAGACCGGGAATGGGGGACTAATAAAAAGTACTCAAAAAAAATTGGGCAGACTAGATGGACCGAATGGTTCTTATCTGCCGACACATTCTATGTTTCTAGATCAAAAAAATGAATCTTGAACGTTACAGGTAAAGTCAAGAAATTAAACGTTCCCTGTTGTATTTTTCTGCAGCCCACTGGGATGAAAAATTCCACCACAAGATGGTGGACAACCGTGGATTCATGGTGACCCGTTCCTTCACAGTGGCTGTTCCCATGATGCACCGTACAGGTAAGTTTGTTTATACCTTTAAATGTGTCTGACTAGTTCATTTTTAGGTGGGGAATTTGGCCTAAAACAGCCCACAAACAGATTCCTAATTTTACTTTTTTTTTTTTTTATGGCAGACGGTGGGAAATAAAAAAAAAACCCCACAATTTGAACAAATTATGTTTTTGGTTAACATTACAAAAAAAAATACAGCTCTCTGAGATTATTCGCACCACCTCGCACCTCTGTCTGGTAAAATCAGTTACACCGGAACAGCAAAAGAAACAGAAATTAGAAAACAGAATAATATCATTTACATCGAGTCTTTGCTGGAGTATGACAGTTTTAACTGGTTCTTAATTTTAAATAAAATCTGTAATACAGATCTTCTGTATGGGGTAGGAGTTCACAATGTCTATCTAACGAATCCTCCTGGCCAATTGACTTTTCCCTTCAATGTGTAGGGTATTTGGTTTTCTCGATGAATGTTGCTCACTGAAGTCATAACACAGCAATTTGGGAAATGTAAAATGCGTTGGTTGGCTTGTCTTCCCTACTAGACAGTCGTAAACCTGTGGGTACCTTCCTTTAAGGTTTATGCAATAAGTGACCTCTAAATGTTTATCAAAAAAAAGTTGTTCACTGAAGTTCTAAATTGAGAAAATTGTGAAGTTTAAAATGTGTTGGTTGACTTATGCACCCGTACTCAGCCGGTTGGTACCTTCTCTTAAGGTTTGTACAATTACTACGAGGATTCAACAAACACACTTCAGATCCTGGAGATGCCCCTGGCCCACAAGCTCTCCAGCATGATCGTCATCATGCCCTACCACGTCGAGCCCTTGGAGAGAGTGGAGAAACTCTTGACCAGGGAGCAGCTTAAAACTTGGATTGGAAATTTCCAGAAGCGAGCAGTTGCTGTATCCCTTCCTAAAGTCAGCATGGAAGTCAGCCACGACCTTCAGGTGAGCTGAATAAGACCAGTTCATTAACATTTCTCATATAGACACTCATTGTATGATAACGACATTGATTAACAAGGGCCGGGAGAGGGCAAGTAATAATATTCAATACTATTAGTAATTTGCAGGACCGTCCTTTGCACGATAAAAAAAAATACCTTTAATGCATCTGGAGCTCAAAACTATTTAAAGGGAATCCATCTATTAAGCATAGTCTATACTGTATACTGTATGATGAGAATAAAACATTTGCAGAATATCCAGCAAATGTATAGATAAACAGAAAAACGTGTCCGGGGTGTCTCATATTTTTAAAAAAATCACCTGTGACTTGATATGCAAATGATACATTAGAAAGTGGTTTATATTAAGTCACATATTTACTCATCTCCCTATTAATAACCCTGACCATTAGCCAGTGTTGCACACCTACGACATGCCTCATCACCCCATTACATGCGCCATCTCCCACATTGCACACATATTAAATGCCCAATCACCCCATTACATGCCCCAATCACCCACATTACATACACACTAAATGCCCCATCACATGCCACCATCACACTCATTAAAGCTTGCTGAACTGTGGGGGAGGGAGCGAAAATGATTGCAGCACCAGAAGTGTGCTTTAACACCATCAGGCAAAGTGCCGCCCTCTGGCAAAGTGCCGCCCTAGGCGAGTGCCTTGTTTGCCTTGTGGAAGATACACTACTGCCATTAGCAATAACCCTGACAGGGCCGTGTATTTATAATCCAGTCTCCTACAGTAGTAATAGCAGCAGATTTTTTTTCTTATAGTAGATTAAATTATATTTTGATTTTTTTTATATATGTTTATTAACGCAAGATGAAGTTTAACAGAAGGAAGTAAATCTGTACTTACTTTAAATCTTACTTTAGTAGACAGAGCCTTGGTCTCAACTAAATGGTTCTGCTTATCTTCTTCCCAGAAACACCTGGGTGACCTCGGCCTGACGGAAGCCATTGACAAATCCAAAGCCGATCTCTCCAAGATCTCCGGCAAGAAGGACCTCTACCTAGCAAGCATGTTCCACGCAGCCGCCCTGGAGTGGGACACAGACGGCAACCCCTTCGACGCAGACATCTATGGCCGGGAAGAACTGAGAACCCCCAAACTCTTCTACGTGGACCACCCTTTCGTCTTCCTTATTAAAGACAACAAGACAGACTCGATCCTCTTCATTGGCAGGCTCATAAGGCCAAAGGGTGATAAAATGCGGGATGAATTATAGTCTATTCCAAAAATGTTCGAGGGGAAAGAGGGTGGGGTAGCTTTAAATAATTTTTTTTTAAATAATAAAAGGTTTCTAAATGGGTGGGATCATCTGGATGTTCAACACCTCAATCTGCTTAACTAAGGATGGAGCAACACTGCAAATCAAGCATTACATGGAGGGCATGGAGTAGTCTTCCCATTAAGGGTTGACCTTGGCGATGCAAGATAGTCCAAAAGAGCCAGGGTTAAAAAAAAGAAAAGGCAAGAAATATAATAAACCTGTCCTCGAGGACCCTCAACGGTCTAGGATTTATTCATTACTCAGTTGTGTTTAAAGAAGAATAGGTCTATGTTTTAAGGAACCATATCAAGTGTTCTACATATTCTTATTCAAACACAACGGGGTAGTCTATAATTCCTGGACTGTTGGGACAGGTGTAAGAAACACTGAGATCCAGGAAGCTGGCTCCTCCATCTCGTGCTGGGGGATCATTTTTTTAAGGAATGTCCAAGCATATTGGAAAAAAATAAGATTGAGAAACTGTTGTCTTGTCTATGCAATCACTCTCCTGTTTGGTGCCATTGTATTTTTGAGGATGTGTGTGTGTGTGTGTATGTTGAGGGGGGTAATGTTACGTATTTAAAAAGAGAGAAAAATGTAAAAAAAAAAAAAATATTGGGATTTTGAATTACTTTCACCATGTGGATCCACAAAATCTTTATTTTGTAAAAGTTACAAAGTGAGAAAGAAGAAGGAATGTTTTCTGTTTTTGCAATAAATTTGTAAAATGAATATTTTGCGTTTGTATTTCAGGGTGAATGACTGGTTTGGTTGTCTGTTGAACCCATTGGTATAAGTATATATATATATAATTTCAGAATTTATACAGTTTAACTTTTCTATATATCTATATGGTTTACTTGTGTTAGTATTGTGCGTAGTGTGAATGTAGAGAATACTAAATATCTATATATTTGCATAATGCATAGATAAAGATAGAAAGGTTTAATTTCCACTATAAGTGGATGTTTGTAGTGTCACCTATTTATGACATCAAGTGCAGAACTGTAACCCCTCCCACTTGCCAGTCACCCAAAGTGCTCCTTCTATCTGTGACATCACTGCAAGGAGAATCCCCATCTCACGATGCTAGTGCACATGATACAGCAAATCTCCATATACAATGCTTTCACAATGATGGCCAATGAGAGGGTTTGCTCTGATGAATCTGTGGAATCAGCCTCACATCATATACATAGATATTTACACACACATTTATACTTGTGTGATGGTGGGGAGGTGTGATATCCCCGAGGAAAATGCATGATACAATATTATGTTACACATTATCGACAGCACATTATACTATATCACAAGCATGATATCAATGGCACATCATACCATATGTTTTACCTTAGAATAGCACATAGCAGGCACATCATACAATATGTCATACCTCAGTATAGCACATAGCAGGCACATCATACAATATGTCATACCTCAGTATAGCACATAGCAGGCACATCATACAATATGACATACCTCAGTATAGCACATAGCAGGCACATCATACAATATGTCATACCTCAGTATTATCACATAGCAGGCACATCATACTATGTGTCATACCTCAGCATAAGCACATAGTAGTCACATCATACTACTACATGTCATACCTCAGTATAAGCACATAACACTCACATTATACTATATGTCATACCTCAGTATAAGCACAAAGCAGGCACATCATACTATATGTCATACCTCAGTATAAGCACATAGCAGGCGCATCATACCATATTATCGCTCAGTATAAGCACATAGCTGGCACATCATACTATATGTCATACCTCAGCATAAGCACATAGCAGGCACATCATACTATATGTCACACCTCAGTATAGCACATAACAGGCACATAATACTATATGTCACACCTCAGTATAGCACATAGCAGGCACATCATACTATATGTCACACCTCAGTATAGCACATAGCAGGCACATTATACTATATGTCACACCTCAGTATAGCACATAGCAGGCACATCATACTATATGTCACACCTCAGTATAGCACATAGCAGGCACATCATACTATATGTCACACCTCAGTATAGCACATAGCAGGCACATCATACTATATGTCACACCTCAGTATAGCACATAGCAGGCACATTATACTATATGTCACACCTCAGTATAGCACATAGCAGGCACATCATACTATATGTCACACCTCAGTATAAGCACATAGCAGGCACATTATACTATATGTCACACCTCAGTATAGCACATAGCAGGCACATCATACTATATGTCACACCTCAGTATAGCACATAGCAGGCACATCATACTAATTATACTATTTGTCACACCTCAGTATAGCACATAGCAGGCACATTATACTATGTGTCAAACCTCAGTATAGCACATAGCAGGCACATCATACTATATGTCACACCTCAGTATAGCATAGGGTTGCCACCTGGCCGGTATTTTACCGGCAGGCCGGTAAAAAAATTGGCTCGACCACAATGTTAAGTCTATGGAGGAAGTACCAAGGCCGGTATTTTTTTGAAGAAAAGGTGGCAACCCTAGTATAGAACATAGCAGGCACATCATACTATATGTCACACCTCAGTATAGCACATAGCAGGCCCATTATACTATATGTCATACCTCAGTATAGCACATAGCAGGCACATCATACTATATGTCACACCTCAGTATAGCACATAGCAGGCACATCATACTATATGTCACACCTCAGTATAGCACATAGCAGGCCCATTATACTATATGTCATACCTCAGTATAGCACATAGCAGGCACATCATACTATATGTCACACCTCAGTATAGCCATAGGCGTGCGCACGGGGTGTGCCGGGTGTGCCTGGGCACACCCTAATCCGTGCAGGGCCGTCTTTAACGCGGGGAAAACGGGGCAGCTGCCCTGGGCCCATTTACTCCTGGGGGGCCCCAAGGCAGCTGTCCCGTGGGCCCCCAGCCCCTGCTACCGCGTTCACAGCGCATTGCGCTTGTGAACGCTTTTTTCCGGCAAGCCGCATCCGATGGATGCGACGGCCGGAAAAAAAAAAAAAAAAAACTGACGCCGGATGTGACGTCGCGTCACATTCCCTCCTCCGTGCAAGAGGGAAGACTGCACGGAGGAGACATCCGGCGGGGGACACGGAGCAGTGAAGTGTAAGTACGGGGGGGGGGGGGGGGTGTCTGGCTGGCACAATATTCCTGGTATCTGACTGGCACTATATTACTGGGTATCTGATTGGCACTATATTACTGGGCATCTGATTGGCACTATATTCCTGGTATATGATTGGCACTATATTACTGGGCATCTGATTGGCACTATATTCCTGGTATATGATTGGCACTATATTACTGGGTATCTGATTGGCACAATATTACTGGGCATCTGACTGGCACTATATTACTGGGTATCTGATTGGCACTATATTACTGGGTATCTGATTGGCACTATATTACTGGGCATCTGATTGGCACTATATTACTTGGCATCTGATTGGCACTATATTACTGGGCTCTGATTGACACTATATTACTGGGCATCTGATTGGCACTATATTACTGGGTATCTGATTGGCACTATATTACTTGGCATCTGACTGTCACTATATTACTGGGCATCTGATTGGCACTATATTACTGGGCATCTGATTGGCACTATATTCCTGGTATATGATTGGCACAATATTACTGGGTATCTGATTGGCATAATATTCCTGGTATGATTGGCACAATATTACTGGGCATCTGATTGGCACTATATTACTGGGTATCTGATTGGCACAATATTACTGGGCATCTGATTGGCACTATATTACTGGGCATCTGATTGGCACTATATTACTGGGTATCTGGCACTATATTACTGGGTATCTGATTGGCACTATATTACTTGGCATCTGACTGGCACTATATTACTGGGTATATGATTGGCACTATATTACTTGGCATCTGATTGGCACAATATTACTGGGCATCTGATTGGCACTATATTACTGGGCATCTGATTGGCACTATATTACTGGGTATCTGGCACTATATTACTGGGTATCTGATTGGCACTATATTACTTGGCATCTGACTGTCACTATATTACTGGGTATCTGATTGGCACTATATTACTGGGTATCTGATTGGCACTATATTACTTGGCATCTGATTGGCACTATATTACTGGGTATCTGATTGGCACTATAGTACTGGGTATCTGACTGGCACTATATTACTTGGCATCTGATTGGCACTATATTACTGGGAATCTGATTGGCTATATATTCCTGGGCTCTGACTGGCACACTATTACAAGCATCTGACTGGCATAATATTACAGGCATCTGACTGGCATAATATTACAGGCATCTGACTGGCACAATATTACAGGCATCTGACTGGCACAATATTCCGGGCCTCTGACTGCACACTATTACAGGCATCTGACTGGCATAATATTACAGGCATCTGACAGGCACCATATTCCTGGGCTCTGACAGGCACAATATTCCTGGTATCTGACTGGCACAATATTATTGGTATCTGACTGGCACAATATTATTGGTATCTGACTGGCACAATATTACTGGCATCTGACTGGCACATTATTACTGGGCTCTGACTGGCACACTATTGCAGGCATCTGACTGGCACAATATTGCAGGCATCTGACTGGCACAATATTGCAGGCATCTGACTGGCACAATATTACTAGGCTCTGACTGGCACAATATTACTGGGCTCTGACTGGCACAATATTACTGGCATCCGAAAGTTACAATATTACTGGCATCTGAATGGCACAACAATTATGGCATATGTGTGTGTGTGTGTGTGTGGGGGGGGGGGGGTAACATCGCGATGGATGGCGGGATTGCATGCAGGGGAGGGGGCAGGATCCAGGGGGCCCAAGCAAATGCTTGCCCAGGGTCCAATCACTATTAAAGACGGCCCTGCCTCCGTGCTGCACTGCCGTCTGCCGCCCGAGTTTGTCTCCTAATCCGATCCTTCACTATGCGAGCGGAAGCGCCGCATAGTGAAGGACGGACTTTCTCCTCCCTCAGACCTCCCCTGTAATGTACGCGTTCGCGTACACGCGTTCCGTGACGTCACGCAGAGGCGGAGTCACGGCAACGCAAGGGTGAGGCCCAGCCGCAGTGCCAGAGGAGAGGGTGCAGAGCGGAGCACAGGCACATCGTTTTTTCCCAGGAGGGGTTCTGGGGCGGCCGGCTGGCTGGTAAACTTTAAGTAAGTGTTTTTTTAAGTTAAAAAATGTGAAATGTTTGTTTACATTGCTAAATGCTTAATTAATAAAAAAAAAGTTTTAATACAGTTTTTAAATGTTTGTTTATATTGATAATTATATGAATGCGGGTCTGTATGTAAGTATGCAGAGTGCATTTGTGTATGTGTGTGTGTGTGTGTGTATAGATATATAGATAGATATATATCTATCTATATATCTATACACACACACGTGTGCGGCGTGTGTGTTTGTGCTTTAGGGTGCACACCCTAATGCAATAGGCTGCGCACGCCTATGAGTATAGCACATAGCAGGCACATCATACTATATGTCACACCTCAGTATAGCACATAGCAGGCACATTATACTATATGTCATAATTCAGTATAAGCACATAGCATGTACATTACAAGCATACCTCAGTGAAAGTACATCACAGCATGTCATACACTTGAACACAGTTGAAGGCTCCCAGACCCTATTCTGGGTTCACTACATTTTTTTCCACTTCCTTTTTTAAATAGGTAATGCCAGGACAGTCAGATGATGGGACTTTGCTGGAAAATCCACGTCCGTTGGCATGTACAGGAAGGGGGTCAAATGTTCAAAAAATAAATGTTAAAAGAAAGGAATAGGCAGTGAAGAGGCCTGCATGATTTGATTGCCCAAACCATAGCAAGTGTAAGCTATTTAGTTTAATATGCCCAAGAAGGGGAACATAGCAGTCCATGTCAGCCTTCCTCTGCCTGCCAATGAGTAGCAAATGAATAAACTTTGTATATTGTACCAATGAGCAATAAATACATAAGCTTGGTATAGCATGCCAATGAGCAATAATAACATAAACCTATGAACTGGTGAAGTGGCACCAAGGGCAACTAAATAGTTTTTGCCCCACGGGCCAACATCTGCCAGTCTTCCTCTTCATACAAAGGAGCAATGAATGCATAAACTTGGTATATGATGCCAATGAGCCATCTTAGCCACCATATAGCTTCAGTACTCCCAAAATAGTCTGCATGTGCCATAAAATAGCTTCAGTACTCCCAAAACAGGCTGCCTGTGCCACCAAATAGCTTCAGTACTCCCAAAACAGGCTGCCTGTGCCACCAAATAGCTTCAGTACTCCCAAAACAGGATGCCTGTGCCACCAAATAGCTTCAGTACTCCCAAAACAGGCTGCCTGTGCCACCAAACACCTTTAGTGCCCCTAAATCATGCTGCATGTGCCACCAAACAGCTTTAGTGCCCCCAAATCATGCTGCATATGCCACCAAACAGCTTCAGTGCTTCCAAAACAGCCTGCCTGTGCCAACCTTTCGACCAAACTGTTTCAGTGCCCCCAAAGTTGGTCCGTCATAATAGTCTGCCGTGTCGGGCAGCATGGAGGATGTCTGCACGTATCGTGCAGACATCCCCCAGCTGCCCGATTCTCCATGGTGCCTAGTGGGGCATCAGAGGATATCTGCGCGATGAGCGCAGACCTCCCCTGCTGCCGCCCGGCACGCTCGCCGGGACTTCTGTGATGTAGCCGGAAGTACCCGGATTCTTCATAGAAGCCCCGGCGGTTGTGCCGGGCGGAAGCAGGGGAGTCTGCGCTCATTGCGCAGACATCCCCTGCTGTTAGAGAGGGGGATCCAGGTCCCCTGCAGTTCTGCTGGGGACCTGGATCCATGTCTTATAGTCTGACCTCAATTTGAGGTCAGATTATGAGAAGACCTCGATTATAAGACGAGGGGTAGTTTTCAGAAAAAAAATTCTGAAAAAAACCTTGTCTTATAATCGAGCAAATACGGTAGTTGCGCCTCTAATTTAAGACTATGTCCTCTAGTTGTGGTAGTTTTTCTTCCTTTAAATATACTCTCCCCACTGTTGATTCCCTTTATGTATTTAAATGTTTCTATCATATCCCCCCTGTTACGTCTTTCCTTCAAGCTATACATGTTAAGATGCTTTAACCTTTCCTGGTAAGTTTTATCCTTCAACCCATGGACCAGTTTAGTAGCCCTTCTCTGAACATATGCATTAATACTATTACTCAGACAGACACTATTCTATGCATGCGCTATGTGCATTATATACTGTCCCACACACTGGAAAATTAAATCAGGATTTCGGTATTGAATCCCGCTGTCCTGAAAAACGGTAGAGATGTAGAGCTCAGCCCCAAGATCAGCACTGCCCCACACAAAGCATGTGACAGGCTGTGTATACAAACAAATACATTTTTCATACTAAATTATGGTTTTAAATAAAATCAAGTCCTAATTTGTCCTCTGTGCTGTTACACTAAACGAGAGAGGAGAATTACACACAAACCAAATGTAAAAAAAGATCTGGGCCTTAATGTGTGTGCCATTATTTAAGTAAACATTTCTGGCTTCCTTCATGTTTCTAGGCATACATAATATACATTATTTAGACTATATCTTTGATATATCTATTTTTTTTGGTACTAGCAGGACTCTCAGGCAGGTAAGAGGTTAATCTAAGGACAGAGATGCAGGACTCTCAGGCAGTTAAGAGGTTAATCTAAGGATAGAGTTGCAGGACTCTCAGGCAGTTAAGAGGTTAATCTAAGGATAGAGTTGCAGGACTCTCAGGCAGTTGAGGTTAATCTAAGGATAGAGTTGCAGGACTCTCAGGCAGCTAAGAGGTTAATCTAAGGATAGTGTTGCAGGACTCTCAGGCAGTTAAGAGCTTAATCTAAGGATAGAGTTGCAGGACTCTCAGACAGCTAAGAGGTTAATCTAAGGATAGAGTTGCAGGAGTCTCAGGCAGCTAAGAGGTTAATCTAAGGATAGAGTTGCAGGACTCTCAGGCAGCTAAGAGGTTAATCTAAGGATAGAGTTGCAGGACTCTCAGGCAGTTAAGAGGTTAATCTGAGGATAGAGTTGCAGGACCCTCAGGCAGTTGAGAGGTTAATCTAAGGACAGAGATGCAGGACTCTCAGGCAGTTAAGAGGTTAATCTAAGGATAGAGTTGCAGGACTCTCAGGCAGTTAAGAGGTTAATCTAAGGATAGAGTTGCAGGACTCTCAGGCAGTTAAGAGGTTAATCTAAGGATAGAGTTGCAGGACTCTCCGGCAGTTAAGAGGTTAATCTGAGGATAAAGTTGCAGGACTCTCAGGCAGTTAAGAGGTTAATCAGAGGATAGAGTTGCAGGACTCTCAGGCAGTTAAGAGGATAATCTGAGGATAGAGTTGCAGGACTCTCAGGCAGTTAAGAGGTTAATCTAAGGACAGAGATGCAGGACTCTCAGGCAGTTAAGAGGTTAATCTAAGGATAGAGTTGCAGGACTCTCAGGCAGTTAAGAGGTTAATCTAAGGATAGAGTTGCAGGACTCTCCAGCAGTTAAGAGGTTAATCTGAGGATAGAGTTGCAGGACTCTCAGGCAGTTAAGAGGTTAATCAGAGGATAGAGTTGCAGGACCCTCAGGCAGTTAAGAGGTTAATCTGAGGATAGAGTTGCAGGACTCTCAGGCAGTTAAGAGGTTAATCAGAGGATAGAGTTGCAGGACTCTCAGGCAGTTAAGAGGATAATCTGAGGATAGAGTTGCAGGACTCTCAGGCAGTTAAGATGTTAATCTAAGGATAGAGTTGCAGGACTCTCAGGCAGTTAAGAGGTTAATCTAAGGACAGAGATGCAGGACTCTCAGGCAGTTAAGAGGTTAATCTAAGGATAGAGTTGCAGGACTCTCAGGCAGTTAAGAGGTTAATCTAAGGATAGAGTTGCAGGACTCTCCAGCAGTTAAGAGGTTAATCTGAGGATAGAGTTGCAGGACTCTCAGGCAGTTAAGAGGTTAATCAGAGGATAGAGTTGCAGGACCCTCAGGCAGTTAAGAGGTTAATCTGAGGATAGAGTTGCAGGACTCTCAGGCAGTTAAGAGGTTAATCAGAGGATAGAGTTGCAGGACTCTCAGGCAGTTAAGAGGATAATCTGAGGATAGAGTTGCAGGACTCTCAGGCAGTTAAGATGTTAATCTAAGGATAGAGTTGCAGGACTCTCAGGCAGTTAAGAGGTTAATCTAAGGACAGAGATGCAGGACTCTCAGGCAGTTAAGAGGTTAATCTAAGGATAGAGTTGCAGGACTCTCAGGCAGTTAAGAGGTTAATCTAAGGATAGAGTTGCAGGACTCTCCAGCAGTTAAGAGGTTAATCTGAGGATAGAGTTGCAGGACTCTCAGGCAGTTAAGAGGTTAATCAGAGGATAGAGTTGCAGGACCCTCAGGCAGTTAAGAGGTTAATCTGAGGATAGAGTTGCAGGACTCTCAGGCAGTTAAGAGGTTAATCAGAGGATAGAGTTGCAGGACTCTCAGGCAGTTAAGAGGATAATCTGAGGATAGAGTTGCAGGACTCTCAGGCAGTTAAGAGGTTAATCTAAGGATAGAGTTGCAGGACTCTCAGGCAGTTAAGAGGTTAATCTAAGGATAGAGTTGCAGGACTCTCAGGCAGTTAAGAGGTTAATCTAAGGATAGAGTTGCAGGACTCGCAGGCAGTTAAGAGGTTACTCTAACGATAGAGTTGCAGGAGTCTCAGGCAGTTAAGAGGTTACTCTAACGATAGAGTTGCAGGAGTCTCAGGCAGTTAAGAGGTTAATCTAAGGATAGAGTTGCAGGACTCGCAGGCAGTTAAGAGGTTACTCTAAGGATAGAGTTGCAGGAGTCTCAGGCAGTTAAGAGGTTAATCTAAGGATAGAGTTGCAGGACTCGCAGGCAGTTAAGAGGTTAATCTAAGGATAGAGTTGCAGGACTCTCAGGCAGTTAAGAGGTTAATCTAAGGATAGAGTTGCAGGAGTCTCAGGCAGTTAAGAGGTTACTCTAACGATAGAGTTGCAGGAGTCTCAGGCAGTTAAGAGGTTAATCTAAGGATAGAGTTGCAGGACTCGCAGGCAGTTAAGAGGTTACTCTAAGGATAGAGTTGCAGGAGTCTCAGGCAGTTAAGAGGTTAATCTAAGGATAGAGTTGCAGGACTCGCAGGCAGTTAAGAGGTTAATCTAAGGATAGAGTTGCAGGACTCTCAGGCAGTTAAGAGGTTAATCAGAGGATAGAGTTGCAGGACTCTCAGGCAGTTAAGAGGATAATCTGAGGATAGAGTTGCAGGACTCTCAGGCAGTTAAGAGGTTAATCTAAGGACAGAGATGCAGGACTCTCAGGCAGTTAAGAGGTTAATCTAAGGATAGAGTTGCAGGACTCTCAGGCAGTTAAGAGGTTAATCTAAGGATAGAGTTGCAGGACTCTCCAGCAGTTAAGAGGTTAATCTGAGGATAGAGTTGCAGGACTCTCAGGCAGTTAAGAGGTTAATCTAAGGATAGAGTTGCAGGAGTCTCAGGCAGTTAAGAGGTTACTCTAACGATAGAGTTGCAGGAGTCTCAGGCAGTTAAGAGGTTAATCTAAGGATAGAGTTGCAGGACTCGCAGGCAGTTAAGAGGTTACTCTAAGGATAGAGTTGCAGGAGTCTCAGGCAGTTAAGAGGTTAATCTAAGGATAGAGTTGCAGGACTCGCAGGCAGTTAAGAGGTTAATCTAAGGATAGAGTTGCAGGACTCTCAGGCAGTTAAGAGGTTAATCTAAGGATAGAGTTGCAGGAGTCTCAGGCAGTTAAGAGGTTACTCTAACGATAGAGTTGCAGGAGTCTCAGGCAGTTAAGAGGTTAATCTAAGGATAGAGTTGCAGGACTCGCAGGCAGTTAAGAGGTTACTCTAAGGATAGAGTTGCAGGAGTCTCAGGCAGTTAAGAGGTTAATCTAAGGATAGAGTTGCAGGACTCGCAGGCAGTTAAGAGGTTAATCTAAGGATAGAGTTGCAGGACTCTCAGGCAGTTAAGAGGTTAATCTAAGGATAGAGTTGCAGGAGTCTCAGGCAGTTAAGAGGTTACTCTAACGATAGAGTTGCAGGAGTCTCAGGCAGTTAAGAGGTTAATCTAAGGATAGAGTTGCTGGACTCTCAGGCAGTTAAGAGGTTAATCTAAGGATAGTCCTCTCTCTCCCATCTCTGTGTAACAAATACTATTGTTCCAGTTGGCTTCCATTGCAGCACCTCCTCCTCCTCTCGGGTTATTTTACCCCCCCCTGTACTGACAGCCCCTCTCTGTGGTTTTGTTAGACCCTTGTTCTCGCCCATGTGTTCTAGTGTCCCCTCCCTGCCATTCTGTGGCTCCTCCCCCCACACTGCCCCATCTCTGTGCTGTCTGCACATGTTGCAGTTTGGAGCTGCTTGGAGCTGTGGGGGCCCAGGGTCCTAGTGGTGCTGTATTAATACAGGTTATCATTATATTCACTGCAGTAAATAACAATGCCCCCTGAATGGTTAATTCCAAGTGTCATTCATTTCTGTGGCATTGGTTCTCCCAGACAGACATGTAACCCTATAGCACCATTAATAGCCCTGGAAGCCTCTTTATCTCACTTGATATAGACAGGCTGGACTGATTAGAAAGGTCATGTCTGAGTAGATTCTAAAAGTGGAGCAGTCGCCATGGAAACCTAATGGAATGTTTACACTTTTAGAACATTGCACTAGATTTATTTCCTCTCTATAAGGAACCATTCATTCCAAAACTGCTGACATAGAACGCCACTCCAGTTACTCAATCACAGGCTGCACAAATACCACGGCAGCCACTCACCCACTGGGAATACAGTGCTGGCACACTGGCACACACTGGGAATACATTACTGGCACACACTGGGAATACACTGCTGTCACACACTGGGAATACATTGCTGGCACACACTGGGAATACATTGCTGGCACACACTGGGAATACATTGCTGGCACACACTGGAAATACATTGCTGGCACACACTGGAAATACATTGCTGGCACACACTGGGAATACATTACTGGCACACACTGGGAATACACTGCTGGCACACACTGGGAATACATTACTGGCACACACTGGGAATACACTGCTGGCACACACTGGGAATACATTACTGGCACACACTGGGAATACACTGCTGGCACACACTGGGAATACATTGCTGGCACACACTGGGAATACATTACTGGCACACACTGGGAATACACTGCTGGCAAACACTGGGAATACATTGCTGGCACACACTGGGAATACATTGCTGGCACACACTGGGAATACATTGCTGGCACACACTGGGAATACAACCAGGCACTTGCTGACAATGCAGGCTGGCACATGGGGGCAGAGGGGCAATTGCCCCATGGGCTATCCGCCACCTCAGCTCAGTGGTCCTGAAATGCACCACTTTTTCCTGGCCCTCCAGCTGCTGCAGAACTACAAACCCCAGAACTCTCCACCAGCCTTCTAGTAGGCATTAATACTATTACTCAGACAGACACTATTCTATGCATGCACTATGTGCATTATATACTGCCCCACACACTGAAAATATAAATCAGGATTTCGGTATTGAATCCCGCTGTCCTGAAAAACGGTAGAGATGTAGAGCTCAGCCCCAAGATCAGCACTGCCCCACACAAAGCATGTGACAGGCTGTGTATACAAACAAATACATTTTTCATACTAAATTATGGCTTTAAATAAAATCAAGTTCTAATTTGTACTCTGTGCTGTTACACTAAATGAGAGAGGAGAATTCTCTCTCTGGGCCTTAATGTGTGTGCCATTATTTAAGTAAACATTTACCAGCCTTCTAGAATGGCAGGGAATTGTGGTAGTTGTAGTACAGAAACAGCAGGAGCACTTGGACACCTTATCTGTCTCTCTGTACATTATCTGCTCTGCCTGTCTATTTGTGTCTGTGTCAGATGATAACGGGTGGGTCATTAAACTGTTTTGGCCAAAAGTTGCCATCCCTACCCTGGCACACACTGGTAATATCACCAGGCACTTGCTGACACACCGCATGCTGGCACACACTGGTAATATCATCGGGCACTTGCTGATACACACTGGTAATATCACCAGGCACTTGCTGACACACCGCATGCTGGCACACACTGGTAATATCATCGGGCACTTGCTGATACACACTGGTAATATCACCAGGCACTTGCTGACACACCACAGGCTAGAACACACTGGTAATATCATCAGGCACTTGCTGATACACACTGGTAATATCATCAGGCACTTGCTGACACACTGCATGATGGTACACACTGGTAACATCATCAGGCACTTGCTGACACACTGCAGGCTGGCACACACTGGTAATATCATCAGGCACTTGCAGGCACACACTGATGATAGCAGGCACTTGCTGACATACTGCAGGCTGGCACACACTGGTAATATCATCAGGCACTTGCTGACATACTGCAGGCTGGCACACACTGGTAATAACATCAGGCACTTGCCGACACACACTGTGGGCTGGCACACACTGATAATATCATCAGGCACTTGCTGACACATTGCATGCTGGCACACACTGATAATATCATCAGGCACTTGCAGTCACACACTGATAATAGCAGGCACTTGCTGACATACTGCAGGCTGGCACACACTGGTTATATCATCAGGCACTTGCAGGCACACACTGATAATAGCAGGCACTTGCTGACATACTGTAGGCTGGCACACACTGATAATATCATCAGGCACTTGCTGACACACTGCAGGCTGGCACACACTGATAATATCATCAGGCACTTGCAGGCACACACTGATAATATCATCAGGCACTTGCAGGCAGACACTGATAATATCATCAGGCACTTGCTGGCGTTGCAGACTGGCAAACACTGGTCCAGTCAGGCAAATTATGTTTGGCACATGCAGAACAGACTGGCATCTGATAATAGCAGGCACTTTCTGACATACTGCAGGCTGGCACACACTGGTTATATCATCAGGCACTTGCAGGCACACACTGATAATAGCAGGCACTTGCGGACATACTGTAGGCTGGCACACACTGATAATATCATCAGGCACTTGCTGACACACTGCAGGCTGGCACACACTGATAATATCATCAGGCACTTGATATTATCAGGCACTTGCTGACACACTGCAGGCTGGCACACATGATAATATCATCAGGCACTTGCAGGCACACACTGATAATATCATCAGGCACTTGCTGGCGTTGCAGACTGGCAAACACTGGTCCAGTCAGGCAAATTATGTTTGGCACTTGCAGAACAGACTGGCATCCAATAGTAATTCACTCAGCAAATTCGTGGCACTGCAGCCAGTCAGTCAGTCAGTGACATCAAGTACCACTGCGACCACAGAGATTGGTCTTTGCAGCTGTGAGATATTAATATTCTTTGCTAGCAACCTGCTGCCCCTGGTCTATGAATGGGATTTATTTAAACAGCAGCTTCAGGTAAATAACTGCAAAAGGACTGTATCAATATTAGAGGGTCTCAGGGCAAACTAATTCTGTGCTTCAGGATCCCCACAACAGATTGCAGACTCTCTAGAAAAAAATAGATTACAAGCTCTTCAGACAAGATTGCATGCTCCTCCTGAGAGAACGCATGATCGACCTTTTCAGGGGAGATTACGGGACTAAAGCAGATTGGTCCACACACTGTAAGAACAAAATCCTATTCAATCCAACCCCTGTGGACTACAATTCCCATGATGTTCAGCCAGCCTAAGCCTCATGGGAGTTCTAGTCCACAACATCTGTTTAGAGGATGTCCCCTGATCCTGTAATGCACACAGGTACAAAAGAATGAAAATCAAAAAAAAAAAAAAAAAAATTTACTTTTCACATAAAAAAAAAAACTTTTCGAAAAAAAATAATACAATTTTTCTTTTCATTCTGGATTTAATCCCTTGCTTTTCTTTTATTCCTGGTGCATTGTGTGGTCTCTCGGTTTAATCTGACTATAATATAACATTATTAGTCATTTTTCACATAACGCTGGTTACAGTGAATTATAAGGCAATATTTCCAGGTGTTCTATGTCTAGATAGCGAGGCTCCTTTAAATCCTCTGTCCCTTGGATGCTGATCCTCTGTCCCCTGGATGCTGATCCTCTGTCTCCTGGATGCTGATCCTCTGTCCCCTGGATGCTGATCCTCTGTCCCCTGGATGCTGATCCTCTGTCCCCTGGATGCTGATCCTCTGTCTCCTGGATGCTGATCCTCTGTCCCCTGGATGCTGATCCTCTGTCCCCTGGATGCTGATCCTCTGTCCCCTGGATGCTGATCCTCTGTCCCCTGGATGCTGATCCTCTGTCTCCTGGATGCTGATCCTCTGTCTCCTGGATGCTGATCCTCTGTCCCCTGGATGCTGATCCTCTGTCTCCTGGATGCTGATCCTCTGTCCCCTGGATGCTGATCCTCTGTCTCCTGGATGCTGATCCTCTGTCCCCTGGATGCTGATCCTCTGTCTCCTGGATGCTGATCCTCTGTCTCCTGGATGCTGATCCTCTGTCCCCTGGATGCTGATCCTCTGTCTCCTGGATGCTGATCCTCTGTCCCCTGGATGCTGATCCTCTGTCCCCTGGATGCTGATCCTCTGTCTCCTGGATGCTGATCCTCTGTCCCCTGGATGCTGATCCTCTGTCCCCTGGATGCTGATCCTCTGTCCCCTGGATGCTGATCCTCTGTCTCCTGGATGCTGATCCTCTGTCCCCTGGATGCTGATCCTCTGTCCCCTGGATGCTGATCCTCTGTCTCCTGGATGCTGATCCTCTGTCCCCTGGATGCTGATCCTCTGTCTCCTGGATGCTGATCCTCTGTCTCCTGGATGCTGATCCTCTGTCCCCTGGATGCTGATCCTCTGTCTCCTGGATGCTGATCCTCTGTCCCCTGGATGCTGATCCTCTGTCTCCTGGATGCTGATCCTCTGTCTCCTGGATGCTGATCCTCTGTCCCCTGGATGCTGATCCTCTGTCTCCTGGATGCTGATCCTCTGTCTCCTGGATGCTGATCCTCTGTCCCCTGGATGCTGATCCTCTGTCCCCTGGATGCTGATCCTCTGATAGTTTGCAGGTTTCAGAATGACTTGAGGAAATTCCTCGCATTACACAGAGGCACAAGATGCCCCCTTCCACCCTGGGTCCTAATGCCTGCTGCATTCTACAAACAACCTGGGAGAGGTACCAGGGTTTTCTAAAAGGGGCAGTTCCACCCAGCTTATTTTCTGTATGCTGCACATGATTTTGATAAACATGAAATCCCTGCATGCCATTCACAGAATTGTCTATATCTGGGTTTTTTTTTTTTTTTTTTTTTTTTATAACCCTTCCCTTCCCCCAATAGTCTGGAATTTTAATATATGCCATTAATATAGTCATTTATTGATTAGCACTGGATCATTTAATATCATTTAATAGATGACTGGAGTCACTGTGGATTTGGGGAACAGGTCAGTTATAAGGAGAGGTAATAGGGTGACATCTGCCAAGCATCTACTGTTGAGATCATATACATTGACTGCCCTCTGCTGGCGGCTCTACTCAATCACCAAAATGTATGGATTTGTGAATCTGACAATGACTTTAAATGCCACAAAGGTGGCGAAACGTGTCGGGCTAGGGTCCTCTGTCCTCCTGCCTATCCCTTGTGCGTTCTATTTAATGTTAACTGCTTTTTTTTTCACTGGCGTATGTGGTGCCAGTCTTAGCCTTTATTTACTTATTTAAATACAACAAATGACTTTATCCAACTCTGGGCAGACCTGGCTGCACCACTACTAAATACAAATGTCATCTTAAAGCTTTTGGAGTTTCGTAAGCCCTCTGTGTACCATCTACAGGTGTTAGCACTTTTGTGAGATATATACTTGTATATGGAAATTTATTTAATCTAGAAATTACCGTATTTGCTCGAATATAAGACGACCCTGATTATAAGACGAACCCCCAAACTTTGGATATTCCGTTAGGAAAAAAACTAAAAGCCTGAATATAAGACTACCCTCTTTTCCTATAGGAAAAAAGTTTAACTTGTATATATTCACATGTAAATTGCTTTTTAATATTTAATAAAAATTCTGATATTAAACAAATGCATTTCTTGTTTTTATTTCCTTTTATGTGCCAATGCTGTGTCTCTCTCCCCCCCTCCCTCACCTGTAACTCATAGCAGACAGGACCACTAGCAGTTAGGTACAGCAAGAATGAACAACATTTATTTGTCAAAACAGCACAGACTTATATACACACAGATATGACATCAACTAGGGGGGAGGCACAGGGGAACTAATTATAATATAGTAAGCCTCAAACAGTAGAAAACCTTTTCTGAAATAAACACAGTATAACTTTACATAAAATAAACATGTCATCTTTAGATCCAGAAATCCAGACTACAAGATACAATAGATGGCTCACAGGACAGTGTAAACACATTGAGTGGATAAGTACAAATCCTGGGTGACATCCTGAGCGAGGCCTGTGTTGAAGTCCAGCTGTAGTGAAGCAGGGTGTCACTGATGCCCCCAAAGTATGCGCCCCAAAACATGGCACATCCAAAGACTGGGTCCATAGACCACAGGGAGGTGTTTGGCCCTCAGGGTCCCCCCAAGAACCCCAGTCACACAGACTGTCATGATTCACGTCATGACAAATATATTACAGGTTATTCCTTCAGGTGTACAGCTAAGGTTGCCATCTTGGCCATATATATGTGTATGTATGGCAGGCTGCCTTGTTATATGTGATCAGAGGGCAATCAATTAACTAATCCTTTTGACTGTGAGATAAGCTCCTTGTTTAAACGTGGCCAGTAAAACAACAAAAACAAATGGGCAAACAAATACAACTATAGTGCATCACAGGAGGAGTATCCCTAAAATAAAAATCCATGATGATCCAAAATGTCAGCTTATTTTGGAGAAGTGGTAAATTGGTAGTTTTTTTTCTATTCTTTTGTACATTGCACACATTTCACCACCTCATCACCCTTACTCTGCAGGACAGTGCACCCTCTAGTAGCACTGGGGGAGCGGGAATAAAGATATGTCTGCTCACAGGTCGCCAGACAGTAACTTTTGTCCATCTCTATATGACATTAAGGAATTCCCAATAGCTTAAAGTGCAGCAGCTCATACCAGCTTGGTGTAAGATGACATCACATTGCTCCATCATTGTGCAATCGGGATCATGGGGTCCAACACCTAGATGGCTACACACTGGCCAGTCAATGCACAGGTTTAAATCCACTTCTTGCCTGTGTGAATACAATCATGTTTCTCCTCTGAATGTGTAAATGCTTTATGACCTCACACACAGAAGTGGTGACAGAGCACTGATGTCACGAGGGTTGGTACCCATTATTCTCCTGCCAGGTCAGGAGTGTACCTAGCCCATCATATGCCTGGATACAGACCACTCCTGCGACCAGCAGAGCTGGAAAACCACTTCAGCTGAATATTCTAATAATGGTTACCACCAAAGTATTAAATTCCCTGCATCTCTTAACCCTTTTGTGACACAAGCACCAAAATGTCACATTTTGTTCCTGGCCACTGATCACAAGGTGATCGGTAGCCAGGAACACTATGGCAGAGACCCAATCAGGGTCTTTCTAGACAGTGGGTCCCTGCCAAAAGATCACGATACCTCCGTCCGTCACAAACCGTGAAGTTCAGGCACAGCGTGATTAGGTAAAATGTAGCCAGGATACGAGCACAACTCATAGCGTGGAGCCACGATGAGCTGTTAAACACAGAACGTTCTCTATGCCATCCTAGCATCTTTTGGGACCTGTAAAATTAGGACCTCATAGAACGTCCGAGAATCAGGAATAATCATGAATAAAGCCCTAAATATAGAGAATAAATCTTCACTTGTGTCAGCAGCTATTTGACATCAGCCCTTTACATGTTGATTGATCTTCCCATCCAGAGGGAACCTTTTGGGACAGTAAGTTATTTAGCACAGTCTAAAACAAGATACCAGTAGTTTACACAATAATCAGAAAAGGTAGAAACTGACAGCACACTGGGCACATTTTATACAGGTTGCGTATCCACATTATCCAAACATTTTGGAGGATCTGGCCACAAATTCCCCACACACATCTTTCAGAATACAAGCACAGCAGTTTATTCAGTGTCCAGCCCCCTTAACCCTTTCAGGACCAGGGATTTTCCTGGTCCCAGGACCAGAGCGTTTTTCAATTTTTAATATGTGTTTGTTGAAACAATTTTCCTCTCATGTAACACACCCATACAAGTTATATGTGGTTTTTAAACACCTTTGCGACAATGGACGTGTCAGGCACGTCCTGCGAGGCAATAGCCAGCACCAAAATTTATTTTCTGGGGCACCCATGAAGCGATCGTGGGAGACATTGACGGAGCAGCATGCTCTGTCAATATGGCTATGCCCTCTGGAGGTCTGAGCTTCGGAAGTGAAAGTAACTTCACTTCCGTCGCTATGAATATGCTACTTGACTGCCCCTAGTGGTAGTTAAGTAGCATAGCAATGTAAAAAAATGTAAAATGTTTTTTTAAATAAAAACTGGTTACATACTTAGATTAGCCTACAGGGTTAAAATTAAACAATTTTTAACATAAGGGATAGGGTTAAAATTAAAATATCTTAAGGGATGGCATAAGGGTTAGAGTTGGGGTTACATTTTGGGTTCAGGTCAAAAGATCAATATATGGAAAAAAAAAAAAGAACACTATTTTTGGTATTTGCCCCACAACTCGCAAAAAAATACCAAAAAATATGGAAACATGCATATTTCTGAACTCGAGGCAACATTTAGAAACTATTTAGAAGGGGTCTTTTTTTAATGATTGTATTTGTGTAAATTATATTTCAGGTGAAAGTTAGAAAGTTTTTTTTTTAATTTTTCATCATATGATTTTTTTTGTAGTAAATTATAAGATATGAACATAATGGTATCTAATGAAAGCCCTTCTAAGGACGATAAAAACATATAATTTGTGTGGGTACAGTATGTGAGAAAGAAGAAAATTGTAGCTAAACACAAACATCCCATAAATGCCAAAACAGCCATTGTCACGAAGGGAAAGTCAGGGTGAAAATGTCTTGTCACTAAGGGGTTAAAGGACAGTTAGAGCTTTTCTTTTGATACCCTATACATAAAAATGATTTACATTTTAGTATTAAAAATACATATAAAATAATTTTTGGGGAAAAAAATGTTTTTCCGAATTATTTTCCCAATAAGCTACACAACTAGTGCAACACTAACCCACTTATCCCACCTAATTAACGGATTAAAAAAAAAAAAAAAGTGGTCCCCAAACCCCAAAAAAACCTCTGAAGAGTGCGATGTCAGATCCATAAAAATCACTGAACAGGCATGCAGGGGTTAAATTTAATTAAACATTGTTTATTAAAAAAAAAACTTTACAATTGCAAAAATAACAAAAACTAAACAAAACGAGGGGCATAAAGAGGAAGGAAACTGATCAGCAATGAAAGGGTTCATTTTCCCTTCAGGAAATGTGCTTTATTTTTCACTTGCAGGTCACCAGAGGTCCTCACCATAAGTATCACTAGATCACCGCGATCACATGCCCAGAAATCCACCGATCGGGTCCTGGAGCTTTGCCTCTGGTGCAATGCTAAGTCCTGGACCTGTTGCAGACTGGCTGGCTAGACGAGTTAACTCATAAAGTCGCTAACGCTGCGGCTCTTACTCGTCATAAGGTCGCGAAGGGGTTAAGCTGTGATCTAGCCTTTCCATGCATGCTCAGATTCCCCTCACACCCACAAAGGGTAAAATAATGGCACGTGTGCAGACCCGACACGCTAACAGCAGGTTCCAAACGATGCCTCAGATCACAGTAAATGGATTTCCTCTATACAGTATTGATTCCACTGTATTTCATGCCGAGAGGGATTAATATATCTTATTGGTGATAATGATCCGTTATACACAATACTTCTGAACCCAGGCATTTTGGGTAAGAGACTCAACCTGTATTTAGGTAAGAAAAAGGATGAATAGCATGACCTCCTTAAGGACAGTGTGTCACGGCAGCAGAATACATGTTAACCACACGAGATTTGGGTCATGTAGTATACCAGTCCATGTGTACAAAAGGGTTAATTCATTCAATAAAGGAATACCCCATATAATATCCACAGGGCTGGGATTTTTGCCATCTGTAAAAACCTCCGATTAGCCTCACACACGAGTTCAGTTTCATTACTGTTAATTTGCACCTGGGAGGTTATGCTCAGTAGCCACTACTTTAAAAATATCCTTCCATTCACCTTGAAATGCCTGCAAACTGCAGTCTGGTAATTCACTAACCTGCTACCATAATGGCAGAGTGTAAAATGTAACGGTCAACTGATTATGTGAAGGATATTACCATGTACCGGCGTGTGACTGGATCACTGCGTGTGACTGGATCACAGATTATGTGATGGATATTACCATGTACCGGCGTGTGACTGGATCACTGCGTGTGACTGGATCACAGATTATGTGATGGATATTACCATGTACCGGCGTGTGACTGGATCACTGATTATGTGAAGGATATTACCATGTACCGGCGTGTGACAGGATCACTGATTATGTGAAGGATATTACCATGTACCGGCGTGTGACTGGATCACAGATTATGTGATGGATATTACCATGTACCGGCGTGTGACTAGATCACTGATTATGTGAAGGATATTACCATGTACCGGCGTGTGACAGGATCACTGATTATGTGAAGGATATTACCATGTACCGGCGTGTGACAGGATCACGGATGTCCACCACAAACACACATTGTTTGGAAAAACCAAACACACAAGTAGCTTTATTTAAAGGTTTTTATTTGATAGATTTTCTGAATGTATCCAAAATCCTCAGGTCCTGGTTTTCAGCATCCTGGAAATAAATATGTATATTTGGTTACAAAACAGTAAAAAAAAAAACCACACACTAAAAATCAGGTGGATATTCTGCACTGTGGATTTAAACAAAATAATTCACACGGAAGAAGACTATTTAAATAGTACAAAAAAGAACAATTCTTGGGATCTATAAGTTATTAGAGGGAGAGGACATGTTGTATGACATGTTCCATGTCGGATAGATTGTGTACATTCACATACAAAGCACGCTAAACAGAATCTCCAGGAAAGGGAGGTCTGACTACAGTATTTAAATGGATTCATATTATACCCAGATTTCTATTAATAGCCACAGAGATTTTTTTATGGAAATAAACCAACCGTGAAAGGGACAATTATACTGTGAGCAGATTATACAATGATCTCTACAGTGTTAGCAGAAAATAGGTTCGAAGCCGCATGTGTGGGGGTCTCTGGTTTGACATCACCTGCGGCTTGATATAGCTTTCTGATAGACCACCACAAATCCTACAGCCCTGACACATAAAATTATATATTTTTTAGCATTTTTATCAAACTGAACCAGTTACCTTCTCAGACAAATGCCTCAAGGTCATCAAGCGAAAGGTAAACTTAACTCAATGGATTTGATATCTGTGCCACAAAACGTGCCACAGACACTGACCACTGGAGAAGGATTTACCCGTTCAGACTCGTCATCGTATCATCATAGAAGGAAGCATGCTAGCTGCGACTAAAAGGGGCACAAGTCGTATTATACAGGACTTACTGGTTATGCAGTGGGAACAGGTTGGGGCATGGCTGGTGGCTGAGGCTGCTGCTGCTGCTCTGGCTTGGTTCCTTTCTGCTCAGAGATGGGGGTGGTTGGCAGGATCTCTTCTTTGGGCTCAACAATGCTGACATGATCAGGCAGGGGCTTTTTGGGACCAATCTTGCCACTTGGGTCCCAGGGCAGCATGATCTTGACCTTGATTCCCAGCACACCTGTAATCACAGACAAGTATTACAAAACAGTCCTTTTAATTTAGCAAATGTCATCGGGAATTTCAGTGTCAATGCCAAAGTAACCCTGTAGCTGCAGAAGTACAACTCCCATAATGCAGAAAGCCGGTGGGTAACTTACTGACCACCAGCTCGTGCATCATCTGCAGTGGCCAACACAGTAATAAACTGGAAATGATATAGCTCACACTGGACTGCCAAACGCAAGAGCCATGCAAGTATACATAGAGACCCCAATGGTATCTTCATATCAGATTTGTTTTACCCTTCTCAGACAAATGCCTCAAGCTCAATCACTACACAGGACTAAACGTGCAGAGTTCCCATATAAAGCAGCACAGAACGTGACACTGAACAAGAAACTCTACACAGAGCGCCCCCTCTGACTCGTCATCGTATCATCACCGAAAGGTAAAATCAACCAAAAACCATCTTAACAGTACCAGACCTGACCGGTGGTTTTATTCTCCCTTCCTTGGCGTGTTGCCATAGGCTCCACTGACCAAAGTAAATACACCGACGGCCGTAAAGAGATTAATGGAGTCAGACAACCAATGTGTGACCATTTTACTCACCCTGTCTGAGAAGCACGTGGCGCACGGCTGTATCCACATAGTAATTGACGGGGTCTCCACTGTGGATCATCAGGCCATCCACAAACTTCATGGATTTGGCTCTCTGGCCTCTCAGCTTGCCGGACACGACCACTTCACAACCCTTGGCCCCACTCTCCATAATGAAACGCAGGACACCATAGCACGCCCTGAGAATTGCAACAGAATCGATTGAGCCATTGAACCATATTACTTGTTAACCACATACTAGCATATGAACAGGTACAAAAAGCCTTCAAGTCACTTTCCATGGGAGCTCCCTGCTAGGATGACTAGGATGTCAGAAATAGAGCATGTCAGACATGGTCATAGTTGGTTACAACCCATAAGGAACACTATAGATTTCATGAAGCAAAGCTAATTTGCATCAATTAAATGGATAAATATTTTAAACAAACCGTTGACATTAATGGTTGTCTTATATTTCATCCTTTTATTAACCTCTGGTCAGACCATTCACTTAAATGTCTCCTGACTCTCCCACTTGATTGTAAGCTCACGAGCAGGGCTCTTCTAACTATACTCGTCTCTCCATCTCCCATTTAAGCTCTTTGTAAAATGTTGGTGATATAGATATATATATATATATATATATATATATGCACTAGATTCCAATAAACGAAGAGTTTTAGCTCATGGCTGACCAAAAGCAAGCGCCAAAGACCCCCATGCTTCACAAATTATAGTTTTACCCTTCTCAGACAAATGCCTCAAGCTCAATCACTACATAGGACACAACCTGCAGAATTCCCAAATAAAGCAGCACAGAACGTGACACTGAACAGGAAACTCTACATAGCGTGTCCCTCTCTGACTCGTCATCGTATCATCACAGAAGGGTAAAAGCAGCACAGAACCTGACTGGTGTAATCACGGTTCACTCACCTTCTGACAGCCAGGCCTCCCAGGAGTTTGTAACGCAGGGACTCTGCTTGGGCAATGGCGCACAGGCCTCGTGTGGCGACCTTTTCGGCATACAGCTGAAAGTAATGCACATCAGTTAGAAACCCATGCACTAATTCTTTATACATTCTAACAGGCGGGCTAAACCAGTCACGGCCAACATTCCAGCAAAGATAACTCCCGCTGCGGCAGTTAAAGGGACACTGTATAAGTGCTCAACAGAAACATATACATATATATAACAAGTGCGTCAACACTATAGAAACATTGTTAATGTTAGAACTAGACATTAAACATATTTCCACCACTAATTGAGCCATTTTAGACTCTGGAGCCAAACCGATTACAAGTCCTAAGGAGTTTCTCATCTAACATTACCCTTCTCAGACAAATGCCTCAAGCTCAATCACTACATAGGACACAACCTGCAGAGTTCCCAAATAGAGCAGCACAGAACGTGACACTGAACAGGAAACTCTACATAGCATGTCCCTCTCTGACTCGTCATCGTATCATCACAGAAGGGTATAAGAGGTTGTGTTATACTCTTAAAATAACAAAAATAAGTCAAATCCATCATTATGCCTAATATAGGAATAGTCCCATCTTTCATGCTCACCTCAACACTGCCTTCTGGGAAACCAAACCTCTTCTGAACAACTGCGGTCAGCTCACGGATACGACGGCCCTTTTCACCAAGGACATTCTGGGTCCTGTAAAGTGATTTAGATGAGATGTAGGGTTACTTCAAATAATCAAAATCTGCAAGCACCTAAACACAAACAAGGCAGGACTTTACAACCGAGAACACTGTACAAACTAAGGACATCTAAAGTAATGGACCGGAAGGTCTAGCTCCATTACTATTTACCTTTCTCAGACAAATGCCTCAAGCTCAATCACTACATAGGACACAACCTGCAGAGTTCCCAAATAGAGCAGCACAGAACGTGACACTGAACAGGGAACTCTACATCGCGTGTCCCTCTCTGACTCGTCATCGTATCATCACCAAAAGGTAAACAGGGATGTAGTAAACACATTTTACAGATCATGCGCCAGATTACAGTAAGCATTTACAATTAATTTACCGTAATTATACAAGGAGTCTTAAGTTGTATTCTAAAGATGCATTTAAGAGTTTACCATAGAGATATTTAAAACACAGACTGTTTTACTTGGGTGTATAAACTTGTAAGTTACCTTGTGGCAAGTATGATGATTTCAGTCCTGGTTGGGGTGACTCGAACCTCCACACCGGAGTAGCCATCTTCAGCCAATTCACGGGTCAGGAACTCATTGAGTTCAGCTTTGAAGATGCCATCGGCAACAAACTGAAAAATTAAAGGATGGCATTATCAGTCTGGACCACACCAAAACATCAGCTGTGCAAGAGGTGAGTGGCTCTGTCAATGCAGGTTAGTTCCAGGGAGTGTTTAGTTTGACAGGGTTCAGTTTTATTTTTAGGGTAAGAAGGGGGTCATTTTTATAACGGGGGGTCAGTAGCCATCCTAACTCCTGCAGAGAACTGTCCTAGACCCTTACAAATGTAGGCTACTAGAGCATACATCTCAGTAAAAGCAAAGCTCTACAAATAACAAATTACCAGATTAGGATCACTCACAGTCTGTTACTACACTATATGAACCTATAAGTGAGCAAGTCAGGAGAAACTACTATATCTATACTCACAGCGCAGATAGACCCACTCACATAAGAGCAGGGACTTAAAACATTAATGTGCAGTTTCAAATACAAGACTGCAAACACATACATGCTGGGTAAGGAGCTGGTAACCTAACATGCATCAGCAATCCGTAAAACCTGTAGGAGCCCTGTGGGGTCAAGACTTCCCCCTGATGTCCCAGGCCGGGCAGAGCAGACAGGAGAGCCCCCTACTAACAACGTACCAAGCTCTGCAAACGGGAAATCAGGCCTAATGTTCAGCGTCCTGTGCAGCCAGGACCGGCCGTTTAAATCACAAGGTGCATGTCCCAGTTATAGAGGATAAGCTCAGGCGGCCATGTCAGGCCGAGCGGCCAGGCCTAAAACAATCCATCTCCATCCCGCTAAGTCCCCGCTTCCAGAGCCCCGGGCCCGGCTTGCCAGTGCCCATCCAGCTCTCCCCAGCCTCACCCGAGGGATATGTTACAGCATAAACCATGGATACCCGGGATAGAACGGTTTTTCGGGAACATACCTTTCTCTTCTTCGAGATCTGCACCGCCATCTTGCTACGTGCTGCCGACAGGAAAGGGTAGTCGCTTCCGCCGGAAGTAACTATATAGGGCTGCCAGGCACCGGAAGCAATGCTTCGCCACACTGGCTCATGGGAATCGTAGTATTATTGGACTTATTGGTTTCCACGGCAACCGCCGCATGTTCGATTGCTACGTATTGCAGAGCTGTGAGGCACGGCTTGCCTGAGCATGGTGGGAAATGAGACGGAGAGATGTTATATCGCTTATAAAGCACAAACAGCACTTACATGCTAGGTAACTTCTCATTGATATGATAATGGGAGCTAAACCATTGGATAGGGTGAGAGAGCACATTACTGCTTTATACAGGCTGCCATCAGAGTGAGCACATTTTATTTCTGCCATTCAGGGACACATTGTATATTACATACATTATTAGGAAGCATGTTCAGGTTAAATAAAATATTTATAGTATACATACAGTCATTATGGGAAAGGGGCAGAGAAGGTAAACCCTCTTATTACTGGATAAACCGTTTCAGAGCCCCTTTATTACTAACCATTACCCACCACAGACACTGTCTGTCACACACACAGACTGTCAGAGAGACTGTGGGTTTTGTTTCTTACCTGGTGCAGGCTGCTGCTGCTGCTGTTTTGAGCTCTGTGTGAAAGGAGAGACTGAACCAATCAGAGGAGGCTTCTGAACTCTCAGCCAATCAGGAGTGTTGACAGGTCCTTCTATCAAAGCTCTCAGTCCGGGACATTGTATCTACCGAATTGAGGATTCCTGGGATCCCACAAATAAAGTCTCATTGGGACTGTCCGGGGACCCTAGGCCCCTTGCAGAAGAAATGGCGTGGGCCTGCACCTCCCATGCGCTCCTTTCGTTATATCCCTTGCTATATGCACACCCAGGACTTACCCCAGCCAGCACCCACTTTACATCCACAGGATTTGCCCCAGCACTCACCTTGCACACACAAAGCAATGCTTTCATCCCTAGATTTATAATATAAAGTAGACGTGCTGAACCATATTTGACTGGATTATCTGCTTTATATAGTGGATTCTTTGTAAAGAGCAATTCTGGGGCAAAAGTACTAGAAGTAAATCAGTCAGTAGGAACATTCCATGGTGACTGCTCCAAATGTAGAATACAGGCTTATAGTGTGTTAAAGGGACACTTAACATTATTTTTCACTTGTGCGTCTAATATAGTCCCTAGTATGAGGATAAACTGGGGTGTACTTTTTATAGTACGTTTGATAGTACACGCCAGTTTATCCTCTGACCGACAGCTGCCATGTTTCCATAGGAAGCAGGCAGCCGTCTGGTCGGTGACCGGCTCTCTCTGCTAGCACAGAGAGACTCTCGTTTTTGCATGAGATCAACAGGGGGGCCTTAACTAGGTCCCCCTGCAAAAACAAGGGTCTCTCTCTGTGCTAGCAGCGAGAGACCTTCGCTTTCGGCTGTCAGAGCAGGGCGAGCCCCCGCTCTGATTGGCTGTGAGCATGCCGACAACCAGGCACTGCTGTGTCTTGCATGCAGGGCCAGCGCTACCTTAAGGCATAGACATAACGAGCATACTGAGGGGCAATATCCTGGCTTATTAAATGGCTATACCCTGGCATATTAAGTGGCAATACCCTGGCATATTAATTGGCATTATCCTGCCAGATTAGTAGGAAATATCCTGGCATATTAATTGGCATTATCCTGGCATAATAATTGGCAATACCCTGACATATTAAGTGGCTATATCCTGGCATATTAAGTGGCTATATCCTGGCATATTAAATGGCTATATCCTCCGTCATAATAGACGGAAGTGTCGGGCAGCACGTAGGATGTCTGCAGACATCCCCCGGCTGCCCAAATCTATTGGTGCCTAGTGAAGGCAGCCGGAGGATGTCTGCACGATACGCGCAGACATCCTCCGCTGCTGCCCGGCCCTTCCGCCGGGACTTTTATGATGAAGCCGGAAGGACGCGCAGGCATTGCGCAGACATCCACCGGCTGTTAGCGAGGGGGATCCAGGTCCCCTGCAGGGAATGGAATATCTCTAGTGATGTTATCAGACAATGTGTTGCACTGTTAAGAGATCCTACTGTGTACAAGAGCAAGGTCACTCACAGACCACTCAATAGACTCAATTTGAGGAGGGCAGGAAGTGATTATATGAAAAAAAAAACTTTATATCCTTAGTGTCTATAGAATCAGTGCTGCCGCACCTGCAGTAAACATGCAGAGTAATAACTGGGGAGGACTTGAGTTATATTATTAAAAGCCTGTGCATTATACAAGCAGTGATCTTCATCTTGTACCAAAGTGAGTTTGGGGTCTAGACTGTCCCTTTAATGAATGCCACTCATATTACCGTATTTGCCCGAATATAAGACATCCCCGATTATAAGACGAACCCCCAAACTTTGGATATTCCTTTAGGAAAAAAAGTAAAAGCCTGAATATAAGACTACCCTATAGGAAAAAAGTTCAACTTGTATATATTCACATGTAAATTGCTTTTTAATATTTAATAAAAATTCTGATATAAAAAAAAAGCATTTCTTGTTTTTATTTCCTTTTATGTGCCAATGCTGCCTCTCTCTCCTCCCCCCTTCCCCCCAGCATTGTCTTTCTCTCCCCCCCTTAGTGTTGTCTCTGTCTGTCCCCCTAGCGTTATCTCTCTCCTCCTCGTTCTCTCCCTCCCCCCAAACATTTCTCTCTCTCCAACTCCCCTTGTGTGTCTCTCTCCCCCCTCCCTCCCCTTGTGTGTCTCTCTGCCCCCCTCCCCCCCTTTGTGTGTCTCTCTCCCTCCCCCTCACCTCCCCTTGTATCTCCCTGGTGGCTAGTGGGGGCAGCCTTATTTATCCTTGTTTTATAAATATCCCCCGGCATGATACGAGAAGACATCCTCCACTGCTGCCCGGCACTTCCGCCGGGACTTTTAAGATGAAGCCGGAAAGACCCGGCTTCATCATAGAAGTCCCGGCGGTCATGCCGGGTGGCAGCAGGGGATGTCTGCTCGTATTGTGCAGACATCCACCGGCTGTTTGCGAGGGGGATCCAGGTCCCCTGCAGCTCTGCGGGGGACCTGGATCCCAGTCTTAAAATCGGACCTTGATTTGAGGTCGATCCTACACTTGGCATTTTACGTGGTGATGTGAGGCTTGCATGCAGCTGCTCCAGAGTCCAGTGGCGGTGTGCTTTACACTACTCGATGTGACGCTTGGCATTGCAGCTGCTTGGCCATGCGGCGGCGCGCTTTACACCACTCGATCCTACACTTGGCATTGTACGTGGTGATGTGAGGCTTGCATGCAGCTGCTCCAGAGTCTAATGGCGGCGTGCTTTACACCAATCGATCCGATGCTTGGCATTGTACTTGGTGATGTGAGGCTTGCATGCAGCTGCTCCAGAGTCTAATGGCGGCGTGCTTTACACCAATCGATCCGATGCTTGGCATTGTACTTGGTGATGTGAGGCTTGCATGCAGTTGCTCGGCCATGGAAACCCATTCCATGAAGCTTCCACCGTTTTTGTGCTGATGTCAGTGGAAGTTTGGAATCAGCAGAGCATTGGCGATATAGATATATAGTTGCCTTTATACTTATATGAACGTTTATATATATTTTATAGTCAGCTTTTTTCATATTTAACAAAAATGTTATTGTAAAAAATGCATTTCTTTATTTTTTCTTCATTCCTCCGCACCCATATTGCACATGATACTGCATGGCACCCCGGGAAGACCGCCCCCCTTAGTACACCACTTGTTATAGGTCATTACACATAGGCTGCATGTCCCCATTGCTATGGTAATAATTACAGGAAAACATAGAGGGCTTTATTTATAAAACAAGGAACTGAGAAGGGAATTTAAAACGTAAGGCCAAAGTAGCAGAGTTGGAAAACTTCTCCAACTGCTTTGGCCTTAAAGGGACTGTCTATTGCCCAAAATCCATCTTCCACATATTAATGCATACTAATGTGCTTTCAAAGTACTTTAAAATGCATGTTTTACATTTTGCATTGCTTAAAATATAAAATACTTAACAGCTAGAAGCTAGAAGAGCAAGGTCACTCTGAGTCCACATAATGTATTCAGTTTGAAGAGCACAGGTAGTGACTAAATGAAACAAAACTAGATATCCTTAGTGTCTATATAATCAGTGCCCTTTTACTAAATAAAACGTTTCTTTATTGATCAGTCGCAACTCCTATCACTCCGCACATGTAGAATTGCTCCACACAATGTCTTGGGACTGCTTTCTGAGATGTATTGTTACAGATGTCTTCTCACTGCTTCCTTTGTTCATAAGACTCAAAGGCAGATGTTCTACTCTGGAGTTGGCCTCATTTATGTTAGCTATCGAGTACAAACCAAGAGATCCATCTTCAAACCCAAGGCAAACCGTACGATCCTCTCTGGACACAGTGAAAGAGCTTGGCATCTTACCAAGATGGCAATGACCGACCTCCTCTCCGTAAAAAACTTTCCTAACATGGAGAATTGGGTTTGAGTGAAAACCACAGTCACAGTTATTGTGGTCAACCGCGTGACACACATAGATAAGGTATTCACCATCATCAGTCAGGTGTTGATGTAATATGGTGCCTGGGGCATAAAAGATGCCAAGTTTACCCTCTTGGGTGTTGAGGACATTGACCGTTTTATTCACAGTTAACACTATGATTTTTCCGTTAAATGAAACCTGGAAGAAGTTTGTCGGTTGTGAGATATCTATTGGTAGTTTGACCTGGTGGCAAACGGTTTCTTCCACCACGTCCCATGTGTAGAGGTCTCCACCACAAGTAAGCAAGATTAAAAAGTTTGGATGGCTTCTGAGACACTGGAAGGCAACTATGGGATCTGGCTTATCATTGTCCATGTGGAACTTCTTGTGTACAAATCCTGACCACAGGTTGACTGCAAGGAGTTTGTCATCCTTCAAGCCGTCATCCTTCAAACCAACCAGAAAGGTGCCTTCAGGAGTGATGAGCGCCTGCCTCAGACAAACATGAATATTACAAACTAGGTTCCCCGTGGTAGGATTCCAAACTCTTGAAACTCCATTTTCACAGAGCGTCACCATTAAATTGTCATTTGGAGTTACAAGCAGCTGCGATACAGGATTGCCTTGGACGTAGAAGACATTTTCTCCAGTTTCAGTGACCCAGACATAGAGGTCTCCGGACACCACGGCAGTAACGAGTCGGTCGCCATTTGCTGTCAATTTCATCATTTCTACGCGATCTCCATGTAAGAAGAGCATTCTTATCTTCGTACTTGACATATGCCACCTGCACACCATATCAGAACCATCAGAGGTGTAGGCTGCATTCCACTGGGGACAGAGAAGTAACGACTCAATGGGACGACCAGTTTGAAAGAAAGATGTTGCAGTTACCACTGATTTCAAGTCCCACACCATGAGGAGTCTACCTGTGGTGACTCCGACCAAAATACTAAGTTGGAGACACTTGGTGAACCGACTCAGCTCTCCACAGCCAAGATGAAGCATTGACATGCACTGTCCACTTTCTCTGTCCCAGATAAAAATTGAGGAACCATTTTCCACGGCTGCTATGATCTCTTCACAACTATGAGACAACACACAACATAGTAATTTACTACCAGTCGGCGGTTTGAATTGACTTTTTTCCCAGTCCGATGTCCTCCATACATCAATGTTCTGTGACCTACAAATTAAGAGCCACTCTGGAGTGATCTCTGATGAGATCATCTCATTATTTTCTTCTGCAGTATAAAGCTCATCTAGAAGTTGTGGTTCCTCTGGATCTTTAATGTCCCAGACATTGATATTGCCTTCTCTATCAATAATATACACTATACATTGCTGAATATAAACATCACCTATTGAATGTAAAAGATCCACAGGAAGATCAATTTTAAGGGAAAAGTTCTGGTTATCATAAATGAAGATTTTGCCACGTTGGCCGATAATTGTATGTTTTCCGCTTTTATCACGTGCAAAGAACGTCACTTCTTCCGAAAAAACGACCTCATCAATGATTTCACCAGAATGGGCCTTGTAGAGCCTAAATATGGGAGAGTTTTTGAAACATAGAAACAGGCCCATATTTGTTAAATGAAAACTTTTAGGAGTAAACTCGGTTTCAAGTGTAAATTCATGAAGAACCGCCCATGAGGAGCAGTCCAGCACTACAAATGAGTTGCTTTTCGTGCAAAGTGCAAGACATCTACCCTCGTTCTCCAAAAAAACAGCTGTGATTTCTGTTAGAGGTGAAAACTTGAACACTAAAGTTAAGTTCTTTCTCAATTGCCATGTGTAAACATTACCATTTTCAAAGACAACGATTAAACAAGGTTTTGCTTTAATTTCCAAGATGCCAACAACGGAAGACGTCTCTTGAAACTGGACCTTGGTGACTTGGGCTTTAATGAGCGGAGTATTCAAGACAACAACAGAGGAACTCTTGCGGCCTTTATAATACAATTGCTTGACCAGTTTCAAAAGACAAGGATGTGTAGATACCAATGGTACCATCTTGGACTGCAATAGGACATCTACATTGTCCGGATTCTCACGTAGCAGACACCTGCCTTCTTTCAGCAAGTCCCAAATAACATAAACTTCTTCTCGATCGGTTATACGTGCTGCTTCTTCCATGGAGTCGAGAAGCAAATGCAGGAGACCCGCTTTCAACAGTACTTTGTAATAAGGCAAGGCCATGAGAACGTCGTTGTAGAGATTATCCAGTTTCCTGCATTCTTTTAGATGGAATGGAAGTTCATATGCTTTCCTTACATTACCGATGTCGAAACTACGATGACCCGACTGCACAGCAAAAACCCATGGCTGAGATGGAAGTTGGGAATCAACATAAATCTTAGCAGGCGCACTCGAGCCGGTGGAGCGTAAAGTGGAACCATCGTTGAGTGGGTCAGTTATTTCTTCGAGAGATATGGGCTTGGATCTTCCACATGCCCAACGTCCACTGAAATAGTGACACATATTTGCATGCAGCTGGTGAAGTACCTCTGGGGTGCTTAGATACCTGCCCCACACAACCTTCTGGTAAAGTCCATTTGTCCAACACATCAGACGGAATCCCGCAACAATCCTCTGAGAGAGGCAACTTTTCAAGTCAAGCAAGATATTGGCAACTAACCAATCTGGCACTCGTAAAACGCCTACAGTGTCATCCAAATGGTATAACTGGCCAAGGACCATGTCATCTGCTGACATTATGTCTACTAGTTCGACTTCAGCTATACCCGATCTCGATAAGCTTATATAACTCAATGCTCGTGAGAGAACTGCATAGCCATACTTGAGCTCCAGTTTATGGAACAAATTTTCTATGTTTTTATACACATTTCTTCCAAGGGACATCTCATCAATTTCTCGGTGTGATTTCCACCCAATAGCCTCCTTTAAGAGGAGAAGCATATGCAGAGGGGAGGTGTCGGATGCCAAGGCCCTATTTACATACACTTGCTGGCCTGAAGTTATCTTACGGTCGTGCCGAATCAGGCTCAATTTAAGGCTTTCATTACAGCCTCTTTTCAATGGCCTAACCTCTAGCGTTAAGACGTGCTTATGGCCCAAAGATTTTACCAGGTCACAGTTCACACACTTTTCCTGTGTCACAGAAAGTATGATTTTTGTAAACTGTGGAATGGGACGTGTTAACCAATGGGGAATCAGAATATTGACTTCAGCATTCAGATGGTCAATGGCGTCCAATATAAGAACTAGGGGTCTCTGTTTGGTGGACGCACAGAGAACATCAGCAAAGAATTGCCCAAGCTCATCAGGGTCTTCTAGGTGCGTCGGAAGGTGTCGTTGGTATATGTCGGACAGCTGTTGGCACAGGCTTCTTAGAAGACTGTTTGAATGGATGGGTTCCCCAAACATCGATAAAAAACGAATCACCAACACTGGATCAGAGGCTTCATGCCAGTACCGTATCTGTAAGGGGAAAAGAGATGTTATTCTCACAGAACAATATCAAAAATGATCTTGCTACCCAAGGTGACCATTAAAAATGCACACCCTGGGGCTGAATTACTGCAGACCAACATACATTTCACTGACTATAGCCCTGGCACATGCATTTTTCATAAGTGTCCTGTAATAAAACAGCAATGAAGTCACCATGTTGCATGCCTTTTTTATAAAATAATTTAGCATGAAAAAAAAATAGCTTGATCCACCCCAATGTACAGCTGTATGCAGGCGCATTGTTTAAAAATAAAGGGGGGAATCGACGGCAATGTACAACATTGAAGCAGCAGATATTTACAATGTGCACACGCATAGTTGAGACAGCTATATACACGTAGTGCGTAGTAATTACTGGCTACTTCCTATGAACATGCACGCCACTCACACCATGCACATGAACACTGGGTATCCCCATCCTTCTCTAAGGGAGACCACTGATTGGCTGTACAAAGTGCTGGGGATGTTTATTTTTAGTTAAAAAATTAAATAAAAATCCTGCAAAATATAAGATTCGAAGGAAAATGTAAAGGAAAAAGTAAATCAAAAAAATATTGAATTAACTAGTGCATGTTGATTTCCAGTGGGGGCTTCACCATGCATTAATGAAATCTTTATTTTCCCCTCGCGGGTGGGCTCAGATACTTATCAACACTTGGAAGCAAAAGCTGATTAAATCCTTTACCTTTTTGGCACAAGAGGCCAGAAGCACAGTCTTCCCACAGCCCGGTTCCCCAAAAACAACTAGTGGCCCCCGATTCGTGTCCTGCAGGATGTAGCCTTTGATGTATTCAGTCTCTTTGCTCTCGTACTGCTGGAGTTCGGAGAAGGTGTCACAGAGGGAGAGGTGCTGCAGTGCCACTTCCGTCCTGGTCTTTCCAGGCGAGGGGTGAACAGGTCGTCTGTCCTGAATTAACTTCAACATGTCCGCGTAAAACTGCTGGCAGAGACCCGTCACATACCGCTGCTCCTTCTGCTCTGTGTAGCCCACTTTAACGTCACAGGTGGTAGTAGTGCTGTACACATGCATCCCTCCGCAGAGCGCCAGGGAGGGTATTAGCGTATCCCGTATATGACAGAGCTTGTCATAGCCGTCTAGGAGCCCCATCTCTGCTTGTTCTAATCTGGTCCTGTTCCTTAAGATGGCTTTGTATGGGACTCTGTGTATGTAGCAGAGACATCTCTGAAGCAGATCTGTTGGACAGACTCGAGAAACAAACAATAATTCTTCCTCCAAAGCTAGAACGAAGGGAGAGAAGGAAATATGCTATATGAATGATATAATAAATGCAAATATTGTAAGAACACTTAAAGGACAACTGCCAGTGGAAAATGAAGTTCTGTTTAGTCGAAAGATTGCTTTAAGTATAATATTTGTTTATAGAAATGCTTTAATGAAACAATACAAATAAATAATTGAGCCCTCTCTGCTCCGTACGGCTCTCTCAGGGGGCGGCCATATTGTTTAGAATCTTGGGTCTGACCACTTGATGCAATACAAGCAAAGAGGGTTTAAAAAGGTAGGAAAACGAAAACGCATGCACTCCTTCTTCAAAAAGGTACCTTATTTATATTCTTTCTTTAAAGCATTTCTATTTAAAATATCTACACATGATGATCTTTGAGTTAAATGTTACTTAGATTTTTGACACACGTTCTCTTTTAATGTGGGAACAAAGTAAGAATTTATTCTACCCCCTAAATGAATGACAACATTTACATAGTTACATAATAGTTGAGGTTGAAAAAAAAAAGACTTGCGTCCATCAAGTTCGACCCTTTTCCTATTGTTTACCGCTGTTGATCCAATAGAAGGCAAAACCCCCCAAAAATCTATTTCTTCCATTTCTGCTTTAAATGGGGGGGGGGGGGGATTCTTCATAAATCCAAAAGGCAATCAGATTTCTTCTTGGCTCAACAAGCACTAATTAAATATTAATCTTCTGAGGTTGATCAAATTAGTACTATTAAACTGGTTAATAGTAACATTCCCCGGATGCTTGAAAATAAGGTAACTCCCAGTCTTTGGATCTTAATGAATGGAAAAAAAAAGAGGAAAGGCCTGAATACAAGGCAAGCCTACAGGAAGAAAAACATCTAAATGTAAACTTGCCCCACACCACATTGCAACACCCATTGATCTTCCCCCACATCAAATTGCAACTCCCACTGAACTTGCCCCTGTACCACATTCCATCACCCAGTGTACTTGCCCGTGGATCACATTCCAATGACCACTGCACTTGCTTCCACACTACATTCCAGTGGCTACCGAACTTGCTCCTGCACCACATTCCAACACTGACTGAACTTACCCCAGCACCACATTGCAGGACCCTTTGCACTGTACTTGCCCCAGCACCACATCACAACACCCAATTTAGCAGAAAGTATCTGACCCCACTCCAATTAACTGCCTCCTCCAAACCCTCCAAATCTCAGCCAAATCAGTTGTGTAGCTTTGGGGAAATTATAATACGTCTTTGTGTATTCATTAACCTGTGTGCATTTCATTATTACACCCTGGGGCGAGCATTGTATTACATTAACATTTATTTATAGCCTGTTACTTTACTGAGAGGGTAGTGGATGTATGGAATAGCCTTCCAGCAGAAGTGGTAGAGGTAAACACAGTGAAGGATTTTAAGCATGCGTGGGATAGGTACAAGGCTATCCTAGCTATAAGATAAGGCCAGGGACTAATGAAAGTATTACTTTACTGAAAGGGTAGTGGATGTATGGAATACCCTTCCAGTAGAAGTGATAGAGGTTAATACAGTGAAGGAGTTTAAGCATGCGTGGGATAGGTACAAGGCTATCCTAGATATAAGATAAGGCCAGGGACTAATGAAAGTATTACTTTACTGAGAGGGTAGTGGATGCATGGAATAGTCTTCCAGCGGAAGTGGTAGAGGTTAATACAGTGAAGGAGTTTAAGCATGCGTGGGATAGGTATAAGGCTATCCTAGATATAAGATAAGGCCAGGGACTAATGAAAGTATTACTTTACTGAGAGGGTAGTGGATGTATGGAATAGTCTTCCAGTAGAAGTGGTAGAGGTTAATACAGTGAAGGAGTTTAAGCATGCGTGGGATAGGTATAAGGCTATCCTAGATATAAGATAAGGTCAGGAACTAATGAAAGTATTACTTTACTGAGAGGGTAGTGGATGCATGGAATAGCCTTCCAGTAGAAGTGGTAGAGGTAAGCACAGTGAAGGAGTTTAAGCATGCGTGGGATAGGTATAAGGCTATCCTAGATATAAGATAAGGCCAGGGACTAATGAATGTATTACTATACTGAGAGGGTGGTGGATGTATGGAATAGCCTTCCAGCAGAAGTGGTAGAGGTTAATACAGTGAAGGAGTTTAAGCATGCATGGGATAGGTATAAGGCTATCCTAGATATAAGATAAGGCCAGGGACTAATGAAAGTATTACTTTACTGAGAGGGTAGTGGATGTATGGAATAGTCTTCCAGTAGAAGTGGTAGAGGTAAACACAGTGAAGGTGTTTAAGCATGCATGGGATAGGTATAAGGCTATCCTAGATATAAGATAAGGCCAGGGACTAATGAATGTATTACTATACTGAGAGGGTGGGGGATGCATGGAATAGCCTTCCAGTAGAAGTGGTAGAGGTAAACACAGTGAAGGAGTTTAAGCATGCATGGGATAGACACAAGGCTATCCTAGATATAAGATAAGGCCAGGGACTAATGAAAGTATTACTTTACTGAGAGGGTAGTGGATGTATGGAATAGTCTTCCAGTAGAAGTGGTAGAGGTAAACACAGTGAAGGTGTTTAAGCATGCATGGGATAGGTATAAGGCTATCCTAGATATAAGATAAGGCCAGGGACTAATGAATGTATTACTATACTGAGAGGGTGGTGGATGCATGGAATAGTCTTCCAGTAGAAGTGGTAGAGGTAAACACAGTCAAGGAGTTTAAGCATGCGTGGGATAGACACAAAGCTATCCTAGATATAAGACTGGGAAAGGGGGACTAATAAAAGTACTCAAAAAAAATTGGGCAGACTAGATGGGCCGAATGGCTCTTATCTTCCGGTGACACATTCTATGTTTCTATGATTCTGTCTTTCCAACTCCGCTATTAATGACTAATTTTTGCAGGTCCTTTTTCAGTTCAGTTTTAGCGAATAGCCCCCCAGTGTTTCACACCCCTCCACCTTAATATTTCTTATACCGTGAAGGTAAAGAATAGAGAATAATGGAAAATGCCTAGAACAAGAGAAATATACTGATTTGTTTTATATGTGCCCCTGGTGTCTTCTGCTGATGACATCACCTTGTAGTCTGATATGCAAAACCATCAAAACCAACGCTGACAAGACCACTGACGGGGCAGGAAACTCTCTGAAGCCAAGCAGTATCCGCACACTGTATTGCCCTCATCAAAATCTCATGAAGGGAAAGGAGGCCATAGAAATATCTGCAGTGATACATAATGGCCACAAGGTGGCCATAGAAATATCTGCAGTGATACATAATGGCCACAAGGTGGCCATAGAAATATCTGCAGTGATACATAATGGCCACAAGGTGGCCATAGAAATATCTGCAGTGATACATAATGGCCACAAGGTGGCCATAGAAATATCTGCAGTGATACATAATGGCCACAAGCTGGCCATTGTGTATCTCTAGATAACTATTGCTTTTTTATCTGACATCAGTCACCTCGGTTTTTTACATTATTTGTTAAAACATTAAAGGGACCCTGTCAGAAAACATGATTTACACTGTGAATCCAGCATAGAAAGAATACATTGCGTAGACAGAGAGGAAAAGGATTCTAAACTTGTCTGTGGAGTCTCCTGCTTATCACATTACCCTGTGGCTTGATATGCAAATTAACTTCTTTCAATGGGACACTTGTAATTTGCATATCAAGCACCAGGTGATATAGCGACAGATAAGGTACAGAGATTGATAGACAGATATACTGACAGATAAGGTACAGAGATTGATAGACAGATATACTGACAGATAAGGTACAGAGACTGATAGACAGATATACTGACAGATAAGGTACAGAGACTGATAGACAGATATACTGACAGATAAGGTACAGAGACTGATAGACAGATATACTGACAGATAAGGTACAGAGACTGATAGACAGATATACTGACAGATAAGGTACAGAGATTGATAGACAGATATACTGACAGATAAGGTACAGAGATTGATAGACAGATATACTGACAGATAAGGTACAGAGACTGATAGACAGATATACTGACAGATAAGGTACAGAGACTGATAGACAGATATACTGACAGATAAGGTACAGAGACTGATAGACAGATATACTGACAGATAAGGTACAGAGACTGATAGACAGATATACTGACAGATAAGGTACAGAGACTGATAGACAGATATACTGACAGATAAGGTGCAGAGACTGATAGATAGATATACTGACAGATAAGGTACAGAGATTGATAGACACATATACTGACAGATAAGGTACAGAGACTGATAGACAGATATACTGACAGATAAGGTACAGAGACTGATAGACAGATATACTGACAGATAAGGTACAGAGACTGATAGACAGATATACTGACAGATAAGGTACAGAGACTGATAGACAGATATACTGACAGATAAGGTACAGAGACTGATAGACAGATATACTGACAGATAAGGTGCAGAGACTGATAGATAGATATACTGACAGATAAGGTACAGAGATTGATAGACACATATACTGACAGATAAGGTACAGAGACTGATAGACAGATATACTGACAGATAAGGTACAGAGACTGATAGACAGATATACTGACAGATAAGGTACAGAGACTGATAGACAGATATACTGACAGATAAGGTGCAGAGATTGATAGACAGATATACTGACAGATAAGGTACAGAGATTGATAGACAGATATACTGACAGATAAGGTACAGAGATTGATAGACACATATACTGACAGATAAGGTACAGAGACTGATAGACAGATATACTGACAGATAAGGTACAGAGACTGATAGACAGATATACTGACAGATAAGGTACAGAGACTGATAGACAGATATACTGACAGATAAGGTGCAGAGACTGATAGATAGATATACTGACAGATAAGGTACAGAGATTGATAGACACATATACTGACAGATAAGGTACAGAGACTGATAGACAGATATACTGACAGATAAGGTACAGAGACTGATAGACAGATATACTGACAGATAAGGTGCAGAGATTGATAGACAGATATACTGACAGATAAGGTACAGAGATTGATAGACAGATATACTGACAGATAAGGTACAGAGATTGATAGACACATATACTGACAGATAAGGTACAGAGATTGATAGACAGATATACTGACAGATAAGGTACAGAGATTGATAGACAGATATACTGACAGATAAGGTACAGAGATTGATAGACAGATATACTGACAAATAAGGTGCAGATAGTGATAGACAGAAATACTGACAGGTAAGGAGCAGAGACTGATAGACAGATATACTGACAGATAAGGTACAGAGATTGATAGACAGATATACTGACAGATAAGGGACAGAGATTAATAGACAGATATACTGACAGATAAAGCACATAGATTGATAGCCAAATATACTGACAGATAAGGTACAGAGACTGATAGACAGATATACTGACAGATAAGGTACAGAAGTTGATAGACAGATATACTGACAGATAAGGTACAGAAGTTGATAGACAGATATACTGACAGATAAGGTACAGAAGTTGATAGACAGATATACTGACAGATAAGGTACAGAGATTGATAGACAGATATACTGACAGATAAGGTACAGAGACTGATAGACAGATATACTGACAGATAAGGTACAGAGATTGATAGACAGATATACTGACAGATAAGGTACAGAGAGTGATAGACAGATATACTGACAGATAAGGTACAGAGATTGATAGACAGATATACTGACAGATAAGATACAGAGACTGATAGACAGATATACTGACAGATAAGGTACAGAGATTGATAGACAGATATACTGACAGATAAGATACAGAGACTGATAGACAGATATACTGACAGATAAGGTACAGAGATTGATAGACAGATATACTGACAGATAAGATACAGAGACTGATAGACAGATATACTGACAGATAAGGTACAGAGATTGATAGACAGATATACTGACAGATAAGATACAGAGACTGATAGACAGATATACTGACAGATAAGGTACAGAGACTGATAGACAGATATACTGACAGATAAGGTATAGAGACTGATAGACAGATATACTGACAGATAAGGTACAGAGACTGATAGACAGATATACTGACAGATAAGGTACAGAGACTGATAGACAGATATACTGACAGATAAGGTACAGAGATTGATATACAGATATACTGACAGATAAGGTGCAGAGATTGATAGACAGATATAGTGACAGATAAGGGACAGAGATTGATAGACATATATAGTGACAGATAAGGTGCAGAGATTGATAGACAGATATACTGACAGATAAGGTACAGAGATTGATAGACAGATATACTGACATAAGGTACAGAGATTGATAGACAGATATAGTGACAGATAAGGTACAGAGATTGATAGACAGATATACTGACAAATAAGGTGCAGAGATTGATAGACAGATATACTGACAGATAATGTACAGAGACTGATAGACAGATATACTGACAGATAAGGTACAGAGATTGATAGACAGATATAGTGACAGATAAGGTACAGAGATTGATAGACAGATATACTGACAAATAAGGTGCAGATAGTGATAGACAGAAATACTGACAGGTAAGGAGCAGAGACTGATAGACAGATATACTGACAGATAAGGTACAGAGATTGATAGACAGATATACTGACAGATAAGGGACAGAGATTAATAGACAGATATACTGACAGATAAAGCACATAGATTGATAGCCAAATATACTGACAGATAAGGTACAGAGACTGATAGACAGATATACTGACAGATAAGGTACAGAAGTTGATAGACAGATATACTGACAGATAAGGTACAGAAGTTGATAGACAGATATACTGACAGATAAGGTACAGAAGTTGATAGACAGATATACTGACAGATAAGGTACAGAGACTGATAGACAGATACACTGACAGATAAGGTACAGAGACTGATAGACAGATATACTGACAGATAAGGTACAGAGATTAATAGACAGATACACTGACATATAAGGGACAGAGATTGATAGACAGATATACTGACAGATAAGGGACAGAGATTGATAGATAGATTTACTGACAGATAAGGTACCGAGATTGATAGACAGATATACTGACAGATAAGGTACAGAGATTGATAGACAGATATACTGACAGATAAGGTACAGAGACTGCTAGACAGATATACTGACAGATAAGGTACAGTGAGTGATAGACAGATATACTGACAGATAAGGTACAGGGACTGATAGACAGATATACTGACAGATAAGGTACAGAGACTGATAGACAGATATACTGACAGATAAGGTACAGAGACTGATAGACAGATATACTGACAGATAAGGTGCAGAGATTGATAGACAGATATACTGACAGATAAGGTACAGAGATTGATAGACAGATATACTGACAGATTAGGTACAGAGATTGATAGACAGATATACTGTCAGATAAGGTACAGAGATTGATAGACAGATATACTGTCAGATAAGGTACAGAGACTGATAGACAGATATACTGACAGATAAGGTACAGAGAGTGATAGACAGATATACTGACAGATAAGGTACAGAGACTGATAGACAGATATACTGACAGATAAGGTACAGAGACTGATAGACAGATATACTGACAGATAAGGTACAGTGACTGATAGACAGATATACTGACAGATAAGGTACAGAGATTGATAGACAGATATACTGACAGATAAGGTACAGAGATTGATTGACAGATATACTGACAGATAAGGTACAGAGATTGATTGACAGATATACTGACAGATAAGGTACAGTGACTGATAGACAGATATACTGACAGATAAGGTGCAGAGACTGATAGACAGATATACTGACAGATAAGGTACAGAGACTGATAGACAGATATACTGACAGATAAGGTACAGTGATTGATAGACAGATATACTGACAGATAAGGTACAGAGATCGATAGACAGATATACTGACAGGTAAGGTGCAGAGACATATGACAGACCAAGTCTAAGTCAATAAGGTGTGGCTCCCTGTAAACGCATTTCGCGCCATATCAGTCTTGTATCTTCTTACCTGAGTTGAAATATTTTTCTGCCTGTTCGCAGTTCAGACTTCCCTCATTAACACACAAAGGTACAACAATATCCAACACCTTCTTCATTTCCTGGGACACATCGTACATCCAGTCCTGACTGGGATCTGGAACCCCAGTTGTGTCCTTCAAAGAGAAAAGGGGACATTCTTAGTGATAACGGACAAGGTGGGCTGTGAAACATGACCATGGTGACCCCAGAGAGTCCATAATAATCCATGTAAAGCAGAATGATATTCTCTGTGGAAACTTCCAGGGTTAGATAATATTGTTCACAGTGGACATTTAATGGGGTCTGGGACGGACAAATTCATCATGTTCTATGGAACCTTCGCAAACCTTGCCACTGACACTGGTTTACTTGTACGGATACTTTGCCTATACCCAGCAGTGTCTCATAGGGGCTTACTCACTAAATGGAGGATTTCCCATTAGACTTTAATGACTCTTAGTTGTGAAGTGGCCCAGCTGATTTGTAGCTTACTTGGTATTGCAGATATATACTGATCAGCCATAACATTATGAGCACTGACAGGTGTCAAGCTGGTGGAGGCAGTGGGATGCTTTGGGCATTGTTTTGCTGGGAAACCTTGGGTCCTGCCATTCATGTGGATGTTACTTTGACACGTACCACCTCCCTAAGCATTGTTACAGAGCTGCCACAAAGCAGCAATGGTTCAGGAATGGTTTGAGGAACACAACAACGAGTTCAAGGTGTTGACTTGGCCTCCAAATTCCCCAGATCTCAATCCAATCAAGCATCTGTGGGATGTGCTGGACAAACAAGTCCGATCCATGGAGGCCCCACCTCATAACTTACAGGACTTAAAGGATCTGCTGCTAACATCTTTGTACCAGATACCATAGCACACCTTCAGAGGTCTAGTGGAGTCCATGCCTCGACGGGTCAGGGCTGTTCTGGCGACAAAAGGGGAGCTACACAACATTAGGCCGGTGGTCATAATGTTATGGCTGACCAGTGTATATTATGGATGTATCCGTTCTACATTCCCGCCACGCAATATCTCTGTTGCCTTAGTGGCTTTTGTAAATATATGAGGCACATAACTGCCTGGTATTAGTATTATCAGTTAATATTTATCGAACTAGAAAACATGGGATTAGACCTGAGTTAAACCTGAGTTTCCATTTTAGGTTCAGAAATGAGGCTGGAGGATTATGGGAGAGTAACACCAAGGTCATTGTTGGTACTAGAGGAAGGGACATTTTGTAGGAAGTGCTAAAGTTTAAACTGGTAGAAAAAAGGACCAAGATAAAAGAAACATGGTGGGATTACAAGACATCGCTCATTGTCACCTGCAGACCGCCTTGCGAGGGTGGCGTTTCCTCTTTATCTAGCAGACTATATACTGGCGGTATAGAATTTTCATCCCGAAGATACCAACGTTCTAGAACCTTCGTGCAGACTTTGTGCTTCTTCGCGGTATGTAGAATGTTGTCGAACTCTTCGGATTCGATCTCCGTTGGCAAGCATGGCTTACCGTATTCTTCCCCAATCAGGGCCTTTGGAGAAGGCGTAGAAACCAATAGAATAAAGGTCTCAGAGATGGTGTGGAACATTTTCTAGCATCAACTGTACTGCTATGGGTTGCTCTTGTTGAAAGTATATATTACAAACAAAACTCGTTAGTAATAATAATAATAATAAAAAATATTGCATATACCAGGCCTAGCTGTTATCATCAAATATAGAAATAGACTGATATGTTGACAAATAAGGTATAGGGATTGTATACGAGACAATTGTATAGAATGGTAGTAATTGTTATGCACGAGGGCAAGATAAATTTAAACTGTCCAAGCCCCAGCCAATTTAGCCATATTACAGGGAAACCCTGGGGCAATTGTACCTCTGCCCCCCTTGCCAGCCCTCTCTTGGAAACAGAGCCCTACCTTTCATTGCCATCCGCTAGCTGACCCAAGGTGGTCAGGGGGAATTTGCCTCCAGGACTACTCTCTAACCTGACTCTATGGGCTGATGTTGCACCACTTTTAACTTTCTAAATGCCCCAGTCTTTCTATCAAATTGTCTTATTTGTCTATCAATATATGTACTTTATTTGTCAGTATATCTGTGTCTATCTCTGATGATAAAGGGTGGGCTGAAAAAGTAGTACCATGGGCCACAACATTGTTTTTTTTCCCCCCGGGCCAAAAATAGCCAGCTCTCCTCTGCTTTTACCCTATATCACACCTCACAGGAACTGGAATTAGAGGTCAACCCCATCTTCCCCAAAAGATACAGTGTATAGTGTCACTAGGAGAGGTCGATAAGTGAAAGGTTTGTAACAGGTGATGGAATGTGTTAGAGCTGTGATATCTAACCTTGGCACTGCACTTGCCATTATACTTAGGCTTAAGTTCCAAAACCTCTGCAGTGCCAAGGTTAGCTATCACTGGGTTAGAGGTATATCACACCTGCCCTGGAGTGTAAAAAGAAGGGTGGGGGGAATTATCACACATGGGGCCTTCTATAGGTAAAAATAGGAGCTGTAGTAATATTTAATTTTGGATTCACCCGCCAATTCCAGTATTTTAATACATTTGTAAAGAAACATCCCATGTGTCAGGCCAAGTAAAAAAATGAGTTTTAAATGTATTTTGCACATTAGGCACACGTATTCTATAACATTGGTAAATTTACCACAAAGCATGGACCGGCCGAGGATGTTAAACACTTCTTCAGAAGACGCAAACGGGTCTTTCGGACTCCGGAGCTATAGAAATTGGCCGGGTGAATTCCATCGTATGGATCAAGAACCTGTCCAAATAAAGGGGATATAACACATGGTGATCAGTGGATAATGGGTGGCTCTGTGGGAATTAATAGATCCATATGAACCACACTCTTTTAGCATTGCTACTGTTTTCTTGCTAATAACATGAACAGAGCTTATAACATAAAGGGTTGAAAACAAAACCGTTGGCATAGAGTCTGGAGAGAAAGAGTACAGGTGCGAACTATGTACTGCTAATATGCACTCTCCTAAAGGGCATATATATGAAAATACATAATATATAGAAAGAAGCAGACATGCACACTGATGTATAAGTCAAAAATGTATGTTTATTAGGTTAATGTATCGACAAATGGGTAAGCGTGGACAGTATATATCTCAAACTTAGGGACACATAATACAAAATAGCGTATATATATATATATGTGATAGAAGCTGTCGATGTGGGGTAAGACGACCATAAAAAATGGCGAGCAAAATAGATAAAAAAACAAAATGGGAGGAAATCTATGAAAAAGTAGGGCAGTGCTATAAATGGACCGCAGATGGTAAATATATCAAAAAGATAAAGTCAAAATAAGGCATTAAAAACAATGTAACAAGCGTACAGGGAGAGCAAAAAAATTAAGGAAGGGGACACAGGGGTATGTGTCCAGCAAAAAATAAATAAAATAATGCTACAAACAGAAAAAAAAAAAGTATCGGTGAAAAGTATAAAACCACAAAACAATAGAAACAATCGGGGGAAAAAATACAGCAAAGTCCAATGAACAGGAAAAAAAAATAAAATGATGCCTCTTGCAGTTAATAACTGGACAGACCTAAGTGTAGAAATCACAGGCAGAAAAATCAGCTTATCAGTAATTTCTGATGTGGTCCATAGGAATGGACACTGTCTCACCCGAATCCAGTGGTTCAATTCGTTGGTTTCATAGATTTCCTCCCGTTTTGTTTTTTTATCTATTTTGCTCGCCATTTTTTATGGTCGTCTTACCCCACATCAACAGCTTCTATCACATATATATATATATACGCTATTTTGTATTATGTGTCCCTAAGTTTGAGATATATACTGTCCACGCTTACCCATTTGTCGATACATTTACCTAATAAACATACATTTTTGACTTATACATCAGTGTGCATGTCTGCTTCTTTCTATATATTATGAAAAGAGCTTATACAACTCCTCCCACTGTCTTTCAGTCAAGCATACAGCTGTATGATCGGCCATTTTTTTTTACGGATATATAAAAATAAAATTCTGTACTGTAGACTATATAATCTCTGTATGTTCAGTATTAATCAGTTAATTAATCCCCCTCTTTTATTGAGTAATTGGTTCCCCAGACATTCTACATCATGCAGGTCAGCGCTGTAGCAGTAGGTATATGGAGAACTTTTGTCACCTATTTATATATCACAGACATAGAACTCGGCAATAAGATATATATATCTATCCGCAATCTTTCATGAAGCTGATCTGTGCGCTGATAGGATAAGGATATTATTAAATAAATTGCTGATATAACGTATTGTCCATGTGATATGCCGCACCCATTTATAAGCCACACCCCTAATTTAACTATTTAAATTGTCGGAAACGCTATTGGCGCAGACTAAAATCTGGGGCGGTTCAGGATGGCCGAGCGGAGAAGAAAAATATTCTCCGGGCGCTAAACCCAGTCTGATCGCGCTACCAGAACGCAAACCAGCTGAGCAGATATGCAAGGAGCCCGGTATGCAAATGATCTGCTTTTCACCGGGAAAGGTGTGATTTGCATACCGTGCCACAGGTGATGTCATCAGCAGGTGACACCGCAGACACATTTAAAACACATTTTTCTTCTACTTTAGACATTCGCTCGCAGTTTTGCTCACACAAGGTATAGATCATTTTCAGTCATGTTCTATGCTCTACGTTCACAGTAATAATAATGTCCAGGTGATACTGTCTCTTTAATTGCTATGGGTTGTAGAGGAAGTATAGCGTCTCAGTGTTTAGAATCATGGTGATGGTATCTAGGATGCAGCAGGCAGCTGTATCAGTGAAAGAGGCAGATGTAGAACTCGAGCTCATTCCTGACCCAGTAAATACAGACCTGAAACTCCAGGCCGTGGAAATGCCTGCAGTATTCTCTAATCTTGGGGTACACGTTTGTCCTCAGAGCTTTTCGCTCCCTCTCAGAATCTGATCGAAATAAAACAAAGCGTGATATATATATATATATATATAAATGATATATATTGATTAAAAGTAAAATAGCCACATAGAAAATACTGTAATGCTCCTGTCTACCACTTCTGGAACGTCGGTAAATTTAATAAATATCCAAGGTGATAATGATTATATCTCCAGTCCATTCAGGCTAACACATAATAAGCCAAATAAACAAGGGACTGTTTTTTTTTTAAAATGGGTTTTCAATGGGAAATGTGTAATTTGCATACCGTGCTATAGGTGATGTCATAAACAGGAGACGGCACCGACACTAATTTAGGCATTTACTTACAATTCTGCTGACACAACGTAGAGATCATTTTCAAACATGTTTATTCTCTACATCCAGTTTAAGGAATTTTTGGGTGATACTGTCGCTTTAAGTTGGGGCTGGATACTGATCTGTATTTGCTCTTTGTAGTTCATTTCATATATACACACACACACACGCTACAGTATCTAAACGAAGGCTGTAAATGAGTAATAATAATCCTGAAATGCTAACTGCTGTGCCTGTAATTGAATAATTTAATAGAGGAGATAAAGTTAATTGAAAAGGAAAATAAATGGCAGTTTAATTGTGATTTTTCTTTTTGTTCAGGCTTCATTTACCTGCTTTATATACAGTTTGGCTTTGACCTCGACACTCTCAAGGATAAAAGAACAAACAGTCCTAGCTTTGAATGTCCAAAGATTCTGCCCTACCTGGGTGTAAAAGAATGAACAGTCCTAGCTTTGAATGTCCAAAGATTCTGCCCTAACTGGGTGTAAAAGGATGAACAGTCCTAGCTTTGAATGTCCAAAGATTCTGCCCTAACTTGGTGTAAAAGGATGAACAGTCCTAGCTTTGAATGTCCAAAGATTCTGCCCTACCTGGGTGTAAAAGAATGAACAGTCCTAGCTTTGAATGTCCAAAGATTCTGCCCTACCTGGGTGTAAAAGAATGAACAGTCCTAGCTTTGAATGTCCAATACGTACAGAGATTCTGCCCTACCTGGGTGTAAAAGAATGAACAGTCCTAGTTCGGAATGTCCAAAGATTCTGCCCTACCTGGGTGTAAAAGAATGAACAGTCCTAGCTTTGAATGTCCAAAGATTCTGCCCTACCTGGGTGTAAAAGGATGAACAGTCCTAGCTTTGAATGTCTAAAGATTCTGCCCTACCTGGGTGTAAAAGGATGAACAGTCCTAGCTCTGAATGTCCAAAGATTCTACCCTACCGAGGTGTAAAAGGATGAACAGTCCTAGCTTTGAATGTCCAAAGATCCTGCCCTACCGGGGTGTAAAAGGATGAACAGTCCTAGCTTTGAATGTCCAAAGATTCTGCCCTACCTGGGTGTAAAAGAATGAACAGTCCTAGCTTTGAATGTCCAATACGTACAGAGATTCTGCCCTACCTGGGTGTAAAAGGATGAACAGTCCTAGCTTTGAATGTCCAAAGATTCTGCCCTACCTGGGTGTAAAAGAATGAACAGTCCTAGCTTTGAATGTCCAAAGATTCTGCCCTACCTGGGTGTAAAAGGATGAACAGTCCTAGCTTTGAATGTCCAAAGATTCTGCCCTACCTGGGTGTAAAAGGATGAACAGTCCTAGCTCTGAATGTCCAAAGATTCTACCCTACCGAGGTGTAAAAGGATGAACAGTCCTAGCTTTGAATGTCCAAAGATCCTGCCCTAGCGGGGTGTAAAAGGATGAACAGTCCTAGCTTTGAATGTCCAAAGATTCTGCCCTACCTGGGTGTAAAAGAATGAACAGTCCTAGCTTTGAATGTCCAATACGTACAGAGATTCTGCCCTACCTGGGTGTAAAAGGATGAACAGTCCTAGCTTTGAATGTCCAAAGATTCTGCCCTACCTGGGTGTAAAAGAATGAACAGTCCTAGCTTTGAATGTCCAAAGATTCTGCCCTACCTGGGTGTAAAAGGATGAACAGTCCTAGCTTTGAATGTCTAAAGATTCTGCCCTACCTGGGTGTAAAAGGATGAACAGTCCTAGCTTTGAATGTCTAAAGATTCTGCCCTACCGGGGTGTAAAAGGATGAACAGTCCTAGCTTTGAATGTCCAAAGATCCTGCCCTACCTGGGTGTAAAAGGATAAACAGTCCTAGCTTTGAATGTCCAAAGATTCTGCCCTAACTGGGTGTAAAAGGATGAACAGTCCTAGCTTTGAATGTCCAAAGATTCTGCCCTAACTGGGTGTAAAAGGATGAACAGTCCTAGCTTTGAATGTCTAAAGGTCCTGCCCTACCTGGGTGTAAAAGAAAGGAAATTACAGTCCATGCTTCTTGCAAACTGCTGTATTTTCACTATTCCATCTAGCTGTAATTATTTTATTTTTTGAGCAATGCAAAATGTAAAACATGCATTTTAACGTTATTTGAAAGCACATTAATATGCATTGATATTTGGAAGATGCATTTTGGGCACTAGACAGTCACTTTAAGCTCAGACATTTATGTGATTCCTGATACATATCCTACCTCTATGTGATTCCCGATACATATCCTACCTCTATGTGATTCCCGATACATATCCTACCTGTATGTGGTTCCCGATACAGGCAGGATATGGATCAGGAATCGCATACAGGCAGGATATATATCAGGAATCGCATACAGGCAGGATATGTATGTGATTCCTAACACATATCCTGCGTGTATGTGATCCCCGATACATATCCTACCTGTATGTGGTTCCCGATACATATCCTGCCTGTATGCGATTCCTGATACATATCCTGCCTGTATGTGATTCGTAATACATATCCTGCCTGTATGTGATCCCTGATACATATCCTACCTGTATGTGGTTTCCGATACATATCCTGCCTGTATATGATTCCTGATACATATCCTGCCTGTATGTGATTCCTAATACATATCCTGCCTGTATGTGGTTCCTGATACATATCCTGCCTTTATGTCATTCTTAATACATATCCTGCCTGTATTTGATTCCCGATATATATCCTGCCTGTGTGTGATCCCCGATACATATCCTGCCTGTTTGTGGTTCCTGATATATATCCTGCCTGTGTGTGATTCCCGATACATATCCTGCCTGTGTGTGATTCCCGATACATATCCTGCCTGTGTGTGATTGCTGATACATATCCTGCCTGTATGTGATTCCCGATACATATCCTGCCTGTGTGTGATTCCCGATACATATCCTGCCTGTGTGTGATTCCCGATACATATCCTGCCTGTGTGTGATTCCCGATACATATCCTGCCTGTATGTGATTCCCGATACATATCCTGCCTGTGTGTGATTCCCGATACATATCCTGCCTGTGTGTGATTCCCGATACATATCCTGCCTGTGTGTGATTCCCGATACATATCCTGCCTGTGTGTGATTGCTGATACATATCCTGCCTGTGTGTGATTCCCGATACATATCCTGCCTGTGTGTGATTCCCGATACATATCCTGCCTGTGTGTGATTGCCGATACATATCCTGCCTGTGTGTGATTCCCGATACATATCCTGCCTGTGTGTGATTGCCGATACATATCCTGCCTATATATGATTCCTGATATATATACCCCACAGATACAATGTTACCAGTTAAACAGTTGTTGTTTTTTCCTGCGAAGGGAAGATCCCTACGGATTGGCTTTTACAAGCTGAAACAAGCCGGTCTTTTCTGAGATTCCCCACGTGCTCAATTAATCTGCTTCATTTGCAATATGTACACATTATGTACATGGTTACAGCCTGTGTGTTCACATATCTCTGAGGACCACAGTGAATTTACACAAATAAATCAATACAAATTATGGACAAATTACGTGATAGTCACGTTTTTTTGCAAATGATTAATGTACACTGTCAGCGGAGTTAAAAGAGCATTCAACTTGGAAACCATCTACCTATACTGATATTATTTTTTGTTTTAGATTTATTTAGTCCCGAGTCTGATCCCCTCACCACCCCTCTCCGCGAGCAAGCAGTCCCGAGTCTGATCCCCTCACCAGCCCTCTCCGCAAGCAAGCAGTCCCGAGTCTGATCCCCTCACCACCCCTCTCCGCGAGCAAGCAGTCCCGAGTCTGATCCCAGGCAGTCCAATTCGTTTAGGGCAGAAGTTGTCACCTTTACTTCAAGAACTGATATTGCCCCCATAAACTGAACACTTCAAACCAATTCTGCACCGGCCAGACGATTAGTCACAATAGTTAGCTCCCCTGGAATATTATGCCCTCCACTAGATTGTAAGCTCTGCGACCAGGGCATCCATCAAATGGATGGCACCCCTCTGTTATCTTTATATTTTGTTTACTCTGTGTACAATGCATTTTCTTAAAAAAAAAAAAAGTTGTATATAACAATAATGCTTAACTTCCTCCCGTCTCTCTATCTCACCTAAATCTAATTCCCAGTTAGGCATTGGAGAATTGAAAGTGTATAGAGTAATGTAAGAAGAACCATGTAAGCTCTGCCATGAAGCAACCAGCAGGGGGCAGTGGTGCATTTAGGTTTTGAGCTGTCCTAGGCCTGAATAAACTCATGTACTCTCCAACTTTTCCACTACACCAGATTTCCTCCACATCCCTTACCATTGTGCTACATTGAACACTGGTGATCTAGTACTGGATGTACCACTAATCACCAGTAATCAGTTGTAGCAATAAAGATAATCCTTTTTCTTCAGTGCTCCATTAATCACTTGGAGACTGGACCATTCTGGCCATTTTCCTTAACATTTCTGCAGTGTTTGTGTTTAGCTGAAATTTTCTTCCATTTATTATACCCACACAAATTATATATTTTTAATTTTTTCGGGATAAGAAAGGCTTTTTTTGGATATCGTTACATTGATCATATAATTTACTACCAATAAACAAAAAAATGATATCTCAATTTCCCGGTGGCTTCTGGGAGCTGGGTTTGTGTCCCTGGGGCTGGCACAAGCTTTCTGCCCTGCCGCTCATTACATTAACACCTCAATTCTCGGAGAAGAGTTTAAGACACACAAAAATAATATAAAAGCCAAAGCTATCACTAAACATTTACAATTTTTTTTTTTGTAGTGTTCCAAATGTGAAATTCTGACTTACCCAATGGATCTGCACAGAGGAAAACCTGGATACATCCTCTCTCCTCTTCCATGGGGATCCGGGCAACGTCTCCGCATAGTATTGCTTGCTCTACGTCCATCATCCTCTGGGCAGTCGGGGTTCAGCTCATCGATTTCAGATCCTACACTTACCGTCTCCCGTGCACACACATTGGCCTATGACTTCACTGACAGAATTAATGCCCTTCCTGGGATTGTCTGGCCTTAATGGCATTTCTCGAACACCCAAAGGGAAATGCTCTAAAAGCCAGGAAGCACAGACTATCTAAGAAGATTCCCTGCACCCATGAAAACTCTGCAGACTGAGGAAAAACATAGATTCCAAATAGAAATGAAGGAACTTGCACTCCACAGAGCAGCCAAAAAAGCAAAAATATTATATATGTATATAAAGGGATATAGAATTTTTTTGGAAATCTTGTAAGATGGGAGGAAATTATTTGTTGATGGGAATGTGATTGAGAATGTGAAGGAGAATGTGGATGAGAAGGAGGAGGGAGGAGACAGACTGATAAGAAGTGGTTGTCTGAGCCTCAGAGGAGTTACACAGCAGTTAGTTCCAGCACATTGGACCACAACAAAAAAAAGTATTAGGTGAATCCATTAAATGTGGCACATTTTTATATTGTTTGAGGTTTAGTCTTTTAACTGTACAGGTGATTCGTATTCATGTTGTACTGGGACCAGTTTCCCATCAGAAACAAAGGGTTGTCTAAATCCTCTGCAGAAGAAGAGTCATAAATGACAACCAGCTATAGTTTTTAGCATAGAGGAAGCAGACATAACGGTCAGTTAGAAAGGAAATCCAAAAACTGTAGTACAAACTAAACAAGGCAGAAAATATAATATACTACTAATAGTTTAAAAAAACTATTTAAAATACAATAAATTTGAAAATAAACCATGACAGTTCCAGTTTAGAAATGTGGTGATTTGGGGAGTATAAGCTCAAATTCAAACCACTAAAAGGGGCTTCATCCTCCAAAACTCAGCAAGAGGTTTATAGATGTATAACTTGGAGAAAAGAAGTAACAGGGTGGATATGATAGAAACATTTACATACATAAAGGGATTCAGCACAGTTACGTATATTCAAAAGAAGAAAAACTACCAGAACCAGAGAACATAGTCTAAAATTAGAGGGGCAACGATTTAAAAGTAATATCAGGAAGTATTACTTTAATGAGAGGGTAGTGGATGTATGGAATAGCCTTCCAGCGGAAGTGGTAGGGGTAAACACAGTTTAGGAGTTTAAGCATGCATGGGATAGGCTCAAGGCTATCCAAGATATAAGACCGGGAACGGGGGACTAATAAAAGTATTACTTTACTGAGAGGGTAGTGGATGTATGGAATAGCCTTCCAGTAGAAGTGGTAGAGGTAAGCACAGTGAAGGAGTGTAAGCATGCGTGGGATAGGCACAAGGCTATCCTAGATATAAGATAGGGAACCCGGGACTAATAAAAGTATTACTTTACTGAGAGGGTAGTGGATGTATGGAATAGCCTTCCAGCAGAAGTGGTAGGGGTATACACAGTTTAGGAGTTTAAGCATGCGTGGGATAGGCACAACACATTCTATGGAAATTCAGAATGTAGAACACTTGCTTAGACAGTCTCGGCGAGTGACCCCCGTACATAGGCCTTTTATCTTATCCCGAAAGGAAAACCTCTAACGAGGACAGAAAGGAGCTAAACGTCCTTGTAATTAAACTGAAAACAGAAGGCGTGCTATGCAAGGAGAAACGGATGGCGGCAGGAGGCTCGCCCCCCCCCCCCCCCCCGAAAAAAATATATGAAGAATCCTCTTAACCCTTCAAGACCCAGCAATGCATCGCAGAACATGTCATCCATCCATAGCGCTGGCGCTCAAAGGGTTTAATCCTCTCCATGGCTGGAGGGGGAGATGCGAACATTGTCATTTGTAAAGGTGTGACTTCCATACATTGCATTCTTTTGTCCCCAGCACAATAGACTTGGAATTCCCCTCGCAGGGCTGACAGGATTACAAGGTTTAAAAAAACAAAACAAAGAAAAAAAAACATACAAATTTTTGGTTTCGGAAATGTAAAAAAATCATAATATTTATTTTGTGTGCCATAAATTTAATCTCATCGATGTTATGCTAATCTGTATCATAGTATCTCTCTATTTTGTTTCATGAATTTAGAACCAGATCTATTGCGTATTCTAGGAGTCTAGACTTGTGTTCCATAACTCTACAACCATATGTTTTGTACCTATAGAATCATATTGATTTTGCCTTCCATAAGTGTAGTATTGTTCTGTAAGTATAGAACCATATTTATTATATTGTATATATTTAGGGGGGTCATGTACTAAACAAGAGCAGTGGGGAAGGAGTAGGTGAAACATGAGTAAGGAGCAATTTTTGACTATTTGTAACATTTTGCGCTTGTTTTCCCTGATTTGCGCCTCTTCTGTTTATTTTTATTTAGCGTGCATTTTTCCGGTTGCGCGAATAAATTGCGATTATATTTGCTCATGCTACAGAGTTTTGCAAATATTTTGTGAAAAATCATTCTTATTTGCGTGTGAAAATTACACCGGCTTTTAGCGAGCGCTATCAAAAGAGGTAGAAAAAATATTTGCAAAATTGCCTGTTTTTATTCGCAATTTGCTCGTATGTACTATTTTAGTGTTAAATGTTTAGTACATTGCAATAGGAGCAAAGCGCAAACATAGTTTTGCACATAAAATATATTTGTGTTTTTTTAGTACATGCCGCTCTTAGAATCATAATTATTGAGTGTTCTGTAATTCTAAATCAGTATTTATTTTTGGTTCTACAAAAGCTAGAACAGTATTTAATGGAGGGGGGTAGGGGGGGAATCTATCAATGTTATTGGAAAGTAGTTATTTTTCTTCTGTACACACACAGCACTGCATTGTATTGTATTGTATTTAGGAAAGAAAGATTTTGGCACCAATACATATGGTCTGTCTGCTAGGTGGTGCTGGTGAGCACGGATGGGCTTTAGGTGTGCGACCTCACAGCGGACAAAATACCGAGAGGGCACCCGAAAATATCTCTCTTTACCAGCCCTTTGTGCGGGGTTGGAAGGGAGGGGGGTGCAGACAGTCCAGGCAAACAGACATCTTCTTTGGCTGCCTCTCACTCCGCTGGTCTGCAGAAGTTAGAGCGTCAGGGGTCACAATACTCAGACTCAACAGAGGTGCAGAGAGTGCAAAGGAGAGCCAGGTACTGAGGTAAGTCCTGGGTGCAATCTGTTATGTCATGCATACCTCCAAAATCTTGCCCCCGGCAAATTGGGATGTTGGGGAGGAGGAGGCGGCAGAGCTTAGGAGATCCAGTATCAGAGCTACTGGTCATGCATGTTGGCGTGGTCACTCCATCTCTTGGCACTACATCACAGTAACCAGTGTCCCAGCCACCAGATTGAAGTCCAAAGTCCCACTGAGCTCTACTTCTGTCCTGAAAAGTGGGACAGAGGTAGACCTTAGTGGAACACCAAACGTGGGACAGTTAGGATGCGTGGGTATGTCCTGGGTGGAATCTGGGATATGTTCTAGGACAAGTGCTGGGTGCAATGTGCGTGCTTGTGCAATTTGTGTGCCGGTGCAAGTCCTGGGTGCATTGTGTGTGCCTGGGCAAGTGCTTGGTTCAGTCTGGGTGCAAAGGTAAAAGGCAAGTCCTGGGATGGCAATGTGGGTGCTGGGGCAAGTCCTGTGAGGGCAATGTGGGTGCTGGGGCATGATCTATGAGGGCAATGTAGGTGCTGTGAAAAGACCTGTGAAGGCAATCTAGGTGCTGGGACAAAAATCTGTGAGGGCAATCTTGGTGCTAGGGCATATCCTGTGAGTGGAATGGGCGATAGTCCTATTTTCACAATCTTGGTTCTCTGGTAAGACCTCTGGGTGTTTCTGAAGTTATGTTGGGGCAATAATAAAAGGAGGGCAGGAGAAATGGAAAGGCCATTTTTTCAAAAAGAATTTCATTACCTGATAACTACAACTTACCACCGCCTGCAACTAGCAGGGGAAAACACAGGTCCTGCCAGAGTGCCCAGCATGCGGCCACAGGTCTTCACATAGCACTTAGATTGCACCCACAGGACTTGCTCAGCACCCATATTGCACACACGGGTTGCACAGATTGCACCCAAAAGGGCACAATCATTTTTGTGACAGTCTTGTAACCCTATATGAAAGCGACACTGTTAAAAACTTACAACTCCTTAAACCGTTACCCCCCCAGCCTGTGATTTTGTACAGGATCGATCCTTTCTTATTCTCTGCATTTATCCGCAGTTAATAAATGATTCAGCGCATGTAGTCACATTTACACAGAGTTTTATCCTTCCACAGAAGGATACAACAGTATCCCATATTTCACAAACAGGGCCGTCCTACGCCATGCACTTCCCTGGTGTCTAGTGGAGGGCGTTGTCCGGGTACACAGCCCACTTTTTTTTTTTTTGCACTCGCCTGTGACGATATATTTAAATAATTACATCACAGTGGCACTTTTCAGCCAGAGACGGTAACTATGGAGCAATTACACTACATTTTCAGACAGAAATGCAGCTCTACGTATCTCCCATTGGGTGTTGTGTGTAAATATGGCACACTCAGAATGTAGTCCCGCTATATTGGTTTCCATGTTGATTGGACCACTTTTAGAACTTGGTCCCACAAATGACTTCTTTAAAATACCTTCCAAGGTGCTCATTGGTCGGCAAGTTAAACCGGCTTAAAAATAGGTTTCCAACTCGTTCAAACAGGATTAAAACGTTTATAACATGACTTTTTTCTTTCAAGTTGACAGGTCCTCTTTTCTATAGTTTGTACACGAGCGATGTTGAATGCTAGTTACTGCACGCTGCCTCGACGCCATTGAGTTCTTTCCCCCTCTGGCCATTTGTTAAACAATGGCGAGAGATCATGTCTTGTCCCCTCACTCCTAATCCAACGTGGTAATTACACTGATGGGTTTTATTACCAACAAGTCCCACGATAGAGGAAAACTATTCTTTTCGGATATAAAGTCATTACACAAGTCTCCTCGATTGCCGGAGAGAACCGCTGACTATGTAAAGAGGTATTTTCTTCCGTACAGAGTGAAGCGGGGAATTTTTCATGCGTTTGCGCAAACGTTGTTATACAGGGTTATTAGACTTTGACTAGCACAACAAGCACTGTGACCCAAGCACCCAACAGCTGCCATGCAGTAATAAATCATGGAATGTCATGGTGCAAGGAGGGTGCAAACACCTCTCTGCAATCTACCCCCCCCCCCCATTCCAAAATCAAGCCTTTTAATACAGAATCCATCCTCCTTTGCTGTTAAAGGGACTCCATATCTGCCAAGTGTCTCTGTTTAGGAGGGACTGTCCCTATTCTGCACCCAAATCCCCCTGTCCCTGTTTCCTCTCCTATTGTCGATCTTTTCTAGAAGCTCGGAATTTTTGGTTTGTATGAGAGCAATACAATTTACAATAAAGTGAGTTTAAACTGCAGTCTATGTGTTTTTATATTGTTTTATTCTTGTATTCTATGGCTTGCCAAATTACATAAATAGTTACCAGTTGGCCGGAATGTAAAGGAAAATGTTCCACTGATGCCCCACCCACAACCACGCCCCTCAGCCACGCCCACAAAAAAAAGTGTGCCTCGGAGCATTTGAAATGTCGCCACATAGTTATTATCTATAGAAGATCTATACGTTGTGGTAGCAAAAGTGCATAGAATAAACAAAAGATACATATTTTAAACTCTGTAATGAATGTCAGCAGTCTCCTGATTATGACATCACCTGTAGGCTGATTTGCAAACAAACACTATAAACATAAAATAAACATTACAGACCTACATAACTTAGGTTGTAACATAGGTTTCTCTTAATCTTTGCATTTAATTGCAATTCTGCTACCATTGTGTACATTTTTATTTTATTCTTAATATACCAAGTACACACAAGGTTTAGGTGACCCTTATAACCACCAGGAATGCATTCCATAAGGCCCCAGGCATCCGCCCAGCGGATGATAAAACAGCAAATCCCATCACCTTTCAGCAGCCTTTAGGAACGGCAGAGAATCCTGGTCGTTGAAGTTCAGACACAGCAGAACGCGTCGGTACAGTGCTGCAGTGATTAGCTGGCATCCAGCTATAGAGCATTGATATTGATGGTCAGCGTTTTTAATACATTCCACAGGTGTTTGATGGTGATCAGGTCAGGGTTGTATGTACGACTGACACGTTCTTCCACACTGGTCTCCGGTGCGTTGGCGAGGATGCAGGAAAAATAGGACTTCAGGTTTATACTTTTGTGGATGAAATGGCTGCTTGAGATTCAGGCATCAAACCAACTCATTAAAGGGACACAACTTTTTCTTTTTTAAAAACCAAGGTTAAAAAAAAAATTAAAAAAAAAAAAGTGTCCCCTTCTCAGAGTTAGCCCCAGGAGCATCTTTAAGAGATACACAAGCATTTACTCTCAGCTCCACCTCAGAAGTGGTCAGGAGGCTGGTGCACACCGACTCTCACAGCCAATCAGATAAGGGGCTCACCCGCCCATCTGTCTGGGATCTGTAGCTCTGTGTCTCTGCCAGTGCAGAAACTTATTTTTACATGTTTTTAAGATCCCTCTGCTGTAAGAAAAAAAAAAAAAAAAAAAAGCCAGAACACAGCAGACAGTCGCCAACCAGACCGGCCTACTTCACAGTGACACACGGTAGCTGCCGGTGTTGCATGTACCATTACAAGTAACTGCCAGTTTATCCTCATACTACTAAATTCACACTTGTGCTTCTACGTTAGAAAAGTCCCTTTATATTCAATTTTTACCCCCAAAAAACCCAGATAAAAACAAACAAATATTGCCGTCAGGATCTGTATATTCCACTTTTTTTTTTTTTTTTAATTCAACATTTTTATACATAATAAATACAAACTTTTTACAGCTAATACAAAGAAAAAATCCTCGCAGCTCTGCTCTGCGTACTGACATTGTACACGGTGATAAATGGATTAATATCGGATATGACGTTAAAAACAGGCATATTTTTTGTTTTGTTTGTACAACTTTCTGTTAAATAAATGTAGCAGCTGTGACAGAAAATGTTTTTTCTTTTTAAATATAAAGTAGGGTTTTCAAATAACACTTATTTTAAATCAGGTAATGAATGGGACACTGGCAGAGAAGGGTTTTTTTTTTTTTCCAACAGTGGAAAAAATCTGGACACCTGAACGCAAGCAGATGGAGAGGTGTGGGAAAAAAAAAATAAAAATTAAGAAAGAAAGAAAGAAAACGGGGAATCCATTTTTTTAATAATAAAAAAAAAAAATCCAAAACAAAAAATTAATCTTCAAAGAAGATACAAGTTAAGAATTTGAACAATGTTCAATCATTTACAACATACGGCCCTTCCGTTGGACATAAAATATCCAGGACGTGAGCCTCAAACAACCACTGGCATGGGCCAACTAGGTTACATACATTCTTACCAACGCATTTCTCGCTCACTAAACCTAACATCGGGGAGAGGAAGAAGCGGACCATAGTTCAGAAAAATAAGAGGCTGGGGGGGAAGGCGTTCTTAAACTTACTATCAAATAAATCATCTATATCCAAATTTTCATCTTAGTTATAAAATGCAGTAAGAATGGGAATTATTTCTAAATATATTATGTTTTTTTTAAAATTTATTCCAGATTGCTGTGCCCTGTTCATAAGGTAGAGGCTACCATCACAGGGGGAACCTGAAAAAAAAAATTTCAGACAGTGGGGAAGATGATATTAGATCATATTGGAAAATTTGAAAGAATATTCATAAAAACTATTGTGCTAGTGCAACTATATAGAAATGAGAGAAAACAAATAAATAAATGCAACAGACCTCATTTTATCTATTAATTCAGGACTCTTACACTGGATTATGGAAAGAGAAAACTTAATTTAAAAAAATAAAAATAAAAAAAAAAGCCAAGGATGCCTGGACTATCACACGTTACATCTTCCCTGAGAAGATGGATTGGAATATTCTGGATGGAGGGAAATGCGTTGGGACAGCTGCGGAAGTTCCTAACAAAAGAATTGACATCTTATATATAAAAAAAAAAAAAAAAAAGGAGAGAAATATACACAAGATGGTTCATACAGGAATTGTGTAAAAGCAGAAATTCTTATATGTTGCTCTGTGAACCTGCTTGAAAACTCTATTGTACATTCATTTGAGCAGCACTTAATAATGCTCTACATAATACAACAAATAAACAAGCCAAAAAAAAAAAAAAAAAAAAATTCTGTTTTTTTTTTTTTTCACACAACCAAAAAAAACTCCCCCCAAAAAAAGTCATTCGGGACCTGCTTTATGTTACAATACAAAGCGGGGTCGGGTCCGATCCCAACCAAGAGCTTTTCCAATTCTCTCCACCAAGTGAGTCGCAGATTTTTCAACACTAGCAAGCGTAATGCTCCGTCGTGTGTGTGTGTGTGTGTGATTTTTTTCTTTTTTTAACAGCTTTATTTTTCTTTCACCTGTAGGGGTGATAATGAGAGGAGCCAGCCCCCCCCTTTTATACGTTTCCCTTCATGTAACCCATTAAATAGCGCCAAAAAAGGTCAGCAATGTATTGCACTGCAAGAGCATGGATGAACTCTTTGGCACCCAAAAGGGTTAAAAAAAAAAAAAAAAAAAAATATTGATAGCTTCGATACACAGATTTTTAAACACATTCCTATGGCAACAGTAATATACTGTACTAACTCACATGATAGAATTATTATATGACTATGTTGCACAGATGAATAAGAGCGTCTACAATCCTCTGCCCAGGAGCTAGGAAGGTCCTTTGCTACGACCTCCCTTATTGGTGGAATTGTTGAGTCGATACGTCAATGGAATCCCGAGAGGTCTTCAGAGTTGGAATCCCATGAAACATATCACGGAATGGACAGCCCAGCGGTATCCTCATTGTGTGGCGGGGGAGAGTCCATAACATTTATAAATCAAGAGGAAAAAAAAAAAATAAAAAAGACGAAAGATTAAACAAAAACAAAAAAGGCACAGAATGTCCGACATATGGCCCCGCCCACTGCCGTAGTCCTGGAGGGAGGGTACAAAATGGCGTCTCAAATCTTTCGCACAATCTGGCAAGGATCTTGACATGCACAAGGTGCCTAAAAGATCTTCGGGCCCAAAAAAAACACCCCAAATTCTTTGGCCGGGATTGCAGCAGAAACAAAAAACGTGCGGGATCTCGTTGTTAAACCAACGTTATTTCCACATCTTCCGTAGTCTTCTCGGGCGGACGCCGGTGAGTTTGCGTGGGGGGAGGCGGAGCTGCGCGGACCTGCAAGAAAAAAATGAGAACAACTGTAATATAAAAGGACAACGCTTCAAAACTCAAAGCACACAGGGGAATGATCTGATCGAGAGCTTATGGTCATCATGTTTCTAAAAGGCCCCGCCAGTGTCAGACATAGGGGGGAGGTTACTTATCTCTGGGGCTAAGTTCTATAAGTGGTCTAAGCGGCAGGAACATTCCATTGGTTTCCACAGTGACTGCTCCATTTTTAGAACTTTCCCCCAGAATTGAGTTTTACAAATAACCCCCGCAGCACTGGGGCAACTGTCCTAGAAACCAAGGTCATGTTCTTCCTGAGTGAGCTTAACACTTTGGCCCAGGATTTCCCCAGTATTATCCAGTTCATGGCGCTACAGAAAGTAGTCAATAAAAAAAAAAAAAAACCCGTTGAATTGTCTATTAAAAATTTCACTTAAATTTATCGGAAAGTTTAAATAAACTTTGGCCAAAAAAAATAAATAAATTAGTTTACCTGAAAATGTGCACCAAGTGCAGACATTTTAACTTCATTCATCTGGTCTTCGCTACACCATTATCTAGATTATCATCTGTACATACTCTGCATCCTTGCATGCCTTTCAGACTATCTGGTTGGACAGGCATTTGCCCTGATACCCTGGACCCTACACAATGTCTATAGCTTTGGCCTGACCACTGTAAGAGAAATGGTCACAATACATCCAGATTCCCATATTAAGGCTGAACGGGACCCAGACGGCAGTGATACTTACAGGTCGGAGCTTGCTGTGATAGGTCTCTGGCGTGCTCCGCGGAGGTTGGGAAGTCCCGGGAGAATCCAAATTGTTGCCATTATCTAAAAGAAAGGGGAGATAATTGTTTTTTTTTAAATTAAAATAGAAAAAAAAAAATATAAGACAAACAAACCACCATGTTATCTTCAAATGGATGGTTCTGGGAATTGTACAAATATATATTTGTAAGCGTGGTGCTCTGGGTCCACGGAACCACACAGCAAGATTACATTGTGGTTCTCTACATGGCATCAAGTGTAGACATTTTAAATAGAAATGCCCGTCCAAGATGATACTATTCCATACATCCACTCATCTCTCAGTAATGTAATACTTTCATTAGTCCCTGGCCTTATCTTATATGTAGGATAGCATTGTGCCTATCCCATTAATGCTTAAACTCCTTCACTGTGTAAACCTCTACCACTTCTACTGGAAGGCTATCCCATGCAACACCTAAATGTTTAGTGTGTACACTGTGTTTTTATGGCTAGTACTACATGTCTTGCTGATAATGGATATGGTGCTATTTTATCTTTAATAAAGCATTTGGTAGGGACGAAACCTACATGATTATCCTATAATACATCATGTATATAAATAACGCACACACAGGGCTTGTATATGTCCCCAGCTATTAACAAATGCTATACATATAATGGACATTGTACAGTGTGCCCTTAAAGGGACTGTATCACCTAAACATTGCTGTGAGTGCAGAGCATAAAAAAAATGATTGATAATGATCTATACTTTGTGTTAGCAAAACTGCAAGCAAATGCCTAAATTAGGAGAAAAATGTGTCTGTGGAGTGACATCACCTGTGACACGGTATGCAAATGAACTAGTTTTCAATGGGGAATGTGTAATTTGCATATCAAGCCACAGGTGATGTCATAAGAAGGAGACTCCACAGACACATGTAAAACACATTTTTCTTCTAATTTAGGCATACGCTTTACATTTTGCTAATACAATTTATAGATTTTCATTTTTTTTTTTTTTAATTCTCTACAATGTTTAGATGATACAGTTCCTTTAAAAGGACACACTGTACAATGCCCATTTTAAGTAAATCTTGTGTTAATGAGCATAAAAAAAAATATCCCAGGTCGTATATGCATGCATGCATACATATACACACATGGTACAGATCATTTTCAATTATTTTCTATTCTCTACATTCACAGTAGAAACGTTTAGTTGATCCAGTCCATTTAAGACAGGCCTGACAAATCCAGGGGGCCAGGGCTCCTAAAAACCAAACTGCTGGCTCCTAACGTCCACTGTCGATAGTAGCTTACCGTATTTGCTCGATTATAAGACGACCCTGATTATAAGACGACCCCCCAAAATTTGTACATTCCTTTAGGAAAAAAACTAAAAGCCTGATTATAAGACTACCCTATAGGAAAAAAGTTTAACTTGTATATATGTAAATTGCTTTTTAATATTTAATAAAAAATGTATATTATACAAATGCATTTCTTGTTTTTATTTGCTTTTATGTGCCAATGCGGCCTCTCTCCCGCTCCCCCAGCTGTCTTTCCCCCCCAGCGTTGTCTCTCTCTCCCCCTAAAACTTCTCTCTCTTGTCTCTATCTATCCCCCTCCTTCCCCTTGTCTGTGTCCCCCCCCCCTTGTCTGTCTGTGTCCTCCCCTCTCCCCCTCCCTTTGTCTCTCTCTATCCCCCCTCCCCTTTTATCTCTGCCCCCCTCCCTCCCCTTGTCTGTGTCTCCCCCCCCCTTGTCTGTCTGTCAATTTGAGGTCAGATTATAAGAAGCCCTCGAATGTAAGACGAGGAGGATTTTTCAGAGCATTTGCTCTGAAAAAACCCTCGTCTTATATTCGAGCAAATACGGTAAATTCGAGCATCACTCGAATTTACTGCCCAGGGATAAAAGCCTGACCTTTCCAGCCAAAGACATTGCAAAACGAGTCAGGGTGAAAACACCAGCTCACTGATCTATATTCCGTATCCCCACAGATCAGCGAGCAAATGGTCACTTACCGTTCCCTGATGGAGACCGAGGGAAGTACTGGGAGCTCCTCTTATCGGGACTGAAGAGTGGGCTGGTGGGAGGCTGGTCATACAGCGGCAGGGGTGGCAGACTAGGTTGTGGCTTAGGTAATGGGGACACCTGTTGAGGAAGGAAAACAAAAGAAAAATGACAATAATGGCTGTTAATAGATGTATTCCTTGATAAGCCGGCAAGTCGGGGGCAGAGTCTCACATACAACCAAGTGTATGAAGGTGATCTCCTATGTTGATCTTGAACACTGGTGATCTAGAGCACTGATGATCTAGAACACTGGTGATCTGACCTTAAGATGTATGTAAATAAATAACTTCTTGTTACAAGTGTTTTTTTTTTTATACATTTAAATAAAAAGTTATATTTTATTGAGTCCAATAAATGGCCTGTTTGTTATTTTTTGTGCAGTCAGTTTTTACAAGGGTTCATCTGTCCCCCCCCCCCGCATTTATTCCAGGGTCTTCTCTCCTTTAATTATAGCAGTTATCTATGTGCTAATTAACCAGGGCCAAGTACGACGAAAAAAAAAAAAAGGCACAGTGAGTACCTGAGCTTCTCCCATCCATTGGGAGTCCCCGTTTTCCGATCCAGAAAGCTCCTCCACCAAAACAGAGGGGAAAACTCCGATCCGAGAGTTGAACTCCCCCTCCCAGAAACCATCGTCATCCTGGTTCTCTTTATTGAGGATTCGGATAATGGCGCCTTCCGGGAAAGACAGCTCGTCTTCTGTCTGCGCATCGTAATCATAAAGTGCTTTCACGAAGCAAACTGGAGAGAGAGAGAGAGAGAGAGAGAGAGAGCAGACAGTAAGTGTCAAAACAAGGGGCAGCATCAGACGACGGTCCTATCAATATGGCAAGTAAGGTCTAGAAATCAGATGAGCTCCAGCACCTCCTCTGTCTGGTCAATAGAGGGCGCTGGTAGGTAACGCTCTAGAAAAGAACTAGACTTGGCTGTAAGAATCTAAGGAGCGGTTTTAAACAGAGTCAGTTCTACCGAGCTTCTATTCTGAATCTTGTTCATGGTTTTAATATAAAAAGTTTTATAAAATATATACAGTTCGCCTGTAGTTTTACTTTGAAAATAATTTCAGCAGGGCTTCTGAATTCAGTCCTGGCTTGGAGAAATAGGCGGGACTGTTGCTGTGGTAACAGCATTAACTTTATAACACATTATTTGCTGGGTAAAGGAAAAGTTTACATGCTTATCCCTCCAGGAACATCAACCCAGTAGCAAAATCTTTCGAAAAGACATACCTTACCAACAAGACAATATCGCAAAGAAAAATATTAAAGAGAATGTGTGCTCTCCAACTAGTAACTTTCTTGAGTGAGCAAGTCTCACCTGTTTTAAGTTATTTTTTTGTACTGAATATTTGAACCTGTCATAGCATTCTGTACCTTGTTATGACATCATAGATGCCCCTGCTCCGCCCTGCGAAAAACACAATCTGTATTTTTCTAAGCCAGCTACTTAAAGCGTAGGTTTCATGACCCAAATTGAGTAATTTACCATTGGCGTCCCCGTTCATGCTTCCGGAGACCATCTCGGCATCGTTTGAGTTGCTGGACGTGTGAGATCGGCTATCCAAGGCCGCCAGAGACTGGAGCATGCTCAAGAGACTATTGGACGTTGGAAACTGGAGATATTTTTCGGGGACGTAACCCACCTGTCCAGATTTATTTCTTGCCTGACGGAAGGGTAGAGATCAAGACTTTATGCAACAGAAGACATGGGAAACAGCTCAAGTAGATACAGAAAATATGTTAGTACAAAAAGTTCATTTTTTCCTATTCAAAAAAAATCTTCCTTTTTCCTTTGATATAGGCCCACTTTGGGACAACTAGCTGGTGATTGCCGATGTATTAAACTTTTACTGGAGAATTTCTAACACACTATGGGAACATTCATTTCACAAATCTGTCAGCTTTGCTCTGGGAGGGGGGGGGGGGGGGGGAACAATCTGAATGTATCAACATCCACAGCTGAAGCAGAAGAGAGACGAGAATCTCAATGGATGATTAAGCTTTTTCACATCGGCAGCAAAGCAAAACTTTTAAAATGGAAAGCGACTGCTTAAATCAAAAAGCTATTATCTTGAATATGTTCTGAAGGGTTAAAAAGAAAATGTATATGCATTTAAGTCACATGCAGTGACCATTGATTTGGGTTCATTCCCACTTGAACGCTACTCCCCCCACCCCCCCCCCCCCCCTCCTATATTTGCAGTTGCTGTCAGAACTTGAGGGACAGTCCTATTTTTTTTTTGGGAATTCTGTCCCCGTCAAATTTTTTCTGGAGGTTACTTATTCTGTAACATTTACTACATATTTAAATATTTCTACATATTTTTTTTTTGAATCTCAAGCTGATCAGTATGGGAGTAAGAGAATAAAGGAGGGTATTGGATCCTTCATTGCTACACACAGAATAGTACCTTGGTTCTCTCTTCCGAGTTCGTATAATAATAATAATATACAATGTATACCTTCACCCAGTCTTCCATGTCTCCATCTTCAATTACTTCCAGCATTTCATTATCCTCTATAGTCAATTCATCAGGCTGAGATGCCTACGGAAAGGAAAGATCTAATGATCACGTTGGCTCACCATTCCCATTTAATATTACCGTACATATGTGTTAGGGTATAGTGCTTAGAATAAGAGGAAAGGAAGATGCCCAGTCTGGTTGCCTTCATAATACATATCTTCTACTCCCTACACAGACACATAGACACATTTGGAAGTCACACTGATTAGGGGCAGTTTCTCCTCGAATTTTTTCTGTATGCACAGTTTCAAGTATGCATGTTGTTAGTATTTGTGGCATCCACTTATTTTTACTTTCAGTGACATCCAATAAGGAGGGGCTTGGAGAAGTTTATTTTTGTTTACGTTTCTAAATATAGACGTTTTGTTTTTCATGCACTGCCCCTTTAAGTAATTTGTCAGGATTATGCCTCTCCAGGACATTCTTGCTCTGAACACAATAACTTTTTTGTTTGTAAAAAAAAAAAAAAAAAAAAAATACAAAAAACAGCCTACAAATTACGGTTACCCTCTTGGTCACAGAAAATGTTTGGCTCTATTGCACCTTGCAAGGATGTCCACTAATCCCCTTCTTCATCTGAATACAAACATTCTTATTGTAGCCAGCATTGTGGCATTTGTCAATCAAACATACATTAAAAAATGAAGAAATGTTCAGTCTGGGACTAGGGATTTATTCATTAAAGATGGAATTTCAAACTTAAGGCCAAAATAGTCTAGCCATTCAGCTAGACTTCAAACTCTGCTACTTTGGCCTTAAGTTTGAGTTCCCTTCAATTCGCCGTTTCATGAATAAATTCCATATGCCATAATAATGTAAAAAAACATGTCTACAATGCTCTTCTTTTCCAAATAGAATTTAATTGAAAACTATACTTTTTCTTTTTTTAAATAAGAGGTCTTTAAATCCGACCATTGTAAGATTAAGGGCTTTACTCATGAAAGGGACAATTGCAGGGAATCAAGAAGGCAATTTCAAACTTGAGGATAAATAGTTTGAAAAATTCTCCCATTCAGCTTTGGTCCTTCTCCCACACGCCAGGTGGAGCTGGGTCTGCCTTAAACAGAAGCTCCATTAAGCGTCAAGGGATTACACATTATGCATTTCTATTAATTTTCATCTCTGTTTAATCTACACACAGATATCTGGTTTGCAGCTTTTTACTAATCCTCACACTAATATCTGTAGCATTTGGCCAGGAGCCTGGGAGATAAAACGTAGCAATTAAACTAAACTTGCAATGTGCATATACCTGCATCATACAGGAGTAGGGTTGCCACCTGGCTGGTATTTTACCGGCAGGCCGGTAAAAAATTGGCATCAGGCCAATGTTAGGTCTATGGAGACAGTACCAAGGCCAGTAATTTTTTGAAGAAAAGGGGGCCAACCCTACACAGGAGCCAGCTGTCTAGCTAAGGTTGCCAGATTGGGATAAGAATTTTTAAAGTTCTCCAGATTAAAAGGTAAAATTAAGTAAAACATCCAGTTAGTGTATTACTTGTACCCTAAGCAACCAACCCTCTCAATCACACTTTCTGAATTAAGACAGGTGTCTTGCTATTAACTTGAAAAGATTTTAGCTTAACTCCACCTACTGTCAGCGTATGAAGGATAACATAGGCATACAGCTGTATGGTCGGCCATTTTCATGCTGTGCTGCAGAATGTAACATTCACACGACTTCAGAGGGAAACCAATTCATTTCCTTTTGTTCCATCAGTTCCCCCTGTATTCTCTTGCGTTGTACATTTTTCAGGGGAGAATGTAAAAGTTATAGGTGTAGATCAAACAAATGAACCTATCTGGCAGCCTTAGCTGCACAACTAGCTCCTGTATAATGCAGTTATATGCACATTGCAAGTTTGGTTTAATTGCTGCTTTTTATTTCACAGGCTCCAGGCCAAATGCAGGAGAGAGAGAGTGAGGATCAGTTAAATGCTGCAAAAAGGATATCTGCATATATGCACACATTTCTAATGATTCAACTTTAATCCATTAGCACCTAATGGAGCTGTTGTCCTTAAGGAAAACCCTAAAAATGCCATTTTGTCCCCAGTGACAGAGGCCAAAACCCAATCAGGATCATTACAGACTTAAAACTTTTTTTGTTCACTTTGAGCTTCGGTTACATTTACCCTGTCAGACCAAAGTGGTCTCATCTGACAGAGGGGCACGGCATAAGTGATTCCTATGTCATCCTATAGGCGTTCAAGCCCTGTATTTGAGCATGACGTGAAGTTGTTGATATACAGAGGGCCATGTACTAAAAAAAAAAAACGCAAATATATTTTATGTGCAAAACTATTTTTGCGCTTTGTACGTGTAAGTGTACTAAACACTTAACACTCCAATAGCACACACGTGCAAATTGCGAATAAAAACACGGATATTTGCGAATAAAAACATGCATAATTGCTAAAATCGAATAATATTTATGCCTCTTTTGATAGCGCTCGCTAAAAGCTGGTGTCATTTTCACACGCAAATAAGAATTATGTTTCACGAAATACTCGCAAAGCTCTTTGGCGTGCGCAAATATAATCGCAATTTATTAGCGCAACCGGAAAAATGCACGCTAAATAAAAATAAACGGAAGAGGCGCAAATCGGGGAAAAAAAGCGCAGAATGTTACAAATAGACGCAAATTGCTCCTTACTCATGTTTTAGCTACTTTTTTCCCCCACTGCACTTGTTTAGTACACCTAAAAATAATAGGTCATTGTCCAATCAGAATTGACGATTTAACTTCTTTTAGCCAACATAACCCCCCAATTAATGCCCGGATATCTACTGCAAAAGGACGGCCAAAGCTTTATTCCTTGTTATATACTAATAGGAGCCTTTTACAAATACAATAACAGATATACAAAAGTAAAAATAAATATATATATATATATATATCTCCTTTTAACACCCAGAGACTCTGGAATGATAAAAGCTGACCTAACATGGAAGATGACCTGAATATATTTACTCACTATACTAAATTCCATCGGTACCCATGTGACTTTCCAAGTACATTCTGTCCAGTATACTCGGTTCTGGTACTGTGGCATTGGTTGCGCAGACACATATACACGTAATGTTACTCGGCCCTCATTCTTTATGCCGCTGAGAACTGGATTAACCAGTTATGAAGGGCTGAAGAACATGGGTATGGCCTCAGTACTGGGCTATCGATACACAGCCCCCTCTATACATCCAGGGAAGGAGCACATCAGATGTCGGAGGACAATGCCGACTGACTGCTCTCTGTTGTCTGTCTGGCCAAAGAGACCCGTGAGAAAAGCGGCAGATAAACCTCAATTCATACAGAGGGAAATTCGAACCTTGTAGGAATAGATGACTTTGCAGGTCAAAGGGTAATTCCTCAGCGTGCCAGATGGGCTGGAGCTACTGTCGTCGAAGGCGTCCATGCTGTCTTCCAGTTCCTCACTCTCGTCCCTGTCTGTGTCGGCGTTCTCCTGTGGGAAGATAGAGAAGACACAGGACAAGGCAGGAGTTACAAGAGTAAAAAGCCGGAGTGGGTATAAATATGGCAGAGTAGAGAAGGAGCCAGGCCACGTCCTTGTGATGGGGATAGCACAATGAGAAGGGACTCACTCAACCAAAACAATGTTTATATAATAATAAAAAAATCATCTGTACATTGTGTTTTAGCAGAAATCCGTGTTTTAAATGTGTCTGTATTTCCTTCTGTCTATGACTTTACCTGTAAGTAGTTAATTTGCATATCAAGGTACCGGTGAGGTTATTGACAGGAGAAAGAACAAACGCATTTAAACCATATTTTTCTCTTAATGTATCTATTTTCCTGCATTTCTGCTAACACAACATGTGCATCATTTATGATAATTTTTGTATTTTCTATATTTACAGTATGAAAAAATATTTAGTTGACATTTTAGAAGTAAAGAGGACACCCTTTCAGGGATAGACTTCCCACCTTTCTTTTAAAAAAATTAGACTTAGCATTGCCTCCATAGACATAGCCCTGCCTCCATACACATAGCATTGCCTCCATAGACATAGCCCTGCCTCCATACACATAGCATTGCCTCCATAGACATAGCCCTGCCTCCATACACATAGCAATGCCTCCATAGACATAGCCCTGCCTCCATACACATAGCATTGCCTCCATATACATAGCCCTGCCTCCATACACATAGCATTGCCTCCATAGACATAGCCCTGCCTCCATACACATAGCATTGCCTCCATACACATAGCATTGCCTCCATACACATAGCATTGCCTCCATACACATAGCATTGCCTCCATAGACATAGCCCTGCCTCCATACACATAGCATTGCCTCCATAGACATAGCCCTGCCTCCATACACATAGCATTGCCTCCATACACATAGCATTGCCTCCATACACATAGCATTGCCTCCATACACATAGCATTGCCTCCATAGACATAGCCCTGCCTCCATACACATAGCATTGCCTCCATAGACATAGCCCTGCCTCCATACACATAGCATTGCCTCCATAGACATAGCATTGCCTCCATAGACATAGCATTGCCTCCATACACATAGCATTGCCTCCATAGACATAGCATTGCCTCCATAGACATAGCATTGCCTCCATAGACATAGCCCTGCCTCCATAGACATAGCCCTGCCTCCATAGACATAGCCCTGCCTCCATAGACATAGCATTGCCTCCATAGACATAGCATTGCCTCCATAGACATAGCATTGCCTCCATACACATAGCATTGCCTCCATACACATAGCGTTGCCTCCATAGACATAGCATTGCCTCCATAGACATAGCCCTGCCTCCAGACATAGCCCTGCCTCCATACACATAGCATTGCCTCCATACACATAGCATTGCCTCCATAGACATAGCCCTGCCTCCATACACATAGCATTGCCTCCATAGACATAGCATTGCCTCCATACACATAGCATTGCCTCCATACACATAGCATTGCCTCCATAGACATAGCATTGCCTCCATAGACATAGCATTGCCTCCATAGACATAGCCCTGCCTCCATAGACATAGCCCTGCCTCCATAGACATAGCCCTGCCTCCATACACATAGCATTGCCTCCATACACATAGCATTGCCTCCATACACATAGCATTGCCTCCATACACATAGCATTGCCTCCAAAGACATAGCATAGCCTCCATGCACATAGCATTGCCTCCATGCACATAGCATTGCCTCCATGCACATAGCATTGCCTCCATGCACATAGCATTGCCTCCATGCACATAGCATTGCCTCCATGCACATAGCATTGCCTCCATACACATAGCATTGCCTCCATAGACATAGCACTGCCTCCATACACATAGCATTGCCTCCACAGACATAGCAATGCCTCCATACACATAGCATTGCCTCCATACACATAGCATTGCCTCCATACACATAGCATTGCCTCCATACACATAGCATTGCCTCCATACACATAGCGTTTCCTCCATAGACATAGCACTGCCTCCACAGACATAGCATTGCAACAGATAAAAATACAGACTGGGTGGCAACCTTACCTGGCAGTAAGAGATAAACCACCATAAACTGACTTAAATCTTTTTATTGTTATAATTTTGTTTTAACACTTTAATGTAGAGGGCACACAGAAATGAGGTCACTTTTCTAGGTAAAGGTTCGGAGTCTAGCCTATTCTGTTTTTGTACTGATGTTAAACCTGTACATTTTGAGAAACGCACAAAATAAAAGACTGTAAAGAGAAATATGATCTTAATAATTGCAATCAAACTGCAGCTTCTAACGTATCAGAAACTAGAATGAATTAAACACAAACCAGTGCACTTCCAACACAAACCAGTGCACTTCCAGCACAAAAAAGTGCTCGTTCAGCACAAAAAAGTGCTCGTCCAGCACAAAAAAGTGCTCGTCCAGCACAAAAAAGTGCTCGTCCAGCACAAAAAAGTGCTCGTCCAGCACAAACCAGTGCACGTCCAACACAAACCAGTGCACGTCCAACACAAACCAGTGCACGTCCAACACAAACCAGTGCACTTCCAGCACAAACCAGTGCACGTCCAACACAAACCAGTGCACGTCCAACACAAACCAGTGCTCGTCCAACACAAACCAGTGCACGTCCAACACAAACCAGTGCACTTCCAGCACAAACCAGTGCACTTCCAGCACAAACCAGTGCACTTCCAGCACAAACCAGTGCACGTCCAGCACAAACCAGTGCTCGTCCAGCACAAACCAGTGCTCGTCCAGCACAAACCAGTGCTCGTCCAGCACAAACCAGTGCTCGTCCAGCACAAACCAGTGCTCGTCCAGCACAAACCAGTGTACGTCCAACACAAACCAGTGTACGTCCAGCACAAACCAGTGCACGTCCAACGCAAACCAGTGCACTTCCAACACAAACCAGTGCACTTCCAACACAAACCAGTGCACTTCCAAAACAAGGAAGGCATTATATATATATAAAAAATCAATTTCCTTGGAGAGGTTCTAGAAAGTGTCTAAATGGCTTTGGTTTCCATGGAGACTGCTCCACTTTTAGAACTTTGCTCCAGAATGATGTTTTATAAATAACTCCCTCGCCTGTTATACATCATCTGCCCCATTATTTCTGCATAATCCTCCTAGAAAGTGTCGGCAGATAAGACCCCTGATCTGTCCATATCTCTACCGGTTGTGAAATCCTCATACCTTATCTCGTGACAGTGCACATGCTAAGCACATACAGGCAGAAACTCCGTAGCACATATAGGACGTGGTAAGAGTGGTGTTAGCGGTCAAACACAAAACACCTTAAATTCTGGATATTTTTTTTTTTTTTTTTTTACCATTTGCAATTGTGTAAACGATTTTTCAAGTTAGAAAAGGTTTTTTTTTTTCCTTCTTCAATTTTTTGCCATCATCTTTTATGATCTTGTTTTGTAGCAAATTATAATGATATGATGAAAACAATGGTGTCCCTTTTTATGTCGATAAAAACAATATATAATTTTGGTTTGGTGGGTACATTACATGAAAAAAGAAGAAAGTTACAGCTAAACACAAACACAGCAGAAATGTTAAAACAGCCCATGTCACCAAGAGTAAGACGAGGTCAAAAAGTAATGTCACTAAGGGGTAAAGACGCAGTTGAGAAGACATGCAATCACAATTTGCTCTGGGCACAGAGGGGGCTATTCACTAAAAGGTGAGTTGAATATTTCGTCTTATTATTAATTTAGTTATACATTGTGCAGGGACGATCTTGTGAGTTTACTTGGCAGGAGAAGCTCTCCAGATTTGCACCTGCACAATGTATAGATAAAATGTTCATCTCCCTTTTAGTGAATAGACCCCAAAGAATCAACTCTTTATTAACAACTCTATATAGGTAAAAAAAAACTAAAAAACTTGCAAATATAAAGTATTATGAAGACCTCCCAATAAGCTTTCCAGAAATCAGAAGATTGCTAGATTGCAATTATCTTATGTCTAATTAAAAGTTTGCTTCACTTCTAGAGTTTACAGCAAAAACGAATCAATTAAAGAATAAAAATAAAGTACCTTACTGAACCTTCTTGGCTCCGTGAGGCTCTACCAGGCGGCGGCCATGTTTAGAATCTTGTGTCATACTTCCTTCATTTGACCCAAGATGAATGAAAATCTGACCAAACATTCTAAAGATGTCCGCCCCCTGATACGGCTACACAGAGTCAAAAGGGCTCAATAAGGAGCTCAATATAGATGTTTGAAAGATTGGCAATTTGGAAAACAAATTTGGATATTCACAAAAACCCCCATCCAATTTCCCAGAACACAAGGGAGAGGAGCCCAAAGTGTATGGAGTTACGTGACACAATGTGACCCCTATCTTGAATCTCCAGCCTAAAGATAGGTTCAACCTTTTTACTATTCCTAGCGCTCGTTTCTTCACATTTAGGCATTATATGTCTCTTAATGATGACAACTAGTATTTCTTAAAAAAAATGATGCCACCCTAATATTATATATATATATATATATATAGACATACATAGTTTAAACGCAATGCAGAGCACTATGTATAGCCCGTTGTAATTACGAGACAGACCTGAATTTGATAGGACCCGCCCCCCCCAAAAAAAACAGGACTGTCCCGACAAATTCAGGACCGTTGGCAACCATTAAAATGTTAAAAAGAAAGGGCTCATTTTCTCCAGTCTTCCTGACACAAGTGAAAGCGTTGAACGGTAATTACGCTTGGCTTCCCGCTCAGTTTTTTTTTTTTTATTTACATTTCCACAGACAATGTGCTGGTTAATTGCGTGTCAACGGCTGAAGCGGGAATTTTCTAATACAAGGAGCGAGGATTTTATTACCTGCCGTCTAATTTATTACTATCCACAAACCAGGCCATTAACTCGTAATGGCTTCAAATTCCTAATTTTAAAAGGGGTAATCACCCAGTAATAGATTTAAAACACATTCAGCAGTGTGGGAAACCCCTTGTTTGGGGGAAAGTGAACTCCCCTGTAGTTTTATAGCTTGATCTCTAAATTCCAATTACTGTTAAAAAACACATTACAATTTAATCAAAAGAAAAACACTTTTTTTTTTTTTTTTTTAACGGTTTCAAATCCATTCGTGCAACAGAAGGTGTCCTCACTTGCAAATGTATTTAAATTTGCCTTTATATTCTCATTATATTCCTGTATAACCTCAAGTGATGAGGGTCAACATTTTTTATATATATAAATATTTTTTTTTTTTTTAAAGGACAACTTTTTACTAAAGTTCTGATTTAAAGATGGCATCAAGTGTAGGCATTTTAAATAGAAATGTTTTAATGAAAGGATACAAACAAAGTAGCCTTATTGAGCCCTCTTATCAGCTCATAGCTGATCAGGGGGCAGACATGTTGTTTAGAATCTTGAGACGGATGAAGAAGGATCTGACCCAAGATTCTAAACAACATGGCCGCCCCCTGACAGAGCTAGAAGCAGACAAGGGAACTCTAAAAAAAAATAAAAAAAAAAAAAAAAAAAAATTTTGTGTTCTCTCATTAAAGAATTTCTAAACATGATGCAATCTTTCAATTAAACACAACGTTTTTCTGCCGACAGTTGTCCTTTAAGGCTTGCTGTACATTCCGTTACCGCAGTTTAAGTATTTCCCTCTAATGTATTGTTCATATACATAAAGCAGCAGCCCCTGCCACACTGAGCAGATGGTACAATTACTGCAGTAGGAATTCTCTGCCACCTGCCATATTATAACCAACCAAAAACAAACAAACCCCCAATGCACTCTGGATTTATTGGGCCTGTTAGTTTGGGGACAACCAGCCCATTAGATGGGTGACAGGGACATTGCTCATTTTGTAGGACTATAATATACCAGTGCAGGTCTTTTCTTTGTCCCAGAATCCTCTATAATTACATGTACAATTAAAGCTCACTAAAAGCTTCCTCTGCATCACCTGGGACAGGGGAAAGATACAAATCAAAAAGACCTGCCCCTGCTTTACTGACTTCTTAAAGGGACGGTACCACCTAAACATTGTTTTTACTGTGTAGGTAGAGCATAACACATTATCGACAATGATCTATACATTGTGTTAGCAGAATTGAAAGTAAATGCATACATTAGGAGAAAAAAAATGTGTTTGAAATGCGTCTGTGGTGTCTTCTGTTGATGACATCACCTGTGGCTTGATTTGCAAATGAACCATTTTTCAATGGGGAATGTGTAATTTGCACACAGTGCCACAGGTGATGTCATAAGCAGGAGACTCCACAGACATTTTAAAATTCTTCGTGTTTTGTTTAAAAGCTATTGCTAATTAAGTAGGGAACAAAATAAGCACTAGTACAGTGATTTCATCAGTTATGCAAAATAGTCTGTCAATATGACTATAACTGCTTTATTAACGGCTGAATGACCAATAGGGGGAGTACCAGTATCTGTTGAGTGAAGGCCACACCCAGGAAGAGAATCTCCTAGTGCTAAGCCTCTCCTGCGCATATCTAGACTAAATCCTGTGGTGTGGACGCATTCCCCACCAAATAGTTTATTACACAGAGCAGTGGATGCTCTGTAATTTGTGAGCTGACATTTGGCTACGTTATATCTAAAATTAATGGGAACACACTATTGTAAGAAATAAGGACTGTATGTGATCCTCCTCCCTTCCTCTTCCTACTGATCACTCCCAATATATAAGCAAAATATTTAATATCGTAATTTTAACTCCTAACACTGTATGATTCAGTACTTTCAGACCCTAGCAGTCAGTAGACAGGAGCTAGTTAGCAGGATGTGAGTGTACGGAGCTGGGGACTATACCAAGTGAGTGGAGCCATTATTCAGCACTGTAGGAAGGCACGCCCAGCGCTCATTCTCCAATTCTTCCATCACCTGATTCAATGCACTTTTTAGCCACGTGTCCACGGAGACGCCGATTTGCCGTAAGAGATTGAGACGAGCTTCGGCTTTCAACTTCGTGATCTGGTCAGAAAAAAAAAAGAGGGAGAAAAAGATTTAGAGGGGGGAAAAAAAATGAGTTTTACCACATTACTTACTATAATAAAAGTTGTATTATGTCTAAAAATAGTTAATTTGCATCGGAGGTCAACTTGCTAAACCCAAACAAAGGAAGGAAGGTCTCACAATGTTCAAATCAATTTTAAAAGAGGAACTAAACCCTCTAGAACAGGGGTGTCCAACTGGGGCCCCTCCAGCTGGTTCTGAGCTACAAATACTATATAGTGATCTGCTAAAGCCAGTGAGGAATTATGGGATTTGTAGTTCAGCAGCAGCTGGAGGGCCAAAGTTGGACACCTAGACATCTTTCAATCACACAGAAAACATCTTCTGTGCGATCAAAAAGAACATCGAAGGCTGTTATTGAGAATCCTGCTAGGGTATTTGGGTTCTTCTGGAGGTCAAACAGGTGCTTCCAGGCTGCCATGTTGGTTTGAGTGCTGTCCGTGATCTGGTAGAGCTTAATGGTGCTCGGCGTCTAGGACGCGGAGGGAAAGAGAGGGTCGGGTGAATGTGATGTGGGCCACACTGGAACTGCATCACACACATCTCAGAAAAAAGAAGCCAGTTAGAACCTAGGCCTGGCAGGTATCAGTATTCTAGGGGAAAATGATACAATATGCCCACTGTGCCAAGTGAAAAATAACTATATATCTATATACACATATTCTGTATACACAGGCCTTTGGGTCCCTGGTAAGTAATGCAACTGCAATTGTAAGCGAGTGTTCCCCACCTTCCATTTTGTTTGTTTGTGTATGTTAAAAACAGAAAGAGGTAGAACAATTTTTAAAGTCCTTTATGATGGTGCAGAGAAGATTTCGGATACCTCCTGGCCTGTGGCAGACTGGTAGGTATGATAACTTGCTCATATGTTGCAAGTTGAGAGGACATATAAAATCTGGTATTCAGCATAAAAAAAAAACCTCCATGAAAGCCCTCTCTCTCTCTCTCTCTCTATTATACCGCGTGTAATCCAGAAGCCTGGCTGTGCTGATTACACAGTTCTTTCAATGTCTGGTGTATCTAGAGGATTTACTGGAATTACAGAGACAGATGGCACGTTAGCTACGTCTGCAAAGCATTCGAGAAACAGGAAAGATTTCTGGAATATTTACTAATTTATCAGATTTATTATTATTATTATTATTTTACCGGGCAATACATTTATTAATCAGAGGCAAGTCATAGACAATAATAAAATAAGTGAAGCAGGTATCAATACTACATTGTTTTAATCACTTAAAAGGGCAGTATCGCCTATTTATATTCTGTTGCGATGTGCCTCGTGTATGTGAAATTTTGGTAAAATGACTAAATTTAGTGGCTTCCAATAAGGAGGGTCTTGGAGACACATGGGAAGACTATGTTGCTATAGTAACAGTAATAACTATTACACTTTATAAGTAGTTCTAAGGGGATAGTGAAAGTCGCGGGGAAATAAAATGATAAGACAAAGTTGTTTCTTTAAGTGATGTAGCATTTAACTTATAAACAAATCTAACGATACAGCAGGTGGCCCTGGCCCGGGAACTCTGAACTGTGGGGATCGGACAGGGGAGATACAAGAGTGAAATCACTGGGGTAGAAAAAGTGGGATTTTTTTTTTTCCCCAAGTCGGCTGTCTTGGTCTAAAGTTTTTATAACCCTAGTCAGTTCCCTGGTTAGTGAATAAGACAAGCTGAGTGAGATTGAAAGGAAAGAGGTCAACTCGATCCCATGGGAAAATCCAAAGAGCCATCAAGCGAGGAGTCCAGCAGATGTTGGATCACACACTGTATCCATGTGCATTGCTCACAGACCAGTTGGGAATTCTCATTCATTCACACTGCATTCCTTCACTCCATCAGGTCTGGTTATAATGTAACCTGCTCGCTGGAGCATAGACTCCCCATTACTAAACCAAGGAAAGGACTGGCAAAGAGGGCAGACGTGCTGTATTTCAAAAGGTATTCGTGTAAACCACATTTATGGAAAAATAGATGTACTTATCGATGTACATCCACTGTGTAAATACATTTGTACAGAAAACCCAAGGTCAAAATATTAAAAAGGATCTAACTCTTATTTGGAGTGGAAATTTAATCCCAAAATAGGATTTATAGTGCAGAAAAAAAATCAGTCCATTGTTTTAAAATGTGTCTGTGTGGCCTTCTCCTTAGATCATCAATTTGTGGTACGGTATACAAACGAGCTAGACAATGGGGGATCATACAGATACTATTCTAGGACGTTCCCTTTAAAATGCAATAGACACACCACAAAAGCTCATCTCTGACTGCATGGACCAGTTACACAGGCAATCAGTGTAAGTCTACGTGGTGCTGACCGCGAAGTAAAACCGATGGACAAAAACGACCTTTTGGGACAGTGTGAGTCATTTTTCCCATGTTCCCTTTAAGACCCAATTACCCTAATTTACCACATATCCTTCACCCCCCCCCCCCCCCCCACAAAAAAAAAAAAATATATCCCTTCACTTCTCCTTTCACAACAGACTTGGCCATATTCGGATTTTGGCATTTTTCTTTTACGATAAAAACATAAAAATAAATTACAGGGGGTTTTCTGGGTCTACAAAAAAAGGGGAAGAAATAAAAAAAAAAAGATATTAAAAAGGACAACGTGTAGAAGCCCGAGTGAAAAATTTAATGCCCCTAGTATGGGGATAAACTGGCAAGGACTTGTGACATGCTTCCCTGGGAATCCGGTAGCCTGGTCTGGTCGGCGACAGACTCTCTATGCCAGTGAAGAGAGAAACCACTCGTTTTTACATGGGATCAAGAGGGGGGGGGGGGTCTTATAAGGACTGTGTCAAATATGCTTATACTGTGAGTGCAGAGGAAAAAGCAAACTGAAAAATGATCTCTATTGTTTTAGCAGAATTGCAAGTAAATGTATGAAATAAGAGAAACATATGTTTTAAACATGTGGAGTCTCCTGCTTATGACATCACCTGTGGCACGCTATAAAACAAATTCTCCTAATTTAGACATTTGCTTGCAATTTTGCGAATACAATGTAAAGATCATTTTCAATCTACTCATGCTCTACTTGCACAGTAAAAAAAGCATGTTTAGGTGACACAGTCCATTTAAAGGTCAGCAAAAAATAAAAATAAAAAGTTGTTTAATGGAACCACTGCATCAATGTTTTAAGAAGAAAATAAAGCACTGTAGTGAGTAGTGTGGAGCGAACCCGAACCGCACTGTTCGGGTTCGTACCAGACATTACTGTGTGCGTGCCACGAACCCGGACATTTCACTCTATGTCCGTGTTGGAGTTCGAGGTTCGGCTATAAACCGAAAGTCATTCGGTTTATAGACTTTCGGTTTATAGAATAGCCAATAGCATTACATGTATTCTATAAGCCGAAAGTCTATAAACCGAACGACATTCTGTTTATAGACTTTCTTTTTTTAGAATAGCAATAGCATTACATGTATTCTATAAGCCGAAAGTCTATAAACCGAATGTCTTTCGGTTTATAGACTTTCGGTTTATGGAATACATGTAATGCTATTGCTATTCTATAAACCGAAATAGAGTCCCCAATCATAAGAATAGGTCAATTGAAAAATTCTGGCTACCTCCTCCTCCAGCGCCGCTTCCACCTACACCGCCACGGTCACCGCCTCCTCAACCGATGGGTCACTTAGTATAAACTGAAAGAGAATACCCTGCACTCCAACCCTCTCTCAAATGGATAATTCTGTTGATCCTCCTGGCAGCCATGCTTTAGATTTAGATTTATGTTCTTCCAAAACTAAAATCAAAGATTCCATCTAGTGGTATTTTATGGCTCAGCTGTGTTTTTAATTTGTATGTATTTTATGTTATTTGAAGTTATTTCCCGATCCATATTTGCTTGCAGGGCACTTGTCCTACTCTTATCCCCATTTTACTTCCTTTTGCAGCCCTCTAGCCCTTTCCAGGACTTTTTTTTAGAGGCATTTTAGTGGCCAAACTTTTGTGTCCCCATTGACTTCAATGGGGTTCGGTGTCAAGTTCGAGCCCGAACCCGGACTTTTTTCCGAACTTCGGTCGAACCTCTCGAACCCGAACATCCAGCTGTCCGCTACAACTCTAGTAGTGAGTCCTCTACACTTGTATAGCTCTAGCAGGGGGCGGACATGTTGCTTAGAATCTTGGGTCAGGTAAAGGAAGATCTTACCAAACATGTCCGCCCCCTGATAGAGATCTATGGAGCAAAGAGGGACCAGTAAGGTACTTTATTTGTATTCTTCCACTAAAGCATTTCTTTTTAAAATGCCTGCACTTGATCCATCTTTCTGCAGTCATACTTTAAACCTTTGTTTTGTCTCTATTCCAGCTAAAGTGGTTAAATCAGCCGGGTCATAGTAGAAGAAAAAACAAATTAGAAACAATTAGAAAGACCATATGAAAAGAAAAAAAAGAAACCAAGTTTCAAGCTGTGTTTTGTACAGCAACAATTGAACAAAAAAAAACACCACATCCCCTTTTCGGTAATTACAGATAAACATACAGAGCAGCACTTGTCCCCGTGTTTTAAAAGGTTTTCTGTAAAGTTCATTGTTACAGACACAGAGATGGTCCTTTTGGCTCACTTCCCCCTTTCTCATGTACAATAACCAGACATTGCGGTATCTGTGGTCTGATGTTCTGTGGTCTGATGTTCTGTGGTCTGATGTTCTGTGGTCTGATGTTCTGTGGTCAGCACGCGCTCCCATAAGCCCCTGGGAATTCGGCACGTTCATTTCTCACTATATATTTATTTTTGAAAAGACTCAGGCGATACAACGACATGTCTCACTTCACGTATACACTTGATACACATCTTCATGTAGAACTTAAACCCTTAAACTCCGAAAGGCGCTAAAGAGCCATTAACTTTATAATGGACTTCAGCAGCATTGTATTATTAACTCCCGACGCGTTTATACATAACCCCGTATGTCAGTCACGGTAGAACTGGCGACTGGCTCAGCCTGTAAGGGAGAAGCAGGTAGGTTCTGGGTATCGGTGAAAGTGGGAAGTACCTTCCATTTAACCCCCCATACCCGGGCCATGTAAAAATCAGCTCTTGCATCTGTTCAAGACGTCAGCTATCTGTGTCCTGAAACAAACTCCACTGGAATAAACCATGTACCCCAAGTGTAGCACCAATCACCAAAGCCCCCTGAAAGTAAAACGCGTAGGACACAATTTCTGTGCATTGTACAGGGTGCCGCACGTTTTCTATTTGCATCTGTTAAAAATAAATAAATACAGTACAAAGAAGCCCTTTATGTAGCCCGAGAACAGGCGTTACCTCAGCTTTGCGGATACTTTCTCGCGTGTCTTCGATTTTTTGCTCCAGTTCGGCTCGGCCCTGCTCAGTGGTTGGCGCGGTCTGAGACTCAAGCTCATTGAGGGCCTGCGGGAAAAAAATAAAATGGGAAAGCCTGATGACATGGACGGAAAGGGCTAAACACACACACAAAATAAAACTTTTACGGCTGGCTGTCTCATTTATTATGGGACTGATAAATCCCAAAAAGATGATGATACCCACCTTTTGGGCACTTTCAATGCAAATATTTACATCTGTTTTGGAAAGAAAGACACATTTGTACAAAAAAAAGAGTACTATTTTGTACAAAATATCAAAATAATTTTAGAACAGGTCTAGAGCAGGTACTGTAGTATCAGAACTAACAGTGATGCTGGCTTAAAACACAAGAGTTTCCATGCTGACGTGTTCACTTTATCTTTGAATCAAAGATTACAAATAACCAATACAGTCTGCTGGGTGCTTTCTAAGCCAGCCACAGACTCTACAGGGCCTGAAGTTGGCTAGTAAGGTTAATTTCTTTGGAATTACTCTACTTAAGGGGACTGCTGCCCAAAACGCATCTTCCATATGTTAATGTATATTGATGTGATTTCAAAGTACTTTAAAATGCGTGTTTTACATTTTGCATTGCTTAAAATATAAAATACTTACAGCTAGATGAAATTGTAAAATTACAGCAGTTTGCAAGAGACCAGGACTGCCCACACTAGCTGAATAAAAGTCAATGACATTTTGCTTTTTTGCTGCAGGAACCAATGAGAATAATTTCATTCAATTGCATGGAATTTCCTGTCTCTATAGTGATGTCATCAGACTATGTGTTGCACTGTTAAGAGATCATACTGTGTACAAGAGCATATTTATCACAGTCCACACAATGTATTCAGTTCCAATAGCACAGGAAGTGACTAAATGAAACAAAACTTTATATCCTCAGTGTCTATATAATCAGTGCTGCCGCACCTGCAGTAAACATGCAGAGTAATCACTGGGGAGGGCTTGAGTCTAATATTAAAAATGTGATTTATAGAGAATGACTGCATCAAATCACACAGGGATAAAAGCCTGTGCATTATTCAAGCAGTGATCTTCATCTTGCACCAAAGTGAGTTTGGGGACTAGACTGTCCCTTTAAGTTTGGATTTCCTTAAGCATCCATTCAATGTCAACAGGATAATTGGTGTCCAGAGTCTCCATCATAGGACTTTATTAGGTACACGTTACCTTGACATAGGGGCTGAGAAGGGCAACAACATAGGGTGAAAAGTTCAGAAGGAGTTTACGCTTTGTGTAACTGTTTTTTATCTGATGTGATCTTGATTCTCTAACTACAAGATTTCTGAAAAGGTCATTAGAAAAAGAGGAAATTGGTGCAAAGAAAGTGGAGCAATCAACCATTACACTGGTTTCTATGGCGACTGCCCTAAATGTAGAATTTTGCCCCCAGATTGGCTCTTGTGTCATGAGAACTGATGGAGTCATACAGGTGTTGTTGAAGGAACAGCCAACCAAGGCTGGAAAAATAAAATGGACAATACTTCAATAGCGGTCATCCCCTCCTCAGGTGAACAGTACCAGCACTTTACATAACCTCTGAATGTGTCAGGACACTGACCTATATACATAACCTCTCAATGTGTCAGGACACTGACCAATATACATAACCTCTGAATGTGTCAGGGCACTGACCAATATACATAACCTCTGAATGTGTCAGGACCCTGACCAATATACATAACCTCTGAATGTGTCAGGACACTGACCTATATACATAACCTCTGAATGTGTCAGGACACTGACCTATATACATAACCTCTGAATGTGTCAGGACACTGACCTATATACATAACCTCTGAATGTGTCAGGACACCGACCTATATACATAACCTCTGAATGTGTCAGGACACTGACCTATATACATAACCTCTGAATGTGTCAGGACACTGACCTATATACATAACCTCTGAATGTGTCAGGACACTGACCTATATACATAACCTCTGAATGTGTCAGGACACTGACCAATATACATAACCTCTGAATGTGTCAGGACACTGACCTATATACATAACCTCTGAATGTGTCAGGACACTGACCTATATACATAACCTCTGAATGTGTCAGGACACTGACCTATATACATAACCTCTGAATGTGTCAGGACACTGACCTATATACATAACCTCTGAATGTGTCAGGACACTGACCTATATACATAACCTCTGAATGTGTCAGGACACTGACCTATATACATAACCTCTGAATGTGTCAGGACACTGACCTATATACATAACCTCTCAATGTGTCAGGACACTGACCTATGTACATAACCTCTGAATGTGTCAGGACACTGACCTATATACATAACCTCTGAATGTGTCAGGACACCGACCTACATACATAACCTCTGAATGTGTCAGGACACTGACCTATATACATAACCTCTGAATGTGTCAGGACACCGACCTATATACATAACCTCTGAATGTGTCAGGACACCGACCTACATACATAACCTCTGAATGTGTCAGGACACTGACCAATATACATAACCTCTGAATGTGTCAGGACACTGACCAATATACATAACCTCTGAATGTGTCAGGACACTGACCAATATACATAACCTCTGAATGTGTCAGGACACCGACCTATATACATAACCTCTGAATGTGTCAGGACACTGACCTATATACATAACCTCTGAATGTGTCAGGACACCGACCTATATACATAACCTCTGAATGTGTCAGGACACTGACCTATATACATAACCTCTGAATGTGTCAGGACACTGACCAATATACATAACCTCTGAATGTGTCAGGACACTGACCAATATACATAACCTCTGAATGTGTCAGGACACTGACCTATATACATAACCTCTGAATGTGTCAGGACACTGACCTATATACATAACCTCTGAATGTGTCAGGACACTGACCAATATACATAACCTCTGAATGTGTCAGGACACTGACCTATATACATAACCTCTGAATGTGTCAGGACACTGACCTATATACATAACCTCTGAATGTGTCAGGACACTGACCTATATACATAACCTCTGAATGTGTCAGGACACTGACCAATATACATAACCTCTGAATGTGTCAGGACACCGACCTATATACATAACCTCTGAATGTGTCAGGACACTGACCTATATACATAACCTCTGAATGTGTCAGGACACTGACCTATATACATAACCTCTGAAAGTGTCAGGACACTGACCTATATACATAACCTCTGAATGTGTCAGGACACTGACCTATATACATAACCTCTGAATGTGTCAGGACACTGACCAATATACATAACCTCTGAATGTGTCAGGACACTGACCTATATACATAACCTCTGAATGTGTCAGGACACTGACCTATATACATAACCTCTGAATGTGTCAGGACACTGACCTATATACATAACCTCTGAATGTGTCAGGACACCGACCTATATACATAACCTCTGAATGTGTCAGGACACCGACCTATATACATAACCTCTGAATGTGTCAGGACACTGACCTATATACATAACCTCTGAATGTGTCAGGACACTGACCTATATACATAACCTCTGAATGTGTCAGGACACTGACCTATATACATAACCTCTGAATGTGTCAGGACACTGACCTATATACATAACCTCTCAATGTGTCAGGACACCGACCTATATACATAACCTCTGAATGTGTCAGGACACCGACCTATATACATAACCTCTGAATGTGTCAGGACACTGACCTATATACATAACCTCTGAATGTGTCAGGACACTGACCTATATACATAACCTCTGAATGTGTCAGGACACTGACCTATATACATAACCTCTGAATGTGTCAGGACACTGACCTATATACATAACCTCTGAATGTGTCAGGACACTGACCTATATACATAACCTCTGAATGTGTCAGGACACCGACCTATATACATAACCTCTGAATGTGTCAGGACACTGACCTATATACATAACCTCTGAATGTGTCAGGACACCGACCTATATACATAACCTCTGAATGTGTCAGGACACTGACCTATATACATAACCTCTGAATGTGTCAGGACACTGACCTATATACATAACCTCTGAATGTGTCAGGACACTGACCTATATACATAACCTCTGAATGTGTCAGGACACTGACCTATATACATAACCTCTCAATGTGTCAGGACACTGACCTATATACATAACCTCTCAATGTGTCAGGACACTGACCTATATACATAACCTCTCAATGTGTCAGGACACTGACCTATATACATAACCTCTGAATGTGTCAGGACACTGACCAATATACATAACCTCTGAATGTGTCAGGACACTGACCTATATACATAACCTCTCAATGTGTCAGGACACTGACCTATATACATAACCCCTGAATGTGTCAGGACACTGACCTATATACATAACCTCTGAATGTGTCAGGACACTGACCTATATACATAACCTCTCAATGTGTCAGGACACTGACCTATATACATAACCTCTGAATGTGTCAGGACACTGACCTATATACATAACCTCTGAATGTGTCAGGACACTGACCTATATACATAACCTCTGAATGTGTCAGGACACTGACCAATATACATAACCTCTGAATGTGTCAGGACACTGACCTATATACATAACCTCTGAATGTGTCAGGACATTGACCTATATACATAACCTCTGAATGTGTCAGGACACTGACCTATATACATAACCTCTGAATGTGTCAGGACACTGACCTATATACATAACCTCTGAAAGTGTCAGGACACTGACCTACATACATAACCTCTGAATGTGTCAGGACACTGACCTATATACATAACCTCTGAATGTGTCAGGACACTGACCTATATACATAACCTCTGAATGTGTCAGGACACTGACCTATATACATAACCCCTGAATGTGTCAGGACACTGACCTATATACATAACCTCTGAATGTGTCAGGACACTGACCTATATACATAACCTCTGAATGTGTCAGGACACTGACCAATATACATAACCTCTGAATGTGTCAGGACACCGACCTATATACATAACCTCTGAATGTGTCAGGACACTGACCTATATACATAACCTCTGAAAGTGTCAGGACACTGACCTATATACATAACCTCTCAATGTGTCAGGACACTGACCTATATACATAACCTCTGAATGTGTCAGGACACTGACCTATATACATAACCTCTGAATGTGTCAGGACACTGACCTATATACATAACCTCTGAATGTGTCAGGACACTGACCTATATACATAACCTCTGAATGTGTCAGGACACTGACCTATATACATAACCTCTCAATGTGTCAGGACACTGACCTATATACATAACCCCTGAATGTGTCAGGACACTGACCTATATACATAACCTCTGAATGTGTCAGGACACTGACCTATATACATAACCTCTGAATGTGTCAGGACACTGACCTATATACATAACCTCTGAATGTGTCAGGACACTGACCTATATACATAACCTCTCAATGTGTCAGGACACTGACCAATATACATAACCTCTGAATGTGTCAGGACACTGACCTATATACATAACCTCTGAATGTGTCAGGACACCGACCTATATACATAACCTCTGAATGTGTCAGGACACTGACCTATATACATAACCTCTGAATGTGTCAGGACACTGACCTATATACATAACCTCTGAATGTGTCAGGACACTGACCTATATACATAACCTCTGAATGTGTCAGGACACCGACCTATATACATAACCTCTGAATGTGTCAGGACACTGACCTATATACATAACCTCTGAATGTGTCAGGACACTGACCTATATACATAACCTCTGAATGTGTCAGGACACTGACCTATATACATAACCTCTGAATGTGTCAGGACACTGACCTATATACATAACCTCTGAATGTGTCAGGACCCTGACCTATATACATAACCTCTGAATGTGTCAGGACCCTGACCTATATACATAACCTCTGAATGTGTCAGGACACTGACCTATATACATAACCTCTGAATGTGTCAGGACACTGACCTATATACATAACCTCTCAATGTGTCAGGACACTGACCTATATACATAACCTCTGAATGTGTCAGGACACTGACCTATATACATAACCTCTGAATGTGTCAGGACACTGACCTATATACATAACCTCTGAATGTGTCAGGACACCGACCTATATACATAACCTCTGAATGTGTCAGGACACTGACCTATATACATAACCTCTGAATGTGTCAGGACACTGACCTATATACATAACCTCTGAATGTGTCAGGACACTGACCTATATACATAACCTCTGAATGTGTCAGGACCCTGACCAATATACATAACCTCTGAATGTGTCAGGACCCTGACCAATATACATAACCTCTGAATGTGTCAGGACACTGACCTATATACATAACCTCTGAATGTGTCAGGACACCGACCTATATACATAACCTCTGAATGTGTCAGGACACTGACCTATATACATAACCTCTGAATGTGTCAGGACACTGACCTATATACATAACCTCTGAATGTGTCAGGACACTGACCTATATACATAACCTCTGAATGTGTCAGGACACTGACCTATATACATAACCTCTCAATGTGTCAGGACACTGACCAATATACATAACCTCTCAATGTGTCAGGACACTGACCTATATACATAACCTCTGAATGTGTCAGGACACTGACCTATATACATAACCTCTGAATGTGTCAGGACACTGACCTATATACATAACCTCTGAATGTGTCAGGACACTGACCTATATAAATAACCTCTGAATGTGTCAGGACACTGACCTACATACATAACCTCTGAATGTGTCAGGACACTGACCTATATACATAACCTCTGAATGTGTCAGGACACTGACCAATATACATAACCTCTGAATGTGTCAGGACACTGACCAATATACATAACCTCTGAATGTGTCAGGACACTGACCTATATACATAACCTCTGAATGTGTCAGGACACTGACCTATATACATAACCTCTCAATGTGTCAGGACACTGACCTATATACATAACCTCTGAATGTGTCAGGACACTGACCTATATACATAACCTCTGAATGTGTCAGGACACCGACCTATATACATAACCTCTGAATGTGTCAGGACCCTGACCTATATACATAACCTCTGAATGTGTCAGGACACTGACCTATATACATAACCTCTGAATGTGTCAGGACACTGACCTACATACATAACCTCTCAATGTGTCAGGACACTGACCTATATACATAACCTCTGAATGTGTCAGGACACTGACCTACATACATAACCTCTCAATGTGTCAGGACACTGACCTATATACATAACCTCTGAATGTGTCAGGACACTGACCTATATACATAACCTCTGAATGTGTCAGGACACTGACCTATATACATAACCTCTGAATGTGTCAGGACACTGACCTATATACATAACCTCTGAATGTGTCAGGACACTGACCTATATACATAACCTCTGAATGTGTCAGGACACTGACCTATATACATAACCTCTGAATGTGTCAGGACACTGACCTATATACATAACCTCTGAATGTGTCAGGACACTGACCAATATACATAACCTCTGAATGTGTCAGGACACTGACCTATATACATAACCTCTCAATGTGTCAGGACACTGACCTATATACATAACCTCTGAATGTGTCAGGACACTGACCTACATACATAACCTCTCAATGTGTCAGGACACTGACCTATATACATAACCTCTGAATGTGTCAGGACACCGACCTATATACATAACCTCTGAATGTGTCAGGACACTGACCTATATACATAACCTCTGAATGTGTCAGGACACTGACCTATATACATAACCTCTGAATGTGTCAGGACACCGACCTACATACATAACCTCTGAATGTGTCAGGACACCGACCTATATACATAACCTCTGAATGTGTCAGGACACTGACCTATATACATAACCTCTGAATGTGTCAGGACACTGACCTATATACATAACCTCTGAATGTGTCAGGACACTGACCTATATACATAACCTCTGAATGTGTCAGGACACTGACCTATATACATAACCTCTGAATGTGTCAGGACACTGACCAATATACATAACCTCTGAATGTGTCAGGACACTGACCTATATACATAACCTCTGAATGTGTCAGGACACTGACCTATATACATAACCTCTGAATGTGTCAGGACACTGACCTATATACATAACCCCTGAATGTGTCAGGACACTGACCAATATACATAACCTCTGAATGTGTCAGGACACTGACCTATATAAATAACCTCTGAATGTGTCAGGACACTGACCTATATACATAACCTCTGAATGTGTCAGGACACTGACCTATATACATAACCTCTGAATGTGTCAGGACACTGACCTATATACATAACCTCTGAATGTGTCAGGACACTGACCAATATACATAACCTCTCAATGTGTCAGGACACTGACCTATATACATAACCTCTGAATGTGTCAGGACACTGACCTATATACATAACCTCTGAATGTGTCAGGACACCGACCTACATACATAACCTCTGAATGTGTCAGGACACTGACCTATATACATAACCTCTGAATGTGTCAGGACACTGACCTACATACATAACCTCTGAATGTGTCAGGACACTGACCTATATACATAACCTCTGAATGTGTCAGGACACTGACCTATATACATAACCTCTGAATGTGTCAGGACACTGACCTACATACATAACCTCTGAATGTGTCAGGACACTGACCTATATACATAACCTCTCAATGTGTCAGGACACTGACCAATATACATAACCTCTGAATGTGTCAGGACACTGACCTATATACATAACCTCTCAATGTGTCAGGACACTGACCTATATACATAACCTCTGAATGTGTCAGGACACTGACCTATATACATAACCTCTGAATGTGTCAGGACACTGACCTATATACATAACCTCTCAATGTGTCAGGACACCGACCTATATACATAACCTCTGAATGTGTCAGGACACTGACCTATATACATAACCTCTGAATGTGTCAGGACACTGACCTATATACATAACCTCTGAATGTGTCAGGACACTGACCTATATACATAACCTCTCAATGTGTCAGGACACTGACCTATATACATAACCTCTCAATGTGTCAGGACACTGACCTACATACATAACCTCTGAATGTGTCAGGACACTGACCTATATACATAACCTCTGAATGTGTCAGGACACTGACCTATATACATAACCTCTGAATGTGTCAGGACACTGACCTATATACATAACCCCTGAATGTGTCAGGACACTGACCTATATACATAACCTCTGAATGTGTCAGGACACTGACCTATATACATAACCTCTGAATGTGTCAGGACACTGACCTATATACATAACCTCTGAATGTGTCAGGACACTGACCTATATACATAACCTCTGAATGTGTCAGGACACTGACCTATATACATAACCTCTGAATGTGTCAGGACACTGACCTATATACATAACCTCTGAATGTGTCAGGACACTGACCTATATACATAACCCCTGAATGTGTCAGGACACGGACCTATATACATAACCTCTGAATGTGTCAGGACACTGACCTATATACATAACCTCTGAATGTGTCAGGACACTGACCTATATACATAACCTCTGAATGTGTCAGGACACTGACCTATATACATAACCTCTGAATGTGTCAGGACACTGACCTATATACATAACCTCTCAATGTGTCAGGACACTGACCAATATACATAACCTCTGAATGTGTCAGGACACTGACCTATATACATAACCTCTGAATGTGTCAGGACACTGACCTATATACATAACCTCTCAATGTGTCAGGACACTGACCTATATACATAACCTCTGAATGTGTCAGGACACTGACCTATATACATAACCTCTGAATGTGTCAGGACATTGACCTATATACATAACCTCTGAATGTGTCAGGACACTGACCAATATACATAACCTCTCAATGTGTCAGGACACTGACCTATATACATAACCTCTCAATGTGTCAGGACACTGACCAATATACATAACCTCTGAATGTGTCAGGACATTGACCTATATACATAACCTCTGAATGTGTCAGGACACTGACCAATATACATAACCTCTCAATGTGTCAGGACACTGACCTATATACATAACCTCTGAATGTGTCAGGACACTGACCTATATACATAACCTCTGAATGTGTCAGGACACTGATAGTTACAGTGTAAGAGGGGGGGAAGCACCTAAAAAGTCTTGGTCAAATTAGATTTTGTTTCTTTTGTTTTGGTGATTATACCTACTCGTTGGCTGTGAATGATGTTTTTGTGCTCTCTGGCCACCCGTGTCGCCCACTTTCGGGCCTCCTTGTTTAGGCTGTGCTCCTCCGTCGTGCCAGTTTCCGATTCCAGCTGCCTGCTCTGGAACACAAAGGAGAAATGAGTCAGACGGCCCGTAACGGCAGCCATGCTATAAAGGTGCGGCAAAAAGACAGCGAATGGCCCCATCGCAAATGAATAGCGACATCCAATCAGAGTGAAATAAACCAACGTCAAGAACTATCTGAACAAAGGAAGCCAGGTAAATGGTGACAGGGGTCCTAATCCAGAGCCCCACAGGATAATGGATTTCTGCACAGTCCAGGATCACACACAAATATTATCATATATAATATATATTCTATGTATACGGTGACGACGAATTTAATGTTCCTTCCAAAATAGTGTGTAATCCCCCCTCTTTGACAGGTAAATGGACATAATATGAGGTTATGAATTAATGAGCATAGAGAAATAAAAATGTAGCTTTATTGATTTTGAATTAAAAAAAACGTCTCGGACAGACGTCTCGGACAGCGAGGTGCTCAAAGTGTAATGAAATTCAGAGAATAGTGGATTTAATAAAGTGAACTCTACAGAATAATACAAATGTAGTGTTTATAGTTTTGGAACAGGGTGGTCCTCAATTAAAAGGTATTCCCACGATGGCGGTTTCCGCCACGCCTGGCCCTGATGTGCGTCCTCTCGTCAGTTTTTTTCACGGCATTACAAGCCGGGGGGCAGGATTTCCCACACCTCCTAACCCACTGCCCCCTTCCACAGTTGGCACTCCGAGGGATTATGCTCCTTAATAATTTTGGCAGAGGAATACCTGCCGCTTCGTGCCAAAGACTATAAAAACGCTGATTTAATGGTTTTCTTTTTCTAACTGCTTATAAAGAGAGATGTGCGTTGCCCTGCAGGGGCACTTGCCTCAGAACTCCGAAATGCTGGATGACAATCATAGGAGTTGTAGTACACACAGCCGGGTAGGATTGAAGGGATTTATAAAACGGCGACATAGAAAGATATATTTTTTTTAACTGTTATCAGTCCTTATATGTGCTAATTTAATTTCATGATCTAGATGGAAGTATTTATTCAAAAGTCTGCCTTTTTGTATGTTTTATACAATAAATAATAATAATAAAAAAAAAAAAAAAAATTCTTTCATTAAAATATATAGCAGGGAACACAGATTCAATGGTTTTGTTTCCGATGTTAAAGCGTCACTTGCACCTGGCTTATTTTTCAGAATGCTGTACATGTTTTTGAAAATATATATATTATTTTTAATTCAAACCAATTTAAAGTTCTCCTGTGGTTTTACATTGAAAAGAATTTCCCCGGGACTTCTGAATTCCGATAGGCGGGACTGTTGCTACAGCAACAAATCTGTCATTTTTCAGGAGATCGGAAGAGTAGATACTTTGAATTGTTTCGAACACTGTAGCCTGCACTGCCCGTTTAAAACACAAATTCGTCCCTTACTCTAGATGGATTTAAAAAAAAAAAAATAAAAAAAAAAAAAAGTCGATTCGCTAGAATAAACAGGAAATGTCTCATCTCATACTGTGATTTCCTCCCTCAAATGCGAAATGCGCTGTGCCAGCATTTCTAAACAATGGGGAGTTCTCTTCCCAGAGTGGAAAAGAGAGAGGATTTCCCGGTGTCTGGTCAGCTAGGAAGAGCGCAGCTGACAGTGCAATGTGGTGGCTCACCTGGTGTCAAGCAGCAGAGCCAACACACACATCCGACAAGCAGGGCCCATTTAATTGTTCTAGAATCTCTAGAATCCCAGCATTCCGGAATCCCAGCGCAGCCGTGGGATCGACCGCCATGTTTTCCTTACAATAGTGACGTTAGTCTAAAGCCACCTACCATGTCCACAAAAATATCTTTAGATAAGTACTGTATCATTAAAATAAATGGGGGAAAAAAAAAACAAAAAAAACACAAATAAAATGTAATAGTTTTGGAGGTTGCTGAATTAAGAAGCCCCGATGAAATTATTTTCTATGGATATATTAAAACACAGACAGAAAATATGAAATATACAGAAAATAAGCCAAGTTTTACTTTAGTCGCACTGCTGTGTCTATGCGGATTTGGAATATATTGGATGTAGTTCTTTGTTTCTGAAATAAACGCAAAGTGCTATATAGTGTGTAAGGCAGTGTATGTAGAGGGGGTTTAGGTACAGAAAAAAAAAAACATTCATATAAAAGTGTAGGGAAGTGAAAAGAAAAAAAAAAAAAGGCAGTTCTTTATTTAGAAGGGCGATTGGGCCTAAAAAAAAAATGATGGGCAGGTAAGTGCGCCTCAGTCAAAATGGCGTGTGATGGCGCCTTACAGATGAGATGCTCTGGAGCACCTCAGATACAGCATACAGCACAAACCCCCATCTTTTGTCAGGAGTGGGCGTCACATAATGGACGTGGACCAGGGTTTGGGTGCCAGCATTTCTAAACGGCATTTGCTTCTCCTGGTGACAGAGCAGAGCTGAGCTTGTTACACTGAGGCAAATACATGTAGGGTTTCTACAGCTCCCTCGCCGCAGCCTTGAGGTAACCGAGCGGGCGTGCATCGGGGTAACGGGAGGAGAGAGAGAGTCTCCTGAATCTAGACGCCGGCCCACACACTGCTACGTTCTGGATCCCAGAGGCGGCCATGACGGTTCCCAAAATAAGGAATCTATTTCCAGTAAGAGGATTTGAGGGGTCATTAAAGACGTACATATTCGTGTTAAAAACAACAAGTTTTAGAGCCAATCACGGCCCCCAGTGGTTTCACCGGTAATAACCCCCCCCCCCCCCGTCGATGAGGGAGAGTTTGTTTTAATCACCTCCAAATTTTTATATCAAGTCCAGGCAACAACTCCTATCAGCCTCAGCCAGTCACACAAACTTATGCTAAGTTTTCTATTCACCTGGCAGCTGCCAGTCTCCAAACTCTAACAACCTCAGCCAGACAGTTCCTGCTGATGACATCACTTGCTACGCGCCAAGCTAAGACTTTAATAAATAACCCCCTCTGCAATTAAATCCATACACCCCTCTATCTCTATTCAAAGCAGTTTAGGAAATGCTGATCCACGGAGAATCTGAAATGGAGTCAAGAAGGAATTGCTCCCACCCCCTTAAATTTAATTCAGAGGGTCTCTGTGGGTTTATAATTTCTGTTAAATTGTGAATATATAATGAGTTAATGTTGCCCCATTCTTATGTCCCTAATATTATCCCAAATATCTGTAACTCTTGTTAGACCTCGACTCCCACTACCCTCTGCTTGCACTACTTCCTTCAAGGCAAAGTAACTCAGAGCTCGTCCGCTGCCGAACACAACTCCCATCTATCTCAGCTTGTAAAAGGTCCTACAATTCTCAAAACCCTCAGGCCGCTGCCCTTGCAGTCGAATTTCGCTGGTGTGTGTGTGTGTGTGTGTGTGGCGGTGGGATTACAACGGATTAAATGGCAAGTATCATTTGGTACGGATCACTAAGGGAATATCACAAGCACAGAGAATCCATCATTTAAAAGCACAATACTCTAAGGAGACAGAAAATGTTAATTACTGAAAGAGAGAAATAAAAACGTGTGGCTGTCTAACACTTCGGGAGCAGAGAAAAGGAGCTGGAAGTCTTCACAAGCGAACGTGTGACAAGCAACACAATTCTGTGCCATTACCAAGGAGGTTAATGGTCCCCAACGCATTTTTTAAAATCAGAACTTCTCCCCTCCCCCCCCCCCCATATCCCACACTTACTGGTGCAAAGATGCAGATATTCAGATGTAAAACAAACTCCAAATGATCCCAGCCACAGAGAGAAAACTATGCCAGCCCCAGACAGACACGTAGAGGGGGATGAGAGAAGATCTCTCCTTCCTGAGATCTCCCAAACGAATCTGCCTCCAGTCAGAGATCCAACCAGACCGTTACTTCCAGTGTGAAAGGGGCAGGTCAGCCCCGTGTATTCATTTAACTTCTCGCTGACTCTAAACCCACTGACGTGCAATAAGATGGGAATGTGGGGGGGGGGATGAGTAGGGCTGTTGCTATAACAACTGCACTACCCTCGACAGTATGCAGTTTTCAAAGATGGAAAGAGTTGAGGAGAAAAACAGATAAGACGGATCCGTTTCTTTTTCTTCACATGACACAATAGTAAATATAAATACATTTAGGGGGACACTGTAGGCAGAGTTTCCCCTTTAAAGGGACAGTATCACCTGACCACTGTTTTTACTGTGAAAGTAGAGCATAAACAATTATTGAAAATTATCTATACATTGTATGAGGAAAACTGCAAGGAAATGGCTAAATTAGGAGAAGAATGTGTCTTACATGTGTCTGTGGAGTCTCCGGCTTATGACATCACCTGTGGCACGGTATGCAAATTTCCCATTAAAAACCAGTTCATTTGCATACCGTGCCACAGGTGATGTCATAAGCAGGAGACTCCACAGACACATTTTTCTCCTAATTTAGCCATTTCCTTGCAGTTTTTCTAGCATAATGTATAGATCATTTTCAATCATTTTTTTATGCTCCACATGCACAGTAAAAACAATGTTTGGGAGATACTGTCCCTTTAAAGCATTGCTAGGTGAGTCAAGGTATGGGAAGTATGGACATTTGTCGAAAAGTATTCAGCGACTGTTTAAAGTGACACAAGGATTCAACTGATAACAACATGAATGATGGTGGTAAACATGCGCACAAGCGACACAAGATGGCGGACAGGCTAGCGCGGAGGGTATACCTTGGCTAACGTCATTCTCATTGCACCGACAGGAGACGGCTCAATGTCCACCAGAGGAACTGCGCTAAAACTCTGAGCGCAGAAGAACAGGGACAGAAGACAGACAAGACAGGGTTAGAAAACAAAAGACAGGGTTAGAAAACAAGGGACAGGAGCAGAGGCGGAGAAACAAGCCCCCCCCCCACATCGTACAACGTTAGAAGTTAGAAAGCAAATCGCATGCACCTGTCTGAGATGTGGAGTCCCTGGTAGACTCATAGGTAAGAGGGCAGAGATTCCTAATAGCCCAGAGCTCTGCCTGACTGCATGACATTGTGCTGTGGGGGTCTTCACACGTGCAGGAGTGCGGCAAAAAAAAATCTGCTCCCTTGCTCAGCGCTTGCCTGCCCCTGAGAAATAGTACCGCCCCCGAGTAAGAGAGAGCAAGAAAAAGCTACTTACTGTGTCGCTGTCACTCGGCTGGAACTGGAAGGGATGTGCCTTGTGGAATACTGTATTCTCCTGGACAAACAGCTGCAGATTGTAATCTCTCATCACCTACGGAAACAAACGGGCAGGCGGGGGATTACACATGGCAAAAAGCAAACGGGCAGGCGTGGGATTACACAGGGCAAAAAGCAAACTACAGAAACAAACGGGCAGACCGGGGGATTACACAGGGCAAAAATAAAACTACAGAAACAAACGGGAGGGTCGGGGGATTACACAGGGCAAAAAGCAAACTACAGAAACAAAGGGGCAGACCGGGGGATTACACAGGGCAAAAATAAAACTACAGAAACAAATGGGAGGGCCGTGGGATTACACAGGGCAAAAAGCAAACTACAGAAACAAACGGGCAGGCATGGGATTACACAGGGCAAAAATAAAACTACAGAAACAAACGGGAGGGCCGGGGGATTACACAGGGCAAAAAGCAAACTGCCTCCTTATTATAAAACCTGAGCTGAGGGGCAAACATATATATTATAACCAGGGCCTATATTTTTGATATGAATATTCTTCACCCAGAGAAGTTTCTAAAAACTCCGCTAGCAAGGCTTACTCTCTAATCGTGGGTCGTGAGTAACGAAAGATGCGCTTGATTAATTACAGGTTTGTCAAATCAAAACAAGAGCATCTGATTTGGCTAACCAATAGACAAGCAGCAAAAGCCTTCATTTGAAGTTAATGAGAGTCTATTGTTGGTATCCCTGCATTAATTTAGAAGCCTCCCCCCCCCCAGCTGTTCACAATCAAAATCCTATAATCCTCCACCAGTTGAGCAGATGATGAACTATAATTCCCTCTGCAGGCCCAAAGCATAGCTGCCACCACTGGTCATGTTTCCAGGGACACGTGTGTTACACTTGCTGCAGAACATGCATTGTGTAGTCTCCTTATACACACATAGATACAATCCAATAAATTAATCAGGATGGAGATCTCATTGGACCTACCATGATTAACATAGTTCCCACCTAACCCAAATTTGCCAGGATACCCCTTTTTTTGGGTGGTGGTGGTGGTGGGGGGTATTGTTAAGATGATCTGTCCTTTCAAATTTAGGTATGTCCAGGCAATAATAGGCCTAGGGATAGTATGGTTTGCACTGTGCATAACTATTCTCCTAGTGACAGAGGCTATTTTTCCACGTATGTGGTGTTTGTGTTTAGCTGTAATTAATTTTTCACGATTTAAGTATCCACACATATTATATACTCTTTCTCTTGCCATAATAAGGGCTTTCTTTAGATACCTTAATTTTCATCATATCTTATTATTTCTTTAAAAAAAAAAAAAAAAAACCACGCACACACACTTTTTCTAATTTTGACCTACAAAAATCTTTTAAACAATTACAAGCGGTAAAAATAGTGCATCTAAATAGTTTCTAATATTTGTCCTGAGTTTAAAAATAGCCCATGTGTACATGTTTTGTAGTTTTTGCGGGGAATTATAGGCCAATAAGCAAAAGTAGCATTTTTATTTTTTCTCTAACAAGCCCACAACAGGTCAGTGTCATTTACATATGGTATAATGCCATGACTTTTATATCCGGCCCCTTGTGTCCTGGGGGATGATCAGGTATGGATTCATGAACTGGATTGTGTCTGAGTATATGCATCCTACATACTGCTGGGCTGCACCTTGCATGCTCCCTGGAAACCATGCCATGGATTGCCATGTGCAATGACACAGATTATAAAGCCCAAACCCGGCAATCCCAACCAAACAAAGAAAAATACAACAGAGCCAGATAACGTCCCCTCCTCAACAAGAGTGCAAAATAAAACCCCTAGACCATGTGCCACCAAAACGTGCTCACCGTACAAATCATAAAGAGCATGCCACATGTTCAGGTAGAGGGTCAGGGGACCAAATAAAAGCAAATATGGAATGGAAAAAGAATATTAAAAAAAATTTAAAAAATGCAAATCACCACCTAAAGCTACAGGAGGGTGAATCTTACCGAGGAAGGGAATTTCAGTTGCATGAAAGCCTGAAAAGTTTAAGGATAAGAACTGCAGGTTTGTATTAATGTAACAGCACAGAGGACAAACATACAGGGGGGCAATGTAATGTTCCTGCCCAGTAAACAACTCCCATAGCATTACGCAGAATAGAAGACATGTTTATTAGCTTCTCTACTCCCGGGACCCCCATAGATTGATCAGGCAGCCCGAATGCCCACATAGATTGATCAGGCACTGGGGGTTCGTATAAAATGTCCGGAAAGAGGAGAGTCTGCAACAAAAAGTAGGGTGACCAGAGAGAGAACTGCACTGAAATCCCTCCTGCCCTGAATATGTTTACTTACAGATGTTTCCACGGCTAAAGGAGAAACAAGGTCGCCCCAATTCCAACCAAAACATACAATAAAACGATATTTACTCTGCAACATTCTATCTACCAAACCCCAGCCAAATACATGTTACTTCTGCCAACACAGACACCTTCCAAACATCAATACACTATGAATACAGAATAGAATAATAATGTTTTTAACCGGGTAAAACCCAGTATTGATTTGATCTACTTTGTATGGTATAAGTTGACCCTGCCAGTAACTGAACCTGCGATCCTCAGGAATTAACAGATGCTACAATCTGGAAAATTTAAAGGGAAGCAGTAATATAAACAAGAGCACTACGTGTAATTGGTAGTGAGTGCCCTTAAGAGACCACCAAGGTTGAGGAGGAAGCCCACTTCAATACACAGAAAAATAGCCGAGGGGCAATACACAGAGAAATAGCCGAGGGGCAATACACAGAGAAATAGCCGAGGGGCAATACACAGAGAAATAGCCGAGGGGCAATACACAGAGAAATAGCCGAGGGGCAATACACAGAAAAATAGCCGAGGGGCAATACACAGAAAAATAGCCGAGGGGCAATACACAGAAAAATAGTCGAGGGGCAATACATAGAGAAATAGTCGAGGGGCAATACATAGAGAAATAGCCGAGGGGCAATACACAGAGAAATAGCCGAGGGGCAATACACAGAGAAATAGCCGAGGGGCAATACACAGAGAAATAGCCGAGGGGCAATACACAGAGAAATAGCCGAGGGGCAATACACAGAGGAATAGCCGAGGGGCAATACACAGAGAAATAGCCGAGGGGTAATACACAGAGGAATAGCCGAGGGGCAATACACAGAGAAATAGCCGAGGGGCAATACACAGAGAAATAGCCGAGGGGCAATACACAGAGAAATAGCCGAGGGGCAATACACAGAGAAATAGCCGAGGGGCAATACACAGAGAAATAGCCGAGGGGCAATACACAGAGAAATAGCCGAGGGGCAATACACAGAGAAATAGCCGAGGGGCAATACACATAGAAATAGCCGAGGGGCAATACACATAGAAATAGCCGAGGGGCAATACACATAGAAATAGCCGAGGGGCAATACACATAGAAATAGCCGAGGGGCAATACACAGAGAAATAGCTGAGGGGCAATACACAGAGAAATAGCCAAGGGGCAATACACAGAGAAATAGCTGAGGGGCAATACACAGAGAAATATCCTCTTGGAGAGTTTGGCAGGAGTGTATCTATTACACATTTTTTGCAGTTACATCTGTCCATTTTTTCCCCTTTGTTTTACGCAGAGCTGATCTAAAACCTCTGAGGTGGATCGGCCCCATTAATGGGGACTTTACTAACATTAGGACAGACCTAAGTTGTAGTGGTCCCGCATGCCCCTAACATACATTCCTATGGTCTGTGCGCTGGGTATCCACTTGCACTCTATGCACCGTAAATAAATCTCCCCCGCCATTGTTCCTTCACCCTAACACTGCAAATCAACAGCAACAACAAGTAAAAGCAATTAGCTGGGGTGAAGTCATCCCAAAACCAAACCGCCTGCTGGGAGGGACGACAGATGGGACTTACTGCAGAGTAAGCAAGGCCAGGGTCAGAGCGGTGGGTGTTGTGCTTTAATTAAAGGGTGGCAGTATGTAAACAGACACACAACATCTGTACATTGAGAAAACATATAACTAGACTCCCCATCCAAAAACAAACAAACCCCAAAACTATCCCCTTTAAATCAACACTAACAAAACTCATCAAGATAGGACCGAATTATTAGTGCAATATCTGCGATTTGTGTCTACACACAATAGGGAACATTCAGTAACACACACATCTATCTTTGTGCTAAAAAATGACACATTTACTAAAGGCTTACTCCCAGGGAATGATGGCCAGATCCACCTAGGTTATATTCTGTTTGTTCCATTTAATATGAGATAAGCACTTATTTTATTTTTTTTTTAATTTTAAAACAATTTACAGTTCTCCGTTTTACATTGAAAATATTTTTACCGGGGCTTCTATATTCAGTGGCATCCAATAGGGAGGGGCTTGGAGAGAGAGGCGGAGCTTCTATATTCAGTGGCATCCAATAGGGAGGGGCTTGGAGAGAGAGGCGGGGCTTCTATATTCAGTGGCATCCAATAAGGAGGGGCTTGGAGAGAGAGGCGGGGCTTCTATATTCAGTGGCATCCAATAGGGAGGGGCTTGGAGAGAGAGGCGGGGCTTCTATATTCAGTGGCATCCAATAAGGAGGGGCTTGGAGAGAGAGGCGGGGCTTCTATATTCAGTGGCATCCAATAAGGAGGGGCTTGGAGAGAGAGGCGGGGCTTCTATATTCAGTGGCATCCAATAAGGAGGGGCTTGGAGAGAGAGGCGGGGCTTCTATATTCAGTGGCATCCAATAAGGGGGGGGGCTTGGAGAGAGAGGCGGGGCTTCTATATTCAGTGGCATCCAATAAGGAGGGGCTTGGAGAGAGAGGCGGGGCTTCTATATTCAGTGGCATCCAATAAGGAGGGGCTTGGAGAGAGAGGCGGGGCTTCTATATTCAGTGGCATCCAATAAGGAGGGGCTTGGGGAGAGAGGCGGGGCTTCTATATTCAGTGGCATCCAATAGGGAGGGGCTTGGAGAGAGAGGCGGGGCTTCTAAATTCAGTGGCATCCAATAAGGAGGGGCTTGGAGAGAGAGGCGGGGCTTCTATATTCAGTGGCATCCAATAAGGAGGGGCTTGGAGAGAGAGGCGGGGCTTCTATATTCAGTGGCATCCAATAAGGAGGGGCTTGGAGAGAGAGGCGGGGCTTCTAAATTCAGTGGCATCCAATAAGGAGGGGCTTGGAGAGAGAGGCGGGGCTTCTATATTCAGTGGCATCCAATAAGGAGGGGCTTGGAGAGAGAGGCGGGGCTTCTATATTCAGTGGCATCCAATAAGGAGGGGCTTGGGGAGAGAGGCGGGGCTTCTATATTCAGTGGCATCCAATAAGGAGGGGCTTGGAGAGAGAGGCGGGGCTTCTATATTCAGTGGCATCCAATAAGGAGGGGCTTGGAGAGAGAGGCGGGGCTTCTATATTCAGTGGCATCCAATAAGGAGGGGCTTGGAGAGAGAGGCGGGGCTTCTATATTCAGTGGCATCCAATAGGGAGGGGCTTGGAGAGAGAGGCGGGGCTTCTATATTCAGTGGCATCCAATAAGGAGGGGCTTGGAGAGAGAGGCGGGGCTTCTATATTCAGTGGCATCCAATAAGGAGGGGCTTGGGGAGAGAGGCGGGGCTTCTATATTCAGTGGCATCCAATAGGGAGGGGCTTGGAGAGAGAGGCGGGGCTTCTATATTCAGTGGCATCCAATAGGGAGGGGCTTGGAGAGAGAGGCGGGGCTTCTATATTCAGTGGCATCCAATAAGGAGGGGCTTGGAGAGAGAGGCGGGGCTTCTATATTCAGTGGCATCCAATAAGGAGGGGCTTGGAGAGAGAGGCGGGGCTTCTATATTCAGTGGCATCCAATAAGGAGGGGCTTGGAGAGAGAGGCAGGACTGTTACTATAGCAACAGCACTAACTTTATACACAGTTTTTCGGAATTAAAAAGAGCTGAGGGAGAAAGAAAAATAAAAAAAGGATCTCACAGACTGGTTCAGTTTTCTTTAATTTCGAAAAAAAATATTTATTTATTTCAGGGCTTGACAAATTTAATTTAGTTTTAGGAGCCAGACAACGGCACATCACATAGTCATAAACGCACGGAGACAGTCGCACACACACCCGCCACATACACAGCCAGTTACATTCACACACACCACATACACACACACCACATAGACAGCCAGTTACATTCACTCATACATACACACACACCACATACACAGCCAGTTACATTCACACATACATACAGACCACATACACAGCCAGTTACATTCACACACGCCACATACACAGCCAGTTACATTCACTCATACATACACACACGCCACATACACTGCCAGTTACATTCACACATACATACACACCCACCTCACATACACTGCCAGTTACATTCACACATACATACACACCCACCACATACACAGCCAGTTACATTCACACACGCCACATACACAGCCAGTTACATTCACACACGCCACAAACACAGCCAGTTACATTCACTCATACATACACACACGCCACATACACTGCCAGTTACATTCACACATACATACACACCCACCTCACATACACAGCCAGTTACATTCACTCATACATACACACAGACCACATACACAGCCAGTTACATTCACACATACATACACACACACCACATAGACAGCCAGTTACATTCACACATACATACACACAGACCACATACACAGCCAGTTACATACACACAGACCACATACACAGCCAGTTACATTCACACATACATACACACCCACCTCACATACACAGCCAGTTACATTCACACATACATACACACCCACCACATACACAGCCAGTTACATTCACACACGCCACATACACAGCCAGTTACATTCACACACGCCACATACACAGCCAGTTACATTCACACACGCCACATACACAGCCAGTTACATTCACACACGCCACATACACAGCCAGTTACATTCACTCATACATACACACACGCCACATACACTGCCAGTTACATTCACACATACATACACACACACCACATACACAGCCAGTTACATTCACTCATACATACACACAGACCACATACACAGCCAGTTACATTCACTCATACATACACACAGACCACATACACAGCCAGTTACATTCACTCATACATACACACACGCCACATACACAGCCAGTTACATTCACACATACATACAGACCACATACACAGCCAGTTACATTCACACATACATACAGACCACATACACAGCCAGTTACATTCACACATACATACAGACCACATACACAGCCAGTTACATTCACTCATACATATACACACACCACATACACAGCCAGTTACATTCACTCATACATATACACACACCACATACACAGCCAGTTACATTCACTCATACATACACACCACATACACAGCCAGTTACATTCACACACGCCACATACACAGCCAGTTACATTCACACATACCACATACACAGCCAGTTACATTCACACACGCCACATACACAGCCAGTTACATTCACACATACATACACAGCCAGTTACATTCACACACGCCACATACACCCACCTCACATACACAGCCAGTTACATTCACACATACGTACACACACACAGCCAGTTACATTCACACACTCCACATACACAGCCAGTTACATTCACACACTCCACACACACAGCCAGTTACATTCACACATACATACACACACACCACATACACAGCCAGTTACATTCACTCATACATACACACAGACCACATACACAGCCAGTTACATTCACTCATACATACACACAGACCACATACACAGCCAGTTACATTCACTCATACATACACACACGCCACATACACAGCCAGTTACATTCACACATACATACAGACCACATACACAGCCAGTTACATTCACACATACATACAGACCACATACACAGCCAGTTACATTCACACATACATACAGACCACATACACAGCCAGTTACATTCACTCATACATATACACACACCACATACACAGCCAGTTACATTCACTCATACATATACACACACCACATACACAGCCAGTTACATTCACTCATACATACACACCACATACACAGCCAGTTACATTCACACACGCCACATACACAGCCAGTTACATTCACACATACCACATACACAGCCAGTTACATTCACACACGCCACATACACAGCCAGTTACATTCACACATACATACACAGCCAGTTACATTCACACACGCCACATACACCCACCTCACATACACAGCCAGTTACATTCACACATACGTACACACACACAGCCAGTTACATTCACACACTCCACATACACAGCCAGTTACATTCACACACTCCACACACACAGCCAGTTACATTCACACATACATACACACACACAGCCAGTTACATTCACACACGCCACATACACCCACCTCACATACACAGCCAGTTACATTCACACATACGTACACACACGCCACATACACAGCCAGTTACATTCACACACGCCACATACACAGCCAGTTACATTCACACACGCCACATACACAGCCAGTTACATTCACACATACATACACAGCCAGTTACATTCACACATACATACACAGCCAGTTACATTCACACACGCCACATACACAGCCAGTTACATTCACACACGCCACATACACAGCCAGTTACATTCACACATACATACACAGCCAGTTACATTCACACATACATACACAGCCAGTTACATTCACACACGCCACATACACAGCCAGTTACATTCACACACGCCACATACACAGCCAGTTACATTCACACATACATACACAGCCAGTTACATTCACACATACATACACAGCCAGTTACATTCACACATACCACATACACAGCCAGTTACATTCACACATACCACATACACAGCCAGTTACATTCACACATACCACATACACAGCCAGTTACATTCACACATACCACATACACAGCCAGTTACATTCACACATACATACACACACACAGCCAGTTACATTCACACACTCCACATACACAGCCAGTTACATTCACACACGCCACATACACACACCACATACACAGCCAGTTACATTCACACATACATACACAGCCAGTTACATTCACACATACCACATACACAGCCAGTTACATTCACACATACCACATACACAGCTAGTTACATTCACACATACCACATACACAGCCAGTTACATTCACACATACATACACACACACAGCCAGTTACATTCACACACTCCACATACACAGCCAGTTACATTCACACACGCCACATACACACACCACATACACAGCCAGTTACATTCACACATACATACACACACACCACATACACAGCCAGTTACATTCACACATACATACACACACACAGCCAGTTACATTCACACACTCCACATACACAGCCAGTTACATTCACACACGCCACATACACAGCCAGTTACATTCACACATACATACACACACACCACATACACAGCCAGTTACATTCACACATACATACACACACACAGCCAGTTACATTCACACACTCCACATACACAGCCAGTTACATTCACACACGCCACATACACAGCCAGTTACATTCACACATACATACACACACACCACATACACAGCCAGTTACTTTCACACATACATACACACACACAGCCAGTTACATTCACACACTCCACATACACAGCCAGTTACATTCACACATACATACACACACACCACATACACAGCCAGTTACATTCACACATACATACACACACACAGCCAGTTACATTCACACACTCCACATACACAGCCAGTTACATTCACACACGCCACATACACAGCCAGTTACATTCACACACACATACATACACACACATACATACATACACACACATACCACATACACAGCCAGTTACATTCACACACAACATACACAGCCAGTGACATTCACACACAACATACACAGCCAGTGACATTCACACCATTTTTGTGGGGGTGGGGGGGTTTAAAGAACAAAAATTTATTTCTTACGGTGTCCTCCCTCCCTGCTGCTTACCTCATTGCAGGGGAGGGGGACATTTATGCTGTTCCTGCTAAGTGCCGTGTTGTCACGTGACACTCGACACTACAGCGTGTTGCGCGAGGGGGCGGAGCTTACAGTCTGTGTGATCCGCACAGACTTTCTCCCCTCGCGCTGAATGTAAAAGAAAAATGGATGGCAGCCGGCAAGGGCTCCCTATGACAAACAGCAACCGGGCGCCAGGTCTGATTTCCTGGTCGCCATGGCGACCTGGGTTTGTCGAGCCCTGATTTATTTCATTTTTGTTTTCTTTTATTTCATGATGCAGTACTTTAAAAAAATATATATATATTTGGACCAAGACGGTGGAACTGCCACTTAAAGGACCTTTAAACTTGGACGATTGCAACTGTGCACAAGAAATGTACATTGATATAAAAAAAAATAAAAAAAACACAGAGGGGCAGAACCCAACGTGTATTACTGGAGAGAATATTTCAAGTTGTCAGAGGCGAAGGTCATGATTACAACGAAGAGAGGTCATTATTAAATCTCTTACCCGGCTGGAGGTTTCTAATAAATACTGGAATGTATTTTGCACAGCCTGACACGTCTCCAATTCAGTCCTGCTGAATGCCATCAGATAGTCTTTAAGGTGGTCGTATACATTCCCATCCAGCGCCTGTAGGGGAGATACAAGGATACAGTCAGTATTATTGCCATCTGTCTGCTGCCCTGTACAGTTTCAGATAATTCCCAAGTTACAAGGGATTTGAAAGCGCTGGAAAGTGTAGACCAGATGCTGACGGCCTACGTTTCCCAAAATACTGTCCGATAAGATGCTGGAAGCGGAGTATGGGAGATGCTATAAGCTTTTTTTTTTAATTTCGCTGTTGCTGTCTACATTTAGAGTATGATGATCTGGAAAGGACCTGTAAAACTTAACTTTTATTACTGTTCTAATTAGTAAATTAGTTCGTAAAATAAGGATAGAAGAGCCCGAACGGGGGTAAAAAAAAAACCTGCCAAATACACAAATAAAAAGTATCTGCACAAGTGCTCGTCTAATGTGCAACAAAAACACACAACATACGATAATCTAACAGTTTAGAAAACACACAACATATGATAAAATCATGGTTTAGAGTTAAACGCTGGCGTCTAGCGGATGCCATTGTCTGGCCACTGTTACAATTTATACTGCAGAGTTTGACTTATTGCTGGATAATTTGACAATAAACTTTCCTCTAAATTGCACACCTAGGCCACCTCTGACTATATAGCAGGATTATATATCTTGTGAATCAGTAAAGACTTAGCGGCGGGAACTCTCTACATTACTGACCGCCACTTGGCTGAATGTTACTTGAAGAGAAATATACTTTCGGTAATAAAGTACTTATCCTACCAGCCTGCCGGTTTGGCACTTGATTGGGCCTTCTGTCCTTATTTACTATCGTTTTAATTAGAAACATAATAAAAGTTACGTTTCACCGGGATTTGGGGTGAGAACCCTTTACAGATCGACATGTAAAAGCGTTATGGGTCTCAATTTATCACCCTTACTTGTTGGTAAGCTGGAAGTCTTTCCAAACTACCACCACTACCTAACTCTTGTCTACAATTAGAGAATAAACATTTGACCTATACATTAGCAGGACTGCAAATAAATGCACAGATCAAGAGAAAAGGTGTTTCAGATGCATCTGTGGCGTCTCCTATTGATGACATCACCTAGTAGCTACCCTCTCTCCCCCCGGAAACTTTTCTCCGCGGATCTCCCATTTTCTCCGCGGATCTCCCAGCGTTGGATGGCCCTTTCATGTCTATGAAAGATTCTTCTGAAATTTATGTTTGGATAACTCACAAATAAAGGATTCATTATGAGATAAAAAAAACCACACACAATTCTCTTTTCTCTGAACCGTGGATTTATGCAATAAAAAGAGAATATATATATATATATATATATATATATATATATATATATATATAATATATATAACAAATGAGACGCAGACTCTTCATCTACAACTTTCCAGGTCTCTGAAAAGACACATTCGTCTTGGAGTCTGGATGTATCCCCGACAAGACTCGTTAAACAAGCAAAAAACATCAGATTCTACCGAGACGATAAGCTACACAGCCGCGACAATGCGATCTCTTACATCAGACATCACTGGAGGATCCCAGATCCCATGATGCCAAAAAAAAAAAGGCTAAAAAAAACCAGATACAAATATTTAGGGATCAAAGTACCGAGAAGAAGGTTTTATTTCACATCAGCCTCATCCTTGTACAAGAAGCTTATGCGTTCTGTTCAGAGGAGCTTTTGAGAAATTCTGTATGATGTGTAAGTGGCTGATATTGATGGGGGGGGGGGGGGGGGGGGGGGTGGTGGGGGGTGGGTTGGTAAATAATGCCTGATATGAGAGAGCACCTTGAGAACTTCATCTTGGCTTCCTGAAGAAGACTGGGCACTCTAGCTCAGTGATGGGGAAAATGTTTTAAACTTGTCTTATTCCAATTTCCTATACAATACAGAAGGGTTGACAAATATTTGTAGACATTAGGAGTCAAACAGACCCAGTGAGGAGCCAGGCTATTTTTTTTGTGATAGTTTTAGGAGACAGGAAAATTGTGCTTCCATACAGTCCTACGTAAAACAATCAAATAACATTTTATATGGACCACTGTTGATGTACTTCTCCGGCAAGACCTAAAAAAAAAAATATCTTGGCTTCCTTCAAAATTCTATAAAAAAAAAATGCAACCTACAGGCCCTGATTTAATGAAGCAATACAGAGAAAGAATCCCATGGCTTTGGGATTTCCCCTTTAAATCAGATTGCTAGCACTATACCACCTGCTTGGCTGATCTGTCCTCAGACGAGTCATTGTAAGATCTTATTCCTGATAAATAGTCTGTGGTCATTGTACACAGACCGTAAATAATAATAATAAAATAAAATAAAAGAATTAATAATGAAATATAATTTAGGACTAATTACAGCCAGCAGTGAGTGCTGTCGTATCTGCATTATTTATTTATTTACAACGGTATTGTTTTCTTGGAATTTACTGCTGCATACAAATGCGTTCACAATTCTAATCTCCCCAGCCCACAAAAACATCTTTGATCATCAGCCTTGCTGCATCGTGTTGCAAAAACAGTGGGAGGTTAGTGATATATATATATATTTTAAATTAGCTGAAACACGATTAGATGAATCAGCCTGTTAATCTGTATCAGGATCAGCCATCACCCCCTTCTTTTTCTGGGATTTTTTTTTTTCATGGAGAGTTGGCTCTTGACATAATTCAGATTTGGGGAGTGGGGGGGAAGGGGGGGGGGGGAGATAAGGAATTCAATATAAAATGCACAGAAAGCTTCAGAGAACGTTTATACTGAGCTCTCAGATTCCCCCCAAATACAAGTGTGTTTACGACCAGCTCCTTTTGAAGATGCAGGTTTCTCATTGCAGGAGCAGAGATACTGTCGCTGACAGCCGCAGCCCTGATACTTCCTAGTGAAAAGTTGGTAGCGCATTGGAATTTTCCAATGGAAGCATCATGGCTGCCGATCAGAGGATAAGCTGGCGTCTACCTTAAAGGACAACTGTGCCAACAGATGAACTTGTGTTTAGCTGAAAGTTCGCGTTTGGTGCAGGCATTTTACATAGAAATGTTTTAATAAAATAATACAAATAATGTACTTTATTATGCCCTCTTTGCTCAGTACAGCTCTAACAGGGCGCAGACATGTTGTATAGAATCTTGGGGCAGATCTTCATTCGCCGGCATGCCCAAGATTCTATCCAACATGTCTGCCGCCTGTTAGAGCAGGAAACAGATGCTCAATAAAACTTTATTTGTATTCTTTCATGAACGCAATCTCTTTACAGACCATCTAAACGTGATGTCATCATTTAAACACGAGTTATTGGCATTGCAGGATATTGACAAGGCAATTCCAAAGGCCAAAGTAGCAGAGTTTGAAGTATAGCTGACTTTTTCTAACTCGGCAACTTTGGCCTTAAGGTTATTTTTCACTTGTGCTTCTATTATAGAAGCACAAATTAAAAGTTATATGTCCCTAGGATGAGGATGCACTGGCTTGTACTTTTGATAGTACGTTTGATAGTACACGCCAGTTTATCCTCTGACCGACAGCTGCCATGTTTCCATTGGAAGCAGGCAGCCGTCTGGTCAGCGACCGGCTCTCACTGCTAGCGCACAGAGAGACCCTCGTTTTTACATGGGATCAGCATTCATCATTTGGCTGTCAGAGCGGGACGAGCCCCCGCTCCGATTGGCTGAGCTCGACTAGCCCCCGCTCCGATTGGCTGAGCTCGTGCCGACAGCGACAATCAGGAACTGCTGTGTCTCGCATGTGAGACACAGCAGTTATTAAACTCGCGTGGATCTATTAAGATACACACCGGGTTGTCTTAAAAGTCCCGGGACATGTTTTGTTTAACCCTTGCTTCCCCAGGGTTAAACAAGGTTCAATGTTCATTTAAACACATTTACAACATACAGAAACTAAGCTAGGGAGAACTATAATGTACACAGAAAGCACCTGAATATACTACAATGTTTTGGAAAAGGACTGTAAGCAGCTGATTCACAGTCACTGCACTTCCACATAGCTTTAATCACTGTTCTGTAACTTGACCGGATTTCTAGGAAAGAATATAATGAACCCTCCCCCTCCAACTCCTGCCTGAAAAACCCGCCACCTCCAGTTTTACATTTTACTAGTTATAACAGCCGTGCTGAGGATTGCAGGAGTTGTAGTGCTAGCGGAACTCCACACAGTGCATCAATAGTTTGAGCAAGCGGAGGGATATTATGGACGTGAGGGTCTTGGTGTTGGGATGTACACATGGACTCTCTCTTTATCGGTCACGGTGATACTTCTTTTTGCACTTTTTTAGTCTGTACTATACTTTTTTTTTCAGTTTACCTCACTGGTGTATGTTTTCTTCTTCTAATGTATACATGGTTATATCACCTTGTACTTATTTTAAACTTAATAATTATTATATGGGAAGCAACGTCCGGGTTAAAACTGTAATTTGAACAGTGCGTCAGTCAAAAAGTTATTCACCCCTAGTGTTTGCTAAAGCAACTAGGGAGCGGCCATCTTGCATGGCAGTGAGAGGGTCATGTGACTGTCTCTCTCCGTGATTGGTGTGTGGGCCTGTCAATCACTAGCTATAATAGCAGGGAGGAGAGATGAGCATCTCCTCTCCAGCTGGAGGTGTGTGCAGCGTCACAGACCCCAAAGCTGCCATGTCTATGTGACTTCTGAAACCCACCTGAGCATCCCCTCAGAGTATCAGTACTCAGGCAGAAGCAGACTTGTGCCTGATGAAAGGTTGCTAAGCAGGGTTTAGTCCCTCTGCAATGCCACACAAACCACATCTTGTAAATGGGTCAATCTTATCTCTCACCTACTCTCATTTATACGAATATATTCCATCAGCTAAACTCTCTCTCACTCACACACACGCTGACACACACACACAGACACTCACACCGACACACACAGCGACACACACACACACACTCGCACCGACACACACACACTTGCACCGACACACACACACTCGCGCCGACACACACACACTCGCGCCGACACACACACACTCGCACCGACACACACACACTCGCACCGACACACACACACTCGCACCGACACACACACACTCGCACCGACACACACACACACTCACACCGACACACACACACACTCACACCGACACACACACACACTCACACACACACACTCTCATTCACTCTGACAGATACACACAGATATACTGTCAGTTCTTACCTTACCTGGTGCATCTCTAGCTTTGAGCTCCGTATGAAGGAGGGACTGAGCCAATCAGGAGAGGCTTCTGAACTCGCAGTCAATTAGGAGAGTTGAGAGGTCTCACCAGATTGGCTGAGAGCTCCTTCTATCGGAGCTCTCAGTCTGGGACTTTGCATTGTCTCAGACTGAGACCCCGGACACAGGAAGAAAAATATAAATAAAAAACGCTGCATGGAGCAGCAAAGTGCTGCCTCTGCCAGGGTGCCGCCTGGGGCACTAGCACCTTAAAGTGCCTGCTGTGCTCAACAACAGCAGTCTCCATTCGGGACTATAGCCAGTAGCCCACCCCTAGCGACGCCACTGGAGCCCCCCTGTACCAATAACTATATTCCAATGGGCAGACTAGATGCACCGAATGGTTCTTATCTGCCAGCGACACAGTCTATGTATTTGTTTCTAGCAGGTAGAAAGTATTTCTGTGCTTTACAGGATACAGCATTTGTTAAAAATATATCTCTATATTTCAAGTTCTGTAAGTGGAGCTGGCTCTTGGAAGTTCGGCTTGCTGTCCCGCTGGATCCAGTGACTGCGTGTGGAATGTTCGAGGATCAGTCACCTAGCGCGACTGCTCTGTGTCAGGTGTGTCTACGTCAATGGCTCGGCTTGCGGTTTGTAAGAGGAGAAATCTGAATAAATAAAGGGACAATGGCTAAATATAATACAGCATACCTGAGGGCACCAGCACATCAACCACAGATCCCACTTTAACCCTTTCAGGACCAGGGATTTTCCTGGCCCAAGGACCAGAGCGATTTTTCAATTTTTTATATGTGTTTGTTGAAACATAATTTACCTCTCTCATTTAACGCACCCATACAAGTTATATGTTGGTTTACATATAAAAGGGGAAATCTTGGTGGGGAGGGGGGCCGGGTGATTGGTTTCCCCCCATTATTTTCCCAATAATAATAAAAAAGAAAAATATTGGTTCCCAAACCCCCCTTAACAAAAAAAGCCAGGAAAAAAACTCTGAAGAGTAAGATGTCAGACCCATAAGAATCACGGAACAGGCATGGAGGGGTTAAACTTAATTAAATAAATATATTACAATGACATTTATTTATTAAAAAAAAAAAAACTTTAAAATTGTAAAAATATATATTTTATTTTTGGAAAAAACAAAATTAGGGCCATAAAGAGGAAGGAAACTGATCACAGAAACAAACTGTGATCAGCAAGGAAAGGGTTCATTTTTTTTTTTTTTTACAGAATATAATTCATTTATTTATTTTTTACTTGCAGGTCGGTCTCTGTGTGCCACTATAAGTATGTGAAGCACAGGGAGTGAATTAGAGGCAGTGTGTTATCACACTGACTTTGCCATCTAATTGGCATGTTATCGCGGTGATCGAGTGATCACATGGTCTGAAACCCGCCGATCGGGTCCAGGAGCTTTGCCTCGGGTGTGAGGCAGAGTCCTGGACCCGTTTCAGACTGGCTGGTGGTGCGCACCTAACTACATCACGAGTTAACTCGTCATAAGGTCGCCAACGCTGCGGCTTCTGCTGTAATCGGCGTGGATCTGTGGGATCCGCTACCCGATTAGTTAATTGATTTCTTTCTGGTCTGTTACATGTGGCCTCTAAAAAATGGCCGAGGTGGCAACCTTGGGTCAGACTGCGTTTTTGCTGGATACATATAACTTTTACCAGCTCCCTGCACAGCATAGTATATAAGTGAGGGGAACCAGGTAATTACCAGTTAATTAACCAAGGAGAGGATCACTTGATTTCCCTCGACACATATGAACTATACATGCCACACGGCAGCTCCTAAAAGTTCTAGGTCTACCACACAATAAAAAAAAAAAAGGTCCGTTTCTACGTTAGAAAAAAATACGGTAGTTTAATGGCTCTTTAAAGTTTTTCCAAAACACAACTTTATTTTCTTTCTTAAAATACTTCTGACTTCAGCGCAGTGTTTGTTCACATTTCCGTCTCTTCACAGACCCAAAGGGAAAAAAAAACGCATGGACCATCTCCCTCCACTCGCCGATCCCTCCCCGATAAACTGGCATGTCTGCGCGAGGCTGGGCGTGTGTAGGATGAGAGCGGAGGGTTCTCCCCAAATCTGACTTCCTGACCGAGTAAAGAACACTGAGCTCTCTATTCAGCCGGCTCGGGTACAAACACTACAGGGCTTTCCAACGCACGAGACTCTACAAAATGTGTGCCATGGAGTATTTATAGGAATCCACCAAACCCACATTACTGGCTACAGGAAACGGGCAGAGCAAAGAGGAAGGAAGGGAGGAGTGAAAAGAGAGAAGAAACAAAATGATACATAAATATGTATATCTATATATATAGAACATATACACAGACATATATATATATATATATATATATATATATATATATACACAGACATATATAGAACATATACACAGACATATATATATATATATATATATATATATATATATATATATATAGAACATATACACAGACATATATATATATATATATATATATATATAGAACATATACACAGACATATATATATATATATAGAACATATACACAGACATATATATATATATATATATAGAACATATACACAGACATATATATATATATATATATAGAACATATACACAGACATATATATATATATATATATATATAGAACATATACACAGACATATATATATATATATAGAACATATACACAGACATATATATATATATATAGAACATATACACAGACATATATATATATATATATATATATATATATATATAGAACATATACACAGACATATATATATATGCTCATGTGGATACAATGATACTGTGAGTAATTAAAACATCGACTATTTTCATTCAAGTCCTGTGAGTGCGTGCTTTCGTTTGGATATATATATATATATATAGAACATATACACATACATAATATATACATATATAGAACACATACACATATATAAAACATATACACAGACATATATATGATTATCACTAGACTGAGCCCAAATTAAAAATGTAAACTAACAGAGTACCATAGTCAGTTACAAAATTAACACTTAAAAGGTTCACGCTAAGCAAAAAAAAAAAATGATCTAAATATTCCAGTATTTGAACTGTTGTGGTTATCTTGCTATTCACCTCAATAGACCTTACATTAATTCCTCCCCCATTTCATTCCATCCATACGTATGCATGCTCCGACATCTTTTCGAGGGAGATGACATGTTTCTTCAGGAATACAGCCTGTGTTTTGCTGGACACATACCATTTAGCTGACACCCCCCCCCCCCCCCCCCCCACACACACAGAATGTATGTGTATTCAGAGGGAAGTCACTAAATGAACTAAGCTTGTTCCTATGGGATCCTCTCCAGTCCTCCTGGATACGCTCTCATTCTACATTCTGTAGGTAAAAGGTATATATGTCCAGTAAAACACTGACAGACCTGACAATGCTAACTGTAACAAAAACACACAGCTGTGTTCTCTGTACAGGCTCCTGTAACACGTGTGTGCACACAAAAAAATACTTTACTTTTTGCATGTTTGAAAGACCATAAAATGTTTGTAAAGTGAACATTTAGAATACGGATATTCGCATTTTGATTAATAGTTAAATGTATTAATGGCGGCCGTTGTAAAGTCGGGAGTGGTACATTAGGATACTGAAAGCTAGTCTTCTATTATGTGTTAGTTCACGGAATGACGGTGACATCCTCGCTTTTTTTTTTGCTTGTACATGGTAATTTAATGTTGTTTTCTTACAGCTTCGTGAAAGACAAAGGACTAAGAAAAATAAGGTGTTATCTTCAAAGATCGCTTCTAAAAGTGGAACATTCCATTGGTTTCCATGGTGACGGCTCCATTTTTAGAATCTTGCCCATAATCAATAACCACAGCTGCCATGATCGGCATTCAGTTAATATTACCGATGTACACTTCCCGAAACTAGTTAAGGCGATGTACCAATTTTCCACCGGTATTTCGAGTTTGAAAAAAAATCAAAACCAAGTAGGACCACAAATCAACTGACCAAAGTGGAAGACGAAACTTGAGCAAGTCACCAGAATAACGTTTGTTTTTTTTCAACACATACAGCAAAGCTCTTGATTTCAGACTCTCAGACATTCTTATTTAAAGAACCAACCCGCACTCATATACACACCCGAGCCACTGCTTTATCGTATATAAAGTTTCCTAAAGCATCGAATCTATATTTAAAAAAAATGTATGGAAATTGTCTATTTTTCTTTTCTTTCACTGTGCTGTGATAGCTGCCATTGTTATATTGTTACTTGCGTATTCCACGGTCAGTGACCAGGATTGAAATACCCCTTGTATTCTGATTGGCTTAGAACACTAAGGAGCCAATCAGAACGCAGCCTTGCAGTCACACGACAGGACATTACAGACCACTGACCATTGCCAAATCCAGGAAACATTATTCAAACCGGTCATTAATTACATGACACATTTTCTCGCTTAAACAATTATAATAAAAGAACAAAACAAAAAAAAAAAAAACTAAAACCCATTAGGTCATTGTAATTGGCCTCTTAGCCCGTCTCTGACCTTCTGAGTACAAAAAGGTTAAGGAAATAAAGTCAGACGAAAAACAAACACAGTTACCGGCCTTTCAAATGCGCAACAATATATATATATATATACACAGAAAACAAAAGGGGAAAAAAATTAGCTTGTCTTTGGTTATGCCAAAAAATACAAAGGGAAAAAAAAAAAACCTTTACCACCCCGAAAAACTTTCCAGAGATCATGACAGATTGGCCTACAATAATGCACTAGCAGGAAACAGGCTGGAACAATAAAGCTTAAATTATATTATAGCGGTGTAGTTTTGAGGGCGTTAATGGACTCCTTGGAACCTTCAGAAAACGATTAACGTTTGGAGCAGGATCCGCTTCTGCATCGAGAGAGTGCAGAGCTCCCTTATTGGCTGGAGTGTTGTTATGGCAACTGCCACAGCCAAGAGGAATTCCAAGATTGCGGCTAAAAGAATTGAAGCGGAGACCCACAGAGGAGATACATTTAGGACCAGGCTTCATTCAGAATAGAACTCATTTGTGGATTTAAAAAACAAAACAAAAAAACACGTTGAAGAGGGAGAAAATGATCCCGAGGGGAGGGAGGTTATTCACCCAGCCGTGAATAGCGGTAACAAGAGAGGGAAAACTTGGCAATATTTCAAACACTGTGATTTTGGTCCCTCTGCAGCTTGGTTACCAATTCACCCCCAGAAAGGACATCGTTTTGTAAATAAACCCCGATTATTTCATCATTTTCGACGGTTAGTTTTTGGAGAGTCAATTCAAAGAATAACGCTCACTGCATTAAACAGCCTCTGCACGGAGCACGAAGTGAGATTACCCATAATGCCAAGTGCAGGTCTTGTGATGTCACCAGCAGCGCTTGCACAGTAGTGGTCACATGATAGTATTATGGTTTGGGGGGCTTAATGTTAGTATTAGGGTTTGGGGGGCTTAATGTTAGTATTAGGGTTCGGGGGTTAATGTTAGTATTAGGGTTTGTGGGGCTTAATGTTAGTATTAGGGTTTGGGGGGCTTAATGTTAGTATTAGGGTTCAGGGGTTAATGTTAGTATTAGGGTTTGGGGGGCTTAATGTTAGTATTAGGGTTCGGGGGGTTAATGTTAGTATTAGGGTTCGGGGGTTAATGTTAGTATTAGGGTTCGGGGGTTAATGTTAGTATTAGGGTTTGGGGGGCTTAATGTTAGTATTAGGGTTCGGGGGGTTAATGTTAGTATTAGGGTTCGGGGGGGTTAATGATAGTATTAAGGTTTGGGGAGCTTAATATTATTATTAGGGTTTGGGGGGCTAATGACATGCTTCGCATGTCAGTTACAATCTAGTAGGGATCTTAAAAACATATAGAATAGTTCTAGTGATGGTGATCACACAAAAAAGTATATTTACATTTTAAAATCGGGTAGGATTTGTTGATATTTTTTCCCCGCCTTCAGAAATGAGAGCAGACAGTCCAGAAAAGTAGTGCTGAATGAACGGTCCAGAACGCTCTCCTGTAACACCGTTCTGATGCCCACTTTCCTGGTCCCAGATCTCCTTTCTCGGTTTGCAATGCATAAGGACTAACTTTCTCCTCTCCCCAATTAACCTCCGGGACCCCCTACCACCCTCGTCTCACCCAGTTATTCCTCTGCAGGTGCCACGGCGCACAGAGTGTACTTGTGCCTTCGTGTAATTCCATGGAGACACGTTAGAGGTCAAGAACCGCTCTAGAACCTAGGCCTCCAACTCTGGTCCTCTGCTAGCCTGTCGGTGAATTATGCGCTTTGTAGTCCGATAACAGAGCTGGAGGAAGCCTGCCGCCTAGGAGACGGGTGGGCAATGTGGGGCAGCTGTGCTAATGTTCTGCCAGTTCATATCTCCCCGACTCACAAGAATGTGCATTTATTATAGTCTCTCAGTTCAGACTGTCCTTCTATATTCATACACAGCAGACTTCCCCTCCGTCCTGCCAAACGTGAATTTCTATAGTTGGCTCAGGGAGTAAGAAAGCAGCTGCCGCCCGATATCACACAGGCCGACTCCATCAAAGGGCCCATCGCTGGCAGCCGTGCCAACGGGGCCGTGAGCAACACAAGCATCTCACACACACACGCACGCTGGCATACACCAGACACAGATAATCACAGAGCTTGGGTCACCACATCGGGAATGCATATGGAAGATGCTTGCTTCAGGGCTGCATGGGTTAAAATAGCTATATTTTACAGATCATCGCCCTGGGGTACACAATCACCCTAAGTGGTGGTCAATGTGTGAACCTCATATTGTTTGCCTGTAAAACGCAGAAATTAAAAAGTAAAAGAAAAAAAAAAAAAAAGAGAAAAACTTTGGTGAAAGTTTTGAACGAGTCACTGGGTCGAACCATCGCTTGCACCGGAGAGGTTAATGCTATTTAAAATTGGAGCAGTAGACCTGCATCTCTGTTTCCCCTTGAACTACAATCCCCAGAAATCCCCAATAGCGGCAAACAGTGAATCATGGGAAGTGTAGTTCAAGAACATCCATCAGTATATATGTATTTCACAGGAGCAAGAAACGAGCCCTGTGAGAAGTGAGGCTGGGAGGGAAGAGACAGCCGCACTTACCTTCATGGCGTTGGCCAGGTCAGTCTGATAATAGCGGTCCTGGTGGGCATTTGCAGCGGCCAGTGTGAGAAGGTAGTCATTCCTGGCATGGGTGGCTTTGGAGTTGCACTCTGACCTCCGCGCTTTTAACTGTAAAAATGCAGAAACAATCGGTCATTCCTCCTCCATGATCCATACTGGGTAATATCAGGGGTGGGGTTATTAAATAAGCAAGTTAAATGGTGGCTTACAGGCCCCAACTTGCTTCATGGGCCCTATCAGCTCTGTGATCTGGGGGGGGGGGGGGGGAGATTAAATTACACGATGGCCAGTCAGGTCTTCGCTACAGCTGTAAATCTGACTGAGCATCATGGGACTCTGCAGTGCCAAGATTAGCCATCCAAACCATGGCTAGTTATTGGTGTACACATACACAGGTGAGAGTCACAAGGTCTGCCCTTTTGGCATGGATTTTTGAATGTCAGGTCTCAGGGGTAAAGATCTGCCCACTCGCTGCACTCGATTAGAGCATTTATTAAAGAGACATGTCCACCAGGAATTCTGAACTGAGTCGCAAGAAAAGCAGCATATATCTCTCTCTCTCTCTATATGTCTCTATCTTTCTCTTTCTCTCTCTCTCTATATATCTTTATATCTCTCTCTCTCTCTATATATCTTTATATCTCTCTCTCTCTCTATATATATATATATATCTTTATCTCTCTCTCTCTATATATCTTTATATCTCTCTCTCTCTCTATATGTCTCTATCTTTCTCTTTCTCTCTCTCTCTATATATCTTTATATCTCTCTCTCTCTATATATATATATCTTTATCTCTCTCTCTCTATATATCTTTATCTCTCTCTCTCTATATATCTTTATATCTCTCTCTCTCTCTTTATATGTCTCTCTCTCTATATATATATATCTTTATCTCTAACACTTTCTAAATAAATAAAAAAAATATATGTATCCAGTGCTTTGTAAAAAGGTTTAGACAGCTGTGAAAAATGCAGTGAAGTAAGAAGATGAAGGGGGGTGACACAGCAGCAAACTACTATGTAAAACCAAGTCATTTGATTTAGATTTTACTTTTGTTCACTCCCTTCCCATTTTGTTAATTGATAAAAAAAAATAAACTATTAACAGATCTATTTTGTTATTTTACAGGATTTTTTCCACACCTGCCCAAAAAGTTTGCACATTATCATGCCTCCCAACTTCAGGGGGGGGGGGGGGGGGGGGGAGAGACAGTCTCAGATTTGAGGCTCACCCATCCCTAACACAGAGCTGTATTCCGGGATAGAAATAGAGCTCAGCGGGACTGCAATCCCTATCATTCTTCGATGTCTGGGACAATGCGTACTGGGCATGTGCAGCTCTGTGAGCAGGTCCGGACACTCGTATACTACATATATTATACATATAGACCATGTGAGCTGCTGTGCCCGGTGCAATGTGTTTTTAATGGAGTCACTGGCCGGGGTTTCTTACAGACTGACCTTCACATTGGCTTTCTGTAAACTTATCCGGGATTGGAACAGGCTGAGTTTGGATCTGAAACAAGAAGACATGAGAGGTTAGGGATGCAATTAATGTACAAGAACGCCTGCTAAACATTACTAATATATTAGTGGGACTCAGCACCACTTCATACATTTTGCTTGGAAATAAATATACACATTTGTTGACGTATTAAAGCCAAGTTCTAATTGATCCTAACAGGGACTGGGGGTTTAAGATGCTCTCAGTGTTAAATCTGCAGTAAATTCCTTATTTATTTATTTTTTTTCAACTTGTAGTTACCAGATGTGGCCACAGGGGGCGTCAGAAATAAAATACACCTGTACTTTGGCTGGATCCCAACTATGATGTGTGAGGAATGCAAGGAAGTGCTCTGCCAAGGGACGCCATAAAAAAAAATGAATAACTTTATTAGCAAGTCGACACATGTATATTCCTTAAAGAGTTTGCAGAACTTTACATATTCAAAATTGAAGGCAATGTTTTTTTTTTGTTGGTTTTTTTAATGGTTGGCTTGGAATAAAATTTATTATTTTATACCCGTCACTAGGCTAGCAAAACAAATTAATTTAATTTATATTAATAGGACAGGGGAATGGAAAAGACTACAACATCTTCAAGGACTAGAAACAAGTACGTAGGGCACTTCTAAAGGAGCGAAATGCGTCAGGCATTATGGATTCCTTAGTCTACAGGACAGCTGCTTAAGGGACACCGGTAACTTCTGCTTCCACGATGTGAGGTTACGGAGTGCGCCCCATTCTTAGCAGCTGCTTTCCCCTGCTACTGCTTTATTCTATACATTAGCACTACTACACTTTTGAGGGCCTAAAGAGATGATATCTTTTTAGTAGAGCAATCTTACCGATCTACATGAAGATTACACTGCTTCAATGACTGTCCCCATCTCTGCTAAATAAACTGGTTGCATTTCCCATGACTTGTCTCTTTAAACACTAAGCGCGCCAAATGACACGGTAATCGCCCCGAATGAGTTTTTAAAACGAAAGGGAAAAGTTTTTTTTTTTTTTCGGGGATATTTTCGTTCCATTTGAGAGGTTGTGCCAACACAAGCAGCATATAACTGGGACAAATTCCTGATAATCCTCTGTCGTTTCAGACAGGAGGCGCTAATCCCACAGCAGCTCTACTTAGAAATAACATTTTAATTTAACGGACGTCTGCGCTCCACAAACGCGTGGGGGAAAAAAATCCGGCCAGACTCCAGCGGGGAGAACCAATCTCTGGTACTGCCATTTACAACAGTATGCAAAAACATGATGGGAACTGCAGTGCAGACGATGGGACGGATGTGACATCATAAACTAGACTGTGAAAAGCTAATACACATAACTCTGGGGCAAAGTTCTAAAAGTGATGTAATCCGCATTCCACTGGTTTCCACGGCGACTCGTCCACTTTTTGAACTTTGACCCATTATTTACTTTTCAACAAAACGTGGTTTGTGTGGCATTGCAGAGGGACTAAACCCTGCTTAGCAACACACCAATCACGGAGAGAGAGAGAGTCAGTCACATGACCGTCTCTCACTGCTATGCAAGATGGCCGCTCCCTAGTTGCCTTAGCAAACGCTAGGGGTGAATAACTTTTTGACTGACGCACTGTTCAAAATACAGTTTTAACCCGGACGTTGCTTCTCATATAATGATTATTAAGTTTAAAATAAGTACAAGGTGATATAACCATTAGAAGAAAACAACATACACCAGTAAGGTAAACAGACTAAAAAAGTGAAAAAGAAGTATCACCGTGACCGATAAAGAGAGAGTCCATGTGTACATCCCAACACCAAGACCCTAGAGAACTAGAGGTGGTGGGTTTTACTGAAATCAAGTCAAGTTACAGTAGCGTGATAACAGCTATATGGAAGTGAGGTGACTGTGGTACTTTGAAACAAATTACACTTCTCCTGCAGTTTAACATTGAAAATAATTTCACCGGGGCTTCTATATTCAGTGGCATCCAATAAGGAGGGGCTTGGAGAGAGAGGCGGGGCTTCTATATTCAGTGGCATCCAATAAGGAGGGGCTTGGAGAGAGAGGCGGGGCTTCTATATTCAGTGGCATCCAATAAGGAGGGGCTTGGAGAGAGAGGCGGGGCTTCTATATTCAGTGGCATCCAATAAGGAGGGGCTTGGGGAGAGAGGCGGGGCTTCTATATTCAGTGGCATCCAATAAGGGGGGGGCTTGGAGAGAGAGGCGGGGCTTCTATATTCAGTGGCATCCAATAAGGAGGGGCTTGGAGAGAGAGGCGGGGCTTCTATATTCAGTGGCATCCAATAAGGGGGGGGCTTGGAGAGAGAGGCGGGGCTTCTATATTCAGTGGCATCCAATAAGGAGGGGCTTGGAGAGAGAGGCGGGGCTTCTATATTCAGTGGCATCCAATAAGGAGGGGCTTGGAGAGAGAGGCGGGGCTTCTATATTCAGTGGCATCCAATAAGGAGGGGCTTGGAGAGAGAGGCGGGGCTTCTATATTCAGTGGCATCCAATAAGGAGGGGCTTGGAGAGAGAGGCGGGGCTTCTATATTCAGTTCCATCCAATAAGGAGGGGCTTGGAGAGAGAGGCGGGGCTTCTATATTCAGTGGCATCCAATAAGGAGGGGCTTGGAAAGAGAGGCGGGGCTTCTATATTCAGTGGCATCCAATAAGGGGGGGGCTTGGAGAGAGAGGCGGGGCTTCTATATTCAGTGGCATCCAATAAGGAGGGGCTTGGAGAGAGAGGCGGGGCTTCTATATTCAGTGGCATCCAATAAGGAGGGGCTTGGAGAGAGAGGCGGGGCTTCTATATTCAGTGGCATCCAATAAGGAGGGGCTTGGGGAGAGAGGCGGGGCTTCTATATTCAGTGGCATCCAATAAGGAGCGGCTTGGAGAGAGAGGCGGGGCTTCTATATTCAGTGGCATCCAATAAGGAGGGGCTTGGAGAGAGAGGCGGGGCTTCTATATTCAGTGGCATCCAATAAGGAGGGGCTTGGGGAGAGAGGCGGAGCTTCTATATTCAGTGGCATCCAATAAGGGGGGGCTTGGAGAGAGAGGCGGGGCTTCTATATTCAGTGGCATCCAATAAGGAGGGGCTTGGGGAGAGAGGCGGAGCTTCTATATTCAGTGGCATCCAATAAGGAGGGGCTTGGGGAGAGAGGCGGGGCTTCTATATTCAGTGGCATCCAATAAGGAGGGGCTTGGGGAGAGAGGCGGGGCTTCTATATTCAGTGGCATCCAATAAGGAGGGGCTTGGGGAGAGAGGCGGGGCTTCTATATTCAGTGGCATCCAATAAGGAGGGGCTTGGAGAGAGAGGCGGGGCTTCTATATTCAGTGGCATCCAATAAGGAGGGGCTTGGAGAGAGAGGCGGGGCTTCTATATTCAGTGGCAACCAATAAGGAGGGGCTTGGAGAGAGAGGCGGGGCTTCTATATTCAGTGGCATCCAATAAGGAGGGGGGCTTGGAGAGAGGCGGGGCTTCTATATTCAGTGGCATCCAATAAGGAGGGGCTTGGAGAGAGAGGCGGGGCTTCTATATTCAGTGGCATCCAATAGGGAGGGGCTTGGGGAGAGAGGCGGGGCTTCTATATTCAGTGGCATCCAATAAGGAGGGGCTTGGAGAGAGAGGCGGGGCTTCTATATTCAGTTCCATCCAATAAGGAGGGGCTTGGAGAGAGAGGCGGGGCTTCTATATTCAGTGGCATCCAATAAGGAGGGGCTTGGAGAGAGAGGCGGGGCTTCTATATTCAGTGGCATCCAATAGGGAGGGGCTTGGAGAGAGAGGCGGGGCTTCTATATTCAGTGGCATCCAATAAGGAGGGGCTTGGAGAGAGAGGCGGGGCTTCTAAATTCAGTGGCATCCAATAAGGAGGGGCTTGGAGAGAGAGGCGGGGCTTCTATATTCAGTGGCATCCAATAAGGAGGGGCTTCTATATTCAGTGGCATCCAATAAGGAGGGGCTTGGGGAGAGAGGCGGGGCTTCTATATTCAGTTCCATCCAATAAGGGGGGGGGGCTTGGAGAGAGAGGCGGGGCTTCTATATTCAGTGGCATCCAATAAGGAGGGGCTTGGAGAGAGAGGCGGGGCTTCTATATTCAGTGGCATCCAATAAGGAGGGGCTTGGAGAGAGAGGCGGGGCTTCTATATTCAGTTCCATCCAATAAGGAGGGGCTTGGAGAGAGAGGCGGGGCTTCTATATTCAGTGGCATCCAATAAGGAGGGGCTTGGAGAGAGAGGCGGGGCTTCTATATTCAGTGGCATCCAATAGGGAGGGGCTTGGAGAGGCGGGGCTTCTATATTCAGTGGCATCCAATAAGGAGGGGCTTGGAGAGAGAGGCGGGGCTTCTATATTCAGTGGCATCCAATAAGGAGGGGCTTGGAGAGAGAGGCGGGGCTTCTATATTCAGTGGCATCCAATAGGGAGGGGCTTGGAGAGAGAGGCGGGGCTTCTATATTCAGTGGCATCCAATAAGGAGGGGCTTGGAGAGAGAGGCGGGGCTTCTATATTCAGTGGCATCCAATAAGGAGGGGCTTGGAGAGAGAGGCGGAGCTTCTATATTCAGTGGCATCCAATAAGGAGGGGCTTGGAGAGAGAGGCGGGGCTTCTATATTCAGTGGCATCCAATAAGGAGGGGCTTGGAGAGAGAGGCGGGGCTTCTATATTCAGTGGCATCCAATAAGGAGGGGCTTGGAGCAGGACTGTTACTATAGCAACTGAAACAAAACTATTACACATTATTTGCAGCGGTTATGATTATACAGATCGGTTTCTCTTTATTTACATGATGAAGCACTTTTTTTTTTTGTTTAAATATTTTTTTTGGGGGGGGGGGGGGGGGGGGGGGGACACCGTCCCTTTAAAGGACCACCCATTAAAACTACACATTGTAAGCAATTGAAAAAAAGGCAGTAACACCCGTGCTGGAATTTAATAAGAGATTTGTCTTCATACTTCACAACATTGCCTGCTCTTGGCTGTAGTTTTTCATTCTGGGTTGAATTCCTACAAAATAAAAATATTTAAAAAAAAAAAAGCACATCTAAATCCAAAAATGCACGCATCAAAATGACACCCTCTGAACTCTGCCATCATCATCATCATCATCATAATAATACAGGTTGAGTATCCCTTATCCAAAGAACCAAAACTCCAAATGACTCAAAATTTTAGGGAAAAAAAATTTCAGGGGTGTGTGGGTGAATTCGGATAAGGGATACTCACCTTCCTGGCGCCCCGGTTGTGAAGCTCCTTTGCTTCAACTTCCCGGGCGTCGTAAATGTGGAGCCAGCGCTCATGGGTAATGTAGTTCCCAGAGAGCTGTGACGGGAGGGTGGGATTACACGTGAAGGATCATCTCGGCAGCACCGTGGGGCAGGTAAGTTCACCAGCTCCACTGCTGGAAATGATCTATATTACCTAAATACAATGGGAACAAGCTGATGGGGGCAAGCTGATGGGGCAAGTAAGTTGATGGGAGCAAGTAAGTTGATGGGGGCAAGGTGATGGGAGCAAGTAAGTTGATGGGAGCAAGTAAGTTGATGGGAGCAAGCTGATGGGAGCAAGTAAGTTGATGGGCGCAAGCTGATCGGAGCAAGTAAGTGGATGGGCGCAAGCTGATCGGAGCAAGTAAGTTGATGGGCGCAAGCTGCTCACACTCAATTTAGGTAATGTAGATCATTTATAAGGCTGCCGAAATTATCCGTTATCCGTAAGTATCCGTTATCACAAATGCTGCCAGCCCCAAGTATATTGGATAAGGGATACTCAACCTGTAATAAATGTCAGACCAGCATGTGCACATTCATGCATTCTGTTTTTCCCAGTATGTACTGGGAATGTTGCCCCACATTCAGGGAATGTTTTATGATTGTTATGGGGCTAATTTTTTCGACCTCGGAAAGGATGACGGGCCGAGTCCACCCGGGAATTGAACCTGCAACCCCATGGATCGAACAGATGGTGCAGTCTATCTGGCCAAGCACAGAATCCAGAGTATTCTCAGGTTGACATCACTTTGGGCAAGCGTCAGGAAGTGACGACAAGCTGCCGGGACCGCCTCATAAATTATACAGGGTGGGGGCTGGAAATCATGTCTGTATAAAGGACTATAAATCGGACTTAAATGAAATAAAAAAAAAACCAGGACGGGAGGCAGGAGAGAGGAGGAAGTAACCAATCTGAAAAAGGACCATCGTTTTAGGGAATTGGAGAATAAATAAACACAAGCCGTCTCTGAGCTCATGCTGGAAGCCGGTCGTGTAAGAGGGGACTGGCCCTTTAAACAAATGATGTATTGTGTTGATTGCTATTAAGAAAAAAAAAAAACCAAAAAGCACAAAGCCTTTACGTCCGGATACAAACTGGATCTTTTCCAGCAGGAACGCGGCCCCGGCTCTCTTTCCTCCGAACCACACGCCAGCCAAGTGAGGCAATGAATGAGGGATTGTGTGCGTCGCTGAACTAATAATATTAGACGCAGGGAACATACTTGGCATCAATGTCGGCCTTTTCCCGCATTGCATGAGCCATCTGCTCGGACTCCAGATATTTCTTTTTGGCCTTGGCTAAATCCTTCACTGTCTGCTGCAGCTCAGTCTGGATCTTTGTCAACTGGTCCACACACTGCAAGACAAAGGGGAAGAGGGGGGGGGGGGGTGGTGTTTTAGTGTCTGACCAAACAAGACATGCTTAGTGTCTTCTTCCCACCGAAAGAGACCCCCGTCCAAAAGTCAGCTATGCATTTATCTATCTAAATATTTTTTTTTAAAAAAAACTTGTTTTGGGAACAAACAGAATTTAGAACCTTAAAGAACCATTGTATCTTTTTTTCCCCCCATGCGTATGTATTACAGTTAGTTGATTATAAAATTGTATGTATTCATTCAAATTGGAATATGTGTATTGGTTTGCAGCCTCTACCGATTCTCCCACTTAACTCTCAGTATTTTGCTGTAACCTTGGGGTGGGGGGGTTACATTTTAAGGTGTGTGTTACTTCTCTGGAAAAAAAAAAAAATTCCCAAATGATAACTGTACTTGCACTGCACTGATGATATAAGTACATACATGTATTACACAGGAGCCTGTACAGAGCACATATCTGCAGGTTATACACGCCAGTGGTACAGCTAGCATTCAGACAGTGTTTTGCTGGACACATAACTTTTACATGTTCACATGCAGGATGGAGAATGCAAGTGGTACCTAGTTAAAGGGGCTCTGTCCCCTAAATAAAGTTTTTACTGTGAATGTAGAGAATAACAAACGATTGCAAATTATCTATACATTGTGTGAGCGCAAGTGCATGCAAATGTCTAAATTAGGAGAAACATGTGTTTTAAATGTGAAACACATTTCCCACAGAAAACAGGTTCATTTGCTTATCAAGCCACAGGTGATGTCATAAAGCGGGGACACCACAGACACATTTATAGGTCATTTTGAATCATTTTTTTTTTAATTCCCTACATTCACAGTAAAAGCCATGTGTACGTGATACAGTGCCTTTAACCCATTCAGGACCAGGGATTTCCCGGGCCAAGGACCAGAGCGTTTTTTTTTCTAAAAATTTTTAATATGTATTTGATGTCATTTAACGCACCCATACAAGGTTCACAAAAAAGGTGGGACAGAGGTGGAGCGCGACAGGACAGACCCCCAAAATTGGGACTGTCCTGCCGGTAGCGGGACAGTTGGGAGGTATGGGTTTAATAGGAAGAAAATGGTGGCTTAGGGAAAAGAATTAAAATAGTTGAAAAAAATTATGTGGAAATAGAAATGCAGTGGGTATTTCAGAACCTGATCTTTTGTCACTAGTCTGCCTTTCATGATAATTAAAACTCTTACAGTGGGAATTGTCTTATTTTAGCGCCCCCCCCCCCCCCCCCCCCCATTACCCTTTTATTCTTACACAATGACAACCAAACACTGTAATTACAGAGCGAGCTGTGAGCCATGGAACAATGTAATAACAGGATAATAAAAAAAGATTTAACCTGGTAATTAATTTCCTTGATTAAAAGGGGCAGTAAAGCCGCGAAAACAAACAGCCCTTATATTAAGAGGCGGCGTGGAAGCGAATGTAGGTCTTTTAAAATTAAACCAGATTACGGATACGGGAAATAAATTATTATTAGCAAACTCAAGAGTATGGGCGTAAAAGATATATCCTTCATGCAAACGCCATGTTAGCTGAACTTTGGGCAGACTAGATGGACTGGGCAGACTAGATGGACTGGGCAGGCTAGATGGATTGGACAGGCTAGATGGACTGGGCAGGCTAGATGGACTGGGCAGACTAGATGGACTGGGCAGGCTAGATGGACTGGGCAGAGGCAGGCTAGATGGATTGGGCAGACTAGATGGATTGGGCAGGCTAGATGGACTGGGCAGGCTAGATGGATTGGGCAGAGGCAGGCTAGATGGATTGGGCAGACTAGATGGACTGGGCAGACTAGATGGATTGGGCAGACTCGATGGACTGGGCAGACTAGATGGATTGGGCAGACTAGATGGATTGGGCAGACTAGATGGATTGGGCAGACTAGATGGACTGGGCAGACTAGATGTATTGGGCAGACTAGATGTATTGGGCAGACTAGATGGATTGGGCAGACTAGATGGATTGGGCAGACTAGATGTATTGGGCAGACTAGATGGATTGGGCAGACTAGATGGATTGGGCAGAGGCAGGCTAGATGGATTGGGCAGACTAGATGGACTGGGCAGACTAGATGGACTGGGCAGACTAGATGGACTGGGCAGACTAGATGGACTGGGCAGACTAGATGGACTGGGCAGACTAGATGGACTGGGCAGACTAGATGGACTGGGCAGACTAGATGGACTGGGCAGACTAGATGGATTGGGCAGACTAGATGGACTGGGCAGACTAGATGGATTGGGCAGACTAGATGGACTGGGCAGGCTAGATGGATTGAGCAGACTAGATGGACTGGGCAGACTAGATGGATTGGGCAGGCTAGATGGATTGGGCAGGCTAGATGGATTGGACAGACTAGATGGACTGGGCAGACTAGATGTATTGGGCAGACTAGATGTATTGGGCAGACTAGATGTATTGGGCAGACTAGATGGATTGGGCAGAGTAGATGGATTGGGCAGACTAGATGGATTGGGCAGAGGCAGGCTAGATGGATTGGGCAGACTAGATGGACTGGGCAGACTAGATGGACTGGGCAGACTAGATGGACTGGGCAGACTAGATGGACTGGGCAGACTAGATGGACTGGGCAGACTAGATGGACTGGGCAGACTAGATGGACTGGGCAGACTAGATGGACTGGGCAGACTAGATGGATTGGGCAGACTAGATGGACTGGGCAGACTAGATGGACTGGGCAGACTAGATGGACTGGGCAGACTAGATGGACTGGGCAGACTAGATGGACTGGGCAGGCTAGATGGACTGGGCAGACTAGATGGACTGGGCAGGCTAGATGGACTGGGCAGGCTAGATGGACTGGGCAGGCTAGATGGATTGGGCAGACTAGATGGATTGGGCAGACTAGATGGACTGGGCAGACTAGATGGACTGGGCAGACTAGATGGACTGGGCAGACTAGATGGACTGGGCAGACTAGATGGACTGGGCAGGCTAGATGGACTGGGCAGACTAGATGGATTGGGCAGACTAGATGGATTGGGCAGGCTAGATGGATTGGGCAGGCTAGATGGATTGGGCAGACTAGATGGATTGGGCAGACTAGATGGATTGGGCAGGCTAGATGGATTGGGCAGGCTAGATGGACTGGGCAGACTAGATGGATTGGGCAGGCTAGATGGACTGGGCAGACTAGATGGATTGGGCAGGCTAGATGGATTGGGCAGACTAGATGGATTGGGCAGACTAGATGGATTGGGCAGACTAGATGGATTGGGCAGACTAGATGGATTGGGCAGACTAGATGGATTGGGCAGGCTAGATGGATTGGGCAGGCTAGATGGATTGGGCAGACTAGATGGATTGGGCAGACTAGATGGATTGGGCAGACTAGATGGATTGGGCAGGCTAGATGGACTGGGCAGGCTAGATGGATTGGGCAGACTAGATGGATTGGGCAGACTAGATGGATTGGGCAGGCTAGATGGATTGGGCAGACTAGATGGATTGGGCAGGCTAGATGGATTGGGCAGACTAGATGGATTGGGCAGGCTAGATGGACTGGGCAGACTAGATGGACTGGGCAGACTAGATGGATTGGGCAGGCTAGATGGATTGGGCAGACTAGATGGATTGGGCAGACTAGATGGATTGGGCAGGCTAGATGGATTGGGCAGGCTAGATGGATTGGGCAGACTAGACCGATTGGGCAGACTAGACCGATTGGGCAGACTAGACCGATTGGGCAGACTAGACCGATTGGGCAGACTAGACCGATTGGGCAGACTAGACCGATTGGGCAGAGGCAGACTAGATGGATCGGGCAGGCTAGATGGATTGGGCAGGCTAGATGGATTGAGCAGGCTAGATGGATTGGGCAGAGGCAGACTAGATGGATTGGGCAGACTAGATGGACTGGGCAGGCTAGATGGATTGGGCAGACTAGATGGATTGGACAGACTAGATGGATTGGACAGACTAGATGGATTGGGCAGGCTAGATGGATTGGGCAGGCTAGATGGATTGGGCAGGCTAGATGGATTGGGCAGGCTAGATGGATTGGGCCGGCTAGATGGATTGGGCCGGCTAGATGGACTGGGCAGGCTAGATGGATTGGGCAGACTAGATGGATTGGGCAGACTAGATGGATTGGGCAGGCTAGATGGATTGGGCAGACTAGATGGATTGGGCAGAGGCAGACTAGATGGATTGGGCAGACTAGATGGACTGGGCAGGCTAGATGGATTGGGCAGGCTAGATGGATTGGGCAGACTAGATGGATTGGGCAGACTAGATGGATTGGGCAGGCTAGATGGATTGGGCAGGCTAGATGGATTGGGCAGGCTAGATGGATTGGGCAGGCTAGATGGATTGGGCCGGCTAGATGGATTGGGCCGGCTAGATGGACTGGGCAGGCTAGATGGATTGGGCAGACTAGATGGATTGGGCAGGCTAGATGGATTGGGCAGACTAGATGGATTGGGCAGGCTAGATGGATTGGGCAGGCTAGATGGATTGGGCAGGCTAGATGGATTGGGCAGGCTAGATGGATTGGGCAGAGGCAGACAAGATGGACTGGGCAGACTAGATGGACTGGGCAGACTCGATGGACTGGGCAGACTCGATGGACTGGGCAGACTAGATGGATTGGGCAGACTAGATGGATTGGGCAGACTAGATGGATTGGGCAGACTAGATGGATTGGGCAGACTAGATGGATTGGGCAGACTAGATGGACTGGGCAGGCTAGATGGATTGGGCAGGCTAGATGGATTGGGCAGACTAGATGGACTGGGCAGACTAGATGGACTGGGCAGACTAGACCGATTGGGCAGACTAGATGGATTGGGCAGAGGCAGACTAGATGGACTGGGCAGACTAGATGGACTGGGCAGACTAGATGGACTGGGCAGACTAGACGGATTGGGCAGACTAGACGGATTGGGCAGACTAGACGGATTGGGCAGACTAGACCGATTGGGCAGACTAGACCGATTGGGCAGACTAGACCGATTGGGCAGACTAGACCGATTGGGCAGACTAGACCGATTGGGCAGACTAGACCGATTGGGCAGACTAGACCGATTGGGCAGACTAGACCGATTGGGCAGACTAGACCGATTGGGCAGAGGCAGACTAGATGGATCGGGCAGGCTAGATGGATTGGGCAGAGGCAGACTAGATGGATTGGGCAGACTAGATGGACTGGGCAGGCTAGATGGATTGGGCAGACTAGACCGATTGGGCAGACTAGACCGATTGGGCAGACTAGACCGATTGGGCAGAGGCAGACTAGATGGATCGGGCAGGCTAGATGGATTGGGCAGGCTAGATGGATTGAGCAGGCTAGATGGATTGGGCAGAGGCAGACTAGATGGATTGGGCAGACTAGATGGACTGGGCAGGCTAGATGGATTGGGCAGACTAGATGGATTGGGCAGACTAGATGGATTGGGCAGGCTAGATGGATTGGGCAGACTAGATGGATTGGGCAGACTAGATGGATTGGGCAGGCTAGATGGATTGGGCAGGCTAGATGGATTGGGCAGGCTAGATGGATTGGGCAGGCTAGATGGATTGGGCCGGCTAGATGGATTGGGCCGGCTAGATGGACTGGGCAGGCTAGATGGATTGGGCAGACTAGATGGATTGGGCAGACTAGATGGATTGGGCAGGCTAGATGGATTGGGCAGACTAGATGGATTGGGCAGAGGCAGACTAGATGGATTGGGCAGACTAGATGGACTGGGCAGGCTAGATGGATTGGGCAGGCTAGATGGATTGGGCAGACTAGATGGATTGGGCAGACTAGATGGATTGGGCAGGCTAGATGGATTGGGCAGGCTAGATGGATTGGGCAGGCTAGATGGATTGGGCAGGCTAGATGGATTGGGCCGGCTAGATGGATTGGGCCGGCTAGATGGACTGGGCAGGCTAGATGGATTGGGCAGACTAGATGGATTGGGCAGACTAGATGGATTGGGCAGGCTAGATGGATTGGGCAGACTAGATGGATTGGGCAGGCTAGATGGATTGGGCAGGCTAGATGGATTGGGCAGAGGCAGACAAGATGGACTGGGCAGACTAGATGGACTGGGCAGACTCGATGGACTGGGCAGACTCGATGGACTGGGCAGACTCGATGGACTGGGCAGACTAGATGGATTGGGCAGACTAGATGGATTGGGCAGACTAGATGGATTGGGCAGACTAGATGGATTGGGCAGACTAGATGGATTGGGCAGACTAGATGGATTGGGCAGACTAGATGGACTGGGCAGGCTAGATGGATTGGGCAGGCTAGATGGATTGGGCAGACTAGATGGACTGGGCAGACTAGATGGACTGGGCAGACTAGACCGATTGGGCAGACTAGATGGATTGGGCAGAGGCAGACTAGATGGACTGGGCAGACTAGATGGACTGGGCAGACTAGATGGACTGGGCAGACTAGACGGATTGGGCAGACTAGATGGATTGGGCAGACTAGACCGATTGGGCAGACTAGACCGATTGGGCAGACTAGACCGATTGGGCAGACTAGACCGATTGGGCAGACTAGACCGATTGGGCAGACTAGACCGATTGGGCAGACTAGACCGATTGGGCAGACTAGACCGATTGGGCAGAGGCAGACTAGATGGATCGGGCAGGCTAGATGGATTGGGCAGAGGCAGACTAGATGGATTGGGCAGACTAGATGGACTGGGCAGGCTAGATGGATTGGGCAGGCTAGATGGATTGGGCAGGCTAGATGGATTGGGCAGGCTAGATGGATTGGGCAGGCTAGATGGATTGGGCAGGCTAGATGGATTGGGCAGGCTAGATGGATTGGGCAGGCTAGATGGATTGGGCAGGCTAGATGGATTGGGCAGACTAGATGGATTGGGCAGGCTAGATGGATTGGGCAGGCTAGATGGATTGGGCAGGCTAGATGGATTGGGCAGGCTAGATGGATTGGGCAGGCTAGATGGATTGGGCAGAGGCAGACTAGATGGATTGGGCAGAGGCAGACTAGATGGACTGGGCAGACTAGATGGACTGGGCAGACTCGATGGACTGGGCAGACTCGATGGACTGGGCAGACTCGATGGACTGGGCAGACTAGATGGATTGGGCAGACTAGATGGATTGGGCAGACTAGATGGATTGGGCAGACTAGATGGATTGGGCAGACTAGATGGATTGGGCAGACTAGATGGATTGGGCAGACTAGATGGATTGGGCAGACTAGATGGATTGGGCAGACTAGATGGACTGGGCAGGCTAGATGGATTGGGCAGGCTAGATGGATTGGGCAGACTAGATGGATTGGGCAGACTAGATGGATTGGGCAGGCTAGATGGATTGGGCAGGCTAGATGGATTGGGCAGGCTAGATGGATTGGGAAGGCTAGATGGATTGGGCAGGCTAGATGGATTGGGCAGAGGCAGACTAGATGGATTGGGCAGAGGCAGACTAGATGGACTGGGCAGACTAGATGGACTGGGCAGACTCGATGGACTGGGCAGACTCGATGGACTGGGCAGACTAGATGGATTGGGCAGACTAGATGGATTGGGCAGACTAGATGGATTGGGCAGACTAGATGGATTGGGCAGACTAGATGTATTGGGCAGACTAGATGTATTGGGCAGACTAGATGTATTGGGCAGACTAGATGTATTGGGCAGACTAGATGGATTGGGCCGGCTAGATGGATTGGGCAGACTAGATGGATTGGGCAGAGGCAGGCTAGATGGATTGGACAGACTAGATGGACTGGGCAGACTAGATGGACTGGGCAGACTAGATGGACTGGGCAGACTAGATGGATTGGACAGACTAGATGGATTGGGCAGACTAGATGGACTGGGCAGACTAGATGGACTGGGCAGACTAGATGGACTGGGCAGACTAGATGGACTGGGCAGGCTAGATGGACTGGGCAGGCTAGATGGACTGGGCAGGCTAGATGGATTGGGCAGGCTAGATGGATTGGGCAGACTAGATGGATTGGGCAGACTAGATGGATTGGGCAGACTAGATGGATTGGGCAGACTAGATGGATTGGGCAGACTAGATGGATTGGGCAGACTAGATGGATTGGGCAGACTAGATGGATTGGGCCGGCTAGATGGATTGGGCCGGCTAGATGGATTGGGCCGGCTAGATGGATTGGGCAGGCTAGATGGATTGGGCAGGCTAGATGGATTGGGCAGGCTAGATGGATTGGGCAGAGGCAGGCTAGATGGATTGGACAGACTATATGGATTGGGCAGACTAGATGGATTGGGCCGGCTAGATGGATTGGGCCGGCTAGATGGATTGGGCCGGCTAGATGGATTGGGCCGGCTAGATGGATTGGGCCGGCTAGATGGACTGGGCCGGCTAGATGGACTGGGCCGGCTAGATGGACTGGGCAGGCTAGATGGACTGGGCAGGCTAGATGGACTGGGCAGGCTAGATGGACTGGGCAGGCTAGATGGATTGAGCAGACTAGATGGATTGGGCAGACTAGATGGATTGGGCAGACTAGATGGATTGGGCAGGCTAGATGGATTGGGCCGGCTAGATGGATTGGGCAGGCTAGATGGATTGGGCAGGCTAGATGGATTGGGCAGGCTAGATGGATTGGGCAGGCTAGATGGATTGGGCAGGCTAGATGGATTGGGCAGGCTAGATGGATTGGGCAGAGGCAGACTAGATGGATTGGGCAGAGGCAGACTAGATGGACTGGGCAGACTAGATGGACTGGGCAGACTAGATGGATTGGGCAGGCTAGATGGATTGGGCAGAGGCAGACTCGATGGACTGGGCAGACTAGATGGATTGGGCAGACTAGATGGATTGGGCAGACTAGATGGATTGGGCAGACTAGATGGATTGGGCAGACTAGATGGATTGGGCAGACTAGATGGATTGGGCAGACTAGATGGACTGGGCAGGCTAGATGGATTGGGCAGGCTAGATGGATTGGGCAGACTAGATGGACTGGGCAGACTAGATGGACTGGGCAGACTAGACCGATTGGGCAGACTAGATGGATTGGGCAGAGGCAGACTAGATGGACTGGGCAGACTAGATGGACTGGGCAGACTAGATGGACTGGGCAGACTAGACGGATTGGGCAGACTAGATGGATTGGGCAGACTAGACCGATTGGGCAGACTAGACCGATTGGGCAGACTAGACCGATTGGGCAGACTAGACCGATTGGGCAGACTAGACCGATTGGGCAGACTAGACCGATTGGGCAGACTAGACCGATTGGGCAGACTAGACCGATTGGGCAGAGGCAGACTAGATGGATCGGGCAGGCTAGATGGATTGGGCAGAGGCAGACTAGATGGATTGGGCAGACTAGATGGACTGGGCAGGCTAGATGGATTGGGCAGACTAGACCGATTGGGCAGACTAGACCGATTGGGCAGACTAGACCGATTGGGCAGAGGCAGACTAGATGGATCGGGCAGGCTAGATGGATTGGGCAGGCTAGATGGATTGAGCAGGCTAGATGGATTGGGCAGAGGCAGACTAGATGGATTGGGCAGACTAGATGGACTGGGCAGGCTAGATGGATTGGGCAGACTAGATGGATTGGACAGACTAGATGGATTGGGCAGGCTAGATGGATTGGGCAGGCTAGATGGATTGGGCAGGCTAGATGGATTGGGCAGGCTAGATGGATTGGGCCGGCTAGATGGATTGGGCCGGCTAGATGGACTGGGCAGGCTAGATGGATTGGGCAGACTAGATGGATTGGGCAGACTAGATGGATTGGGCAGGCTAGATGGATTGGGCAGACTAGATGGATTGGGCAGAGGCAGACTAGATGGATTGGGCAGACTAGATGGACTGGGCAGGCTAGATGGATTGGGCAGGCTAGATGGATTGGGCAGACTAGATGGATTGGGCAGACTAGATGGATTGGGCAGGCTAGATGGATTGGGCAGGCTAGATGGATTGGGCAGGCTAGATGGATTGGGCAGGCTAGATGGATTGGGCCGGCTAGATGGATTGGGCCGGCTAGATGGACTGGGCAGGCTAGATGGATTGGGCAGACTAGATGGATTGGGCAGACTAGATGGATTGGGCAGGCTAGATGGATTGGGCAGACTAGATGGATTGGGCAGGCTAGATGGATTGGGCAGGCTAGATGGATTGGGCAGGCTAGATGGATTGGGCAGGCTAGATGGATTGGGCAGGCTAGATGGATTGGGCAGAGGCAGACAAGATGGACTGGGCAGACTAGATGGACTGGGCAGACTCGATGGACTGGGCAGACTCGATGGACTGGGCAGACTAGATGGATTGGGCAGACTAGATGGATTGGGCAGACTAGATGGATTGGGCAGACTAGATGGATTGGGCAGACTAGATGGATTGGGCAGACTAGATGGATTGGGCAGACTAGATGGACTGGGCAGGCTAGATGGATTGGGCAGGCTAGATGGATTGGGCAGACTAGATGGACTGGGCAGACTAGATGGACTGGGCAGACTAGATGGACTGGGCAGACTAGACCGATTGGGCAGACTAGATGGATTGGGCAGAGGCAGACTAGATGGACTGGGCAGACTAGATGGACTGGGCAGACTAGACGGACTGGGCAGACTAGACGGATTGGGCAGACTAGATGGATTGGGCAGACTAGACCGATTGGGCAGACTAGACCGATTGGGCAGACTAGACCGATTGGGCAGACTAGACCGATTGGGCAGACTAGACCGATTGGGCAGACTAGACCGATTGGGCAGACTAGACCGATTGGGCAGAGGCAGACTAGATGGATCGGGCAGGCTAGATGGATTGGGCAGAGGCAGACTAGATGGATTGGGCAGACTAGATGGACTGGGCAGGCTAGATGGATTGGGCAGGCTAGATGGATTGGGCAGGCTAGATGGATTGGGCAGGCTAGATGGATTGGGCAGGCTAGATGGATTGGGCAGGCTAGATGGATTGGGCAGGCTAGATGGATTGGGCAGGCTAGATGGATTGGGCAGACTAGATGGATTGGGCAGGCTAGATGGATTGGGCAGGCTAGATGGATTGGGCAGGCTAGATGGATTGGGCAGGCTAGATGGATTGGGCAGGCTAGATGGATTGGGCAGAGGCAGACTAGATGGATTGGGCAGAGGCAGACTAGATGGACTGGGCAGACTAGATGGACTGGGCAGACTCGATGGACTGGGCAGACTCGATGGACTGGGCAGACTCGATGGACTGGGCAGACTAGATGGATTGGGCAGACTAGATGGATTGGGCAGACTAGATGGATTGGGCAGACTAGATGGATTGGGCAGACTAGATGGATTGGGCAGACTAGATGGATTGGGCAGACTAGATGGACTGGGCAGGCTAGATGGATTGGGCAGGCTAGATGGATTGGGCAGACTAGATGGATTGGGCAGACTAGATGGATTGGGCAGGCTAGATGGATTGGGCAGGCTAGATGGATTGGGCAGGCTAGATGGATTGGGAAGGCTAGATGGATTGGGCAGGCTAGATGGATTGGGCAGAGGCAGACTAGATGGATTGGGCAGAGGCAGACTAGATGGACTGGGCAGACTAGATGGACTGGGCAGACTCGATGGACTGGGCAGACTCGATGGACTGGGCAGACTAGATGGATTGGGCAGACTAGATGGATTGGGCAGACTAGATGGATTGGGCAGACTAGATGGATTGGGCAGACTAGATGGATTGGGCAGACTAGATGTATTGGGCAGACTAGATGTATTGGGCAGACTAGATGTATTGGGCAGACTAGATGTATTGGGCAGACTAGATGGATTGGGCCGGCTAGATGGATTGGGCAGACTAGATGGATTGGGCAGAGGCAGGCTAGATGGATTGGACAGACTAGATGGACTGGGCAGACTAGATGGACTGGGCAGACTAGATGGACTGGGCAGACTAGATGGACTGGGCAGACTAGATGGACTGGGCAGACTAGATGGATTGGACAGACTAGATGGATTGGGCAGACTAGATGGACTGGGCAGACTAGATGGACTGGGCAGACTAGATGGACTGGGCAGACTAGATGGACTGGGCAGGCTAGATGGACTGGGCAGGCTAGATGGACTGGGCAGGCTAGATGGACTGGGCAGGCTAGATGGATTGGGCAGGCTAGATGGATTGGGCAGACTAGATGGATTGGGCAGACTAGATGGATTGGGCAGACTAGATGGATTGGGCAGACTAGATGGATTGGGCAGACTAGATGGATTGGGCCGGCTAGATGGATTGGGCCGGCTAGATGGATTGGGCCGGCTAGATGGATTGGGCAGGCTAGATGGATTGGGCAGGCTAGATGGATTGGGCAGGCTAGATGGATTGGGCAGAGGCAGGCTAGATGGATTGGACAGACTATATGGATTGGGCAGACTAGATGGATTGGGCCGGCTAGATGGATTGGGCCGGCTAGATGGATTGGGCCGGCTAGATGGATTGGGCCGGCTAGATGGATTGGGCCGGCTAGATGGATTGGGCCGGCTAGATGGACTGGGCCGGCTAGATGGACTGGGCCGGCTAGATGGACTGGGCAGGCTAGATGGACTGGGCAGGCTAGATGGACTGGGCAGGCTAGATGGATTGAGCAGACTAGATGGATTGGGCAGACTAGATGGATTGGGCAGACTAGATGGATTGGGCAGGCTAGATGGATTGGGCCGGCTAGATGGATTGGGCAGGCTAGATGGATTGGGCAGGCTAGATGGATTGGGCAGGCTAGATGGATTGGGCAGGCTAGATGGATTGGGCAGGCTAGATGGATTGGGCAGGCTAGATGGATTGGGCAGAGGCAGACTAGATGGATTGGGCAGAGGCAGACTAGATGGACTGGGCAGACTAGATGGATTGGGCAGACTAGATGGACTGGGCAGACTAGATGGACTGGGCAGACTAGATGGATTGGGCAGGCTAGATGGATTGGGCAGAGGCAGACTAGATGGACTGGGCAGACTAGATGGACTGGGCAGACTAGATGGATTGGGCAGACTAGATGGATTGGGCAGACTAGATGGACTGGGCCGGCTAGATGGACTGGGCCGGCTAGATGGACTGGGCCGGCTAGATGGACTGGGCAGGCTAGATGGACTGGGCAGGCTAGATGGATTGGGCAGACTAGATTGGCCAAACGGTTCTCATCTGCCGACACATTCTGGGTATACGTTTATAGGAAAGGTACACATTAGATTGACATTGAAATATTTAAAAATCAAATCAAATTCATTTTTATATCATCTAAACAAGTATTGGACTGAAGGTACTAATTTCCCATACCTAGAGGAGAACAGATAATCCCAGAATAATTCCCTTTAATTACGATGTAATGCGATGTGTCTGTACCTTTTATCGGTACCCACGCGCCTGCCACATATCCTGCCACGCAAGGTGATTTGGGAACATTTAACTTTTGGATTTATAAAAAAAAGAAACAGTGATCTAGCACAGATGAACTTCACATAATAAAAGTAGCGTATTTAAATCCAGAAAGGTGCACCAAGATACCCTCTCATATTCAACCCTGGAGATTACCAGTAATCTGTTAATTTCATCCATTTAGGAAGGATGAAGTGCTCGTCGACACTGCCAGGAATGGAATCTGCATCAGATTTTACATTGGCCACACAATGCCATCTAGTCTGAGCTCCAGAGTCGGGGGTGTTCAAGGTAGATAATTGAATGATGTCATGGACAGTCCACCTCTATTACATCCATAGCAGTAACTGGCAGCACCGTTAATCCTTCCTTAAAAACTCTACCCAGTTGGGAGAAAGGGTCGGATTTTCCATAAAACAGATTTAGCCGATGCCTACTGCGCCAATTTATTAGAGTGGTCAGAAGCTCAAAAAAAGGGGTCCATCCGCCCTGCTGGATGCCCCACCCACTTTTTATTGATCTTCGCCCACCTTTGACCGAATTCCATACTGTTCTCATTTACCAGTTCAGAGTTCTGAACTCCACCCACTTTTGCCAAGCCCCACCCACAGAGGCACATGGGATGTGGATCTGGGCCTGCCTCCCACGCACACACATGTTCACAAATCTGTGTTACCCGACTTCGCTTGTGTGAGGTTCAAATAAAAATAAAAACTTGCGTGGTAGATTTCTGAGGCAGCTTTGAGGCATTCCTAGTTATTTTTTTGCCAGTGCAAGCTGTGAGCGGCTTCCCTAGTGTTGAGTTAAAACTAAAAGGAATAACTGAACGATATTTAGCAACCTGCCACGGTCATGCTCAATTTGGCCCTTTATTTGGGAACTTAACCCCCCTTCAGGAGAAAATCGCAGTACAGCAAGATCTAGCAGCTTGATTTCTTACAGAATAAAACTGTGGATCAGGTGAGACGGGTAATTATTCTGGAGCCTTTAGGAGCCAGACGGACCCATTCAGGAGAGCCGAGGCTCCTGGGATTAGTCAAGCCCTGGGGTTAGGGGTGCTTTGAGGTCAGGAGGGCGGGTGCTGTCACGGACTGAGTAGGATCAGAAGACTGGATCCGCGATGCGAAGACCTGGTATCTACTGCAACAGGTTTGGAGGCAGGACAGTGTCTATTCACCTGAATGGTATTATACCCTACGGTTGAGCCTCAGGTAAATGACCACCCAGGACTTGGAACACTGACTGCAACCGCACACTGAAGCAGGGATACGCAGGAATTACTGGATAAACGGATAGTCAGCAAGCCGGGTCAAACACAACAGGAGCAACGGTACAAGACGGTATGGAGGAGGCAAGGTCAAAAACAGGCAAAAGGATCAGGGCAGGCAGCAAACGGAGAAGTCAGAAGTCACAGCAGGAGTCAAAAACCGAAGAATCAAGAATCAAGAATAAACGCTAGATCAAGCCACAAGGAACTATCTCAGGCAAGGTCTGAGTAGCAACTGAAGGTTTAAATACAATTTGGGCGGTAAAACCCGCCCCTAATAGGTCCCCCAAAAAGTATAAGTATAGCCCTTTAAGGCTATGTTAATTTTCTGTGTGTAGCGGTACTGCGCATGCGCGCAGTTTCGGTTTGCTGCGCGTTCGTCGAGGGGAAGCGGTGAGCGCGTCTGCAGCCCTGGAGGGCTGAGACGCCGAACGGAGCCCTCGCTGTCCGTCCACCCTGCCTGCAGGGGCAGCGGCAGCGGAGGCACGGACCTCGCGGCGGCAGGTAAGTTTCTTTTTTATTACACTACCCCCCTCTTTATGAACGCCGTACCGGCGTTCAGGACCTGGTTTGAGAGGAAATCTACGATGAAATAAGGAAACTTTGGAAGGAGCATGAACATCGGATGCTGGTACCCAAGATCTCTCCTCCGGACCGTAACCTTGCCAATGGACAAAATACTGCAAAAGACCACGGCGCAGCCGAGAATCCAAAATAGATTGTACCAAATACTCCTCATGCCCTTGAACGAGGACAGGTTTGGGAACCGTATGGGCGTCAGAGAAACGATTAGTTACAACTGGTTTGAGGAGGGACACATGGAAGGAGTTGTGGATGCGCATACTGGAAGGGAGGCGTAGGGTATAGGACACATCGTTGATTTTGGACAAGATCACGTAAGGACCGATATATTTGGGACCTAAAGTCCTGGAGGAATGACGAAGTTGGAGATACTTGGTAGAAAGCCATACTTTGTCACCAGGAAGAAGTACGGGGGCAGGAGAACGATGTTTGTCGGCAAATCTTTTCTGCAACACCTTGGCCCTGGATAGTTGCGAAGAAACAGAAGCCCAGTGAGATTTGAGATCCTGGACCTGACGGTCAGCAGCCGGTACTTCCGAAGGCAATCCCAAGTCCGGCCAAAGAGTAGGCTCGTAGCCAAAGGCTGCACAAAACGGGGATTTCTGCAAGGACTCATGAAAGGAGCTGTTATATGACAATTCAGCGAGATGGAGGAGAGAAGACCAAGTAGATTGATCCTCATCAACATATAACCGTAGATATTGTTTCAGAACCTGATTGGTCCTCTCCGTCTGACCATTGGTTTGCGGATGATGAGAGGAGGAAAATTTTAGAGAAATACCCAGCTGAGCACAAAGTGATCTCCAGAACCGGGACACAAACTGAGAACCACGGTCAGAAACAATGCTTTGGGGTACCCCATGTAGACGAATGATTTCCTTCATGACAACAGTTGCAAGCTGAGATGCTGAGGGCAGTTTGGGAAGAGCAACAAAATGAGCCTGTTTGGAGAATAGATCGACTACTACAAGTATGGTCGTGAACCCTCGAGACAAGGGAAGATCTGTGACGAAATCCATGGCAATATTCGTCCAAGGTCTCTTAGGGACAGGAAGAGGGCATAACAGGCCTGCAGGGTTACGTTTCGGAGTTTTGTATCTAGCACAGACGGTGCAGGCGCGAACAAAATCCTGAACGTCAGATTGCAAGGAAGGCCACCAAAATTTCCGGTCAATGAGAAACTTAGTGTTGCGTACACCACGGTGACCCGCGACAGAGGAAGCATGAGCCCAGGACAAGACTTGTCTCCGAAGGTTGGATTGAACAAAGTAACGACCGACAGGAGGGCGACAATTGGTGGGTCTAGGGAACTGGGATCTGGTAATTTTCCACAGGAGGGAGGTGGACACCGAGGCAATGATCCGAGAGGCCGGTATAATGGAATCAACCACAGGAGGAGCCGTTTCAATGTCAAAACGTCTAGACAGAGCATCCGCCTTGCCATTTTTCGACCCGGGCCGGTATGTGATGGAAAAATTAAAACGGGTAAAAAATAAGGCCCATCTGGCCTGTCTGGGATTCAATCTCTTAGCTTTTTCTATGTATAACAAATTTTTGTGGTCGGTGAGAATCGTGATGGGAATTTGAGTACCCTCTAAGAGATGACGCCATTCGTCAAGAGCCATCTTGATGGCCAACAATTCGCGGTTGCCTACATCGTAGTTGCGTTCCGCTGAGGTAAACGTCTTAGAGAAATATGAACATGGATGGACTCTGTTGGAGATTTGGTCTCTTTGAGATAAAATAGCCCCAGCGCCAGATTCAGAAGCATCAACCTCCAAAATGAATGGTTGAGCTGGATTGGGTCTGCGAAGAATGGGTGCAGAGATGAAGGCATGTTTCAGGAACTGGAAGGCTTGGAGAGCCTGGGTAGACCATTTAGCCGGATCACTTCCCTTCTTAGTGAGAGCAGAAATGGGTGCAGTGACTTTAGAGAAATTCCTGATAAATCTTCTATAGTAATTAGCAAAGCCCAAAAACCTTTGTATCCCTTTGAGGTTGAGCGGTATTTGCCAGTCTTGGATAGCAGAAACTTTGTCAGGATCCATCTCTAGGCCGTCAGAGGAGATAATATAACCCAGGAATTTGATTTTTGAGCATTCGAATTCACATTTTTCGGCCTTAGCAAAGAGGTGATTTTCTCGAAGACGACGTAATACCTGTTGAACGTGCTTTCTATGGTCGGAGATATTCTTGGAATATATAAGGATATCGTCCAAATAGACCATGACATGAGATAACAACATGTCCCGGAAAACGTCGTTAACAAAACTCTGGAAGACTGCTGGTGCATTACATAATCCGAAAGGCATAACTAGGTATTCGTAATGCCCATATCTGGTATTGAAGGCCGATTTCCACTCATCACCCTCTCGTATGCGGACCAAATTATATGCACCACGTAAGTCTAGTTTGGTGAATATCTTGGCATCTTGGAGTTGGTCGTATAGTTCAGTGATGAGTGGTAGTGGATAACGGTTCTTTATGGTGATTTTGTTCAGTCCCCTGTAGTCTATGCAAGGCCTTAAGGTACCGTCCTTTTAGGCTACAAAAAAGAATCCAGCGCCTGCTGGAGAGGAAGATGGTCGGATGAATCCCCTCTGAAGATTATCCTTTATGTACAAAGCGAGTGCTTGATTCTCAGGTGCCGAGAGAGGATAAGTATGCCCTACCGGAGGGGAGGAACCAGGTAATAGGTCGATGGCGCAATCGTAGCTCCTATGAGGAGGAAGAATCTCGGCCTTGGTCTTAGAGAATACGTCTAGGAAGTTCCAATATAACTGTGGAACCCGGGAACGAGGATCCTCAGGAGGAAGAGTACTAACTGAATTGAGTGTAGGCAGATTGTCATTAAGGTCCTGACCATCTAGACCCCACGAATCAACTTGTCCCAAACACCAGTCAATGGAAGGATTATTCTTTTTCAACCATGGTAGCCCCAATATGATGGAGATGTGGGGACTGGAAAGGACGTCAAAGCTTAATTCTTCGTAATGGTTGTGACCGATCTTTAAACCCAAAGGTATGGTTTCCTTGGAAATTATACCAGTGCCTACAGGGGTACCATCCAAGGCAGACACAGAAATAGGCAGGGCTTTAGACTTCAGAGGAATATTCTGTTGAATTACCCAAGATTGGTCTACGAAATTTCCAGCTGCTCCGGAATCTATGAAGGCTTGGGTGGCCACTTGGTGGCCTGTCCACTGGAGCAAGACCGGTATTAAAAGTCTCTGATTAGAAGGAGAATTAATGATGTTAACGCTCAGTGGGACTCCTTCTTTTTCCACTAAGCGTTGGCGTTTCCCGATTTCTGGGGACATTTCAGAGCAAAATGACCCCTTAGACCACAGTACAGGCATAGATTTAATCTCCTGCGACGAGATTTTTCTTCGTCAGAAAGTCGTAGTATAGGACCAATTTCCATAGGTTCACTAGTTAGATTGGTCTCAGGCTCTGGAGTTTTGGTAGCTTGATAGTATTTAGGTTGGAAGTGTCTTGGGTTCTTATCACGATCCAACCTCCTTTCTTGGCCACGAGCATCGAGTTTAAGACACAATGTAATAAGTGATTCCAGGTCCTCGGGAAGATCTCTATAGGTTAAAGCATCTTTAAGAGTGTCATTAAGACCTCTACGAAATGCCGCCTTTAATGCGCTCTGGTTCCACTCTGTCTCATATGCCAAGGTACGAAACTCTATGGCATACTGACCCACTGATCTTTTGCCTTGTTGCAACTCCATTAGTTGAGTCTCTGCAGACTCCCTTCTTCCTGGAGCATCGAAGACGGATTTGAAGGCTGAAATAAATGCGTCAGCATCTTCTAACAGGGGAGAGTTCTGTTCCAGCAAAGGGGATGCCCAGTTCAAGGCCTCTCCTTTCAGGAGATTAACTATGAACGCCACTTTTGCGGTGGATGAGGAGAAAGCGTCAGGTTGTGTGCGAAAATGTAGTAGACACTGGTTTAGGAACCCTCTACATTCACGTGGAGAACCGGAAAACTTTTCCGGTATGGGCATCTTAGGTGGTCTTGAAGAACTACGAGCCCCCATGACAGAGAACCCTTGATCAGACATGGTAGGAGCGGTCGAGACTGGATTCATATGAGTGGTGAGTGACCGTAATAGTTCGGTAACAGTATCCAGTTTATGTTCAAGGGATTGAAGATGTGAAGCGTGCGTGGTCAGGATCTTGTCATGGCATTCCTGTCTGGCCGAGACTCGGGCCAGGTCCGCGGGATCCATAAATATGGCCTGAGATAATGTCACGGACTGAGTAGGATCAGAAGACTGGATCCGCGATGCGAAGACCTGGTATCTACTGCAACAGGTTTGGAGGCAGGACAGTGTCTATTCACCTGAATGGTATTATACCCTACGGTTGAGCCTCAGGTAAATGACCACCCAGGACTTGGAACACTGACTGCAACCGCACACTGAAGCAGGGATACGCAGGAATTACTGGATAAACGGATAGTCAGCAAGCCGGGTCAAACACAACAGGAGCAACGGTACAAGACGGTATGGAGGAGGCAAGGTCAAAAACAGGCAAAAGGATCAGGGCAGGCAGCAAACGGAGAAGTCAGAAGTCACAGCAGGAGTCAAAAACCGAAGAATCAAGAATCAAGAATAAACGCTAGATCAAGCCACAAGGAACTATCTCAGGCAAGGTCTGAGTAGCAACTGAAGGTTTAAATACAATTTGGGCGGTAAAACCCGCCCCTAATAGGTCCCCCAAAAAGTATAAGTATAGCCCTTTAAGGCTATGTTAATTTTCTGTGTGTAGCGGTACTGCGCATGCGCGCAGTTTCGGTTTGCTGCGCGTTCGTCGAGGGGAAGCGGTGAGCGCGTCTGCAGCCCTGGAGGGCTGAGACGCCGAACGGAGCCCTCGCTGTCCGTCCACCCTGCCTGCAGGGGCAGCGGCAGCGGAGGCACGGACCTCGCGGCGGCAGGTAAGTTTCTTTTTTATTACAGGTGCCACTTCTGCTAACCTGTCCCCGCTAGATGACTCACACAGTACGAAAATACACAAAACCCCAACACAATACATTATATCTCTGTTCAGAAACATGTTAAAATACCAGAATATTGGGGGGGGTCGGGGGGTGGGTGTTTACCCTCTTAAGCTGCTGCTCCTTGTAAAATTTCACGGTCCGGGCCGGCTCGGAGATGAGATTTTTGTAGTTTTCGCAGATGTTAATCCGAGATTGTGCCACTTGCATTGTGCCTTCCAGGAATGACTTCCACACTGTGTATATACTCCTGCAAGCAAAACAGGAAACACGTTACTGTCTCTTTAAAACTCTACCGAGACCAGGCGAGGGTGCATTCATCTGACAGTCAGAGAAGGGGAGAACACTGTAATTATTTAGGGATACTTGTAATCACAAAGCATGCTACGGCAAACTGCACAGGGTTTGCATCCCAAGTAGCCATCCCCCTCAATCCCACGCTATACGGTTCACTTGCCATCAGCCTGAATATATATCACATTAACTCCTCGTAGGTATGCTCAGTCATTTGTTATAACTTTTACATGCTGCCCTGCACAATGCATAATTAATTTGTGGTCAATGGGAAATCAGCTAATTATGGGACCCCCTCCTTGATTAACTGGTTCCCCCCCCCGGACACATTCTACGCTGTGCAGGTACAAGTCATGTATGGCCGGCAAAACCCTAGCTGTACAACATGAGGAAAAATCCTGCAGATGTGTGCTCTGTACAGGCAGATGTTGCAAGTATGTCATCATATCCCATACTACTATTTGATTTTTTTCATTTAACCCAGCACCCTGAAGCAAGCATCATTTTTCTTTTTTTTATAAGCAGAAGGCTGGCGCACGTTGACAGTGACAGCTAATAGGGTCGGTGCTGGTGCAGAGAGAGAGCGACACAGGCAATAGGGTCGGTGCTGGTGCAGAGAGAGAGAGACAGCTAATAGGGTCGGTGCTGGTGCAGAGAGAGAGCGACACAGGCAATAGGGTCGGTGCTGGTGCAGAGAGAGAGAGACAGCTAATAGGGTTGGTGCTGGTGCAGAGAGAGAGAGACAGCCAATAGGGTCGGTGCTGGTGCAGAGAGAGAGAGACACAGCCAATAGGGTCGGTGCTGGTGCAGAGAGAGAGACAGCCAATAGGGCCGGAGCTGGTGCTGGTGCAGAGAGAGAGAGACACAGCCAATAGGGTCGGTGCTGGTGCAGAGAGAGAGACAGCCAATAGGGCCGGAGCTGGTGCAGAGAGAGACACAGCCAATAGGGTCGGTGCTGGTGCATAGAGAGAGAGACACAGCCAATAGGGTAGGTGCTACCGCATAGAGAGAGACACAGCCAATAGGGTCGGTGCTGGTGCATAGAGAGAGAGACAGCCAATAGGGTCAGTGCTGGTGCAGACAGAGACATAGCCAATAGGGTCAGTGCTGGTGCAGAGAGAGACACAGCCAATAGGGTAGGTCCTGCTGCATAGAGAGAGACACAGCCAATAGGGTCGGTGCTGGTGCATAGAGAGAGACACAGCCAATAGGGTCGGTGCTGGTGCATAGAGAGAGACACAGCCAATAGGGTCGGTGCTGGTGCATAGAGAGACACAGCCAATAGGGTCAGTGCTGGTGCAGAGAGAGACACAGCCAATAGGGTAGGTCCTGCTGCATAGAGAGAGACACAGCCAATAGGGTCGGTGCTGGTGCATAGAGAGAGACATAGAAACATAGAATGTGTCGGCAGATAAGAACCATTCGGTCCATCTAGTCTGCCCAATTTTTTTTTTTTGAGTACTTTTATTAGTCCCCCGTTCCCGGTCTTATAGCTAGGATAGCCTTGTGTCTATCCCACGCATGCTTAAAATCCTTCACTGTGCTTACCTCTACCACTTCTGCTGGCAGGCTATTCCATACATCCACTACCCTCTCAGTAAAGTAATACTTCCTGATATTACTTTTAAATCATTGCCCCTCTAATTTAAGACTATGTCCTCTAGTTGTGGTAGTTTTTCTTCTTTTAAATATACTCTCTTCCTTTACTGTGTTGATTCCCTTTATGTATGTAAATGTTGCTATCACATCCCCCCTGTTACGTCTTTCCTCCAAGCTATACATGTTAAGATGCTTTAACCTTTCCTGGTAAGTTTTATCCTTCAACCCATGAACCAGTTTAGTAGCCCTTCTCTGAACTCTCTCCAAAGTATCAATATCCTTCTGGAGATACGGTCTCCAGTACTGCGTACAATACTCCAAGTGAGGTCTCACCAGTGCTCTGTACAATGGCATGAGCACTTCCCTCTTCCTACTGCTAATACCTCTCCCTATGCAACCAAGCATTCTGCTAGCATTTCCTGCTGCTCTATTGCATTGCCTACCTACCTTCAAGTCCTCTGAAATTATTACTCCTAAAGCCCTTTCCTCAGATGTTGAGGTTAGGACTGTACCAAATAGTCTATATTCTGCTTTTGGGTTTTTACGCCCAAGGTGCATAATCTTGCACTTGTCCACATTAAATGTCAGTTGCCACTGCTCTGACCATTTTTCTAGTTTAGCTAAATCATTTGCTATTTGGCTTATCCCTCCATGAATATCAACCCTGCTGCAAATCTTTGTATCATCAGCAAAAAGACATACTTTGCCAACAAGACCTTCTGCAATATCGCTAATAAAAATATTAAAGAGAATGGGTCCAAGAACAGATCCCTGAGGTACCCCACTAGTAACAAGACCTTGCATTGAATATACCCCATTGACTACAACCCTCTGTTGCCTGTCACTCAGCCATTGTCTAATCCATTCAACAATACTGAAATCCAAACTCAAAGATTTCAGTTTATTGATAAGCCTTCTATGTGCGACAGTGTCAAAAGCCTTACTGAAATCTAGGTAAGCAATGTCTACTGCACCACCCTGATCTATTATTTTAGTTACCCAATCAAAAAAATCAATAAGATTAGTTTGGCATGATCTCCCTGAAGTAAACCCATGCTGTCTCTGATCTTGAAATCCAAGCGACTTTAGATGTTCAACAATCCTATTCTTTAACAAGGTTTCCATTATTTTCCCCACTACTGAAGTAAGACTTACTGGTCTATAGTTGCCCGCCTCCTCCCTACTACCTTTCTTGTGAATGGGCACAACATTAGCTAATTTCCAGTCTTCTGGAACTACTCCCGTTAACAATGATTGGTTAAATAAATCTGTTAACGGTTTTGCTAGTACACCACTAAGTTCTTTTAATAACTTTGGATGTATCCCATCAGGTCCCATCGACTTATTTGTCTTTACTTTAGACAGCTGAAGTAAAACCTCTTCCTCTGTAAACTTACATGCATCAAAAGACTCATTAGTCTTTTTCCCTAAATGAGGTCCCTTACCCTCATTTTCATTTGTAAAAACTGAACAAAAATATTCATTAAGGCAGTCTGCTAAGCCTTTATCCTCTTCTACATAGCATCCTTCTTTTGTTTTTAATCTAACTAATCCTTGTTTTACTTTCCTTTTCTCATTTATGTATCTAAAAAATGTTTTATCCCCCGTTTCACTGACTGGGCTATAGTCTCTTCTGTGTGTGCTTTGGAAGCTCTTATAGCTTGCTTTGCCTCTTTCTGCCTACTCTTATAGATCTTTCTATCTTCCTCACTCTGAGTATTTTTATAATTACTAAATGCTAGCTTTTTATTTTTTACTATTTTAGCCACCTCTGCAGAGTACCACAGTGGTTTCTTCAATTTTTTTACTCTTACTGACAAGCCTTATGCAATTTTCTGTTGCCTTCAGTAGTGCAACTTTTAGATAATCCCATTTCTCCTGGACTCCATTTAAATTGCTCCAGTCTGATAATGACTCCTTCACACCGAATCTAATTTTAGAAAAGTCTGTTTTTCTAAAATCTAAAACTTTTGTTTTTGTGTGGTGTGACTGCGTCACTGTTCTTATATTAAACCACACTGTCTGGTGATCGCTAGATCCTAAACTTTCACCTACAGTAATATCTGATAACAAATCTCCATTTGTGAACACTAAGTCTAGTATGGCCTGCTTTCGAGTTGGCTCCTCCACTACTTGTTTTAGAGATAATCCCAGTAGGGAGTTTAGTATATGCGTACTCCTGGCGCAAGTAGCTGTTTTTGTATTTCCAGTTTCCAGAGACACAGCCAATAGGGTCAGTGCTGGTGCAGAGAGAGAGACACAGCCAATAGGGTCAGTGCTGGTGCAGACAGAGACACAGCCAATAGGGTCGGTGCTGGTGCAGAGAGAGAGACACAGCCAATAGGGTCAGTGCCGGTGCAGACAGAGACACAGCCAATAGGGTCGGTGCTGGTGCAGAGAGAGAGACACAGCCAATAGGGTCGGTGCTGGTGCAGAGAGAGAGAGAGACACAGCCAATAGGGTCAGTGCTGGTGCAGAGAGAGAGAGACACAGCCAATAGGGTCAGTGCTGGTGCAGAGAGAAAGAGACACAGCCAATAGGGTCGGTGCTGGTGCAGAGAGAGAGACACAGCCAATAGGGTCAGTGCTGGTGCAGAGAGAGAGAGACACAGCCAATAGGGTCAGTGCTGGTGCAGAGAGAGAGAGACACACACTATTTCAAAGGGGGATCAATAGAGGGGACCTTAAGGTGGTTCTGTTGATCCCATTTGAAAACAACGCTTCCTAGGGAAGAATAGCAGCTGCCACGTCAGCAGATATAGTGGCTTGTACATTACAAGCACAAGTGGGAAATATAAATAAAGTTTAGCAGCTCTTTAATCAGCACTGAAGCCGAGAAGATCACAGTCACTGCCTGGCATCAGGTGTAACCAATGATTTCTCAAGGACGGACAATACAGTTGGCAGATCGCCCACTCAGAACCAGACACCCATCACTACGTGATCTGAATTAAAGGAGTACACACATTAATTAAGGCCCTTCTAATGAGATTTCAGCATTTCATGCCCTTAATTACAGCCACGTATGAATGAAACCCCATGGCCTACCAGCTGACAGAACGTGGCACTCCTGTATTAAAAGGGGCTGATCCCACAACACTAGAGGACAAGCAATAAGTATCCGGCATTTAAAGAAGCACAGTGGGTTAATAGGAGAATAGAAATCACATCCTAGTAAAACACTTCCAGGGCTTATTAAACATGCATTTTATTATTTCATATCACAAAACAATGCTAGACAAACTAATTCAGGAGCCAACCTAGCAATGCTTAGGACCCAGCGCAACCAATTCAGGAGCCAACCTAGCAATGCTTAGGACCCAGCGTAACCAATTCAGGAGCCAACCTAGCAATGCTTAGGACCCAGCGTAACCAATTCAGGAGCCAACCTAGCAATGCTTAGGACCCAGCGCAACCAATTCAGGAGCCAACCTAGCAATGCTTAGGACCCAGGGCAACCAATTCAGGAGCCAACCTAGCAATGCTTAGGACCCAGTCAACCAATTCAGGAGCCAACCTAGCAATGCTTAGGACCCAGCGCAACCAATTCAGGAGCCAACCTAGCAATGCTTATGACCCAGCGTAACCAATTCAGGAGCCAACCTAGCAATGGTTAGGACCCAGCGTAACCAATTCAGGAGCCAACCTAGCAATGCTTAGGACCCAGCGCAACCAATTCAGGAGCCAACCTAGCAATGCTTAGGACCCAGCGCAACCAATTCAGGAGCCAACCTAGCAATGCTTAGGACCCAGCGCAACCAATTCAGGAGCCAACCTAGCAATGCTTAGGACCCAGCGTAACCAATTCAGGAGCCAACCTAGCAATGCTTAGGACCCAGCGTAACCAATTCAGGAGCCAACCTAGCAATGCTTAGGACCCAGCGCAACCAATTCAGGAGCCAACCTAGCAATGCTTAGGACCCAGCGCAACCAATTCAGGAGCCAACCTAGCAATGCTTAGGACCCAGCGCAACCAATTCAGGAGCCAACCTAGCAATGCTTAGGACCCAGCGCAACCAATTCAGGAGCCAACCTAGCAATGCTTAGGACCCAGCGTAACCAATTCAGGAGCCAACCTAGCAATGCTTAGGACCCAGCGCAACCAATTCAGGAGCCAACCTAGCAATGCTTAGGACCCAGCGTAACCAATTCAGGAGCCAACCTAGCAATGCTTAGGACCCAGCGTAACCAATTCAGGAGCCTACCTCCTACCTCCTCCCCAGTACCTCCAATACCTCCTCTCCAGTACCCCCAATACCTCCTCTCCAGTACCCCCAATACCTCCTCTCCAGTATCCCCAATACCTCCTCTCCAGTACCCCCAATACCTCCTCCCCAGTACCCCCCAATACCTCCTCCCCAGTACCCCCCAATACCTCCTCTCCAGTACCCCCAATACCTCCTCCCCAGTACCCCCCAATACCTCCTCCCCAGTACCCCCAATACCTCCTCCCCAGTACCCCCCAATACCTCCTCTCCAGTACCCCCCAATACCTCCTCCCCAGTACCCCCAATACCTCCTCTCCAGTACCCCCAATACCTCCTCTCCAGTATCCCCAATACCTCCTCCCCAGTACCCCCCAATACCTCCTCCCCAGTACCCCCAATACCTCCTCCCCAGTACCCCCAATACCTCCTCTCCAGTACCCCCCAATACCTCCTCCCCAGTACCCCCTCCCCAGTACCCCCCAATACCTCCTCTCCAGTACCCCTCCCCAGTACCCCCCAATACCTCCTCTCCAGTACCCCCAATACCTCCTCCCCAGTACCCCCAATACCTCCTCTCCAGTACCCCCCAATACCTCCTCCCCAGTACCCCCTCCCCAGTACCCCCCAATACCTCCTCTCCAGTACCCCCTCCCCAGTACCCCCCAATACCTCCTCTCCAGTACCCCCAATACCTCCTCCCCAGTACCCCCATACCTCCTCCCCAGTACCCCCCAATACCTCCTCCCCAGTACCCCCAATACCTCCTCCCCAGTACCTCCTACCTCCTCCCCAGTATCCCCAATACCTCCTTTACAGTACCCCCAATACCTCCTCTCCAGTACCCCCAATACCTCCTCCCCAGTACCCCCAATACATCCTCCCCAGTACCCCCAATACCTCCTCCCCAGTACCCCCAATACCTCCTCCCCAGTACCTCCAATACCTCCTCCCCAGTACCCCCAATACCTCCTCCCCAGTACCCCCAATACCTCCTCCCCAGTACCCCCCAATACCTCCTCCCCAGTACCCCCCAATACCTCCTCCCCAGTACCCCCAATACCTCCTCCCCAGTACCTCCAATACCTCCTCCCCAGTACCTCCAATACCTCCTCCCCAGTACCTCCAATACCTCCTCCACAGTACCCCCAATACCTCCTCCCCAGTACCCCCAATACCTCCTCCCCAGTACCCCCCAATACCTCCTCCCCAGTACCCCCAATACCTCCTCCCCAGTACCTCCTACCTCCTCCCCAGTATCCCCAATACCTCCTTTACAGTACCCCCAATACCTCCTCTCCAGTACCCCCAATACCTCCTCCCCAGTACCTCCAATACCTCCTCCCCAGTACCTCCAATACCTCCTCCCCAGTACCCCCAATACCTCCTCTCCAGTACCCCCAATACCTCCTCCCCATTGTTTACCTTTGTTGGCTCAGGAGCGGGGATTCCTGGTGGGTGGCCAATGTTACAACCCATGAATAGGAACATGTAATGACCCTGGTAGTAGTAGCTAACAGACCAGCATATGCCTGAGCATCATGGGAAGCTGGCGTGGTAAAGATCAGACACTATTACCCCAGTCTGCAATCCCTATGGTACTCAGCCAGTAACGGGCTGGCTGTATGTCATGGACCCTCATTAAGGTAGACAGAGAAGCCTATTAGACAGACTAAGGTGCCTGAAACAAGGAATACGGTGGTGCCAGAGATTAGTTAAATTTTTTTTATTTACAACACCTGGCACACTCTGATCCATGCAGAAACTGAAAACATTTGTTTTACTGTTCCTTTAAACTGTTGTTATAGTGGAGGTTAGGGCCAGAGTGATGTAACACACCCATTTTTGGATGAAAGTCTTGTGACACAAGGAGACCCCACAACAAGCTGAAAAATCTACCTAGACGGTCAGGATTTTGTCTATATGCAACAGACGACAACACCTAAAACAAAGCTTTTCTTTGGAAGTAATTAAAGTTTTTTCCCCCCATTTTTCATTATATCTAACACATGTAAATTATTTCCTTGTATTCAAATACATCCTTCTTCCTCTCAATATGTTCAATAAAGTTAGCAAGCAGGACCCGCACACACAAGCAAGAGTTGTAATTCAAGAGCCTCAGAGCTGCCTCTACCCTAGCTTGTATTTTCACCCGTGAGATAAAGGATAACCTTGTCTAGTTCCATTTTTACATGAAGAAAAATAACATGAAATGGCTACAACAAATGACACACTAGCACACATTTGTGTGGGTCTGCTCCCCCGTTAACCGTCGCAGTGTGAGCTCCATTAGAGGGTCTTCTGATCTCTGCAGCATGCACGGCTATTGAGAGGAAAGAAATAAGTGGAATATTTCTAATGATTGCCCCAAACCCCCCAGTTTAACAGTGACCAGGAGTCAATAAATAACAGCAAAACAAATTTATAAAGTGACGTCCACACACTTGAAAGACAGAGAACCTGGAAATTTGACAGACCGATATTTGCCGAGGTCACGTACCAAAGTGCAAGCCCGAGATTTCCATCAAAGCTTCACTTTCATGCAATAATAATAATAATTTTAAACCAATCAATGAAAAGGAAAAAAAAAAGGAAGGAAGTAGTAGGAATTACCTGTATTCGCTCCTCTCATCTGGTTTTACCGCAGGCCACTCCTTCCTCAGATACTGACTGGCTAATTTCTGAATAGTCTAAAATACAAAATAAAGAAGAAAAAATGGCATTAGATATGAGCAATGAGTCAAGGTTAAGAGCTCAGTCAGTATTAAGTACTATAAGTGGCAGTCACACCTTGGCAGGTCAACACAATGAGGAACGTTTGCTTCTCCCACGAAGGGTTAATGAAAACTTGGCCCTCCCCTGGCGTGGTTATGGGGGGGGGGGGGGGGCCGACAGAGGAGGTGGCTTTAAATGTGACACACAGATAATACATAAACACTTAAAGAGACACTAAACTTTAAATATAACTTGCTTGTTAATGGGATGTCTCCGTCAGTCGGAATACGGCTCATAAAATGATAATAAATAATGATGAGAAATGATCTATACATTGTGTTAGTGGAATTGCAATCAAATGCAGGGATTAAGGGACTTATAGCTTTTAAATATGTGTATGGTGTCTGCTGTTTATGACATCACCTGTGGCTTGATATGCAAATCAACTACTTTTCGGTGGGAAATGGGTAATTTGCATATCAAGCCACGAGGTGATGTCATCAGCAGAAGACATACTTAGCCCATTTCCCCCATTATTTTAAGTATTTGTCCATTTCTGTTTCCAACATTCACACTGATACCCAGTATTTAGGTTGACCGACTCCCTTTAAATTGGAGCTAATTTGTTTTTTCGGCGGTTCTACTCCAATGATGAATCAGTATTTAAGGAGGTGCAAGCTGATTGGCCGAGGGTCCATGCAGATATCGCTGCCCGCCGTCATTGCTGGTCTTGGAGTTGGATCTACAGGATACTTTCCCTCACGGTTTTCAGTTGGAATAGATCTCTTAACATCCCTCCCATCAGTCGCGCCTAAAATTAAAGGGTCTTCTCAAGTTGGAAAAATCACTGCCAAATCTAATGGCACTCATTTTAACAACCTCGGGAAGAGTGAAATTATACAACTGGGAATGAAAACTCGCAGAATGGACAAGATGGCCCACTGAGATAGTTCAATGGAATACTGTGAATACATAGACTTTCCTCCAGAGTTCAGACCTTAAGCTCTGTTTAATTGAAAGATTGCGCCAAGCATGGGCATTGCAAGTAGAAATGATTTAATTCAATACAGTAAAACACCTTATTGATCCCTCTATGCTCCACATAGCACTATGAGGGGGGGGGGGCAGACATCTTGGGTCAGATCTGACCTTAGATTCTAAACAACATGGCCGCCCCCTGATAGAGTTATACAGAGCAAACATGGCTCAAAAAGGTGCTTTATTTGTATTCTTTCATTAAAGCATTTCGATTCAAAATGCCTACACAACCTTTCAACTCAACATAAGTTAATTGTATGTTGACCGTTGTCCTTTAAGGAGAAAAATCACACACAAAAAAAAAAGTTGCATATTTGGCCAGCACAGCTCACACAATTCCTTGTATCAAAGTCTGAAGTACAAGAATATATAAAAGCAAACAATTCTCCTCAACGCGCCGCAACATTCCTTATTTTTAGCTCCCAATCCAAAAAGGTAAATAGAATTATAATAAGGAAAAAACCATGGAGGGGTCCGGAGGAGAGAGAAAGATAAGAGACTTTCATTTTATGCCGATTGGTGCATCTTGACGTAATTCCATGAATGATTAGCCGACAGTGTATAAATTCCAGAGAATGACTGATACACCTTGTCACCGTACAAGATCACACAGTATCTCTGTTTATGTAAGCCTAGCCATAAAACCAACCATAAACCCAGGTCAGATAATCACGTAATACAAAGCTGAAACATTGACAGGTTCTGTTCCAGAAACTCCCATCAGCAAACGTCTCATTATGTTACAGCAAAAAAATAAATAAAAAATCTGCATGCCCCAATCTGAATGCAAGTTAATCAAGCAGTCCACCTGACAGAAGTGGCTAGAATCCCCAATATTCTCAGGTGTCAAGAGTAACGTGACAAAAATGTAACTTTAAAAATAAACTTTCTAATCCTGTGTGTGTGTGTGTGTGTGTATGTATGTGTGTGTGTGTATATGTGTGTGTGTATGTGAGTGTATGTATGTGTGTGTGTGTATATGTGTGTATGTGTGTGTGTATGTGAGTGTATATGTGTGTGTGTGTGAGTGTATATGTGTGTGTGTGTGTATGTATGTGTGTGTGTGTGTATATGTGTGTATGTGTGTATATGTGTGTATGTGTGTATGTGTGTGTGTATGTGAGTGTATGTGAGTGTATGTATGTGTGTGTGTGTGTGTGTGTGTGTGTGTATGTATGTGTGTGTATGTATGTGTGTGTATATGTGTGTGTGTGTATATGTGTGTGTGTGTATATGTGTGTGTGTGTGTATATGTGTGTGTGTGTGTATATGTGTGTGTGTGTGTATATGTGTGTGTGTGTGTATATGTGTGTGTGTGTGTGTATATGTGTGTGTGTGTGTATATGTGTGTGTGTATGTATATGTGTGTGTGTATGTATGTATATATATATATCTATGTATGTATGTATGTGTATATGGATAGATAGATAGATAGATAGATAGATAGATAGATACACATCCCACAGATGCTCGATTGGATTGAGGGGAATTTGGAGGCCAAGTCAACACCTTGAACTCGTTGTTGTGTTCCTCAAACCATTCCTGAACCAGTTTTGCTTTGTGGCAGGGAGCATTATCCTGCTGAAAGAGGCCAATGCCATCAGGGAATACCGTTTCCATGAAAGGGTGTCCATGGTCTGTAACTTAGGGAGGTGGTACGTGTCAAAGTAACATCCACATGAATGGCAGGACCCAAGGTTTCCCAGCAGAACATTGCCCAAAGCATCACACTGCCTCCGCCGGCTTGTCACCTGTCAGTGGTCATAATGTTATGGCTGATCGCTGTGTTTATATATATATATATATATATATATATATATATATATATATATATATATAATAATGTAATGGCTGATCGGTGTGTATAGATTTATATAAAATAATGTTATAGATGATTGGTGAGTATATATATATATAATGTTATGGCTGATCGTGTGTATATATATATATATATAATTTTGTGGCTGATCAAAATTGCATAGTTCACAACAAGTCCCTTTCAATACTGGAAAAATGTTCTCATCTTCAAGAAAAAAAAACCCTGCAACATAAAAAAAAAAAAAATATAGTATACAACAGTGGATAACTATAATGCATCTAACATACAGGCTTCTAACGCTGTCCCTCCCCAACCACCTGGTCTATTTCCTGTAAGCTGTACATGTGTGTAATGCTTCTATGTAAAAGCACAAGGGAAAAAACTATTAGCTGCAAATATGATAAACTGGCTTGTACTTATATAAGCCTCTGACTAGCAGCTATAATGCTTCCCTAGGAAGCAGGGAAAACCTTGGGCTGTGCTTCCGTGTCCGTTGGGTGACAGCCTGTGCCAGTATCCGATGAGCTCTGCCTCAGTTGAGAGGCAGAGCCCAGAGTAAACTCATGGGGTTTACTCTAGGAAGGTGGCACCAGATTTGAAATGTTTGCGTCACCAGTTAACAGATCTGCACTGGGTGCTCAAACTGAGTAGACACAAACCATGGCAGAGTCAGGGCCCGTGTTTGTGAAAACTCTGCTCGAGAGCACATCGGAACATTAAATGAGATGGAACGATTTCGGTCTGTCAATGAATGAATGATCAGCCCCACACAGCAGTCTCTTCCCCTGCACAGCAGAATCGCTCAACCCCACTGCTGCCCCCAAAACAGAAAGCATCGCTAGGAACCGATGAGATCAAGGACCACCAAAAAGTCTATATATTGAGTTGGGAGAATTACAAGCCAACGCATATACAAAGATTTTTTTTTTTAATTTTAAATGTGTCTCCGGTGTCTCAAGTTGATGACATCACCTTGTGGCATGATATACAAATTAACTATTATGTTCCCGATACCGCCTTCCCTGCGATGAGTGGACTCAGCCTGATAGGCTAAATATAACCATTGTGCAAAGTGAGCACCAGCACTAACTTCCCGGCTTAGGCACGCCTGCACGACCTCACAGGTGACACCGCCAGGTCTCGTGGATCCTGCAGGAACCCACAAAGATCCGGGTATGGGCTCCGTCAAAGTATCGTTGGCGCCCAATCAAACAGTGATTGGACACAAAATCTGCATTTTTTTTCGAGGATGAAAGCACCAGAAGGAAGCAAGGGGTTAATGGAATGATTAATTCAAATGTAGACTTTTAAAACGCTTTGATTTAAGAACACAAATAAAACCCCTTCAGAGCCCTCTCTTTGCTCCATTTAGCTCCATCAGTGGGCGGACATGTTGTTTAGAATCTTGGGTCAGATTCTAAACATGTCCACCCCCTACACAGAGCAAAGAGTGCTGCATGAGGTACTTTATCAGCATTCCTTCATTAAAGCATTTCAATTTAGAACATATCCACTTTGTGACAGGATGCCTGGGGAAAGCCATGAATGGCTCAGGCACTTGGTTGGCTAGTGGATCTATTGGACTTGCCAAGCCTCGGGTTGGTGGAGACACAGCACACACAGAAAAGTGTTAAAAAAAAATAGGAGCTGAAGTGACTTGATTGAATGAGAAGATTTACTGGAATCTACAATCACTGTATCACTCTGCATGCTTACTGCAGGTGCGGGAGGACTAATTATATAGATATTGAGCATATAAAGTTTTGTTTCATTTAGTCACTTCCCGTGCTGCTGGAATAGAATGCATTATGTGGAATGTAATAAACTTGCTCTTGTACACAGTAGGATCTCTTAGCAGTGCAAAACATTGTCGGATGACATCACTAGAGACAGGAAATTACATTCATTTGAATGAAATTATTCTCATTGGTTCTCATTTGATTATGAAAAAGGAAACTGACTAACTCAGCTAGTGTGGGCAGTCCTGGTTTCTTGTAGACACGACAAGTAATATCACATATTCATCTAGCTGTAAGGTTGTTTTTTTTTTTTTTTAAATATATTTTAAGCAATGCAAAATGTAAAATATGCACTTTAAAGTACTTTAAAAGCACATTAATATGTGTTAACCTTTGGAAGATGCGTTTCGGGCACCAGACAGTCCCTTTAATAGAGAGACTGAGTGGCATTGATGGGTAGCCATCGATTGAGATTGGTCTGGCCTCCGGGGGGGACCATCATACAATCTTTCAATTACCCATGTTACATGTTTGAACATCTGTCATCAAAATATTTCATTTTTACCTACAGACCACGTTTCCCTTTGCGTCCATGGCCAAAACATTCGTTCATACAGGGGAATGTAGAGAATCTAGAAGGAAGTTCTCACAGAGAAGTTGAAGAATTCCGATTTTTTGGGAGTTCTCGGGGTGTTTGTACGGAACAAAGTGACACATTCCGTAAAAATGGCCTATGTGTGAAATTCTTGACACAGGATATCCTTCCCCCAGCCAAGTCATTCGGGCAGAACCAGACCTCAGACTATTATTGGCGTTAGAGGCTAACAAACTGATCCACGCGCCTCCGATCTCACACCCCGTTACAAGATTTGGAAGAACACCGTGAACAAGCCAGAGAAGGTTAGAATAACACACTTGTGGAAAGAACAGGCGTCAGTCCTCCAGACAAAACGCTAGGTGCTGAACAGTGCAGTATTTGGGCTCTTGGTCCAGGAATTACTGGCCATTGGCACGGCTTCTTTTGGGAGGATGCTGTGATGGGTTTGGAGCCGTAATTGTAGAGGAATCCAGTATTTTATTTTATTTTTTTAACCAATTATACAGAGAGTTGATATAGAAATATATATTTTTTTACGAATCTGTAAATATCTAGATCAGTAGATAAACTGGAGGTCAGTTGTAGCGCCGTCTGCTTCTCCTGCAATATACATAGCAGAATGCTTAATGTAATCCTTCAGGGAAAAGAGATAACACCATTGTACCTTAGTACAATGCTCCCCCCCCAGCTGTTCCACCTCCTATGACCTCCGATCCAGTACCAGCACTTTACTTACTGTACCAAGATACACAAAGGAAGTGGATCATTTTCCTACTTCGCTCCGCAAATGTGAGAACCTCCCAGACACCATCAAATCTTCCTTCAGGCCTCAAATCCCTTCAAAGGACCGTATCACCTAAACATTGCTTCTACTGGGCATGTAGAGAATAAAAAACAATAACGGAAAATGAGCTATACATTGTGTTAGCAGAAAATGCCAAGCAAATGCATGAAATAAGAGTAAAAACCAATGTCTTAAATGTGTCTGCGGAGTCTCCTACTTATGACATCACCTGGGGTTTTATAGGCAAATGAACTGATTTATAGTTGAAAATGTGTAATTTGCATATCAAGCCCCAGGTGATGTCATAAGCAGGAGACTCCACAGACAAGTCTGCTAACACAATGTATAGAGTATTTTTTTTTGTAAAACCAATGTTTAGGTGATACAGTCCCTTTAAGAGATCTTAGCCAATATTCATCCACACAGAATGCACCTTTAAATACTAGGTGATTATATTTCCTTTGTTTTTTTTGACCTGTTTGTGTTCTGTGTTTAAAATGTTTACATCTATATCTTAATATTTTAGACTTTATATATAATATCTCCCTCTATTGTAACACGGCAATAACATACTTTATAAATAAATGAAAAAAAAAACACATGTATTTGTCTGCAGGGACCAGTAGATATAACTGCACACAAAGCAGAGAGGTTCATGTATTGAAGACAGGTGGCCAGACTGCTGGGTCTGTCAGCATCCAACTCCCCCCCCCCCCCCCCCTTAGAGACTATTATGCAAATTCCTGGTATTTCCTGCTCGTTTCCCATGAATTAGAGTCTGCTCCGTGTGGAAGACCCCGATTGTCTCCCGATCATGTGGGGCAAAAAAAAAAAAAAAAATACCAAGACAGGAGTTTCTTCTTTTGTGTGTTTTGGTTCATTCTCCCTGCCCTGCTGGCTTGTGTGTTTTGGGTTAGAGGGGCTGGAAGGGGGGGCTACCAAATAACGCACACCAGCTCCAATAAAATTAAATAAAAAGGAATTAAAGTGAATTCAGGGACAACATTCTCAAAGCTTTGGAGAGTGCAGGGAAATGCCGGCGGTTTCTATGGCATCAGTTCCAACAATTGACTTGCATAAATTAAATGGCTATAAACCCCGAATCCACCGATAGTGTGTGCAGGGTCTGCCAGGGTGGCGATTTAGAGAAGGCAGTTTATACAGTATATTACAGGCTGCACAGATGCTTTTTTTTAAAAAAAAAAAAACCTTTTGCATGTTTACATTTTGCTTTTTTTTTTTCTGTTCCCCCGATACAGAAATGCACTAGGCCACACAACACATCTGCCAGTAATGCCTCCACTGACCATTACCCGTGCTTCCTCCATTATTAGCAGTGTACAGCTGTACACTCACATTTTTTTTTAAAGCAATTCTGTGCCTATTTTTTCATGCTCCATCATGCAGAAAACAATGAATACCGGTAATTAATGAAAACAGGGCACAAGTAATGCAACCTGACCATACAATATGACCAAAGGATAAATAAATACAAAATAGCCCTTTTAAGATCGAAGGTAGCCAGACGCACAGTCAAGTGCTGACGCCAAGTGTTTAAGTGAGATGTGTCAGACTGTGATCTGTAAGGATTGTACAGCCAGTATCAGGAAAGCTACTGCCGGGTACCAAACATGTGCTTCATGGGTAAAGGTAAGGTATCATTTACGTGACACTGGAAGGCAAGGTCAAAAATGCCAGCATGGGCCCCTGGCTCCTGGGATTTGCCAACCCAGAAAGTATCTCTGAGATGAACTACAGGATATTCATGGTCAGTGCTGTCTCTTGTTTATGACATCAAGACACAGCTGGATATGCAAATTACTGCTCAGATGGCTGCTCCCTTGTAAGAAAAAAAGGGGAGACACCACAGACACATGTAAAAGGACTGTATCACCTACAAAAAAAAAAAAAAAAAGCTTGAACAGAGCATTGAAAAAGATCCATACATTGTGTTCGCAGAATTGTAAGCAAATGCTTAAACTAGGAGAATTATTTGTTTTAAATGTGTCTGTGGAGTCGCCTGCTTATGACATCACCTGTTTTTTTCAATTTTCCATTGAAAGGCAGTTGATTTGCATATCAAGCCACATGTGATGTCATAAACAGGAGACTCCACAGATATTTAGTAATAATACACCGGTCGGTCTTTCTTTATCCTTTAAACATATATCTCACTTCATTTGGGCATTTACTTGTGTGTATAGATCATTTTCTATCATTCTTTACTCTCGACATGCAAAGTAAAACAATTACTGTGGAGAGATCGTTTTATAATCTCCATATAAAACAATATTAAGCAGACTGAATCCATTTTCAATATTAACTTAAAAAAAAAAAAAAAAAAATAATAATAAAAACCCACCACAAATGACTGAATGTTGAATTTAATTTATAAAATAGAGGATACAAAATGGAACAGTTTTTTTTTTTTTTTTACTCTACACCACCTCTTGTTTAGCAGACTTATTAGTCAGAGAGATCCTGTAAATGTTTCTTATTCTCAGCCTCAGAGGTTCCCAATAACCATTAGAAACCTGCCGGCACAGAAATACCAGAGATTAACAAAGCAATACTATACAAAGGAGGTTACACAGACAGAACAAAAACAGAGGCAGGTGGATGCTGGAAAGTATTCTGGCAATTAAAAAAAAATTAAAAAATATATATATATTTATTTTTAAATGGTTCTTGATGAAACTATTTCTGTTAAAATAGCGCTGAGAGAGAAAAGCCAGTAAAATGTGCAATCCTTATTGTATCAGAATGTCTTTAAGCGCTGCTCAGATAGATAGACAATGCACAAGTTACTGGAGGGGTCGAACACACAGGGGTCAGTGTGCTATTTGTTTGAGAGACACAGGCTACAATAAAAACGAGAATACAAAGGGGTCTAGAGAAACAAAGACTGAATGGGGGGGGGGGGGGGGGTATTACCACTAGCGAGCGGAGATTATAAATAGTATACTTGCTGCAGACGTACAGAGCTGCCAGACTAGGGGTTAACTATCTGTGATATTGTATTTCTAGAAAAGATTTTAATACAACCCCTGATATCTCGCCTTGTTCAAATTGAATTCTCAATTGAAGCTCTCTGTAGGGAAAACTCCACTAACAGAAATGTCCTTAAAGGGACCAAACTCACTTTCGTGCAAGATGTAGATCACTGCTTGCATAGTGCACAGGCTTTTTCCCAGTGTGATTTGATGCAGGTATTCTGCATAAATCACATTTTTAATATTTGACTCAAGCCCTCCCCCAGTGATTACTCTGCATGTTTACTGCAGGTGTGGCAGCACAGATTATATGGACACTGCTGGAATAGAATACATTGTGTGGAATGTAAGACGCTTGCTCTTGTACACAGTAGGATTTATTAACTGTGGACTAGAGGAACCAGAAATTCCAATTATTTGAATGACATAATTCTCATTGGTCCCTGCAACAAAAAAATGAGGAATTTGAGCAGTCACTGCTCAGTCATTTAAGGTGGATGACAGGGCTCTGAGTGACCCTCACTCCCATGAAAGCAGGGGGTCCCCAGTGGGTGATACAGTGATGCCTTGGTGTTGGTGGTCAGGTAAGTGTCCGATGAAAAGGACAGATCTCCAAATAATTATGGAAGAAGGTGGAAAAGCATCCTTACAATCTATTGTGCGTTTTATTATACCAAAAGCAGACAAACTGCTTCCATGTCAGAAAAGAAAGATGCTCTCACACGAAGGCCGAGCGGTCAACAGATAGAGGAAAAGTTTGTTGGGCGTAGGGTCAGACCCCGATAACCCCTCCTCTCCCTTGGAATGTCCCATGCGTTTCGCAATTCGTCAAGATTCAGTATTTTGATGAAGCCGAATAGAGAAACGTGGAGGTTTTTTTTTTTGTAATGTGTCTTGTATTTCATATCGCTGATGGGAACAACATCTGAAATATATATTGTTTGGAAGTATAAACATTTGACCCCTCTTTAGATGTGCGCTTTACACTTCCCTTTCTCTGTTTAGTTCGATTTTGGGGCCAGGAAAACGGTTATTCCATAGATGTTCCTAATGTAACAATAAACTAAAATAATAAAAGTTACAGGGCAGCAGTAGGGATTTTAGGAGCCAGAGGCCCCTGGCTCCTGGGATATGTCAAGCCTTATTTACCCAGGAATTATTTACCTTTTTGTACTCACCAGATTAAAAAGAATGCTAGCTTCTGGGTCAAGTTTCGGAAAAAAGACCCTAATGTAAGAAGCCACTGTATTATAGAGCTTGACAAGTCCCAAGAGCACTGGCTCCTAAAAATCTCTACTGCTGGCTTGAAACTTTTGGATCGTTCTATATAGAACTTTATGGAAGTACCATGCCCCTGGCTCCTAAAAGTAACTAGGCTGGCTCCCAAATTAGTCTGTTTGGTTAAAGTCTACAATATATATTTGTCAAGCACTGCTGCAATATACTGTTCCACTCCAGTAGAAAGGGTTAATTGTAATTCCCAGTTTAAAAAAAAAACAAAATGCCTTAAAAAACCCCAAAAACAAATAGAATCTCAGCAGAAACTCATCAGAGTGTCTCTGCTTTATAACCAGGCACCGGGTTAATTCCTGGATTTAATCCATGCAATCTCTCTGAAAGACGGATTCCCTGCATCATTAGAATGAAGGATTTGTGTCCGAATTATAGTACAATTATCCCAGCGCAACATGGTCACTGGAAAAAAAAAAATAATTGCAAAGCCCTCCCCAGACACAAGAAACATTAAGAAAAGATGTGAGAAGTAGAACTGCGCATGTCAGAAAAATGTCATGTTTAAATTAACCGCCAGACAAACAGCTCATAAGTTTTTTATTTGGAATCAGCCTCCCTCGGTTTCTTGGAATGGGGTGCAGAGGGAACACTGTATTAATTACTGAACCACTTCTTTGCATTTTAAAAGTTCTGAAAAGGTCAGGTAAAACCTATAGCCCACCTCAGCAATCATGAACAGAACTTTTTATAGTATGTGGGGTATATAGGGGCACACCAAACCTACTTGCCAACTGGGGCAGACCCCATATTTAAACCTCTATCTTCCTCTGTACACCCCATAGCCTTTTTTTTTATTTTTTACAGATATGCACATGCTGCCACACAGCTTCTCTCTGTATACAGTGTGCCAGAGACCTACACCTGCTGACACACAGCTTCCCCAAGTATACAGATATATAAATAATGCCACATCTCCCACCATCTCTCTCTCCTCTCCTCTCCCTCCCACCATCTCTCTTCTCTCCCTCCCATCCCACCCACCATCTCTCTCTCTCCTCTCCCATCCCACCCACCATCTCTCTCTCTCCTCTCCCATCCCACCCACCATCTCTCTCTCTCCTCTCCTCTCCCATCCCACCCACCATCTCTCTCTCTCCTCTCCTCTCCTCTCCTCTCCCATCCCACCCACCATCTCTCTCTCTCCTCTCCCATCCCACCCACCATCTCTCTCTCCTCTCCCATCCCACCCACCATCTCTCTCTCTCCTCTCCCATCCCACCCACCATCTCTCTCTCTCCTCTCCCATCCCACCCACCATCTCTCTCCTCTCCCTCCCCACCCACCATCTCTCTCCTCTCCCTCCCCACCCACCATCTCTCTCCTCTCCCTCCCCACCCACCATCTCTCTCCTCTCCCTCCCCACCCACCATCTCTCTCCTCTCCCTCCCCACCCACCATCTCTCTCCTCTCCCTCCCCACCCACCATCTCTCTCCTCTCCCTCCCCACCCACCATCTCTCTCCTCTCCCTCCCCACCCACCATCTCTCTCTTCTCCCTCCCCACCATCTCTCTCCTCTCCCTCCCCACCATCCCTCTCCTCTCACCTCCCCCGACCCCCCCATCTCTACAGACATAAGTCGGATTTCCTTTAAAAAAAGGGGGCACTTTTTTAACCCTTGTTTACGTCTATGCAAACGTCTATGTGAACAGTTAGGAAGGATGATCGTGAAGTAGGAGTAATTGTGAATGCATAATGTGAGCAGTAGTATGATACTGTAGTAGGAAGGAGCACACTCATTTAGTGAGACAGACACAAAATATCAGCACTGTAGTAGAAGAAAGAGCACAGGACATGCTTAAGCTTCATAGGTAAATTGTTTCATACAGCTCAGTAGACCAGGAGGAAACAAAGGAACTATTAGGGAAATATTTTTTGCAAATATTTATCTTTAGGGTTTAATCCCTCATCAAAATGTTTTTCTCTTAAACATGTTTTACCTGCACCTTTAAGACGATGAATGGAAATTCAGACATGCAGTCATGTATTTTTCAAATGTGAGTGGTCTGGGGAGAGGAGGAGGCAGGAATTCTTTAAATTAGGGTAAAGAGCCAGCATTTTACTTTATAGTATAGAAAGGAGTATTGGCATCCCAAACTAATGGCATGTCTTACGGCCCTTCCACTAGCCCAGAGGAAATCAGTGAAAAGTAATGCAGGTCTCATCAATCAGACAGGATCAGCAAACAAACGCGTGTGCTATTAATAGCGAGGGAGAGTCTTAACATTGCTCAACTTTTTGGCATTTGGGCAAAGTTCTCATACAGTGGATTCGCGCACGTCAGAGCAGCAAATCTAGAAATCTGCGTGTGACTGGAAGAGCGGCCAAGCTTGGTTTCTTTTGGGAATGCATGGTGCAAGAATACAGCAGAAAGCACGTCGCTTGGTCCGCTTTCCAGTAAAACGCGCCGGCTGGGAAATGGGAAACCTTGCCGGTCACGTTGACCCCAAACAAGTTGGAAGCAAATGAAATCCACCCCCTCAGCACCCAGGCTTTCCCAGATAATAGAGCAGCAGTAAAATAGTTAAAGGGACTGTATCACCTAAACATTGTTTTTACTGTGCATGTAGAGCAAAGGGTCTCCAAACTCTTCAGTAGGAGGGCCACATTGTAGGTTTTGCACATTTTCGTAATCCAAAGAAAAAACATTACTATAATTCAACTTTTTACATATAATAAAAGGTTATTGCAATCCATTTCTTGTTTTTAATTCCTTTCCCAGATTGCACTCAGGACTTACCCCAGTACCCAGACTGCTCTCACAAGACTCAGCCTCAGCACCCAGATATGTATGTGTTATAGTATATAACAGTTGGCGACGGTCTCTCTCGGCTCTGCCTCAGAGCTAAGTCAGGGCCGGTAAGGAACCTGGCACATGCTGACCATGTCAGCGTGCAAACAGCCGCTCACAGCTGGGGCTCGCTCCGCCTGCCCGATTGGGGGGGTCCTCTCTGTGTTAGTGTAGCGAGAGACCCTCGTTTTTTCATGTGATCCGGAAAGGAGATCTTAACTTGATCCCCTTTGAAAAAAAGCGTCTTACTCTGAACTAACACAGAGAATACAGAGCCCTGATCAGACGAGAGGAGCCAGCCTCCGCTCTCATTGGCTATCAGAAGGGGACAGCCTCCCCACACGTCAGGACAAGGACACACTATTTTTTTTTTTTTAGTCCCAAGGAAGCACAGATTAAAAGACATATACATTTTTTTTTTTATTTTTAAGGCAAACAAAACATTTAGCTCTTTTCTCCCAATTAGGCTCTTAAAGTGACAGGTTTTTTTTTTAAGCAGTAAAAGTTAAAAACCTTGTGCCACTTAGGGGCTTTTTAAATAAAAGAAAATGGGATTTCAATTCCAAAACCTCCGACACACATTTAAAAAGCACAATGAAGAGATTTCTAGCTCCTGTCCTTCAGCTGTCGTCTTCAAACTACGCATGCGCAATCCCATAATGCTCTGCGTTCTACCCCAGGATCTATCAGCATGAAATGCAGAGTCTTTTGGAATTCCATGCGGGGTATGAAGGGAGAGTGGCCACACTTTATTGGTTTCCACGGAGACCGCCCTACTTTTAAGACTCGGCCCCAGTAATCGGGCTTTAGAAATGAATCCCCAATGTGATAAATATGGAACAATCAGCAGAGGTGCAGCCTCAGAATTTCCCCAGTTTTGTGTTAAAAAAAAAAAAATAAAAAAAATGTAGACCACTGCTATATAACAATAGTTTGTAATATGACATTATTATCTACAGCTCCCAGCAGGTAGTCAGTTTTAAAAATAACTCACAACAAATACAAAATAAATTGCTTTGAGTATTACGATCATGTCTACATTGTTGTTGTACTATATATGAATTACAATTATTTTATTTAGATTATTAATTTATTATATTTGGATATTTGTGGTATTTTATGACTTTGATAAATTCCTTTACCGTGCTGCCTATATTATATATATATTTTTTTATTATGCTACTTTGCCACTATCGCAGACGAGGACTACATTACCCTTTATGCTCAAGGCATCATGGGAAATGTAGTCGGAAACAGTGACAAAGGTTAGCCACCACTGCCTTCCAAGCCCTTCAATCCCCCTCTTGGCCCTACGTGCCATCTGCAGGCAGACCAGTTTAAATGCCCAGTATATTCGTCACACTGGCATGGTTTTTACAGGTACCAGGCCGTCTCCAATGGGGCTTTACAATTGTCCAGTTGCCAAAATAAGCAGAAGGTGGATGAAAGTGTTTTTTCTTATCCCCTGTCGGTCGCTCTGTCGGTCGTTCACCGAGCTTGGAGCGTTGGAAACATTCCTGTGGCCGGCCAGTGACACTACATCACAGTGTCTCCTTTCTGCAGGATGGGTACCCCTCCTATATTTGGATTGGGTGCAGCGAGGAAGCAAGAGGGCTTTCAGCTGGAGGCAGCACAACGACATGAGTGTGTCTCAAGAACAAGCCCAGCAGTGTCGCCAGGTCGAGGAATTAAACATCCCCGAAAAATAAAAAAAATACGCACCTACTATTTCCATCCCCAATGCCGGGGGTGGGGGGTTCGTGAATGCCAGGTCTGCGCTGAATAAACCCCATTTATATATCTGCAAGGCTGACAATCAACTGGAGGAATGCACGAATCTGGCAGTCGTACTCCCCCCCAAAAAAACGCAAAATATTTCCCAAGAAGGAAAAAAAAAAACATAGAAACATAGAATGTGTCGGCAGATAAGAGCCATTCAGTCTATCTAGTCTGCCCAATTTTCTAAATACTTTTATTAGTCCCCAGTTCCCTATCTTATATCTAGGATAGCCTTGTGCCTATCCCACGCATGCTTAAACTCCTTCACTGTGATTACCTTTACCACTTCCCTGGAAGGCTATTCCATACATCCACTACCCTCTCAGTAAAGTAATACTTTTATTAGTCCCTGGCCTTATCTTATATCTAGGATAGCCTTATACCTATCCCACACATGCTTAAACTCCTTCACTGTGCTTACCTCTACCACTTCCGCTGGAAGACTATTCCATACATCCACTACCCTCTCAGTAATGTAATACTTTCATTAGTCCCTGGCCTTATCTTATATCTAGGATAGCCTTGTGCCTATCCCACGCATGCTTACACTCCTTCACTGTGTTTACCTCTACCACTTCCGCTGGAAGGCTATACCATACATCCACTACCCTCTCAGTACAGTAATACTTTCATTAGTCCCTGGCCTTATCTTATATCTAGGATAGCCTTGTGCCTATCCCACTTATGCTTAAACTCCTTCACTGTATTAACCTCTACCACTTCTACTGGAAGACTATTCCATACATCCACTACCCTCTCAGTAAAGTAATACTTTCATTAGTCCATGGCCTTATCTTATATCTAGGATAGCCTTGTGCCTATCACACGCATGCTTAAACCCCTTCACGGTGTTTACCTTTACCACTTCTGCTGGAAGGCTTTTGCATGCATCCACTACCCTCTCAGTAAAGTAATATTTCCTGGCACTAATTTTAAATCTTTGCATTTATGTATTTAAATGTTTCTATTATTTCCCTCCCATCCTTTTTTGTAAGACAAAAACAAACAATATCTATATATCTGACAGAGAGAGAGACAGAGAGAGAGTTTACAGTGGAGGATTTGTCTCTGAATCTACTGAACAGTTAACAGGAAAAAGGTGGGTTGCTGCTTTAAAACCTGGGACGCCCAAACTGTGGCCCTCCAGCTGTCAGAGGACTACACCTCCCATACTCCCCTGCCAGCCTCTAAACTAATAGAACATTATGGAAGATATTGGCTAAGAGGCTGGCAGGGGAGTATGGGAGATGTAGTCCTCTGAAAGCTGGTGGGCCACCGTTGTGGCCATTTAAACTTTAAAATAAAAAAATGATATATATTTTCCTTTGTTTTTGTGGGAGAGAAGTGGGTACAACAAAGGAAGCAATAAAAGTAGCAGGTGACAGCGTATTGTAGGCTGTATCCGAAGCCTGGGCTAAAAGGGGCTTTAGCCCCCCGCGTCCCCAATCTTTTTAATGCCGAGTTTGAAAGACCGATCATACAGTGGAGTGATAGAATCCAAGCCCATTTAAACCAGTCTCACGTGAGAGCTGTACAAACAAGGCCTTTACCTGTTTGCGCTGGATGCGGGGGCAGAGATCATTCACTGGAAGTGACAGGGCCTAAGCTCTGGTCTGTTACTCCCATCTCTGCAGAGCCGCGATGTGACTAGGAGTGGTGTCATTTTATAGCCACAATCAAAGGAAGCGAGAGACTTAGCGCAGATTACACAATGGCCTTTAATAAGGGGGGAACTGCAACATTAAAAGGACATTATAGAGTTTGAAGTCTAGCGGAGTGGGAACATTTATTCCACACTTTGGCATTGAAGTGATCCTGTCAATCTAAACATTGTTTATTCTGTGAATGTAGAGAATAAAAAGAAGCTGAGAAATGTTCTGTACATTGTGTTAGTAGAATTGCATGCAAAAAAAAAAGAGGACAATATGTTTTAAATGTCTGGGGCGTCTCGTACATATGACATCACCTATGGTATGATTTGCAAATAAACTAATATTCAAAACAGAAATGTGTAATTTGCATATCAAGCAACAAGATCATAGCTGACAACATCGGCCATGTTTCCAGGGACACACGTGTTCCACATGTGCAGCCGGGCAGTATGTAGGATGGATATACGCACAGACACAATCCAAGTAATTAATCATGGTAGGTCCTATGAGATCTCCACCCTGATTAATTAATTGGATTGTGTCTGTGCGTATATCCATCCTACATACTGCCCGGCTGCACTTTGCATGCTCTGTCTGCAGCATGTGGAACAAACATGTGTCCCTGGAAACATGGCCGATGTTAGCAGCTATGTAAGATGATGTCATAATCAGGAACCACCACATTTTTGCAAACACAATGTATAGATAATGTGTCATTTTTTTATTCTCTACATTCAGAGTACAAGCGGTATTCAGACTGACAGAGTCCCTGTAAGTTTGCAATTCCTTTCTCAGTTCAGTGACTTCTCTGCCTGCGTGAACCAGATAATCTAGGTTTTAAAACTGTGCACTGTGAAGCAATGTGTATTGTATACAGGATGCTGTATGGAACAAACCTGCTCACTTAATAATGGACCAGCTCAGACACTACCCAAGGGAGATGCATTTAAAGCTTGAAGGGCCACTGCACGACAATTAGGGCCACTGCACGACAATTAGGGCCACTGCACGACAATTATGCATTATAATGGCTTCTCCCATTGAAGGTTTGAACCTGCGGCATCTGCACAGTGAATCGGCGTGCCACCCCATAGAGAAGGACGGGGGATTTGATAAATACACATATAACATCACTCAGTGTCCCCTGGGAGCTCATGCACCACGTATTGCAGAATTCGTTTAAAAGCACGACTTTTATCTGACAGTCTGATTGTGTGACTGTGCATGACTTTTATCTGACACCGTCTGATTGTGTCAGATAAAAGTCATGCACAGTCACACAATCAGACGGTGTCAGATAGCCTGGCTCCTAAAACTAAATGTAATTTGTCAGGCCCTGGGTTACAAAGAGTGGGCTCCTGAAAACGTCTTAGTATGTGCAAATATAGAGAGACAACACTGGGAAAACATAATATACTAAAAATAATCTCTATTAGAATAACCAAAACAAAGCCTAAGGGGAAAGGAAGGAGGAGGGGGGAAGGGAAGGGATTGCAAACTGTAATATTACACAGCTAGGAGTTTAGCCCCCCTGTCCCATGTACACTATGAAGCTTCTTAGGTCCCTAATCTTTCATATACACTGAATATTGGATCAAATGGGATCCTCTACATCCAGCTTTATATGAAGGAGAGAGGGATTATATGGAAAGCAGGCCAGCCACACACACTGGATTACACTGCTTTGCTTTCAGAGGATTTTAAACTGAGCCAGTTCTACAATCGCCATGCGCCAGCGAGGGGTTCATTTGTTACTAAATTTGGGATTTTTATCCACCCGGAGACCTGCCCAGCCGGCAGCCAAAACAGGGCAGCTGTGCTACGCCCCAGAGTCGGCTCTGGACATGCCAGTCCCTGGAACAGCAGGTACCAGACGGGAGAAGAGCTTTCCAGGTACCCTGCCAGGCTGTAAAGGGCTGGCAAGTTGGCTCGGTGGCCTGTTAGCTGAAGGCCAAATCCACAAATGCCCATTCTGCTAAAAAAAATACAATTACTTTTTTTTTTTTTAAAAGATGCAAATACAGGAGCTCTTAATTTATTGAGCGGAACCACAGATACCCTGGGGACCATGTATAATACCCAATGCATAATAATATGTATAATAATAATAATAATACCCAACACTATCCCATGCTAACAGATACCCTGGGGACCATGTATAATACCCAATACATAATAATATGTATAATAATAATAATAATACCCAACACTATCCCATGCTAACAGATACCCTGGGGACCATGTATAATACCCAATGCATAATAATATGTATAATAATAATAATACCCAACACTATCTCATGCCAACAGATACCCTGGGGACCATGTATAATACCCAATGCATAATAATATGTATAATAATAATAATACCCAACACTATCCCATGCTAACAGATACCCTGGGGACCATGTATAATACCCAATACATAATAATATGTATAATAATAATAATACCCAACACTATCTCATGCTAACAGATACCCTGGGGACCATGTATAATACCCAATACATAATAATATGTATAATAATAATACCCAACACTATCTCATGCTAACAGATACCCTGGGGACCATGTATAATACCCAATACATAATAATATGTATAATAATAATAATACCCAACACTATCCCATGCCAACATATACCCTGGGGACCATGTATAATACCCAACGCATAATAATAATAATAATAATAATAACCAACACTATCTCATGCTAACAGATATCCTGGGGACCATGTATAATACCCAATACATAATAATATGTATAATAATAATAATAATAATACCCAACACTATATCATGCTAACAGATACCCTGGGGACCATGTATAATACCCAATACATAATAATATGTATAATAATAATAATAATAATACCCAACACTATCCCATGCTAACAGATACCCTGGGGACCATGTATAATACCCAATGCATAATAATATGTATAATAATAATACCCAACACTATCTCATGCTAACATATACCCTGGGGACCATGTATAATACCCAATACATAATAATATGTATAAAAATAATAATAATACCCAACACAATCCCATGCTAACAGATACCCAGGGGACCATGTATAATACCCAATACATAATAATAATAATAATAATAATACCCAACACTATCCCATGCTAACAGATACCCTGGGGACCATGTATAATACCCAATACATAATAATTTGTATAATAATAATAATAATACCCAACACTATCTCATGCTAACAGATACCCTGGGGACCATGTATAATACCCAATACATAATAATATGTATAATAATAATAATAATACCCAACACTATCCCATGCTAACAGATACCCTGGGGACCATGTATAATACCCAATACATAATAATATGTATAATAATAATAGTACCCAACACTATCTCATGCTAACAGATACCCTGGGGACCATGTATAATACCCAATACATAATAATATGTATAATAATAATAATAATAATACCCAACACTATCCCATGCAAACAGATACCCTGGGGACCATGTATAATACCCAATGCATAATAATATGTATAATAATACCCAACACTATCTCATGCTAACAGATACCCTGGGGACCATGTATAATACCCAATGCATAATAATTTGTATAATAATAATATGTATAATAATAATAATAATAATACCCAACACTATCTCATGCTAACAGATACCCTGGGGACAATGTATAATACCCAATGCATAATAATATGTATAATAATAAAAATACCCAACACTATCTCATGCTAACAGATACCCTGGGGACCATGTATAATACCCAATGCATAATAATATGTATAATAATAAAAATACCCAACACTCTCTCATGCCAACAGATACCCTGGGGACCATGTATAATACCCAATACATAATAATATGTATAATAATAATAATAATAATAATAATAATACCCAACACTATCTCATGCTAACAGATACCCTGGGGACCATGTATAATACCCAATACATAATAATATGTATAATAATAATAATACCCAACACTATCCCATGCTAACAGATACCCTGGGGACCATGTATAATACCCAATGCATAATAATAATAATAATAATAATAATACCCAACACTATCCCATGCTAACAGACACCCTGGGGGCCATGTATAATACCCAATGCATAATAATATGTATAATAATAATACCCAACATTATCTCATGCTAACAGATACCCAGGGGACCATGTATAATACCCAATGGATAATAATATGTATAATAATAATAATACCCAACACTATCCCATGCTAACAGATACCCTGGGGACCATGTACAATACCCAATGCATAATAATATGTATAATAATAATAATAATAATAATACCCAACACTATCTCATGCTAACAGATACCCTGGGGACCATGTATAATACCCAATGCATAATAATATGTATAATAATAATAATAATACCCAACACTATCTCATGCTAACAGATACCCTGGGGACCATGTATAATACCCAATGCATAATAATATGTATAATAATAATAATAATAATAATAATAATACCCAACACTATCTCATGCTAACAGATACCCTGGGGACCATGTATAATACCCAATGCATAATAATATGTATAATAATAATAATAATACCCAACTCTATCCCATGGTAACAGATACCCTGGGGACCATGTATAATACCCAATGCATAATAATATGTATAATAATAATAATACCCAACACTATCTCATGCTAACAGATACCCTGGGGACCATGTATAATACCCAATACATAATATTAATAATAATAATACCCAACACTATCTCATGCTAACATATACCCTGGGGACCATATATAATACCCAATACATAATAATGTGTATAATAATAATAATAATACCCAACACTATCTCATACCAACAGGATGGTTTATACAGGAGCAAATCCAGGACTTTGGGACTGGCGCCATTAGCTCTGCTTTATACGCAGGCGGTATTAGCGCCATCTCCCGGTGGGAATTCGATTTAAATAACCCTCCTACGGAACAAAACTGTCAGGGGATTAATACAGCGAAAAGGTTTAATGACAGATCTTGGAAAATCAGAGGAGCCAGGGCTACAACTGGCTCCTAACGTCCGATTGCTTTGCACTGAACCTTATTGAGTAAACCTCTTGCCTGGCTCCCAAAAAACACTAAATTAAAACCTTTAAACACTTGCCGAGGCCTGTTTCTTTCTGTACATCTCCCAAGCTGCACTGCGGGTTAAATGGGACATACTGCTAATATAATGGCTCAGAATTTAAATTCCTCCTCTACACAGCTGTGACACACACACAGACACAGCCACATACATACACAGACAGACACAGACACAGCCACATACACAGACACAGCCACAGCCACAGCCACATACATACACACACACACGGCCACAGCAGAACTTACCACATTTCCATAGAAGCCTAGTGATAAAAATCAATTCAGTTTTAAAAGTGATGCAATCTCTATGAAAACCCATTAAAAAATAGTTCCTGTTGATTAGACCAACGTTGCTCCAGAATTACGTTTTTAGGGCCTACCCCAAAAAGTGAGAATTGCAGGCAGCTGAGATGGGAATGTCAGACTTTAGGCCAAAGTAGCCGAGCTGGAAAAAATCTCCAATGCAACAGATTGGGAGATGTGTTTTTTTTTTTAGCTACTTTGGCCTTAATTTTGACATTTCCTTCTCAATTCCCTGCAACTCTCTCTTTATTGAGTAGATGCTTTTAGAAACGTCTGTTGTGGATTTCTCAGGATACTAAAATTACATAAAACCGTGACCCCAACTCTACCATTCCTGTTGGGAGTTTCCAGTCAAGTATAGAACTTTAATTAAGTGACTATACGACAAGGTATGCACAAGGGTGGTCCTACCATGAGTTTTCCTTTACTGGCCACTTAAAAGGCCTTCTTCATTGGCTTGTGGTACCCCACAGTCCCTGAGAGGGCCAGTAATGGAGAGGAGGGAAATCGATAGCTCCCATCTGATTTACTTTTTTTGGGGAACGGTCAAGCCCTGCTCCAGAGTTGCATCAAGACATGTTCCTTTATGCACATCTCATCCTAAAGTCAAGTAACTTCTCTTCTTCTCAAATATTTACACTGTACAGAGTCCGAGAGAAGCACAAGAGAAACATATTTATTATTATGGAAAAAGCATAATAGCAGAGGGATAATGGAAGACATGTTCTCTCGCTGGAGAAAGACCAAGGGAAGAAGATTATAACATGGGACATAATATATCTACATTGATAATCAGGCAGAAGACTTATTTAGTAGAGTGCTTTGCATTTAAGGGATTCTGTCCACTGGTTATACTGTGAATGTACAGAATAAAACCAATCTATACATTGTGTTAACAGAATTGTAAGTAAATGCATCAAATAGGAGGAAAAAAATGTGTGTTTTACTTGGATCTGTGGAGTCTCCTGCTTATGACATCACTTGTGGCTGGATATGCTAATTAACTCAGTGGGAAATGTGTATTTTACATAAAAAGACACAAGGTGATGTCATGTTTGATATACACATTGAAAGCATATTTTTCTGCCGCCCTTTCTCCCCCCCCCCCCCCCCCCAAAGTAAAATTTAAAGCAGACCAAAATATAAAAGTATGGTGATCGTCAGGGGAGAACAGAGCACAATCAATCTTTCTGTCCCCACAGGGCTAGGAGACTCAATTAACACAATTAACACTCACTTAAAATGCTTTTAACCCTAGATGGGGCAGTAAGCGTTACGCCTTGATCTGGGCTCGGGCCTATTAATTGCGACAGCTGGTGCAGACCCTGACCTCGCTCACCACAGACCTGTAATTTGTGGTGGGAGACGATTAAAGGGAGGGGAGAGGACGATGAACTGGAAGGCTGGTCAGAAAACTAGATTATAATCGCGTATCACTGTGTCCTGCTCACACCAGGGACACAATACTCAAATTAAATAAAGAATGCCAACAAAGTACTTAAAGGACCACTGTAGCAAAAAAAAATACTTATGTTTAATACAAAGCCAGTATCAAGTGTAGATGAGTTATTTTGAAATTATTTAATGAAAGAGTACAAATAGGGCATCTTATTTAGCCCTCATTGCTCCGTATTGTTCTCTCAGGGAGCGGCCATGTTTAGAATGTTGGGTCACATCTTCACTCACTTTGGTTCAGGTGAAGGAAGATCTGACTCAAGATTCTAAACAACATGTCCGCCCCCTGGTAGAGCTATGTGAAGTAAAGAGGGCCCAGTAAAGTTCTTTATTTGTATTCTTTCCTTAAAGCAATCTATATATAATGTCTACGCTTCAGGCAATCTTTGAATTAAACAAAACTGAAATTTTCGCTTCAGTTGTTTTCTAATAGAACTCCATGTAGTCCTCTCAGGGGGCAGACATGTTTAGAATCTTGGGTCAGAACGTCCTTCGTCTGACCCAAGATGGAGAAATAGCTTTCAGTGACCTGTACAATATTTCCCAGGCACATTACACCCTTATCTGCCTACTTCCTCTGCCTCTAAGGGCTCAGAAAATAAACTTTACAAAAATAAAAAGACAGGCACACTTGAGACGCAATCTTGGTGTCATCTTATTTAATGTTATTGCAGACAGAAAATAAAAGCCATGCTTTTATGTGTAAATTCATTTCTGAATAAGCAGGACCGGTTTGTGATGCAAAAATAAATAAATAAATAAATTATAAAAAAGACAGCACTACAGATTGTCTGCCCAGCCTGTGATCACAGAAAACATATGTCAGAAATCTGCTGGAAGACAACAAATTAAAAAGATTTTGGGCAAACAATCTGTGCCTTTACGCTGCCTCCATGCTTCAAATAAGAAGCGATGGCATCTCAGAAATTATAATTCCTTATGGAATCTCGGGGGGAAAAGCGGACATTTTATAATAATAATAATGATGATAATTCCCACCATTCCTTGCCAACAAGAGGAGTTACACAAGTTGCTAAATCTTGTATTTATGGGTAGTATCCAAAGATTTGCCAATGAGCGTAAATCCAATATTTTTTTTTTTTTATTGCAGAGATCCAGCCTTTCAGTTGCATTTCCCAGAACCCTTTGCACGGAACTCTTAGCTGGCTGGTTCTTTCCCCTCCTCCTCCTTCAAGATGGGTGTAGATTTTAGGAGCCAAGCTGATCGGTTTAGGAGCCAGCCTGGTTATTACGGTAATTCTAACAAAAATAAGTTAGGATAGGCATGGCTTGGTGGGGCCCAGTAATGTCACACAGTATTGCCCCGAGTCTTAATCACATGAAACAATAAAAAGGCCAGAAAAGCAGAAAGTTACTTTAAAAATTGTATTTTGCTTTTCTTTTTTTCTTTTTTATTGTGATGCTGTCCAACTTTCTCATGGGAACAGTAAAAGTAAACAAAGAAATGGAGGGTGGGCAGGACTATAATCACATTTAATACTTTATTTTTATATAATGGTCTCAGGCCGATGACGGGCTAGTTAAATTCCTGCCGTGTCCCGCCAGCGAAAACAGTCAGGGATAGTCCCATCTGTCAGCAGAGTTATACCACAACACTAGAAAGGGAGAGGAAGGCCGAGGAATACATGCAATTCTGCATTTTGTCCCCAAACATCAAATTCACTATACACCTAGCTTCTCTCTGGCACAGATTTCACTTTTAAAATTACCCCCAACGCGTTTTTTGAACTGCTCATCACCTCCCTTATAGACCCAGAACTCTTTTTTTTTTTTTTCTTCATGTTTCTAGATCGTCCTCTTATAGAAACATAGAATGTGTCACTGGCAGATAAGAACCATTCCGTCCATCTAGTCTGCCCAATTTTCTAAATACGTTTATTAGTCCCCCGTTCCCGGTCTTTTAGCTAGGATAGCCTTGTGTCTATCCCACGCATGTTTAAAATCCTTGACTGTGTTTGACTCCTTGACTCTTGAAATCCTTGACTCTTCTGCTTGGCACTTAGACAAATATCCTTAAAAGGCACACAAATCAAAACAGGAGCCAGCCAAATTATTTTCAGGAGCCAAGGAATTGGCAGTTTCATGTAAAATAATAATAATAATAAAAAATTATCTCTTATCCCAAAGCCCCAACAGTTGTGCATCTGAAAGATCAAACTATCTGGATTAAAGGGGCCTTTCCAACCACCTTATTTTCTGTTATGTTTGTACATGTGCTTAATATGTGCTATGCACTTCTTTTTACTTTAAAGAGCAGGCAGAACTGTTGCTATAGCAATAGTTTTATTACACTTTATGTGCAGTTTCTAGCAAGGAGGAAGTGTCTTAACCATTTTTTTTTCTCATTTGTTTTATACTTGACACACTAATTCTCTAAACATGTTTTATTTTTTTGGTCACCACAGGTGTGTCAGCTATAAACTGGATCCTCTTTACATACAAAAAAAAAAAAAAAAAAATCCAACTTCAAGAATGATTCATAAAAAAAAAAAAAAATAAAATTTTTTATACTTTGCACTTTTTTTTTCTTTGAAATAGTGTGCACAGATTGCATGGCAGAGATATTATCAAACAGAAATCGACACACACCAAACAAGACAAAACACTATACATTGCCACAGGAAGTTCACATTGCAAAGGATTCTGGGTAGGCCTATGCAAGTTATGTTAACAATGACCACCTTTTGCCTCTAGATCCACTATATACATGGACCCCTGGGTGCATTTGCGCACTGTACAGGACAGCCTTCAAATGCCGGATGACCACTCATGGGTATTCCTAAGACACATAAACAGCCTTCAATCCACAAACCACTGAACACAGTCCGCAATGCTCCCACAGGAGCTCACCACGGAGCTCACCTCACAGATAATGGATTGAGGGGAAACGGAAAGAATTATTTTTCGAAGCAAAGGGATTAAATATCCCTTTCCTAAGAGAGGGAATCACTCATCTGAACAAGTATAGAACATACAAGAAAGCAGGAGTAACACATGACACGCAAGATGATCAGCTCAAACCCACTTAAAAGAGGTTCTGTAAAACTCTTCGCCTGTTCGTGGTGTGTCGGCGTATATTAAAAAGGAGAACTGTAGGCAAAAAGTTGACGTTTGTATAACTGAAAGATCGCATCAAGTGTAGATGGATTAAATTAAAAGGTTGGAGCCCTTGGGTCTATCAGGGGGCTGACATGTTTAGAATCTTGGGTCAGAGAAAGGAAGATCCGACCAAAGATTCTAAACATCATGTCCGCCCCCTGACAATTCTATATGGAGCAAAAAGGGCTCATTACTTTAATTTGTACTCATTTCTATTTGAAATATCCTATGCCATTTTTAACCTTTCAGTAATATCTGTGTGCCGAACATGATGTAAATAAATCTTCAACGTGTCATTATAGTTCTATAAGGAATTCTGTATACTGTTTTGTGTGGCTGTCATTTTGTGTACAGTATTTATTACACTGATGGGAGCTTGCATGTGCTATATATTAACAATATTCTTCAAATCAAGTAACAAAACCACATGTTGGATAAATAAAACACATTCCTGCCATTTGTAGAACAACCTGTGTTGTGTCAGGGACCAATAGGAACCCAGTAAAGAACCACAAAACATGCAACACAACAGAACAATTCAAAGGCACAAACCAAATCTATAAAAAAAAAACAATAACCAAGAGCTTTGCAGATCATCGTACAGTATATAGGGAGTCATGGCTGCGACTTACCTGGGCATACTCCTTCTCCACTGCAGCTTTTTTCTGACTAAATGTCCTGTAGAAAGAAACACAAAGTTAAAAATATATTTCAAATATTACACTTAATATGTACAATTCATAAAAGTAAAAAATTACCAAGCGACGCATGTAACAAGAGACCGCCAATGGACACAGATTATTTTTTCACACATTCTGATTTCTGGAAAGTGAATTGCTACGTATAATTCGGAGATAATCCCAACATATGAGACTATTTTTTTCCTGATGCTCCGATACAGACCAAGGTTCTAGACCGCAACACAAGCCCAATGGTTGGTTCTCCCCTGAAGATACCTTCTGGGTGAAACGCGTTGGACTAGAACTGCCCCCATATTCCTAAAGGGGAATATCAGTGCAACAATTTCTCACAATTTTATTGAAGTTATTACCATGCTCATTTTATTGCATATATTTAAAAGTATTTTTACTCATTTCGAGCCAGGCAGTGAAAAGTCCAAGGGTCGCCAAACCCCAGTAAATTAGACCTGGCGCCCTTCGCCATGGGATCAGTTAAAAAAACTGTATGTGAGCGCCTGTGCGTGCGTGTATGTGAGCGCCTGTGCGTGCGTGTATGTGAGCGCCTGTGCGTGCGTGTATGTGAGCGTCTGTGCGTGCGTGTATGTGAGCGTCTGTGCGTGTGTGTGTATGTATGTGAGCGTCTGTGTGTGTGTGTGTGTATGTATGTGACTGACTGTGCGTGTGTGTGTATGTATGTGACTGACTGTGTGTGTGTACGTATGACTGACTGTGTGTACGTATGACTGACTGTGTCTGTACGTATGTATGACTGTGTCTGTACGTATGTATGACTGTGTCTGTACGTATGTATGACTGTGTCTGTACGTATGTATGACTGTGTCTGTACGTATGTATGACTGTGTCTGTACGTATGTATGACTGTCTCTGTGTGTGTGTGTGTGTGTATGTCACTGGGTGTGTGTGTGTATGTCACTGGGTGTGTGTGTATGTCACTGGGTGTGTGTGTATGTCACTGGGTGTGTGTGTATGTCACTGGGTGTGTGTGTGTATGTCACTGGGTGTGTGTGTGTGTGTGTATGTCACTGGGTGTGTGTGTGTGTGTGTGTGTGTGTGTGTATGTCACTGGGTGTGTGTGTGTGTATATGTCACTGGGTGGGGGTGTGTGTGTGTGTGTGTGTGTGTGTGTGTGTGTATGTCACTGGGTGTGTGTGTGTATGTCACTGGGTGTGTGTGTGTGTATGTAACTGGGTGTGTGTGTGTATGTAACTGGGTGTGTGTGTGTATGTAACTGGGTGTGTGTGTGTGTGTGTATGTAACTGGGTGTGTGTGTGTGTGTGTGTGTATGTCACTGGGTGGGTGGGTGTGTGTGTGTGTGTGTGTGTGTGTATGTCACTGGGTGTGTGTGTGTGTATGTCACTGGGTGTGTGTGTGTATGTAACTGGGTGTGTGTGTGTATGTAACTGGGTGTGTGTGTGTGTGTGTGTATGTAACTGGGTGTGTGTGTGTGTGTGTATGTAACTGGGTGTGTGTGTGTATGTAACTGGGTGTGTGTGTGTGTGTGTGTGTATGTATGTAACTGGGTGTGTGTGTGTGTGTGTGTGTAACTGGGTGTGTGTGTGTGTGTGTGTGTAACTGGGTGTGTGTGTGTGTGTGTGTGTGTATGTAACTGGGTGTGTATGTGTGTAACTGGGTGTGTATGTGTGTAACTGGGTGTGTATGTGTGTAACTGGGTGTGTATGTGTGTAACTGGGTGTATGTGTATAGTTGTGTGAATGTGCTGTTGTCTGGCTCCTAGATTTTTTTTCTGGCTCCTAAAACTAAATTACATTTGTCAAGCCCTGGTCTAGCCAGGCCTGCTCTACTATGATGTCAATTATCCACAGCATATTTGTCTAACATGTTTATCTGTTACAGATGTAGTTAACAAAATAAATTCATACTTTCCACATACTCTACCAATGCTTACTTCAAATGCCAAGCGGAGATCATTTTCTAAACAGTATATTATAGGAGCGCTGTACACCATCCAGATATGGTCAGTATAATTGTGCCACTGTTTGCCCTGTGCCGGGATATTTGAATGCAGTGTGTGAGGGTTTAATGAAGGCTTGCCAGTGTATTATCCATAGAGAGCACATGTGCTAATGCAGTGTGTGAGAGGTTAATGAAGGCTGGCCAGTGTATTACCCATAGAGAGCACATGTGCTAATGCAGTGTGTGAGGTTAATGAAGGCTGGCCAGTGGATTACCTATAGAGAGCGCATGTGCTAATGCAGTGTGTGAGAGGTTAATGAAGGCTGGCCAGTGGATTACCCATAGAGAGCGCATGTGCTAATGCAGTGTGTGAGGGGTTAATGAAGGCTGGCCAGTGGATTACCCATAGAGAGCGCATGTGCTAATGCAGTGTGTGAGGGGTTAATGAAGGCTGGCCAGTGGATTATTCATAGAGAGCCCATGTGGTAATGCAGTGTGTGAGAATTTAATGAAGGCTGGCCAGTGGATTACCCATAGAGAGCCCATGTGCTAATGCAGCGTGTGAGGTTAATGAAGGCTGGCCAGTGGATTACCCATAGAGAGCACATGTGCTAATGTAGTGTGTGAGAGGTTAATGAAGGCTGTCCAGTGGATTACCCATAGAGGGCACATGTGCTAATGCGGTGTTTGAGGGGTTAATGAAGGCTGGCCAGTGGATTACCCATAGAGAGCGCGCTGGCCAGTGGATTACCCATAGAGAGCACATGTGCTAATGCAGTGTGTGAGGGGTTAATGAAGGCTATAGAAAGCACATGTGATAATGCAGTGTGTGAGGGGTTAATGAAGGCTGGCCAGTGGATTACCCATAGAGAGCGCATGTGCTAATGCGGTGTGTGAGGGGTTAATGAAGGCTGGCCAGTGGATTACCCATAGAGAGCGCATGTGCTAATGCAGTGTGTGAGGGGTTAATGAAGGCTGGCTAGTTGATTGCCCATAGAGAGCACATGTGCTAATGCAGTGTGTGAGGGGTTAATGAAGGATGGCCAGTGGATTACCCATAGAGGGCACATGTGCTAATGCAGTGTTTTAGGGGTTAATGAAGGCTGGCCAGTGGATTACCCTTAGAGAGCGCATGTGCTAATGCAGTGTTTGAGGGGTTAATGAAGGCTATAGAGAGCACATGTGCTAATGCAGTGTGTGAGGGGTTAATGAAGGCTGGCCAGTGGATTACCCATAGAGAGCGCATGTGCTAATGCAGTGTGTGAGGGGTTAATGAAGGCTGGCCAGTTGATTGCCCATAGAGAGCGCATGTGCTAATGCAGTGTGTGAGGGGTTAATGAAGGCTGGCCAGTGGATTATTCATAGAGAGCCCATGTGCTAATGCAGTGTGTGAGAATTTAATGAAGGCTGGCCAGTGGATTACCCATAGAGAGCGCATGTGCTAATGCAGCGTGTGAGGTTAATGAAGGCTGGCCAGTGGATTGCCCATAGAGAGCACATGTGCTAATGTAGTGTGTGAGGGGTTAATGAAGGCTGGCCAGTGGATTATTCAGAGAGCACATGTGCTAATGCAGTGTGTGAGAGGTTAATGAAGGCTGGCCAGTGTATTACCCATAGAGAGCACATGTGCTAATGTAGTGTGTGAGAGGTTAATGAAGGCTGGCCAGTGGATTACCCATAGAGAGCACATGTGCTAATGTAGTGTGTGAGAGGTTAATGAAGGCTGTCCAGTGGATTACCCATAGAGGGCACATGTGCTAATGCGGTGTTTGAGAGGTTAATGAAGGCTGGCCAGTGGATTACCCATAGAGAGCGCGCTGGCCAGTGGATTACCCATAGAGGGCACATGTGCTAATGCGGTGTTTGAGGGGTTAATGAAGGCTGGCCAGTGGATTACCCATAGAGAGCGCGCTGGCCAGTGGATTACCCATAGAGAGCACATGTGCTAATGCAGTGTGTGAGGGGCTAATGAAGGCTATAGAAAGCACATGTGATAATGCAGTGTGTGAGGGGTTAATGAAGGCTGGCCAGTGGATTACCCATAGAGAGCGCATGTGCTAATGCGGTGTGTGAGGGGTTAATGAAGGCTGGCCAGTGGATTACCCATAGAGAGCGCATGTGCTAATGCAGTGTGTGAGGGGTTAATGAAGGCTGGCCAGTTGATTGCCCATAGAGAGCACATGTGCTAATGCAGTGTGTGAGGGGTTAATGAAGGATGGCCAGTGGATTACCCATAGAGGGCACATGTGCTAATGCAGTGTTTTAGGGGTTAATGAAGGCTGGCCAGTGGATTACCCTTAGAGAGCGCATGTGCTAATGCAGTGTGTGAGGGGTTAATGAAGGCTATAGAGAGCACATGTGCTAATGCAGTGTGTGAGGGGTTAATGAAGGCTATAGAGAGCACATGTGCTAATGCAGTGTGTGAGGGGTTAATGAAGGCTATAGAGAGCACATGTGCTAATGCAGTGTTTGAGGGGTTAATGAAGGCTATAGAGAGCACATGTGCTAATGCAGTGTGTGAGGGGTTAATGAAGGCTATAGAGAGCACATGTGCAGGGATGCTTCTCAGGAAGCAGGAGAGGGGAAAATAAAGAAGCAGGATATTAAAGAAGCACAAAAACCATCAAATCTAGACAGGAAAGAGAAGCACAGGCTTTTATTTCCCCTCTGCCAGATTATCTTCCCACAATGCCAAATCAAACAGGAGGGGGTATTTATACAGCCCCAATCTAGGCCAAGGTTTGTCACCCTGCAGCAGAGAAGCAACTTGGGGGATTCTGTTTAGAGGCTGTGGGGCAAAGTTTGTAAAAGTGGTGCAGTCACCATGGCAACCAATGGAATGTTCCTGCTGATTACATCACTTTTAGAACTTTGCCCCAGAAATGACCTTAATACACAATGTTATAATATTAAATAGAGGCTCATGGGGGGAGTCAGGGGGACCTGGGGGTTTAATTTCCTAAGGGAAAACCCCAAAAGCCCAACATCAGTCATACATACTGCATTAGTCACTGCTCTGAAAATCAAAGGGTTAAACCGCTGCATGCCAGTTCTACCATCATACGAGCCAAACAAGCCGAGAATAGTGATCGGTACACCAATAAAACAAGGAAAACATCAAGTACTAACAACTAATCAGCAAAGGGAATCAACACAGTAAAGGAAGAGAGTATAATTAAAGGAAGAAAAACTACCACAACTAGAGGACATAGTCTTAAATTAGAGGGGCAAAGATTTAAAAGTAATATCAGGAAGTATTACTTTACTGAGAGGGTAGTGGATGTATGGAATAATCTTCCAGCAGAAGTGGTAGAGGTTAATACAGTGAAGGAGTTTAAGCATGCATGGGATAGGTATAAGGTTATCCTAGATATAAGATAAGGCCAGGGACTAATGAAAGCATTACTTTACTGAGAGGGTAGTGGATGTATGGAATAGCCTTCCAGTAGAAGTGGTAGAGGTTAATACAGTGAAGGAGTTTAAGCATGCGTGGGATAGGCACAAGGCTATCCTAGATATAAGATAGGGAACTGGGGACTAATAAAAGTATTTAGCACATTGGGCAGACTAGATGGACCGCATGGTTCTTATCTGCCGACACATTCTATGTTTTATGGTCAGATCTTGAGCTCTTCGGGCAAAATGATAAATAAGGTTTGGCAAGTAACTCAGTAGGATGGGCAAACTCTGGCACTGCAGTCCTGATGCCCATAACCCTGGAGTGGCAATCCTCATGGACGGGAGGAGGGGAGAATCAATAATTATAATAACAAATCAAAACAGCTGATCCAGCCATCCCCAGTCCATGCTCACAGCCTGTCATACACTGTGTCAGACAACAATGGAGCGAAGCCAGACGTACACAGCGCTGAGCGCATGCCAACCCCCGTGTGAAAGGATCGCGAAGCACCAGAGACAAGTGGTTTAGATAATAATATTATCAGGAACGAACGCTCCAGTCCTGCAGACCCACACTCACCGCTTGCCAAGTGTCTGCGGTAGGGCCCAAACACTCTGCAGCCAGGAGGCACGCCAAGCCAGCGGTGATTAACCCTGTCTGAACTGTCACTCAAAGAGGAAACGCAAGGGTTAATTCATCAAACTGAGAAGGGAATTGCAAACCCAAGATCAAAAGTGCAGATTTTTATTTTTTTCCCCCAACTCGGCTACTTAAACCTTAAGTTTGCAATTTCCTTCTCAATTCCCCTGCCTTCGCGAATAAAGCCCTTGGCGTGGCTAACAAAATGTCTTCTTTAGCGCCTCCCAACCGCCTATAAAAAAGGCGCAGATCCGCCTAGCTTATAATGTGATGCCAATTTGTGTAGTGCATACCTGGATTTGCTACCTGGTAGAGATGGTAGGGGACATTTCAGACTGGCAGGGGGTTTGATTTGATTGCACAGGACTGTGATGTCTAAAAGCAGCAATTCCTCTTCTGAAGCTGGGGTGTGTCCGTGACATATAATACTTGTGAGACACACTTATTTTTACTTTAAAACTATTTACAGTTCTGCTGTAGTTTTACATTTGTGACGGGGTCTCTTAATTCCTTGCCATCCAAGTCTGTTGCTACGGCAACACCAATAAATCTCTTATACTATGATGCTATGATCGGTTTCCTTTATCTTTACAGTACATAATGCATAAAGGATATTTTCAGTACACTACGAGAGGCGTGTACTAAAATAACGCAAATATATTTTATGTGCAAAACTATGTTTGCGCTTTGCTCCTATTGCAATGTGCTAAACATTTAACACTCCAATAGTACATCCGAGCAAATTGCGAATAAAAACAGGCCATGATTGAAAATAAAAACAGGCAATTTTGCGAATAATTTTTCTACCTCTTGATAGCGCTCGCTAAAAGCTGGCGTAATTTTCACACAAATAAAAATTATTTTTCACAAAATATTCTCAAAGCGCAAATATAGTCGCAATTTATTAGCGCAACCGGAAAAATGCGCGCTAAATAAAAATAAACGTAAGAGGCGCAAATCAGGGGAAAAAAAATCACAGAATGTTACAAATAGTCGCAAATTTCTCCTTAATCATGTTTAACCTACTTGCACTTATTTAGTACATGACCCCCTATGGGTGGAACTTCCCCCATAACGATCTTGTTACATGTGTGAGTACACAGGTGACTCGGCCTCTAATTCTGGAGTAGATTCTATGAGACAACCCGATCCAGTGCTGAAACTGTTACACAGACAAGTATTGCAGCCGTTCTTTAGATCTCCAATCTAAAAGAACCCCTCCCTCCTGACCGCCACACAGAGACACTCCACCATTACTGGAGCTGGATTAACTAAGGCATCGATTCACTAAACCCTCGCATACACTCCAACTGCACCGACAGTCACTGGATTGAGAGTTCCGAGGAAAGTTAAGGCACCCTGCGGGGTACCAAGCTTGTCCCGGCTGCAAGTTAAATCAGAGTTTAGGTGGATTAAAAAGGAAGTAGAGTAGTGGTAATACTGCAGAAGGACAATACACTCCTGTCCACAGAATGTGTCAGTGAGTTAACCCTACACACCAGTAGTGGGGACTTTAACATTTAGTAAAATACTACACTACATGCATGCCTTCGTTTGTGCTCTTTTGGTTTTTCATTGCACTGATTAACTATTCCAAGGATGTAATTGGTGGATCTGGAACATAACCCAAGAACGGGGTAGGCAGCAACATTGCTCATAGTGGACATTAAGTGAACAGTTTTAAGGAACCTTTACAGACTTTGCAACATACAGTGGCATCCTGATACAAATACTTTACCTGGTGGACGCCAACATCTGTTTTTTTTTGTTTTTTTTAAGGTGGACATTTATTAGACTTTAATGGGCAATGTAACCATGCTCTATGGACCTTCACAGACACTTTGCTGGTACACCCCAACATTTTTATTTTTTGTGGAGGGCATTTTTCGGACTTTGTGATGGCCAGGTCTGTGAAGAACATTATTAAATCATCCAAGGACATGCTAGCCAAACGAGCAACCAAGAAGCCAATCCTTGGGAACATCCTGTTACCTTTAACCAGGCTGGTTTCTCACCCAGGCCTCACAACCAAGATGGACAACTCAAGGAGAAGGTCCAGTTGGCTATACAATCATTGATCATAAAATGGGTTGTCGGAAATATTCACCAAGGTAACGGAGACACAGGAGAGTCGACTCAAAAAATAAAGAACAGCACAAATACCGGAGCATCCACCCCCCCCCCCCCCCCCCCCAAAACGCACCCTAACCACTCAGAGTCCTTTTCAAACATAAATCAAACATTGTAACACTGCGGACCTGCTGAAAAACACTGCTCTCACTTGGCACAGATTGTAACCCTGCAAGTGCCAAGGTATGCAACAAGCTAGCGTCTAAAGATCTTGGACAAGAAGTAGTGCGCTGGCTGCAGAGAGAGCGATAGATTTATTTGACGAAAACCCCCATCAGTCTTAAATGACGATGAAAATTGTAAACATGATCACAACAAACGTGTATAAAACGCAGTCTCTTTTACAAAGTGATTTTTTTGAAGATATATATATATTTATGTGGATTTATTTCCTGGCCCATTCTAGAAGAGGTTGTTTTAAAATACAACAAACAAAACAAACAGAAAAATAATAACAATATTACTATTATTAATAAACCATTAAGAACTTAGATCCTAAGATTCATTTGCACAGCTCCTTCAAACAGGTTCCTGGATTGCTTAATAAAAAAAAAATAATAATAATTAAAAAAAATCGGTAAAGGGAAAGTAGTACACCGTAAAAGAAAACATCCAAATCGTGCTCCTCAAAACAACAAAAAGGGAAGGGGGTGGGGAAGGGGAAAAAAAAATTAGGTATAAACCTCCTGAAGCCGCACACACAAAAGTGGTTTCTTACTGGGCAATACATACACTAAAGCCAAGGATTAAAGCCGCAATCAGTTGATGGAACCTGACGAGGTAGCGTTTAGCATTGAAACGTCTAGGGCGGAATCTAGTGCAGCTTTATATCCTGTTTTGACCTGTAGGTGTGTGATGAGTGGTCCGGAACACTTCTTCATGCGCAACCGCGGTGGGTGGGTCAGATAAACGCTTAGGGGGGGGGGGGAGGGTTTACATCCATAAGTACTACACTATAATCAATATCTTCTACACTTTAATCCATAACTACCACACTATAATCCATATCGTCTACACTATAATCCATATGCACTACACTATAATCCATAGCTACTGCACTATAATCCATAGCTACTGCACTATAATCCATATGCACTACACTATAATCTATATGCACTACACTATAATCTATATGCACTACACTATAATCTATATGCACTACACTCTAATCCATAACTACCACACCATAATCCATATCTTCTACACCATAATCCATATCTTCTACACCATAATCCATAGCTACTGCACTATAATCCATTGCTACTGCACTATAATCCATTGCTACTGCACTATAATCCATAGCTACTGAACTATAATCCATAGCTACTGCACTATAATCCATAGCTACTACACAATAATCCATAAATACTACACTATATTTGCAGTTTTCGGGATACGGGAAGTGTAGAGAAATAAAACGGATACGAGATCTAATTTCCTTTACACGAGGCAGCACGTATCTAGACACTATAGGTGGCACTGCCCCTTTAATGGCAAGTCATAACATTTGGTCTCTAATCAGAGTAATTATCAAGGTTGAGAACAAAAACCTAAGAAGCATTTAAAAAAAAAAAAAAAGGATTTCCTGAAACATTCTTGACATTGCTGCAGTATTTTTGGCAGATATTCAGAAAGGGCTTTCTGAACTTTCCATTGTACACAAAGGCCTAGAAAGCCTGCTCAACAACAACACTCCAGTATGTTTTACACAACTCAAAAAATGAAGGGGATAAGATTTCCCTCAGCCGATATGCCAGAGGATTTTGACTGGCAGACCGCATCATTTGACTGGCACAACGCGTCATTTAACTGGCACAACGCGTCATTTGACTGGCACAACGCGTCATTTGACTGGCACAACGCCTCATTTGACTGGCACAACGCCTCATTTGACTGGCACAACGCCTCATTTAACTGGCACAACGCTTCATTTGACTGGCACAACGCCTCATTTGGCTGGCCCAACGCCTCATTTGGCTGGCCCAACGCCTCATTTGGCTGGCACAACGCCTCATTTGGCTGGCACAACGCCGCATTTTGCTGGCACCAGACTTCATTTGGCTGGCACAACGCCTCATTTGGCTGGCACAACGCCTCATTTGGCTGGCACAACGCGTCATTTGGCTGGCACAACGCCTCATTTGGCTGGCACAACGCGTCATTTGGCTGGCACAACGCGTCATTTGGCTGGCACAACGCGTCATTTGACTGGCACAACGCCTCATTTGGCTGGCACAACGCGTCATTTGGCTGGCACAACGCGTCATTTGACTGGCACAACGCGTCATATGGCTGGCACAACGCGTCATTTGGCTGGCACAACGCCTCATTTGACTGGCACAACGCGTCATTTGGCTGGCACAACGCCTCATTTGGCTGGCACAACGCCTCATTTGGCTGGCACAACGCGTCATTTGGCTGGCCCAACGCCTCATTTGGCTGGCACAACGTGTCATTTGGCTGGCACAACGCGTCATTTGGCTGGCACAACGCCTCATTTGGCTGGCACAACGCCTCATTTGGCTGGCACAACGCCTCATTTGGCTGGCACAAGGCTTCATTTGGCTGGCACAACGCCTCATTTGGCTGGCACAACGCCTCATTTGGCTGGCCCAACGCCTCATTTGGCTGGCACAACGCGTCATTTGGCTGGCACAACGCCTCATTTGGCTGGCCCAACGCCTCATTTGGCTGGCCCAACGCCTCATTTGGCTGGCACAACGCCTCATTTGGCTGGCCCAACGCCTCATTTGGCTGGCCCAACGCCTCATTTGGCTGGCCCAACGCTTCATTTGGCTGGCACCACGCTTCATTTGGCTGGCACAACGCCTCATTTGACTGGCACAACGCGTCATTTGACTGACACAACGCGTCATTTGGCTGGCACAACGCGTCATTTGGCTGGCACAACGCGTCATTTGGCTGGCACAACGCGTCATTTGACTGGCACAACGCCTCATTGGGCTGGCACAACGCGTCATTTGACTGGCACAACGCGTCATTTGACTGGCACAACGCGTCATTTGACTGGCACAACGCGTCATTTGGCTGGCACAACGCGTCATTTGACTGGCACAACGCGTCATTTGACTGGCACAACGCGTCATTTGACTGGCACAACGTGTCATTTGACTGGCACAACGTGTCATTTGACTGGCACAACGTGTCATTTGACTGGCACAGCGCGTTTTTTTCAAGAATGTATAGTCGTACGGCTGAGATTCGATTACCCGGTGTGAAAGAGACCGTCACTGATCAAGCCTAGAAATCCATTCACGTCTCATGGAATGTCACCTTTATAAACCAGTTTACTGGCTCCTATACAATCCCCTCTGCCGCAGACCAGCCAGGCCCGGCTCACTCATTTCCAGTCTGGTCACAGAAGACGATCGTCCAGGCCAAAATCAGACATTTTCACTGTGTGCTGTAATTAGGGGAGGTACTCGCTTGAGACAAAAGGGCAATGTCAGCAATAAATAAACAGTATAGGCATTAGTAGAAAGGGACACAAAGTACCTAACTGAGCCTTTTTTCAGGGGGCGGACATGTTGTTTAGAATCTTTGCTCTGTATAGCTCTATCAGAGGGGGGACATGTTGTTTAGAATCTTTGCTCTGTATAGCTCCATCAGGGGGGCAGACATGTTGTTTAGAATGTTTTCTCTGTATAGCTCTATCAGGGGGGCAGACATGTTGTTTAGAATCTTAGCTCTGTATATCTCAATCAGAGGGTGGACATGTTGTTTAGAATCTTTGCTCTGTATAGCTCCATCAGGGAGCAGACATGTTGTTTAGAATCTTTGCTCTGTATATCTCAATCAGAGGGTGGACATGTTGTTTAGAATCTTTGCTCTGTATAGCTCCATCAGGGGGCAGACATGTTGTTTAGAATCTTTGCTCTGTATAGCTCAATCAGAGGGTGGACATGTTGTTTAGAATCTTTGCTCTGTATAGCTCCATCAGGGGGGCAGACATGTTGTTTAGAATCTTAGCTCTGTATATCTCAATCAGAGGGTGGACATGTTGTTTAGAATCTTTGCTCTGTATAGCTCCATCAGGGGGCAGACATGTTGTTTAGAATCTTTGCTCTGTATAGCTCCATCAGGGGGCAGACATGTTGTTTAGAATCTTTTCTCTGTTTAGCTCCATCAGTGGGCAGACATGTTGTTTAGAATGTTTTCTCTGTATAGCTCTATCAGGGGGCGGACATGTTGTTTAAAATCTTTGCTCTGTATAGCTCCATCAGTGGGCAGACATGTTGTTTAGAATGTTTTCTCTGTATAGCTCTATCAGGGGGCGGACATGTTGTTTAGAATCTTTGCTCTGTATAGCTCCATCAGGGGGGCAGACATGTTGTTTAGAATGTTTTCTCTGTATAGCTCTATCGGGGGGACACGTTGTTTAGATTCTTTTCTCTTTAGAGCTCCATCAGGGGGCGGACATGTTGTTTAGAATGTTTTCTCTGTATAGCTCTATCGGGGGGACGCGTTGTTTAGATTCTTTTCTCTTTAGAGCTCCATCAGGGGGCGGACATGTTGTTTAGAATGTTTTCTCTGTATAGCTCTATCGGGGGGACACGTTGTTTAGATTATTTTCTCTTTAGAGCTCCATCAGGGGGCGGACATGTTGTTTAGAATGTTTTCACTGTATAGCTCTATCGGGGGGACGCGTTGTTTAGATTCTTTTCTCTTTAGAGCTCCATCAGGGACGGACATGTTGTTTAGAATGTTTTCTCTGTATAGCTCTATCGGGCGGACACGTTGTTTTGATTCTTTTCTCTTTAGAGCTCCATCAGGGGGCGGACATGTTGTTTAGAATGTTTTCACTGTATAGCTCTATCGGGGGGACGCGTTGTTTAGATTCTTTTCTCTTTAGAGCTCCATCAGGGACGGACATGTTGTTTAGAATGTTTTCTCTGTATAGCTCTATCGGGCGGACACGTTGTTTTGATTCTTTTCTCTTTAGAGCTCCATCAGGGGGCGGACATGATGTTTAGAATGTTTTCTCTGTATAGCTCTATCGGGGGGACATGTTGTTTTGATTCTTTTCTCTTTAGAGCTCCATTAGGGGGCGGACATGTTGTTTAGAATGTTTTCTCTGTATAGCTCTATCGGGGGGACACGTTGTTTAGAGTCTTTTCTCTTTAGAGCTCCATCAGGGGGTGGACATGTTGTTCAGAATGTTTTCTCTGTATAGCTCTATCGGGGGGACACGTTGTTTAGATTCTTTTCTGTTTAGAGCTCGATCAGGGGCGGACATGTTGTTTTGATTCTTGGGTTAGATTTTCAAATGATAGAAGATCTGACCGAAGATTCTGAACATTACAGCAATTTATAGTAAGAGCGATTCAAAAACAAACAAACAAACCCTTTATACTAAATGAGAGATGCATATAAAACACAGGAACCCAACATAAATGAAAAAAATAATAAGGTACTGAAAACATAATTGTCCAAAAAACACAATTTAACCGATTAAAATAATTTTTCATGGTCCTAATTGGCTTATCGCCATTATTCCAAAATCAGACTTTCAGATCTTTTATATGGACGGACACTTTGAACTTTACTTGTGTCTTTGTCTACAGAAGTGCCCAGTCCAGCCCAGATTCATGTGTATAGAAGGGAGCTGCCCGTCTATTTAAAGAAACAACCTGTTCCTTCTTTCTTCTTCTTTGCCACGTTTCTGTAGCGTCTTCCATACAAAGTGTTCGTCTCGCAGAGCGTGTAATATATATAACCAACATGTCCGCCCTCCGATAGAGCTCTACAGGCAACACATTTATTTATTTAAAACGTCTATACTTCATGTTAATATTTGAATTAAAGAGGCGTTTGTAATCACAGTTAATCTTCCAAGGGTTAGGAAGAGTTTCAACAGTCCATGAAAAACAAATTGGAGTGAATTATTATAACCCAGCCTGAGGGAATATATTGAAGAACCACTGTCCAGGAATGTTGAGCCAGACTGGGTGTGATGTCATAGGAGTGACAGATATAAGCATCTTACATACTTTTACCTTGTACAAAGAGGCAGGATTTCAGCAATACGGGGGGGGGGGGGGGGGGGCAACAATTATTACAGTAATTAATAGTTCAATAATCAGTTCCAGGTGGTGGAGACTGCTCTAATGTCTGGCACCTTCTAGTGTCTCTCGCATTGCAAGGTGGAGAACTGAACACCCCACTTCTCCCCAATTTCCTGCGCTGCACAGTTTTATAGTTATTTGAAAAACTGAGGAGAGGGACGGGCCAGATCCCTGCCCAGCAAATCCTTAATCTGTGCATGCACTCCCATGACATAACGCAGAGAGAGCAAATGATATCCAAACAACCCGAGGCCAGTGGCATCCCGAGGGGGGGGGGGCATCCTGCCGCATCCGAGGGATTCGGCTCGCCGGAAAAAAAAGGACAGAAAAAAAATCACTGCGATCGGATGTTACATCATATCCGGTGACTATATTGCCCTCCTCAGTGCAGGACACGGAGCAGCAGCCAGGCGGCAAGTAGGAACTTTGATATTAATAGAAAACATAATACTGGCATCCCAATGGCACAATATTACTGGCATCTGAATGGCGAAATAATACTGGCATCTGAATGGCGCAATAATCCTGGCATCTCAATAGCGCAATAATACTGGCATCTGAAAGGCACAATAATACTGGCATCTGAAAGGCACAATAATACTGGCATCTGAAAGGCACAATAATACTGGCATCTGAAAGGCACAATAATACTGGCATCTGAATGGCACAATAATACTGGCATCTGAATGGCACAATAATACTGGCATCTTAACGGCATTTCAAAGGGTTTAAGCAATATCGGAAATCGGTTAATTGTAATTTGTTTTTATTATTGAGGATGGATACTCCAATTCGTTTTCTGCCCCCAATAGAGTAATCTATAAAATACACTTTTTATTTGTATTATATCAGCAAACCATTTCTTTTTTTTAAAAAACACATAAACTTGGTGCAAACAGAACTTCATTTTTCTGTCCTTTAAGGTAAAACCAAGAGGAGGTATATAAAAAAAAAAACACAAAAGTATGAATATTAGTGATAAACTGTTAACAAGTGCGAACACATGAGGCGACTGCTGTATTTAGAACTTCAGATACATTTTTTAAAAGAACATTTAAAAAAAATAAACGTACACATGCTATCTGGCTCCAGATAACGGCTACCCTACTTGTTGTATAATTTACAGCTCACTGTGACCTTTGTGCTTTAAATATTCTGAAGAGTCACTACAACTATTTCGGTGGTCTCACCTGGTCTTTGCCCATTAATTAAGTTACTACCAGTAAGGACAATAGTCAGCAAAGAATGAAGTTATGTTTAACTGGAAATTGTGCATCAAGATGCTTTAATGGGAGAATAGAAATCAGGTAGTTTACTGAGCCCTCTTTGTTGCATACAGCTCTATCAGGGGGCAGACATCTTGTATAGAATCTTGGCTCTGAACCACTCGACCCAACATTCTAAAACAAGTGAAACATATAGAAGCACAAGTGAAACATAAAGAAGCACAAGTGAAACATAACGAAGCACAAGTGAAACAAAGAAGCACAAGTGAAACAAAGAAGCACAAGTGAAACATAAAGAAGAACAAGTGAAACATAAAGAAGAACAAGTGAAACAAAGAAGCACAAGTGAAACATAAAGAAGCACAAGTGAAACATAAAGAAGCACAAGTGAAACATAACGAAGCACAAGTGAAACATAACGAAGCACAAGTGAAACAAAGAAGCACAAGTGAAACAAAGAAGCACAAGTGAAACATAAAGAAGAACAAGTGAAACATAAAGAAGAACAAGTGAAACAAAGAAGCACAAGTGAAACATAAAGAAGCACAAGTGAAACATAAAGAAGCACAAGTGAAACATAACGAAGCACAAGTGAAACAAAGAAGCACAAGTGAAACAAAGAAGCACAAGTGAAACATAAAGAAGAACAAGTGAAACATAAAGAAGAACAAGTGAAACAAAGAAGCACAAGTGAAACATAAAGAAGCACAAGTGAAACAAAGAAGCACAAGTGAAACATAAAGAAGCACAAGTGAAACATAAAGAAGAACAAGTGAAACAAAGAAGAACAAGTGAAACAAAGAAGCACAAGTGAAACAAAGAAGCACAAGTGAAACATAAAGAAGCACAAGTGAAACATAACGAAGCACAAGTGAAACAAAGAAGCACAAGTGAAACAAAGAAGCACAAGTGAAACAAAGAAGCACAAGTGAAACAAAGAAGCACAAGTGAAACAAAGAAGCACAAGTGAAACATAAAGAAGCACAAGTGAAACATAAAGAAGCACAAGTGAAACATAAAGAAGCACAAGTGAAACATATAGAAGCACAAGTGAAACATAACGAAGCACAAGTGAAACATAACGAAGCACAAGTGAAACATAAAGAAGCACAAGTGAAACATAACGAAGCACAAGTGAAACATAACGAAGCACAAGTGAAACATAACGAAGCACAAGTGAAACATAACGAAGCACAAGTGAAACATAACGAAGCACAAGTGAAACATATAGAAGCACAAGTGAAACATAACGAAGCACAAGTGAAACATAACGAAGCACAAGTGAAACAAAGAAGCACAAGTGAAACATATAGAAGCACAAGTGAAACATATAGAAGCACAAGTGAAACAAAGAAGCACAAGTGAAACATATAGAAGCACAAGTGAAACATATAGAAGCACAAGTGAAACAAAGAAGCACAAGTGAAACATATAGAAGCACAAGTGAAACATATAGAAGCACAAGTGAAACATATAGAAGCACAAGTGAAACATATAGAAGCACAAGTGAAACATATAGAAGCACAAGTGAAACATAAAGAAGCACAAGTGAAACATGTAGAAGGACAAGTAACAGAATATAGAAGCACAAGCAAAAATATATTCTATAGATAGAATACAGAAGCACAAGTGAAAACATAGAAGTCCCTAGTATGAGGATGAACTGAAAGGTACTTTTGACCGGCAGCTGCCATGCTTCCCTGGGAAGAGAGATCCTCGTTTTAGTCGTCTACTAAAAGGACCCATGAGACGCAAGCATTTCAGTTTTTCCCAAAACCATCGGTTGTGGGCGTTACGAATTCTCAGTGGATTTTAACTCGGCCATAAACAGACACTTTCTCAGGCGAAAGAAAAATGTTAAAAATCTGCCAAGCGCGAATTTAGAAAAAAAAAAATTCTATTTACACATTTTATTTTAGCAAATCACTGAAATGATAAGATCCCAATTAACAGGCCGCTTCCCGATTCCTCGCTAAACGCAGAACCCGAAACAACGAGAGAGCAGGGAGGTGGGAGCTGTCTGTCTAACTCTTAAAGGGACGGTATCACCTAGACACGGCTTTCACGGTGGCATATTCCTGACAATTGCTCCACTTTCATAACTTGCCCCACAATTGCAGTTTATACATAACTGACAGGCTGTTGTTCAAGATATAATGAGCGCAATGTATTATGATTAGCAGAAAAGGTTCTAGACTAGTCTAAAAATAACAAGAAAACAGTACCTCTCCATTGCTCCCCCTATACCTCACCTCGTACCTCTCCATTGCTTCCGCTATACCTCACCTCGTACCTCTCCATTGCTTCCCCTATACCTCACCTCGTACCTCTCCATTGCTCCCCCTATACCTCACCTCGTACCTCTCCATTGCTCCCCCTATACCTCACCTCGTACCTCTCCATTGCTCCCCCTATACCTCACCTCGTACCTCTCCATTGCTCCCCCTATACCTCACCTCGTACCTCTCCATTGCTCCCCCTATACCTCACCTCGTACCTCTCCATTGCTCCCCCTATACCTCACCTCGTACTTCTCCATTGCTCCCCCTATACCTCACCTCGTACCTCTCCATTGCTCCCCCTATACCTCACCTCGTACCTCTCCATTGCTCCCCCTATACCTCACCTCGTACCTCTCCATTGCTTCCCCTATACCTCACCTCGTACCTCTCCATTGCTTCCCCTATACCTCACCTCGTACCTCTCCATTGCTCCCCCTATACCTCACCTCGTACCTCTCCATTGCTTCCCCTATACCTCACCTCGTACCTCTCCATTGCTCCCCCTATACCTCACCTCGTACCTCTCCATTGCTCCCCCTATACCTCACCTCGTACCTCTCCATTGCTTCCCCTATACCTCACCTCGTACCTCTCCATTGCTTCCCCTATACCTCACCTCGTACCTCTCCATTGCTCCCCCTATACCTCACCTCGTACCTCTCCATTGCTCCCCCTATACCTCACCTCGTACCTCTCCATTGCTCCCCCTATACCTCACACCTCTCCATTGCTTCCCCTATACCTCACCTCGTACCTCTCCATTGCTCCCCCTATACCTCACCTCGTACCTCTCCATTGCTCCCCCTATACCTCACCTCGTACCTCTCCATTGCTCCCCCTATACCTCACCTCGTACCTCTCCATTGCTTCCGCTATACCTCACCTCGTACCTCTCCATTGCTCCCCCTATACCTCACCTCGTACCTCTCCATTGCTCCCCCTATACCTCACCTCGTACCTCTCCATTGCTCCCCCTATACCTCACCTCGTACCTCTCCATTGCTCCCCCTATACCTCACCTCATACCTCTTCATTGCTCCCCCTATACCTCACCTCGTACCTCTCCATTGCTCCCCCTATACCTCACCTCGTACCTCTCCATTGCTCCCCCTATACCTCACCTCATACCTCTTCATTGCTTCCCCTATACCTCACCTCGTACCTCTCCATTGCTCCCCCTATCCCTCACCTCATACCTCTTCATTGCTCCCCCTATACCTCACCTCGTACCTCTCCATTGCTCCCCCTATATCTCACTTCTGCCATCTTGTCTCCTTCTTACTTTTACTCTCCCAAAGCTGCTCAAATCTCACTGTACCATACCTAACCCCCAAACCCCCCTTTTTTTCTAGAATACTATATCTCCTTCTGACCCAATGTCACTTTTATTGAATGGCATTATGTGATGTTTTGTTTGACACTGTATAACCTACCTGCTTTTAATGTTGAAAAATAATACAATTAAGTAATTTACAAAAAAAAGAAATATTACATGAAGTGTAGGAATTTGTTGTAGAAATGCTTTAATGAAAAAAAAAAAGTACATTATTGATCCCTCTTTGCTCTATGTAGTACTATCAGGGGGCGGACATGTTGGGTCAGATAAAGGACATAAGATGCCAAACAACACGTCTGCTCCTTGATAGATCTACACTCAATAAGCTTTATTTGTATTCTTTCATTGAAGTATTGCTATGTAAAATGCTTTAGCATAACTTCATTTTTTTTGCTGACATTTCTCATAAAGACAGCCTAGACAAGCTGACAGTGGGCAGCAGACAGCCAACCTAGACAAGCAGACAGTGGGCAGCAGAAAGCCAGCCTAGACACGTTGACAGTGGGCAGCATAAAGCCAGCCTAGACAAGCTGACAGTGGGCAGCATAAAGCCAACCTAGACAAGCTGACAGTGGGCAGCATAAAGCCAACCTAGACAAGCTGACAGTGGGCAGCAGAAAGCCAGCCTAGACAAGCTGACAGTGGGCAGCATAAAGCCAACCTAGACAAGCTGACAGTGGGCAGCAGAAAGCCAACCTAGACAAGCTGACAGTGGGCAGCATAAAGCCAACCTAGACAAGCTGACAGTGGGCAGCAGAAAGCCAGCCTAGACAAGCTGACAGTGGGCAGCAGAAAGCCAACCTAGACAAGCTAACAGTGGGCAGCAGACAGCCAGCCTAGACAAGCTGACAGTGGGCAGCAGAAAGCCAGCCTAGACAAGCTGACAGTGGGCAGCAGAAATCCAACCTAGACAAGCTGACAGTGGGCAGCAGACAGCCAGCCTAGACAAGGTGACAGTGGGCAGCAGACAGCCAGCCTAGACATGCTGACAGTGGGCAGCAGACAGCCAGCCTAGACAAGGTGACAGTGGGCAGCAGAAAGCCAGCCTAGACAAGCTGACAGTGGGCAGCAGAAATCCAACCTAGACAAGCTGACAGTGGGCAGCAGACAGCCAGCCTAGACAAGGTGACAGTGGGCAGCAGACAGCCAGCCTAGACAAGCTGACAGTGGGCAGCAGACAGCCAGCCTAGACAAGGTGACAGTGGGCAGCAGAAAGCCAGCCTAGACCAGCCGACAGTGGGCAGCAGAAAGCCAGCCTAGACAAACTGACAGTGGGCAGCAGACAGCCAGCCTAGACAAGCTAACAGTGGGCAGCAGAAAGCCAGCCTAGACAAGCTGACAGTGGGCAGCAGAAAGCCAACCTAGAAAAGCTGACAGTGGTCAGCAGACAGCCAGCCTAGACCAGCTGACAGTGGGCAGCAGAAAGCCAGCCTAGACAAGCTGACAGTGGGCAGCAGACAGCCAGCCTAGACAAGCTGACAGTGGGCAGCAGACAGCCAGCCTAGACAAGCTAACAGTGGTCAGCAGACAGACAGCTTAGACAAACTGACAGTGGGCAGCAGAAAGCCAGCCTAGACAAACTGACAGTGGGCAGCAGACAGACAGCCTAGAAAAGCTGACAGTGGGCAGCAGAAAGCCAGCCTAGACAAGCTAACACTGGGCAGCAGAAAGCCAGCCTAGACAAGCTGACAGTGGGCAGCAGACAGCCAGCCTAGACATGCTGACAGTGGGCAGCAGAAAGCCAGCCTAGACAAGCTAACAGTGGGCAGCAGAAAGCCAGCCTAGACAAGCTGACAGTGGGCAGCAGACAGCCAGCCTAGACAAGCTAACAGTGGGCAGCATAAAGCCAGCCTAGACAAGCTGACAGTGGGCAGCAGACAGCCAGCCTAGACAAGCTAACAGTGGGCAGCAGAAAGCCAGCCTAGACAAGCTGACAGTGGGCAGCATAAAGCCAGCCTAGACAAGCTGACAGTGGGCAGCATAAAGCCAGCCTAGACAAGCTGACAGTGGGCAGCAGAAAGCCAGCCTAGACCAGCTGACAGTGGGAAGCAGAAAGCCAGCCTAGACCAGCTGACAGTGGGCAGCAGATAGACAGCCTAGACCAGCTGACAGTGGGCAGCAGAAAGCCAGCCTAGACCAGCTGACAGTGGGAAGCAGAAAGCCAGCCTAGACCAGCTGACAGTGGGCAGCAGATAGACAGCCTAGACCAGCTGACAGTGGGCAGCAGAAAGCCAGCCTAGACCAGCTGACAGTGGGCAGCAGAAAGCCAGCCTAGACCAGCCGACAGGTTAAACATCATATTAAAAGTTTCCAGGTCTACAGAAAAATCAGGGGCTAAAAATCAGCCAGCTTTCCATCCAAACCTACGAAAGACCACACTTTGTCATAGTGGACGGGCTAAGTGGGTATATCGCTTTAAACGACACTCTTAGTGGTTATAGTTATATCATCCAGCTGTGTGACAACTCCGAATAAAGGCCCCAAGGCAGGAAGGCCAAGAGGAAATTCCATTGTCAGCTTGTGGAGTTTGCTGAAACCGACTGTTCTTCCAAAAAGAGAAAGAAAAGGATGGAAAGGGGACAGGAATTCTGTTTGCTTACCTCATGTCTTCCAGTAAATCGCATTCGGTCTGGTGTTTTGATTGTAACTTTGTCATCTGTTCGGCTTGTATGTTTTTCAGCTCTTGGGTAACTTTCACCTAAAATTACACAGATTAAAAAAAAAATTAAAAACACGGAATACGGAATAAACACAATACGTAGCAACAGGTGTAGCTGGCGTTTCCTTCATGCACTTACAGGGCGAGAAACAGGAAAGGTCCCGCGGACAGAGGTGATGCAGGGTGCCCAGCAGGATGGAATGAGGTCTGCTGACGTTCCCATGGCCTGCCCATTCTGAGCACCTAGCGGAGATTGCAGCCAGGCTTGACACATAGGAGTAGGCCTCAAGAGCCAAAAAGATCTTATTAGTTTTATTTGGAGCCAGGGAAATGGTACTGCCAGATAGTACCATTCAAGATCAAGAATGGCTCCTAAATTCACTTGTCTGGCTCCTAAAGCCTACACGTATCTGTCAAGCCCTGATTTAAAGTACAGGGAAAGATCTATCTGATCAGGATTTCATGAAACACTTTCTGTCGCCTAAAAACTGTAAACAAAGTTTTATAGAACGACAGCTGTTATTGTAGCAACAGTGCTTCCCATCGACCCCACCGCTTACATTACAGCCTGTCACTGAAGTAAGAAGCCCCGGCGAAATTATTTTCAATGGAAAAACTAGGCGATCTGTGAATGGTTTTAAAGTACAAACGCAAAGTGCTATACATATGGATTAAAACGTGTACAACATCCATAAAATAAACCAGGCGAAAGACCCCCTTAAAGGCATTTAGGAAAAAGAAACTCATTACCAGCAGATGCTGCCGTTTTATTAAACAAACAATGGGACTCGGGAGTTAAGTATCAGACTAAGACACAATTACCCATCCGGAAATGAAAAGAAAAACAAACAATCTAGAGAGACTGAGCAAGGATCAGACTTACAGACACACATACAACACACAGCGAGAAAGATAGAGCACTGAAACGGCAGGGGAAGAGTTAAACAGGAGCATGCTTTTGAAATGCCAAATGTCATGTGTTATTAATGGAGAGCTAGGAGACCTCCGGGACAGCGTGACCAGATTCCCCCTGTACAGGGACAGTTATAGACATGGCTTCATTACAGAGTCCCTGTCTGACACTGTACTGATGGTCTAATCACACAATGTCTGCCGCTGCTTTCACAGAGCAATGCTCTGAATGCTGCACCACGGAAATTACACATTTTAATTAACGCACTTGCCAGGGACACAGCCAATCGGCCCTGGGTGGCATTGGATCGCTGTGATTGTTGTGAGAACCAATCACAGCGATCAGATGTCATGAGAACCAATCACAGCGATCAGATGTCATGAGAACCAATCACAGCGATCAGATGTCTTGAGAACCAATCACAGCGATCAGATGTCATGAGAACCAATCACAGCGATCAGATGTCATGAGAACCAATCACAGCGATCAGATGTCATGAGAACCAATCACAGCGATCAGATGTCATGAGAACCAATCACAGCGATCAGATGTCATGAGAACCAACCACAGCGATCAGATGTCATGAGAACCAATCACAGCGATCAGATGTCATGAGAACCAACCACAGCGATCAGATGTCATGAGAACCAACCACAGCGATCAGATGTCATGAGAACCAACCACAGCGATCAGATGTCATGAGAACCAATCACAGCGATCAGATGTCATGAGAACCAATCACAGCGATCAGATGTCATGAGAACCAATCACAGCAATCAGCTGTCATGAGACCCAATGACAGCGATCAGCTGTCATGAGACCCAATAACAGCGATCAGATGTCATGAGACCCAATCAAAGCAATCAGGTGTCATGAGAACCAATCACAGCAATCATATGTCATGAGACCCAATGACAGCGATCAGATGTCATGAGAACCAATCACAGCGATCAGATGTCATGAGAACCAATCACAGCGATCAGATGTCATGAGAACCAATCTTTTACCCCGGAAGAGCTCTGGCCAGGCTCCTTGAAGGATTTTCGGGAGCAAAAAACACTGCAGCTCATTATATATATATATATATATATATATATATATATATATATATATCTGAAAGGACAGATTTGGGTGAATTGTCTCTTTAAAAAAAATTATAATAATCATAAACGAAATGGTTTAAAAGTAATATCAGGAAGTATTACTTTACTGAGAGGGTGGTGGATGCGTGGAAAAACCTTCCAGCGGAAGGGGTAGAGGTAAGCACAGTGACTGAGTTTAACAATGCATGGGATAGGCACAAGGCTATCCTGAACATAAGATACGACCAAAGACCATATAAAATCGGACTATAGACTACATTTCCCATGATGCTCGACCCTAATTGTACCTGCCCTCCTCTCAAATAGTGCAGGGTTTACAAATGTTTTCTAATATTATTTTTTGCTGTACAGTGCTCCACAAAGCCTTGGTTGTTTTGGGGTAGATGGTAATGGCTGGAATCCCAGGCACACTGCCATACAAGTCTAAGCCAGTGTTTTGAACAGTCTTGTACAAAATCCCAATTAAAGAGCGTTATCCTGGGAACAATAACCGATAACAATTCTGAGAAAAACAAAAAAGAACCTGAGACACAGACGCTGGCACCACAATTTATGGGAACAAAATGATCATTTAAAAATGGGCAGCTGCACCTAGCTTTATATTCTGAACAGGTTTCTAATGTGTGTGTTATGCAGTCATTGTTATTTTAAAACTATTTACAGTTCCTGTCATTTTACAATGAAAATCATTTTTATCGGGGCTTCTTAATCCAGGAACATCCCATCAGGAAAGCTGCAACCAACTCGAGAAGAAATAAGGAGCAGGACTGAGAAACAGGCTATTGAAAGTTACATGTAGGCAAAATATCCATTTTAAAAGGGTAAAAGTATAGTATTGTATCATCCGGGTAGAAAGTAGTGTGCTTTTTTTAATATTTTGTATTTTTCTTTATATATATATTTTTTATTCTTTACAATGTTCAAATTATTGAAATTGTGTAAAACAATAAAAAAAACTATATATATATATACATATATATATATATATATATATATATATATATATATATTAAATGGTCAATTTAAATGTTGAAAGCTTGCAATCCATTTCTCCAAGGACCGAGCAACCTGGTCTTCAAAGCTTGCAATCAAATTCTAAGTTAGCCTATAAAGGGGATTGTTTTAACTCTACTTGTTTGCCATTTTAAAAGCAAGTCCGATCTGGTTGGAGCTCCTACATTCTCTGAGCAGTAAACAAGGCTATGAAGTCACCTCTTCAAGCACAAGGAGTATTTGTTTTGGGGGGGTTTTCACAGCCCACTACCCTTTTTTCTTTAAAAAAATGTTTAAAAAAAAAGAGCGATAGTGTCACCTAATCCTTTTTATTAACCGTGATCGAACACTTTGTCAGCATTTTCAGGAATGTGCAGCAATGTATGAGGTCATCAGAGCGCCTCACACCCCCAGCCGATGTCAGGCTGATCAAAAGGCAGCAATTACCCACGCCACAATAACTGGGGGCGCTACGACACATCACAAGGCACAGTAGGGTTGCACAAGACTCTTGTACCAGTGAACAGATGGGGAATGAGTCCTAGACACAATGCTCAAACGCTTCTCAGCTCCGCAAGAAAGAATTTTGGGAAACATGGCTTCTGCCAACTCCCAGCAAATCCAGGCCGAAGACGTTACTCAGGAATGCTTTCCAGAAATTCCAGCCCCCCATTCCAATCTACTCTCAGCCCACACATTACTATGCTGTCTGAATTAGGGATTTATTCCTGCCTAGGCCGAGAAAGCTTAGGGTGGCAGACTGGACTAGGGGTACAGGGGGAGCATCAGACGGAAGGGGGCAGCAGAGATAGCAGGGATCTAGTGGGACAGTCTCCCCTCACTGCCTGACCCCACTAGATCACTAGGGAGCAATCTGGTGCTGTGCAAAGGGATGTGGAGGCAAACCGGTGTGGAGGAAGGGATGGGGGGGGGGGGGGGGTGTTGTAGGGGACAAGACTAGGACACAAACACTGCATTTATTTTCACCGACACACAATAGGATATAACCGAGGGGTCCAGCAGATAATGGGAGCTACTAAAAGCGAGTTCCTGTGGGATGAACTTTGATGGCGCCAAAGGCATGACGCCAAGGGGTTAAAGACATGACGCCAAGGGGTTAAAGGCATGATGCCAAGGGGTTAAAGACATGATGCCAAGGGGTTAAAGGCATGACGCCAAGGGGTTAAAGAGCATTTCTGGGGCCAGGTTCTAAAAGTGATGTAATGAGCAGGAACATTCCGTTGGTTTCCATGGTGACTGGACCACTTTTAGACCATTGCCCCACAATTGACCTTTATACATAACTCGCTATGTGTCAGAATGCGACCCCCTCTTGTTGATTGACCCTTACTCCTGAGGTAGGACAGGCAAGTAACGGGATTATACCATTCGCAACCCCCAATAGTGGTATGCACGCTGGCATACACTGTAACACTGACATGGCTAAGTGCCTCCGTTCTGAGGCGGAACATCCGTTCGCTGTGACAGCCAATCACAGTGAGCGGATGTTTATAGCTGTCAAACCAAGTGCCATGGTCCCCCAAGCAGTTCCAACCCCATCCCAGACTTTGTTTTTTCTTCCATTCTTACCCTAACCCTAGAGTTAGGGCTCATACTAATTTAATCGGCTATAGAGCAGTATCCTACCGTCCAGAGAGCTCTAATGTATGTTTCTTTATCACAGCCATTCATAAAAAGAATCGGGAGTGTCACACGGCTACACGGCATTAGTTACGTGTTTGAGGTCACTAGCTGGAAATTTGGTTTATTTCATAAGGGATATATAGATCTCTCACACACACACACACACACTCTCTCTCACACACACACACACACACACTCTCTCACACACACACACTCACACACACACACACTCACACACACACTCACACACACACTCACACACACACACTCACACACACACTCACACACACACTCACACACACACTCACACACACACTGTCAGGGAACTACCCTGGAAAAAAATAGCCGATTTGGCGACTGTACTCCCCCATACACTTACCTGGCTTCAGACGCTTGTCCCCTCGCTGTTATTTATGAATTAAATTGTTGAATGCAACTCCCTGATGCTTAGCATGTCAGGTTTGTATGTGTACCGTATAATAAACTGGTGAGTCTTTTTTACAGATAAACACTTAGAAGCACGTGTCTGCAAGCGGTATGCTAAAACTTCCTTTTTAATTACCTATAAACAGCTTTATGTAGTGTGACTAATAAATAATTGGCACATAACAAATCTTGGGTGGAAAAGCCTGAAGCACAATCTATCGCAGACACACCACTCTGTGCAGTCTCCTTCGGATCTCACGTCATCTGCTCCAAGACACACTTTTCGGAGTCTGTGCAGGCGAGTATTTCTTAAGGCTATTTAACCCATAACTAGCATGGCTTTAACACAAGAGACGCCATGTTTTTTTTCCAGTTAACACGTTAGCGATAGAGTGCCGTATATGAAAGCGGGGACATGGCAGTGTTAGGGTAAATGAGCCTTCGCTGCGGTTGGATTTAAAGTATTGCGCAAGAGAAGTGGTGTGATCCATGCGTTAGCTGCTGATTGGCCTAAATATTAAATAGTTGTGTGCGTCAGCGCCAACGGTGATTTTGACCTATGGGGAGTGCAAAAGCCTTGGCATATGAGCGTCCCCCTCCCACCCAGCCCCTTTCTATGTTCTTTTGTGTTACTGTCGTGGTTCTGTGTTGGGGGTATGGGTCACCGGCCCATATTAAAAAGGGGGTGGACAACAATTGGGTTCAAGGTTCTATGATCAGGCCAACAGAGCTGACGTAATGGGAGTTGATTTCGATTTTGGTTTAGAAAGACTTAATGTTGTAGTTTATTTAATTCATATATGTGTTCAATCCCCGGCCTTTCTCCACTATTAAAGGGTGTATTGTGTCTATTATTTGTGTTTAACGTCAGTTGATTGCCTCCTGTGACATTTTACAGAACTCCTGTATTTTAACACTGAAAATCATTTCAGTGGGGCCTAAGGATTCAGTGCATAAGGAGGGGCTTATTGTCGCAAGAACGCAATTAAAAACTTTATTTGCAGTTTTAAGAAGATCAGAAAAAAAATTCTACATTACATAAAGCATTACTAAATAAATCAATGTATTTATTTAATTAGTACACACACTAAGTGGAATAACCCCTTTAAAAATGAGTTGGTATGGTTTTCAGGGACCGAGGAATTTTACCGACCTGACTTCCTGCCCCAAAAAACGCGCTACCTACAGCATATCGTACTGTCGATTTGCACCCCGCGCAAAATCCAGTGATCAAAATATGGATCCCGTCCAGCCTTCCTGCGGATCACGCAGCCGCACTGCGCTCGGAGAAAGGGCACAAACAAAGATAAAAAAATAAACCTGTGCAGTCAATGTCACACAGCGTGGAAAATGACTGGCAGATTATAGATAAAAAACAAGTAAACCCTTCGCCAAGTCCAATAAACACATACATTCTCCGACACCCGAGGCTGCAAACAAACTAAACAAATAGCCAAACGCTACAATATAATGCACAATACATTCTCCAACACCGGAGGCTGCAAACAAACTAAACAAAACGCCAAACGCTACAATATAATGCACAATACATTCTCCAACACAGGAGGCTGCAAACTAACTAAACAAATAGCCAAACGCTACAATATAATGCACAATACATTCTCCGACACCCGAGGCTGCAAACAAACTAAACAAATAGCCAAACGCTACAATATAATGCACAATACATTCTCCAACACCCGAGGCTGCAAACTAACTAAACAAATAGCCAAACGCTACAATATAATGCACAATACATTCTCTAACACAGGAGGCTGCAAACAAACTAAACAAATAGCCAAACGTTACAATATAATGCACAATACATTCTCTAACACAGGAGGCTGCAAACAAACTAAACAAATAGCAAAACGTTACAATATAATGCACAATACATTCTCTAACACCGGAGGCTGCAAACAAACTAAACAAAAAGCCAAACGCTACAGTATAATGCACAATACATTCTCCAACACCGGAGGCTGCAAACAAACTAAACAAAAAGCCAAACGCTACAATATAATGCACAATACATTCTCCAACACCGGAGGCTGCAAACAAACTAGACAAAACGCCAAACGCTACAATATAATGCACAATACATTCTCCAACACCGGAGGCTGCAAACAAACTAAACAAATAGCCAAACGCTACAATATAATGCACAATACATTCTCCAACACAGGGCTGCAAACAAACTAAACAAAACGCTACAATATAATGCACAATACATTCTCCAACACAGGAGGTTGCAAACAAACTAAACAAAACGCTACAATATAATGCACAATACATTCTCCAACACCGGAGGTTGCAAACAAACTAAACAAAACGCCAAACGCTACAGTATAATGCACAATACATTCTCCAACACCGGAGGTTGCAAACAAACTAAACAAAACGCCAAACGCTACAGTATAATGCACAATACATTCTCCAACACCGGAGGTTGCAAACAAACTAAACAAAACGCTACAATATAATGCACAATACATTCTCCAACACAGGAGGCTGCAAACAAACTAAACAAAACGCCAAACGCCACAGTATAATGCACAATACATTCTCCAACACCGGATACTGCAAACAAACTAAACAAAACGCCAAACGCTACAGTATAATGCACAATACATTCTCCAACACAGGAGGCTGCAAACAAACTAAACAAAAAGGCAAACGCTACAATATAATGCACAATACATTCTCCAACACCGGATACTGCAAACAAACTAAACAAAAAGCCAAACGCAACAGTATAATGCACAATACATTCTCCAAAACCGGATACTGCAAACAAACTAAACAAAACGCCAAACGCTACAATATAATGCACAATACATTCTCCAACACCGGAGGCTGCAAACAAACTAAACAAAACGCCAAACGCTACAATATAATGCACAATACATTCTCCAACACCGGAGGCTGCAAACAAACTAAACAAAACGGCAAACGCTACAATATAATGCACAATACATTCTCCAACACTGGAGGCTGCAAACAAACTAAACAAATAGCCAAACGCTACAATATAATGCACAATACATTCTCCAACACCGGAGGTTGCAAACAAACTAAACAAAACGCCAAACGCTACAATATAATGCACAATACATTCTCCAACACCGGAGGCTGCAAACAAACTAAACAAAAATCCAAACGCTACAATATAATGCACAATACATTCTCCAACACCGGAGGCTGCAAACAAACTAAACAAAAAGCCAAACGCTACAGTATAATGCACAATACATTCTCCAACAACGGAGGCTGCAAACAAACTAAACAAAACGCCAAACGCTACAATATAATGCACAATACATTCTCCAACACAGGAGGCTGCAAACAAACTAAACAAAAAGCCAAACGCTACAATATAATGCACAATACATTCTCCAACACAGGAGGCTGCAAACAAACTAAACAAAACGCCAAACGCTACAATATAATGCACAATACATTCTCCAACACCGGAGGTTGCAAACAAACTAAACAAAACGGCAAACGCTACAATATAATGCACAATACATTCTCCAACACTGGAGGCTGCAAACAAACTAAACAAATAGCCAAACGCTACAATATAATGCACAATACATTCTCCAACACCGGATACTGCAAACAAACTAAACAAAACGCCAAACGCTACAATATAATGCACAATACATTCTCCAACACCGGAGGTTGCAAACAAACTAAACAAAAAGCCAAACGCTACAATATAATGCACAATACATTCTCCAACACAGGAGGCTGCAAACAAACTAAACAAAAAGCCAAACGCTACAGTATAATGCACAATACATTCTCCAACACCGGATACTGCAAACAAACTAAACAAATAGCCAAACGCTACAATATAATGCACAATACATTCTCCAACACCGGAGGCTGCAAACAAACTAAACAAAACGCTACAATATAATGCACAATACATTCTCCAACACCGGATACTGCAAACAAACTAAACAAATAGCCAAACGCTACAATATAATGCACAATACATTCTCCAACACCGGAGGCTGCAAACAAACTAAACAAATACCCAAACGCTACAATATAATGCACAATACATTCTCCAACACCGGAGGCTGCAAACAAACTAAACAAATAGCCAAACGCTACAATATAATGCACAATACATTCTCCAACACCGGAGGCTGCAAACAAACTAAACAAAAAGCCAAACGCTACAATATAATGCACAATACATTCTCCAACACCGGAGGCTGCAAACAAACTAAACAAAACGCCAAACGCTACAATATAATGCACAATACATTCTCCAACACTGGAGGCTGCAAACAAACTAAACAAATAGCCAAACGCTACAATATAATGTACAATACATTCTCCAACACCGGAGGCTGCAAACAAACTAAACAAAAAGCCAAACGCTACAGTATAATGCACAATACATTCTCCAACACAGGAGGCTGCAAACAAACTAAACAAATAGCCAAACGCTACAATATAATGCACAATACATTCTCCAACACCCGAGGCTGCAAACAAACTAAACAAAACGCCAAACGCTACAATATAATGCACAATACATTCTCCAACACAGGAGGCTGCAAACAAACTAAACAAAAAGCCAAACGCTACAATATAATGCACAATACATTCTCCAACACAGGAGGCTGCAAACAAACTAAACAAAACGCCAAACGCTACAATATAATGCACAATACATTCTCCAACACCGGAGGCTGCAAACAAACTAAACAAAAAGCCAAACGCTACAATATAATGCACAATACATTCTCCAACACAGGAGGCTGCAAACAAACTAAACAAATAGCCAAACGCTACAATATAATGTACAATACATTCTCCAACACCGGAGGCTGCAAACAAACTAAACAAAAAGCCAAACGCTACAGTATAATGCACAATACATTCTCCAACACAGGAGGCTGCAAACAAACTAAACAAATAGCCAAACGCTACAATATAATGCACAATACATTCTCCAACACAGGAGGCTGCAAACAAACTAAACAAAAAGCCAAACGCTACAATATAATGCACAATACATTCTCCAACACAGGAGGCTGCAAACAAACTAAACAAAAAGCCAAACGCTACAATATAATGCACAATACATTCTCCAACACCGGAGGCTGCAAACAAACTAAACAAAACGCCAAACGCTACAATATAATGCACAATACATTCTCCAACACCGGAGGCTGCAAACAAACTAAACAAAACGCTACAATATAATGCACAATACATTCTCCAGCACCGGAGGCTGCAAACAAACTAAACAAAACACCAAACGCTACAATATAATGCACAATACATTTTCCAACACCGGAGGCTGCAAACAAACTAAACAAATAGCCAAACGCTACAATATAATGCACAATACATTCTCCAACACAGGAGGCTGCAAACAAACTAAACAAATAGCCAAACGCTACAATATAATGCACAATACATTCTCCAACACCGGAGGCTGCAAACAAACTAAACAAAACGCCAAACGCTACAATATAATGCACAATACATTCTCCAACACCGGAGGCTGCAAACAAACTAAACAAATAGCCAAACGCTACAATATAATGCACAATACATTCTCCAACACCGGAGGCTGCAAACAAACTAAACAAAACGCAAAACGCTACAATATAATGCACAATACATTCTCTAACACCGGAGGCTGCAAACAAACTAAACAAAACGCCAAACGCTACAATATAATGCACAATACATTCTCCAACACCGGAGGCTGCAAACAAACTAAACAAATAGCCAAACGCTACAATATAATGCACAATACATTCTCCAACACCGGAGGCTGCAAACAAACTAAACAAATAGCCAAACGCTACAATATAATGCACAATACATTCTCCAACACCGGAGGCTGCAAACAAACTAAATAAAACGCCAAACGCTACAATATAATGCACAATACATTCTCCAACACAGGAGGCTGCAAACAAACTAAACAAAAAGCCAAACGCTACAATATAATGCACAATACATTCTCCAACACCGGAGGCTGCAAACAAACTAAACAAAACGCCAAACGCTACAATATAATGCACAATACATTCTCCAACACCGGAGGCTGCAAACAAACTAAACAAATAGCCAAACGCTACAATATAATGCACAATACATTCTCCAACACAGGAGGCTGCAAACAAACTAAACAAAACGGCAAACGCTACAATATAATGCACAATACATTCTCCAACACCGGATACTGCAAACAAACTAAACAAATAACCAAACGTTACAATATAATGCACAATACATTCTCCAACACCGGAGGCTGCAAACAAACTAAACAAAAATCCAAACGCTACAATATAATGCACAATACATTCTCCAACACCGGAGGCTGCAAACAAACTAAACAAAACGCCAAACGCTACAATATAATGCACAATACATTCTCCAACACCGGAGGCTGCAAACAAACTAAACAAAACGCTAAACGCTACAATATAATGCACAATACATTCTCCGACACCGGAGGCTGCAAACAAACTAAACAAATAGCCAAACGCTACAATATAATGCACAATACATTCTCCAACACCGGATACTGCAAACAAACTAAACAAAAAGCCAAACGCTACAGTATAATGCACAATACATTCTCCAACACCGGATACTGCAAACAAACTAAACAAAAAGCCAAACGCTACAGTATAATGCACAATACATTCTCCAACACCGGAGGCTGCAAACAAACTAAACAAAAAGAAAAACGCTACAATATAATGCACAATAATTTCATGGAGGGGGGGGGGGGGGGCAGAAAGGCTAAAAACAAGAGGACATGACCTGCAGATAGAAAGTGTCACGTTATACAGGTTATACAGGTGATTTGTGCAGGTAACAGGAAGATTAACAAAATACAAAATAAAATTAAAAAAATGTCTTGAATGAAAACCAAAATAAGTCACCCCTTCACTGCCAGAAATTGAATGTCTTCAAAAAAAATGTCTCAACGGGTTTGTGGAATTTAATTTAAAAAGGGCATCTCCAGCGGCTTTACACACAGAGGGGATATAATCATGGGGCAGTGAATGTCCGTAATTATCCAGCACTGACCTCTATTGAGCTCAAGGTCAGAGACTGGGCACCGGTGTGTATGTCCCAAATCTCTTTAAAAAGGGGCGATAAAGCCCTTTACTTATTAAGGTGATCACAATTTATTTTGATACTTTTTTTTTTTCTTCTTATGTGGGCTCACGTCCTGGGCTACCCCTAGCATCTCAAGTTCAATGAATCAGCCCACCCAGTAATGAGAGGCAGGGGAGTGTATTTGACATCTAATAGCTAAGTTCTGTACAGAGTTTAATCCACACACACGTCTGTCATTCTGACTGTTCAAACAACCGCAGGGTTAAAAAAAAAGGAAAATTTAAAAAAAACAGTGGTACTCACTCTGCCACCCATCTACCGTTTCGTACTGTTTTGGTACCACTGGTTTTTTTTTTTTTAACCCTGCGGTTAAAGACATGTTTGTGCCATTGTGTGTACATACAAACACCACTCGCTAATAGACAAAAAATCTTAAACTATAAAATAGCTGCAAACGTAATAAACAAACACCAAAAACAAGGTGTCGTGAACAGATAATAAGGTTTGTAAATTGATAATAAAGACGAAACCAGCTAAAAAAAAAAAAAAAATACTAAATTCCTTCCTCCAAAAAAAATGTTAAAAACACCCACAAACAAAAACAAAAAAACACAAAACAAACAAGACCAAAACAAACAATCAAACAAGAGCAAAACTTTTTTTTCCCCCCAAGGTGAGGCCCAATCAGGAAACTGGAGAATTTAGAGTAGCAAGGGAAATCTTTAGTGATCTCAATAAAAAGTATTGAATAAAATAGGTATTATTTTCTTAGACGTCATGGCTGCTGGCGTGTTTTAGGCGTGTCATTTCAGAGCCTCTCGGCAGAGAATAAGCTCATTAACCTGCACGTTCTGCTGACGTTTTATTAAATAAACAAAATGTAAAAAAATAAAATAAACAGGAGCCGGATATTAGCCTAAGAGGCAATTACCCATCCTGAAAGCCAAAAAAAATCCGAGAACAAACATCAGAATCTACTTACAGACACCTACACTGGAAGCCCTGCGGGGTAATGTGGAGCACGCCAACCGTAAGGAAAAAAAACGCTTGCAGGCGTGTAGAACTATTCCGCTAGCTGGTTGTGCTCACTGTGTATTACATGCTCGGTTTGCTTATGATATAATGGCTACAAATTGCTCTGGCTCAGCCGCGAACAGAAGATTATTATTTTTTTTTTTTTTTTAACCATTTGATGGCGCAGGATTTTGAATAAGTATAACCCCCATGATTCCGCAGTGCTCGCTTTAAATTATAAAAAACAAAAACAAAAAAAACATCAGGACTTGAGTCACGGCTCTTCAAAGAATGATTACCGCTGGCATCTAAGTTTCTGACTTTGATGTAGTGTATGATAAAGAACTCCAGATTGGCCACTGAAACAAAGATGGCGACCGGCCGATTACTGAAGAGTCCAAAGGGAAGATCAGAGAATTATTTTGCCCCCGTTTTCCCATTGATCAGTAGCCGCACTAACCAAAGGAGCTAACTATTAATTTGTTGAAAATTTATTCTGCATTCAAATCTTAGACTTGCTATGGTCCTACGTAAAGAGTGAACGACAGAAACCAAAACCAGAGAAAATCCATGTTAAATGCGTAACCATTGGTTCAGTTTCTGTAGTTGGCTTCGGGGCTGGGCTACTGCTGGCCAAGGTGGCCAAGGACTACGGAAGTAGCAGAAGGGATTCACTAAAAGACATTTGCCTTGTATGCATCTACAAGTAGACTGAACGTTAGTATTTATTAGTAATAATGCCCAGACTTGAAGCCAACACTTTAGGGTACTGGTAGCTAACCATGGCACTGCAGGTGCTTGATCAAAATCAGCACTGCCAAGTTTGGCCATCACCGTTTTAGAGTAGGAATTCAGCACTGGTTAAAAAGGTGCAGGATAAAGGAACCTGTGCATGGCAATGAAAAGGGAAACCTCCACCCCTCCCCCCCACCCCCCAAAAATACAAACACTACTATACAGCCTATAAACAAATATACCTGGAGTGTTAAACCCCCGATGGTTCAGTTTCAATACCCAGCCCAAAAATATACCACATTCAGGAAAGAAAAAAAAAAAAGACAAATAATAATGAATCTTAAACCAACATGTAATAAACATAACTACATGATGCCTTCCTCAAGATATGGGGTGATTCTCTAATTTCCAAATATACCATCGGGGTATTGACAATTCTCAGGAGCCAGGGCTCCTAAAATACCTACTGCTGGCTCCTAACACTTTTTGTTGGTTTTACCCAGAATTCTATGTCCCTGGCTCCTAAGAATAACTAAGCTGGCTCCAGAATCTATGCGACTTCTAACGTCTATACGTTATTTCTCAAGCCCCCTGTAAGGGACAAATAAACACCCCACAGACAATGACAAACAATGGTTACACTTATCTAGCTGTGTATTTCCCCACAATAAGACTGTGACATAATATAAATTATATTCTTTACAGTGTTCAAAAGGGGGGCTATTAACTGTACATATAAGGACAAACGAACTACAAAAATCAGACCTTCAAGGGACGGATCAAAATAGTCTCCTGCTTATGACATCATCGTGCGGCTTTACATGCAAATGGGAAATGTGTAATACGCATAATGTATTCCCTACGGTCACAGTATAAGCCATGTTTAGGTGGGCCGAGCCCCTCTAATAGTTCTCCCACATGCCCGTCTATCCAACCCAGCTACGAACGGCGTTCACTTAGATCTAATAATAACAAGCTGTAATATCTCAACAAATTAAACAGAAAGGAACACAAGGCCACTTAGCAGCCTTTATAGAATGGGTCTAATCATCTAGTGAACCACACAACACTAACAAAAAACTCACACATACAATACAAGCCATTTAATTATTAATAAGGCTTTTACACAGGTCAGCGCTGGCGACAAAGATGCCAGATTCACCGCTGTGCTCAATGCAATAACCATCGGCCAAGCAGAAAATGCACCATGTATTTCGGTCTATAAAATACAAATCAAGGGAATCAACACAGTAACGTAAGAGATAAAAGAAGAAAAACTACCACAACTAGAGGACATCGGCAAAAATTAGAGGGGCAACGATTTAAAAGTAATATGAGGAAGTATTACTTTACTGAGAGGGTAGTGGATGTATGGAATAGTCTTCCAGTAGAAGTGGTAGAGGTAAGCACAGTGAAGGAGTTTAAGCATGCGTGGGATAGGTATAAGGCTATCCTAGATATAAGATAAGGTCAGGAACTAATGAAAGTATTACTATACTGAGAGGGTAGTGGATGTATGGAATAGCCTTCCAGCGGAAGTGGTAGAGGTTAATACAGTGAAGGAGTTTAAGCATGCGTGGGATAGGTATAAGGCTATCCTAGATATAAGATAAGGTCAGGGACTAATGAAAGTATTACTTTACTGAGAGGGGAGTGGATGTATGGAATAGTCTTCCAGTAGAAGTGGTAGAGGTAAACACAGTGAAGGAGTTTAAGCATGCGTGGGATAGGCACAAGGCTATCCTAGATATAAGATAAGGCCAGGGACTAATGAAAGTATTACTTTACTTTAGTGGATATATGGAATAGCCTTCCAGTGGAAGTGGTAGAGGTTAATACAGTGAAGGAGTGTAAGCATGCGTGGGATAGGTATAAGGCTATCCTAGATACAAGATAAGGCCAGGGACTAATGAAAGTATTACTGTACTGAGAGGGTAGTGGATGTATGGAATAGCCTTCCAGTGGAAGTGGTAGAGGTTAATACAGTGAAGGAGTGTAAGCATGCGTGGGATAGGTATAAGGCTATCCTAGATACAAGATAAGGCCAGGGACTAATGAAAGTATTACTGTACTGAGAGGGTAGTGGATGTATGGAATAGCCTTCCAGTAGAAGTGGTAGAGGTTAATACAGTGAAGGAGTTTAAGCATGCGTGGGATAGGTATAAGGCTATCCTAGATATAAGATAAAGCCAGGGACTAATAAAAGTATTACTATACTGAGAGGGTAGTGGATGTATGGAATAGTCTTCCAGTAGAAGTGGTAGAGGTAAGCACAGTGAAGGAGTTTAAGCATGCATGGGATAGACACAAGGCTATCCTAGATATAAGATAGAGAACTTGGGACTAATAAAAGTATTTAGAAAATTGGGCAGACTAGATGGACCGAATGGTTCTTTTCTGCCGTTGACACATTCTACGTATCTAAATACATACAGAAAAACACACACACCTCATCTTTATTACTTTAGGTTGAAACACTGAGAGCATATCCTGAACTGTTCTATATCTGCCCGCTAAATAAACATACTAAGGCCTCCTCTTGATGCACGAGAAATCGGTTTCACAGAAAGAGTCTAAAGGGACATTCAATTTTAATAGTAGGGTTTTTGATGGCTCTCTGCACATAGGGTGAAGTTGTGTTTACATGTCATATTAAAAACATAATGCAATGTCTCTTCTATTAAAGATTTCTTAAAGTTGTACACTGACTGGAAAAATTAACTTTAAAAAAAAAAAAAACATAAAAACCACAGACACAAAAGTCCTTTGTCCCTATAATAAATCTGATGATTATGTTCCAGGAGGCACAAATTATTTTAAAGGACAACTGTAAGCAAAAGAAATTCACGGTATGTTTAATTCAAAAGGACTGCATGAAGTGGGGTTTTAAATAGAAATGATTTAATGAAAGAATATAAATAAACATTACTAAGCCTGCTGTGCTCCATAAAGCTCTACCAGGGGGCGGACATGTTGTTTGGAATCTTGGGTCAGATGAAGGAAGATCTGCCCCATGTGACCCAAGATTCCAAACAACATGGCTGCCTCCAGCCTGAAGAGGTTCTTTATTTGTATTTTGTTTTTTCATTAAATAATTGCAATCTTTCAATTAAACACAAATGAATTGTTATCGCTCCTTTTTTGTCCATTAAGTAAAGAATGTGTCGGCCCATCTATGTTTAGGGGGTTGGGTGTGATATTTATTTTTATTAGAGTTTCCGTGTCCTTGTTAAGAATCCACATTAAACACTCAGACCCTTTGAGCCTCGCTGATTTGATTATAGGGGGCGCAGAGGGATCTTTCTAGAGAGAGAGCGAGAGATTGAACATGTAGTTTGCACCTTAGACATCATCCCACTGCACAGATCTCTGCAGAGGCCAGTGCGGCCCATTCCTGGAAGTCTCCTGCACTGTAATCCCCAGCGCTTAGCTCAATTACACAGCACTAATAACATATTATTTGTATTGAAGCAATAAGAAGACGGGAGCCTCTAGCTCACATCAAAACATCTCGATGCCCACCTACGCCAACCTCTGGCACATAAACCCAGTGTCATGTGTATCCCTGCATCCCACCGCACACACCAATGAATGAACCAAAGCTGCCTTATACAGAGACTCTTTCCTGTGCAATAATAATAATCCGAGTTACAGATTACACACGCGCACTATAGGCCTAGAGCTGTGCTCAGGGAAATCCACATTAACCCTCTGATTTCCCAACACATTCACTAGAATCCCTCTGAGCCTAAGACACACACACAGGCACTCACCAAAACAATGTGCCACACATACGCCTGGTAACTCCCTACAATTGTACATTCACACTTTATAAATCACATCAACTAAAACAGGCATGTAGGACACACATAAAAAAAACCACTAATACCCCCTTGAAACTCAGGGGCCGCTACCAGACACACTAATACCCCCATGGAATTCAGGGGCCACTCCCAGACACACTAATACCCCCTCTGAACTCAGGGGCCGCTCCCAGACACACTAATACCCCATGGAATTCAGGGGCCGCTCCCAGACACACTAATACCCCCTCTGAACTCAGGGGCCGCTCACAGACACACTAATACCCCCTTGAAACTCAGGGGCCGCTACCAGACACACTAATACCCCCATGGAATTCAGGGGCCACTCCCAGACACACTAATACCCCCTCTGAACTCAGGGGCCGCTCACAGACACACTAATACCCCATGGAATTCAGGGGCCGCTCACAGACACACTAATACCCCCTCTGAACTCAGGGGCCGCTCACAGACACACTAATACCCCATGGAATTCAGGGGCCGCTCACAGACACACTAATACACCCTCTGAACTCAGGGAATGCTCCCAGACACACTAATACCCCCTCTGAACTCAGGGAATGCTCACAGACACACTAATACCCCCTCAGAACTCAAGGCCCGCTCCCAGACACAATAATACCCCCACACCCCGGAACTCAGGGGCCGCTCACAGACACACTAATACCCCCTCAGAACTCAGGGGCCACTCACAGACACACAAATACCCCCTCAGAACTCAGGGACCGCTCACAGACACACTAATACCCCCTCAGAACTCAGGGAATGCTCACAGACACACTAATACCCGCTCAGAACTCAGGGGCTACTCACAGACACACTAATACCCCCTCAGAACTCAGGGAATGCTCACAGACACACCAATACCCCCTCAGAACTCAGGGGCCACTCACAGACACACTAATACACCCTCAGAACTCAGGGGCCACTCACAGACACACTAATACCCCCTCAGAACTCAGGGACTGCTCACAGACACACTAATACCCCCTCAGAACTCAGGGGCCACTCACAGACAAGCTAATACCCCCTCAGAACTCAGGGGCCACTCACAGACAAGCTAATACCCCCTCAGAACTCAGGGACCACTCACAGACACACTAATACCCCCTCAGAACTCAAGGACTGCTCACAGACACACTAATACCTCCTCAGAACTCAGGGGCCACTCACAGACAAGCTAATACCCCCTCAGAACTCAGGGGCCACTCACAGACATGCCAATACCCCTTCAGTGCCCAGGGCCCCCTAGTGCTCTCTCACACAGTCAGCATCTGGCACCCTGCCCACCCGTGATCCCAGGAAACACTAAAGCCACAGAATCTCACCCCCAATCCCTAAAAAGCATGAGAATGGCCACGTGAGGACACAATATAAATAACCGTGAGGCAGCAGCGCACACACCCATCACATCATCCGCTAGGCCACGCAGCACGGTGACATGATCAGCATCTATATCATCCAGCAATAAAGCAAAATCCATGCCACTGCAGCGCCTCACCTCCTCTACCCCCGGACACAGCCATGCAATCTCACTAAACATTACCCCAATATAAAAAGGGACAGGTATTAATACACGGCCGGCATAATGCGGCATTACTGGTGCACACCTGTAACCGTTTGAGTGCCAGCCTTGTTGCCAAGCAAGCAGATCTTCCACAGACTAACACATAAAGGGTTAAAAGGCCTTGCAAAATTCCACAGCACCCTAACAACCCAGCAAATACAGAGTTAATGTGGACAGATAGAGGCAAATATTGACATGCAGGTAGTAAGGTAGAGACAGACATCTTCCATGCCAACAGCCCTCAGGCCTATACATTATTAGACAGCAGCTGTTCCATGAGCAACCCCGATTAATACCCCTGCTGTCAGTCATACACAGCACCCATTAATACCCCTACAGTCAGTCATACACAGCACCCATTAATACCCCTACAGTCAGTCATACACAGCACCCATTGCAGTCAGTCATACACAGCACCCATTGCAGTCAGTCATACACAGCACCCATTAATACCCCTACAGTCAGTCATACACAGCACCCATTGCAGTCAGTCATACACAGCACCCATTGCAGTCAGTCATACACAGCACCCATTAATACCCCTACAGTCAGTCATACACAGCACCCATTAATACCCCTACAGTCAGTCATACACAGCACCCATTAATACCCCTACAGTCAGTCATACACAGCACCCATAATACCTCTGCTGTCATAAACTGCACCCATTAATACCCCTACAGTCAGTCATACACAGCACCCATTGCAGTCAGTCAAACACAGCACCCATTAATACCCCTACAGTCAGTCATACACAGCACCCATTGCAGTCAGTCATACACAGCACCCATTAATACCCCTACAGTCAGTCATACACAGCACCCATTAATACCCCTACAGTCAGTCATACACAGCACCCATAATACCCCTACAGTCAGTCATACACAGCACCCATTAATACCCCTGCGGTCATACACAGCACCCATTAATACCCCTGCTGTCATACACAGCACCCATTAATACCCCTGCTGTCATACACAGCACCCATTAATACCCCTGCTGTCATACACAGCACCCATTAATACCCCTGCAGCCATACACAGCACCCATAATACCTCTGCTGTCATAAACTGCACCCATTAATACCCCTGCTGTCATACACAGCACCCATTAATACCCCTGCTGTCATACACAGCACCCATTAATACCCCTGCTGTCATACACAGCACCCATAATACCCCTGCTGTCATAAACTGCACCCATCAACACCCCTGCTGTCATTCACAGCACCCATTAATACCCCTGCTGTATTAAACAGCACCCATTAATATCCCTGCTGTCATACACAGCACCCATTAATACCCCTGCTGTCATACACAGCACCCATTAATACCCCTGCTGTCATACACAGCACCCATTAATACCCCTGCTGTCATACACAGCACCCATTAATACCCCTGCTGTCATACACAGCACCCATTAATACCCCTGCTGTCATACACAGCACCCATTAATACCCCTGCTGTCATACACAGCACCCATTAATACCCCTGCTGTCATACACAGCACCCATTAATACCCCTGCTGTCATACACAGCACCCATTAATACCCCTGCTGTCATACACAGCACCCATTAATACCCCTGCTGTCATACACAGCACCCATTAATACCCCTGCTGTCATACACAGCACCCATTAATACACCTATGACCATGTTTACCCTCATTACTAAGCTGATGGCATGGCACACACCAGTCTCTGCAGCAATGCTATATGCAGTGATAACTGGAATAAAAACACAAACAGGTCTGACATATAGAAAATATGGCAGCTGCAGAATTTCCAGCAGTCTTAAAATATTGCTGTATATATGCAAGAGAAAAAATAAATTATATATATATATATATATATATATATATATATATATATATATATATATTACATAAACACATAAATAAAAGGCTAAAGATGTGGGCATATAATTGAATTTATGCAGGCCATGTATGTACACACATACATGTACACATGAGCATGCATACCCAAACATCGACACATATGGGACCATAGGAGGGACAGCCAGAGAACATCCAATACATGCACACGTATGACATGATCCCATGCTGCTGAGTGTTTGCATGCAGATTGCATGTCCCAGACCCCCCAGATCATGGCAGTTTGTAGACCCTCACAGTGCCATATCTCCCCCCCTCCCCTTCCCCCATCCTATTTAACCCCCTGTGCCCCCCTCACCTTTCTCGGAGGGGGCTGCATGGTGCCTGAGGAAGGGGATTGTGTGTCCCCGGGGTGCTGGCCTCTCGCTCCCCACCCCGGGGGGGGGGCTGCTCACAGGGTCCGGGGCTTTGTGTCAGGATGAAAAGGAGGAGCACAGGAGTCCGGGGGGCTCCATGAAGGACAAACAGACTGGAGACTGGGCTCAGACACACAGCCTGGGAGCAGGGGGAGGGACACTCAGTGAGAGGGGGGAGAGGAGGGGGGGAGGAGGGCAGAGTCAGCGAGAGAGGGGAGGGATGTAGAGGGGGAGGGACAGTCACGGAGGCTGGGGAGGGACTGAGAGGGGAGGAGAGACAGGCATGGGGCAGTCAGAGAGAGAGGAGAGGAGAGACAGACAGGGGGCAGTGAGAGAGAGAGGGGAGGAGAGACAGACAGGGGGCAGTCAGAGAGAGAGGAGAGGAGAGACAGACAGGGGGCAGTGAGAGAGAGAGGGGAGGAGAGACAGACAGGGGGCAGTGAGAGAGAGAGGGGAGGAGAGACAGACAGGGGGCAGTGAGAGAGAGAGGGGAGGAGAGACAGACAGGGGGCAGTCAGAGAGAGGGGAGGAGAGAAAGACAGGGGGCAGTGAGAGAGAGAGAGGGGAGGAGAGACAGACAGGGGGCAGTCAGAGAGAGGGGAGGAGAGACAGACAGGGGGCAGTGAGAGAGAGGGGGAGAGAGACAGACAGGGGGCAGTGAGAGAGAGGGGGAGAGACAGACAGGGGGCAGTGAGATAGGGGAGGAGAGACAGACTGGGGGCAGTGAGAGAGAGAGAGGGGAGGAGAGACAGACTGGAGGCAGTGAGAGAGGGAAGGAGAGACAGACAGGGGGAGGAGAGACAGACTGGAGGCAGTGAGAGAGGGAAGGAGAGACAGACGGGGCAGTGAGAGAGGGGAGGAGAGACAGACTGGGGGCAGTGAGAGAGGGGAGGAGAGACAGACAGGGGGCAGTTAGAGAGAGAGGGGAGGAGAGACAGACTGGAGGCAGTGAGAGAGGGAAGGAGAGACAGACAGGGGGCAGTGAGAGAGGGGAGGAGAGACGGTGGTCAGTGAGAGAGAGAGAGGGGAGGAGAGACAGACTGGAGGCAGTGAGAGAGGGAAGGAGAGACAGACAGGGGGCAGTGAGAGAGAGAGGGGAGGAGAGACAGACAGGGGGCAGTGAGAGAGAGGGGAGGAGAGACAGACTGGGGGCAGTGAGAGAGGGGAGGAGAGACAGACAGGGGGAGGAGAGACAGACTGGAGGCAGTGAGAGAGGGAAGGAGAGACAGACAGGGGGCAGTGAGAGAAGGGAGGAGAGACGGTGGGCAGTGAGAGAGAGAGAGGGGAGGAGAGACAGACTGGAGGCAGTGAGAGAGGGAAGGAGAGACAGACAGGGGGCAGTGAGAGAGAGAGGGGAGGAGAGACAGACAGGGGGCAGTGAGAGAGAGGGGAGGAGAGACAGACTGCGGGCAGTGAGAGAGGGGAGGAGAGACAGACAGGGGGCAGTTTAGAGAGAGAGGGGAGGAGAGACAGACTGGAGGCAGTGAGAGAGAGAGCGGAGGAGAGACAGACAGGGGGCAGTTAGAGAGAGAGGGGAGGAGAGACAGACAGGGGGCAGTGAGAGAGAGAGGGGAGGAGAGACAGACAGGGGGCAGTTAGAGAGAGAGGGGAGGAGAGACAGACAGGGGGCAGTGAGACACGAGGAGAAATGAGAGGAGAGGACAGTCAGGGAGAGTAGGGGTGGTAGACAGTCCCAGAGAGATAACCGAGGAGAGACAGCTATAAAAGTTAAGGTGTCCAGGAATGAGATTCAGCTTATAGAACTTTAGAAAGTGGGACAAATTAGGAAAAATTAGGGCAATCTTTAGCAGCGGAGTAAAGAGTCGGCGAGGAGGGTTTAGCAGCGGAGTAAAGAGTCGGCGAGGAGGGTTTAGCAGCGGAGTAAAGAGTCGGCGAGGAGGGTTTAGCAGCGGAGTAAAGAGTCGGCGAGGAGGGTTTAGCAGCGGAGTAAAGAGTCGGCGAGGAGGGTTTAGCAGCGGAGTAAAGAGTCGGCGAGGAGGGTTTAGCAGCGGAGTAAAGAGTCGGCGAGGAGGGTTTAGCAGCAGAGTAAAGAGTCAGCGAGGAGGGTTTAGCAGCAGAGTAAAGAGTCAGCGAGGAGGGTTTAGCAGCAGAGTAAAGAGTTAGCGAGGAGGGTTTAGCAGCGGAGTAAAGAGTCAGCGAGGAGGGTTTACCAGCGGAGTAAAGCAGCACAGAGTAGGGTTAAGCAGCACAGAGTAGGGTTTAGCAGCGTGGGGTCCTGCAATAGAGCCGGGTGGGTCAACTGACCCCAGCACACCACTGAATGTCGGGTGTCACGTGATATCCTGGTGCTCAGTAAGCATGATGCAGCAGTGGGGTAAATCCTGAGAGCAACTCTTGGTGCTGGGGCAAGTCCTGGGTTCTGGGGAAAATTCTGATTGATAAGGTTAGTCCTGTCTAGGTGCTGGGGTACATTCTGGGTGCAATCTAGGTGCTGGGTAAGTCCTGGGTGAAATGTGGCTGCAGAGTAAGGAAATAAAAATATTGAATATATGAATATAATATTAACCCTTTAAGGACCAGGGATTTTCCTGGGCCAAGGACCAGAGCGTTTTTCAATTTTTAATACGCGGTTTTGGAAACATAAATTTCCTCTCTCTCATTTAACGTACCCATACAAGTTATATGTTGTTTTTTAGAGGACAGTTAGAGCTTTCTTTTGATACCCTATACATAAAAATGATTTACATTTTTGTATTAAAAAATACATATAAAAGAGGAAATTTTTGAGGAAAAAAGGTTTTCCCCATTATTTTCCCAATAATAAGCTGCATAACTAGTGCAACACTAACCCACTTATCCCCCCTAATTAACTAACTAATAAAAAAGAAAAATATTGGTTCCCAAACCCCCCCATAACAAAAAAGACAGAAAAAAACTCTGAAGCGTGCGATGTCAGATCAGTAAAAATCATGCAACAGGCATGCAGGGGTTACATTTTATTAAATAAATATATTAAAATTACCTTTATTTATTAAAAAAAACATTATAAATTGTAAAAATAAAAAAATCTGTTAAAAAAAAAACTAAATGAGGGCCATAAAGTGGAAGGAAACTGATCAGTTAAAAACTGATCAGCAATGAAAGGGTTAATTTTTTTTTTTTTTTTTTTAACCTATGTGTATGTAATTAATTTATTTTTACTTACAGGTCACTCTCTGTGCTTCACTATAAGAATGTGAAGCACAGGGAGTGAATTAGAGGCAGTGTGTGCCATCTAATTTGCATGTTATCGCGGTGATCACTCGATCACCGGGATCACATGCCCGGAAATTGACCGATCGGGTCTAGGAGCTTTGCCTCGGGTGCGAGGCTTAGTCCTGGACCCGTTGCAGACAAGCTGGCGGTGCCCACCGAGCGCACCGCCGGCTAGACTGCATGACGAGTTAACTCGTCATAAGGTCGCTAATGGTGCGGCTCTTATGACGAGTTAACTCGTCATAAGGTCGGGAAGGGGTTAAAAGTGTTCATTGGGGTGGGGGGTGTGCTTAGTCAGTCCTAGGGTAGTACAAAACCACTGGCAGGACCCCCATAGCGTCACATGGTCTTCAACAAACAAGTTTTCTTTTAGGGCCTAGGAGTGAAACTGCGGCCCTCCAGCCGTCTCCGCACTACGACTACCATAAGGCTGCTCGGGAGTTATGGGATTTGTAGTTCAGCAGGAGGGCCTAAATTGGACATCTCGGCTTTAGAGGTAAACGAGGGTCCAGAATTGGGACCTTTATCCTAAAAACAAATGCACTGCCAAAATTCTCCCTCATGCCGATCTGTACACCCCGGCCATCAATATAGAAGCATGTGTGGCCCTAGCAGGAGGATAAAATGGCATGCACTTTTTAAGGTCTGCCATTTTATCCTCTGACTGGCAGCCATGATGCTTCCATAGGAGACAATGGTTTCCATGGTAACTGGATCAGGTTTAGAACTTGGCCCCAGAATTCCTACTACTTCTGCGTACAACTTGATATCATTATTATGTATAGGATCTGAGCCTCTTTCACATTTCACTTTTCGTTCACCTGCTTGCACACAGGTGAGGGAGGGGACTACTTTTTGTATTGAGACAGGCCGAGGATAAGGCAGAGAGCTTACAATCCTCAATCTTCTGCAAGAAGCCAAGATGAAGCTCTCATAGTAGCCTCTTATATTAGCCACCCCCCCACCCCCCATCAATATCACCCCCCCCCCCTGCTCATTCCCGCTCCCCTTCCTTGCCATATAATTTCTCTTGCACCAATGACGTCAAGTAAAAACTGTGCACCAAAGTGCCCTAAATCCACTAATATCCGATCATTACGCTGACTGGATCCTCCATAACTCATGGTGATCCTGTCGGCACATACGGAGTGCCATCTCTGAGTTGTGGCACCTGTGCCATAGGTTCACAATCTGTTATGAACCCCTTCGCGACAATGGACTTGTCAGGCGCGTCCAGCCGGGAACTCCGCAATGGAAAAAAAAAAAGCTCAAATCTAGGGTTAGAATAGCAGCTAGGGTTACAATTAAATTAGGTTTAGCATAAGGGATAGGGTTACAATCAAATTAAAATATATTAAGGGTTAGAGTTGGGGTTAAATTTAGGATTCGGGTTGAGGTCAAAAGGTCAATATAGGAAAAAAAACACTATTTTTGGTTTTTGTCCCATAACTCGCAAAACACTGCAGAAAAACATGGAAACATGCATATTTCTGAAGTCGGGACAACATTTAGAAACTATTTAGACAGGGTCTTTTTTAATGATTGTATTTGTGTAAATTATATTTTAGGTCAAAGTTTGCAAAAGTGTTTTTTGTTTTTTTTTCATCATATTTTATGATTTTTTTGGTAGTAAATTATAAGATATGGTGAACATAATGGTATCTAATGAAAGCCCTTCTTATGACGATAAAAACTACATATAATTTGTCTGGGTTCAGTATGTGAGAAAGAAGATCATTACAGCTAAACACAAACACCCCAGAAATGTCAATACAGCCCTTGTCACCAAGGGAAAGTCAAGGAAAATATGTCTTGTCACTAAGGGGTTAAACCTCTTTGATGCCATACCTGTCATGGAATACCACTGCCACCTACTGCTGAAAGGGTGAACTGCGTATTATGTACAACCACTCAAAAACAATCAAATTTGTTATTACCTTGCAAGGTTGTCACCCTATCAGAACCCGATTCTTCAGCCTTTAGACTGTTTATGCCAGTTTTTAACTGTGATCAGTTTCTTTCCACTTTATGGCCCTCGTTTATTTATTTTTTTTAACAAATTTTTTTATTTTTACAATTTATAAAGTTTTTTTTTAATAAATAAAGGTAATTTTAATATATTTATGTAATAAAATTTAACCCATGCATGCCAGTTGCACGATTTTTACGGATCTGACATCGCACTCTTTCAGAGTTTTTTTTTCTGTCTTTTTTGTTAAGGGGGGCTTTGGGAACCAATATTTGTCTTTTTTATTAGTTAGTTAATTAGGGGGGATAAGTGGGTTAGTGTTGCACTAGTTGTGTAGCTTATTATTGGGAAAATAATGGTGAAAAACTTTTTTTTCCTAAAAAAAATTCCTCTTTTATATATATTTATTAATACTAAAATGTAAATCATTTTTATGTATAGGGTATCAAAAGAAAGCTCTAACTGTCCTTTAAAAAACAACATATAACTTGTATGGGTACGTTAAATGAGAGAGAGGAAAATTATGTTTCAAAAACCGCGTATTAAAAATTGAAAAACGCTCTGGTCCTTGGCCCAGGAAAATCCCTGGTCCTTAAAGGATTAAATCACAATCCTGCCTGTAGACATTGAAAACCAAATGCAAGCTGGGGCAACCCTACATTTTACACCCCCCCCCCCTCCCCCTGTACCCTCAAAAACATTTTTTTTTTTTTATTCCGCCGATTGCGCCTTTTGAGAAAACACCCTGCAGGGCGGTAGTTTTATTTTATTTTTAAATTCTTTACTTTTTTAGGTTTTGTTTTCAATATTACATTAACATGTTCCGAAACATAGTTTGCAACAGAAACACACATAATTAGCACCAGACAAAGTGTGGATTTATACAGAAAAGATAAAAACAACAGTTATAAATATTCAGTGCGAGAGTTTTTATACATAACCCCCTATGTGTTTCATTTTTTTTTCTCCTCTTACACGTTCCATGAGATTGAGACAAGTTCTTCTTCTACAACATTTGGTTGCATCAAGACTTTGGTTCTTTGGAAGTAAGTATAATATCATTATTTTTCCATTTTTTTTTGTTTTCTCTCTTTTTTTTTTTTTTTCTCGTTTTCACATTTTATTATTATGCAGTGCTCCAGTTCGTCACATTTTTTATTTTTCTGTATTTAAATAGGTGGGACAAGGCTTTCCACCATTTATTTGTGAGCAGCTGACTTATTTTTTTTTTCTAAATTTTATTTAGGTTTTTAGTAATGCAGTCACTATAATTTTAATTTTTTTTTTGTGCAACTGTATTCGATTTTGTAGGTGATCTTACACTTAAAAAGGGACACACATGCGTATGGACCAATAAAGAGCAGCACAGATAAAGACAGGGAAATAATACAGTAAATATATATATATTTCAAGGAATATATATAAACACTTGTGATATAAGCCTCAAAATGAGAGTCCTGCATATGAAGAAATGACCGAAATTTAGATTTGTCTGCATAAACCAACCTTTTAGACACTGCTCGTTTCTCACTCTAAATGTGGTTAGAAAAACGGTAATGACCAACGCCAACAGGATGGGTTTAGAATGTTCTTCATCCCTGGCGGTGCAGTGGGACATCACTCAGCATTCCATGACTCCGCGGCATAGCGCTCCAGGCTAGCGGGTACAGACACTGGGGTGCTGTACCTGAAGCTCATATACTCACATTTATACTGTCTATATCTGCTAGACATAGTTTGACGGTGATGTTGGGGGAACAGGGGGGCTGAAAATTATGCCGGGAGGGACAGAGGGGCTGAAAATGATGTCAAAGGAACAGGGGGGCTGGCAATTAGGTCGGGGGAGCAGGGAGGCTGACGATTAAGTCGGGAGCAGGGGGGCTGGCGATTATGTCGGGGGAGCAGGGGGGCTGGCGATTATGTTGGGGAAACGGGGGCTGACGATGATGTTGGAACAGAGGGGCTAATAGTTACCACGTTGAGGTAATGGGGGGTGATGCTGTTGGGGGCCAGGAGGGATCCTGAAGATGATTCTGTGGGGGAGTAGAGGTGATGATGGTGGTAACCTGGAAGTTTTACAAATTTGTGCAATAAATATTCTTGAAAACAAGAAAAATTGGCAGTGTTTTTTTTACATTTTAAAGATGGTCAGGGGTGCCAAATACAAGATCCGCCCCTGGTACCAAATGATTTAGGTATGCCCCTGAAGTCCTGTTCCGTCAAATTCAGGTGTATACCAATATTAATGCTGCCGGTATACAGTGCTAATCCCCGTCCACAGGCAGCACTTTGTTATGACATACACAGCATAAGTGAGGAGAATTGACCTCTAGGCCCCCGCTAGGCCGCACTGGGGAGGCTGATGTTCAATCTCCCGGTGTCACGCAACATCATATGAAGTCATGCTGCGTCACGTAGCCCCGCCCTCCTTTTATCTCTGCCCCTTATGTCCTGGGAACAAATGTTTAAGAACCACAGTACGTGAGTTCTACATTACATACTGCAGGAAACAGGGTTAGCCCAGCATAATGTGAGTTTGTAAAGATGGAACTTGCCATTATCCATGACCAGCTGAGCTTGTCTATCTCCCTGCCTAAGGTCCCTACATAAGGTCCCAGCCTAAGGTAGGGACCTTAGGCAGGGACCTTAAGCAGGGACCTTATGTCAGCACTCTAGGCAGGTACCTTATGTAGGGACCATAAGCTGGCACCTTATGTAGGGACTCTAGGCAGGGAGATAGACAAGCTCAGCTGGTCATGGATAATGCCAAGTTCCATCTTTACAAACTCACATTATGCTGGTGCCTACGTAAAGTCTCTGCCTAAGGTCCCTGCTTAAGGTCCCTGCCTAAGGTCCATGCTTAAGGTCCCTGCTTAATGTCCCTGCTTAATGTCCCTGCCTAAATAGTTAAAACAAGCAACTAAACGGCACAAAAACAATTAAAAGTGATCAGATACCAGAAGAAATTCCACGTATTAAAAGTATAAATGATTTAGCAATAAGTTGAGCCTCAGGCAGAGCACATTAAGCCTTTGTTTACACAGTATTCATGTAATTATTACATGCAGCGATTATATATATCATATTCCTTGTCCATTTATCAGGTGCACTTTAGGATAATCCCTGCATTTAATAATGTAATAAGAACAAGAATTATTATATATATTACAAATATATATGGATCAGAAGAATATTAACAATGCCTTGTAGGAAAGTGTTATTTAATGTTAGCAGTATTTAATATGTGGTCCTATATGGACTTCTAATCATATGATAAAGAAGTCGTTAATGACCATTGTATCAGATGAAAGGGTGGAGTATATTAGTTTTGAAATCATCACGTGTGTTACTCTCCGTGATGATGGCTGAGAACGGTTAAGGTTAGATAATGGGCGCCTTGTATCTTTATATTGATATTAGACATGTGCATACGTTTTCGGACTAATGCATTTTCGTCCGAAAATAGCATTTTCGTCCAATCGTCCGAAAAACGAATAACGAAAATGCTAAACTAACGAATTACGAATGAACGAATGGTTAATAAACAAAAATAATTCGTCCATTCGTGCTATTGGCATTCTATAAACTGAAATAGAGTCGGTTTATAGAATACCAATAGCATTACATATACATTCCATAAACCGACATAATGAACGACTTTTGGTTTTTGGAATGCATGTAATACTATTGGCTTTCTATAAACCGAACTAGAATCCCCATTCATAAGAATTTCTTATGAATGGGGCTCTCGTTTGGTTTATAGAAAGCCAATAGTATTACACGTATTCTATAAGACAAACGAATAAAACAAAACGAAAATAATGAACGAATTTCGTCTGAAACGAATGCAGTAATGAACGAAATTCTTTTTAGACGAAATAAATAAAATTTTCGTCCGAATGGACGAAAACGAAACGAAAATTTAGTTTTGCACATATCTAATTGATATAAATAACTAATATTTTGCAATTTACTCTGATCCTCTCCGTGGCTGTGGATACAAGAGACCACCATAGAGAGGTGTTGGATACTGGAGTGAGCCAATTACTCATCTTTTATTTTCACATTTGTATTGCCGATTGTCATTGTGAGACAATGTTGATTTACAATTTCTTTTTCTTATGATAAAAGTTCACATAGGACAAAAAAATAAAATACTCCCAACATTAAGACGCTGCAGATTTGTGAGTGACCTATTTTGCCGTATTTGTCAGTTGAATTAAATCATTATCTGGTATTATAAATTATGCCTAGCAGTGCGGGGAATAGACACACACACACAGCACCCAGCTCCCTCACTAAGGACCGCACACAAACCCTAGCTTACATTAATATGGAACTAAAACATTTAAACATCAGTAATGGAGTCTAAAGCATCACATGCTCTGCTCGCTAGAGCATTCACCAGACAGCAGATTATTCCGGGCAAGAAGGGAGCGGGGCTAAAAGGGGCAGAGTCACATGGCGTTCAGCGAATGACTGAGCTTCAGCTTCCCAATACAGATACCGAGTGTCCGGTGCTGAATTGTTCTCTGTTAGACTGTGGATGTCTCTTTAAATACAATGCTGCCTGTGTGCAGTGCTATGTACTCTATATAGGCAGTATACATGTGGAGACAGAACTAAATTAGACTGCACAGGAACACAAAAATATGTATATTTAAAAAAAAACGGGATTGTCCCAGCAAATTCGTGACTGTTTGCAGCTATGCAGGAGAAACTTACCAGATTTGCCCCTCTGCATAATGCATCGATTGTGACATCTCCTGGTGGCTTCATCTGCAAATTACCTATTTCTCATTGAATTTCTGTATTTCTATATAATTCTGCTAACAGTTCAAAGTTATTCTTTATATTCACAGTATAGGCCATGTTGACCCTTAAATGCATATCAGGCAATCCTATAAAGGAACTGACAAGCCAGAGTTACATTTCATGATATACACAACATACAGCATGGGGGGGGGGGGGGGGGCAACACTGGCACTGGTATCTCACATGGCCAGGGCAGAAGTTGACAGGTATGTGCACTACTGTTCAAAAGTTTGGGGTCACTTAGAAATGTCCTTGTTTTCCATAAAAACAAACCGTATTTGCTCGAATATAAGCCAAGGTTGTTTGGCTTATAAGTCCACTCGTCTTATATTCAAGATCCGTCTTATAATCAGACCTCAAATCGAAGTCTGACAATAAGACTGGGTTCCAGGTCCCTTTGGAGGAGGGAGAGAGCCAGCGTTGGGGGGGGGGGGGGGGGGCAGCATTGGGGAGAGAGGGAGAAGAGTCAGCATGGGAGGGCAGAGGGGGTAGAGCCAGCATTAGGCAAGTCTCGGGGGGGGGGGGGGGGGGCACATAAATGGAAATAAAAACAAATGCATTTTTTATATCATCATTTTTATTAAATATGAAAAAGCAATTTACATGGGAATATATACAAGTTAAACTTTTTTCCTATAGAGTAGTCATATATTCAGGCTTTTAGTTTTTTTCCTAAAGGAATATCCATAGTTTGGGGGGGTCGTCTTATAATCAGGGTCGTCTTCAAGCAAATATGATAAAATCATATGAGATCCTAAATGAATAGAAAATACAGTCAAGATGTAATGATTTAGATTCTAAAGAAGTTTGGTTCTTTAATCAGTATATACATATACACTCACACCATTAAAAAAAATAATTCCCAGCTATGATAGACATTGACAACATTAACCAGGTCTACACTGTACTTCTGTTCAGTCTGATACTATTTTAAAATGGACAAAATTGGCTTTTCTATAAAAAAAAAACAAAAAAAAGCAAGGACATTTCTAACTCCAAACTTTTAAACTGCAATACATATATAAACGCACACATTAATAGTTCTATAACTTGTAACAACTTTATATGGGGGATTATGTATTAAAAGGTCCCTTAGAAAAAACTGTCGAAAGTTAAGAAAAATAAACAATTGGCAGCGTGTTGGAGTTTTTTGGGGAATTTTTAGGGTGCGTCTGGCTAAGTTGGCTCCGCAACTAAGGAACCAAAGCATAACCTCCTACTTTTTTAAGGTGCAAGTTTGCCACCTTTTGTACATAATCCCAGGCTATGTAGATGGTATGGTGATAGCTATAAATGTTACAATATCCGTATTCCAAACTACACAGAGTACTTTAGATGTCCAGTGATTAAAGTTTGTTTTCAAGAGTGAACACCATTTAAAAAAAAATACAAATGTATAGATCGGAATAAGGAACCAAAAGGCAACTTTGTTTTGGGAGGAATTAAAAAAAGGGTTTCAATATGTTCTTCCAAATGAGCTAGAGATCTTGACGGACAAAAGACAGATCTCCTCTCTTCCTCTGCCCATGAATGGGTTTTCTGTGAACTTTGCGAGTTGCGTTGGGGATTGTAGACACTATACCCTTGTGTTCCGAAGGATTACTCTCGCCTTGTGGAGCCTGTAATGTCAATAGGAGTCAAGATTTGAGACCTTTAGGAATATTAATGATCTTTGTTCTGTGAAGAGGACCATTACAGTCACCCTCAGTTTGGTCTGTGCCCCGATCTACACACAGGCGGCATCCATCAATGCGGGGGGGGGGGGGGGGGGGGGGGGAGCCTGACGGCTTTCTCTGTGCAACAGCTTGGAGCTTCAGCATAAATTAGGGTAGATGGGGGAGAGACAGACCAAAACCGATGGATGGGGGAGAGACAGACCAAAACCGATCAATGGGGAGAGATAGACCAAAACCGATGGATGGGGGAGAGACAGACCAAAACCGATCAATGGGGAGAGATAGACCAAAACCGATGGATGGGGGAGAGACAGACCAAAACCGATCAATGGGGAGAGATAGACCAAAACCGATGGATGGGGGAGAGACAGACCAAAAACAATCAATTGGGAGAGACAGACCAAAAATGAGGGATGGGGGAGAGACAGACCAAAAATGAGGGATGGGAAGGATAGACAAAAACGGAGGATGGCAAAGAGATGGACAAAGACTGAGGATGGGAAAGAGACGGACAAAAACTGAGGATGGGAATGAGACGGGCAAAACGGAGGATGGGAATGAGACGGGCAAAACGAGGGTTGGGAATGAGACGGGCAAAACGGAGGATGGGAATGAGACGGGCAAAACGGAGGATAGGAATGAGACGGGCAAAACGGAGTATGGGAATGAGACGGGCAAAACGGAGGATGGGAATGAGACGGGCAAAACAAGGGTTTGGAATGAGACGGGCAAAACGAAGGATGGGAATGAGACGGGCAAAACGGAGGATGGTAAAGAGACGGGCAAAACGGAGGATGGGAAAGAGATGGGCAAAAACGAAGGATAGGATAGAGACAGACACAAATGGAGGATGGGAAAGAAACAGAACAAAAGTGCTTTATGCGCTGAAAAGGCCATTTTTAAAATTTTCTTGACTCTCTAACTAGAGTGTGGAGCTAATATACCCGGGTGACAATCATTTCACTAGTTATTGCAGTAGTATTGATTAAACATTTTTTTTTGGAAGGGAAAGAGTTAAATGTGTTCAGTTCACAGAGTTGAGCAATGAGATTTCAATTCAAGCTCACCAGGTCCAGCTGTTACTTGAACCAAGTCAACCTGGCTACCAAACGAGCAGGGGAACCCAGGGAACTTCTTATCTGACGCCCCAAATCCTTGTACTGGCAAAGTAAGTCTGTAACTTGATCTAGCCATAAAGCTCTGCAGTGTGTTTTATTGCAGTGTGCTTGATTTATAAGGAGCAAGAAAGACCGCTAAGCCTCTAAGTTGGCTTATACACCATGGATTTTATTTCGACTCTAGACCCAGCTGACAAACCGGAAGACTCCATTCTCTCAACTCCACAACAGGTGAGCTGTCTGTGGATCTAGAGCTAGACTAATCTAGAAAGGCTTTTTATTACTCTGTTTCTTTAAAAGGGCCAGAGTTGGCAAAAAAAAATAAGAAGAAAAAGTTGTGTTTCGTTGAAATATTGAATCAAGTGTAGTCATTTTAAAGATAGTAATCCTTTAATGAAAGTATAGAAATAAAACATCTTATTGAACCCTCTATGCTTCGAGTAGATCTTTCAGGCAGTGGACATCTTGGGCCAAGTGAAGGAAGATTATAAACAAAATGTCTGCCCACTGATAGAGCTATATGGAGCAAAGCAGAGTTAATTTGAGTTAGTTTTCTTTTTTGCTGACAGTTGTCCTTTAAGTAACAATTAGTGTAATTTTATCCCCAAACTGGACTCATCATAAAAATAACATCTGTCAAAGAAGCCAAATGTTATATTTAAAGTTTAGTTGCTCTTTAAATGCCGTGGTAGGTTTTCCACCTGGTAAAAAAAAAATATATATATATATTTTTGTATGCCAATGTGAAGTCTATCAAGGCAATAGAGGACATCTACTATAAGATGGCACAAACTTCAAATTACTAGATGTTGTATTGTTCTGTAATTAACAAAACAAAAAAATAAATAAATAACAGTCCTGAATACCTCTCAGGACTTTTTTTGGGGGTGAGGGTGGCAAAATAGCACAGTTTTTATGGATGATTGGGAAAGATTCTAAAAGTGGAGCTATCAGCAGGAACATTGCATTGGTTTCCATGGTGACTGCTCCACTTTTAGAACTTTGCACTGGCCCAACCGAGCTACATCTGTGACATCAATCTGAACAGCTCGACTGACAAAAGAACTAGTACTGCTGTGGAGACAATTGGCAGCATCTTGACTTATAAATAGTGTTGAGCGAACCCGAACCGCACTATTCGGGTTCGTATCGAACTCGTACCGAGTTTTGGGGACTCTATTTCGGTTTATAGAAAGCCAATAGCATTACATGGCTATTACTGTTCTATAAACCGAAATAGAGTCCCCATTCATACGAATACGAAATACGAAAAATACGAAATTGACCTATTCGTATGAATGGGGACACTCACCCACATTTTACTTCATTTTGCAGCCCTAAAGCCCTTTCCAGGACTTTTTTAGAGGCATTTTAGTGGCCAAAAGTTCGGGTCCCCATCCAGGTGTCCGCTCAACTCTACTTATAAATAAGAAAGATGGTCAGTGGCAAAACCACATGTTGCCACCAGATGGCAGTGTGGCAAAGGCAGGTGTTTTGAAAGATGAAAATAGGGTAGATACCAATAGCATTACATACATTCCATAAACCGACATAATGAACGACTTTCGGTTTATGGAATGCATGTAATGCTAATGGTATTGTATAAAGCGACTCTATTTCGGTATATAGAATGCCAATAGCACGAATGGATGAATGGACGAATGATTTTCGTTTATTAACCATTTGTTCATTCGTTCATAGCATTACATGCATTCCATAAACCGAAAGTCGTTCATTATGTTGATTTATGGAATGTATGTAATGCTATTGGCTTTCTATAAACCGAAATAGAGTTGAAATAGGTCAATTCGTATGAATGGGGACTCGATTTCGGTTTATAGAAAGCCAGTAGCATTATATACATTCCATAAACCGAAAGTCTATAAACCGAAAGAGAGGTTAAAATAGGTCAATTCGTACGGATGAATAAAACGAAACGAAAATAATGAACGAATTTAGTCTGAAACGAATGCGTAATGAACTAAATTCGTTTTGGACGAAATAAATAAAATTTTCGTCCGAAAATTTTAGTTTTGCACATGTCTAGTAGATATTCCCTGAGAATCTAGATATCATTTTTATTAGTTTATTAAAAAAAAAAAAACACACACACACAAATAAAACAATGAGTTTTGGGAGTGCTCTAGTGACACAGAAAATTAAAGAGTAAAAAACAAATTTAGTTGTAAAACGAAAGCATCGTTTGTGCGCACGTTCAGAAGGGGTATGATCGGATCTACAAGTCTCAGTCTCTTGAATTGGGTAATGCATGTGATCTACTTGTAAATTCAGACCAAGAGACTCCAATTCAGACCCGACAACCAGGAGCTGCTGTGTCTCGCATGTGAGACACAGCAGTTAGTAAACCCGCGTGGATCTATTTAGATAATTGTATATATAGACATACATAAAAATGAAAAAGACCAATAATATTGACACACAGATCGGCTATACAGACAAATGCTCGATAATTTTAGCACAGAGAGAATTAAAATCTACAGAGCTACACTAAAAATAGTTACAAATGTTAACACAGGGAGAGTGAATGTCCCAATACACACCTTCCTCCCTGCTAGACTGATATCGCTCCACGATAAAATCCAAAAACTGGCCAGGTTCAAGAAACAGGACGGGTTTCGGGATTCTATAAAGCCTATAGCTTTGCTGGACACCCTTTGTAGGCTGAAGATGAATCCTGAAATGCATCATGTGCGTTTATTTATACATTTCATATTTAAATATATATTTTGACTGTGTAGCGTTTTTATTAACTAGGTTTCATTGTCTTATAGTGCTGTCTTTTTTTTTCATTCATTACTTTGGTTTTTACTATTGTCTTTTACTCTTTATTTTGGGTTTGACTAGAGTACCCACAAAAATCAGAAGGGGCTATTCACTGAAAGCAGGGGCAGGGAGAGAGTAAAAGTGGTTAAAGTCAGGGACAGGCTTAAAAGCTAAACATGTCCTGTTTCTGTCACAGTAATGGAGGCGGGCTCCACAGACATGGCAGGAATGCCTCAGTTCTAAGACAGTAAATCATGTAGAGTCAGGTCGCGGTATGCCGGGGGGGGGGGGGTATGGGCTGCGGCGCATTAAGGGTTTGCAACTACAGGACGTGCCCCTCTATGCCAGGATTTTGCCCCTCTATATAGCAGGATTTTGCCCCTCTATGAAAGGATTTTGCCCCTCTATATGCCAGGATTTTCCCCTCTATGTGCCAGGATTTTGCCCCTCTATGTCAGGATTTTGCCCCTCTATATACCAGGATTTTGCCCCTCTATGTCAGGATTTTGCCCCTCTATGCCAGGATTTTGCCCCTCTATATGCCAGGATTTTGCCCCTCTATGCCAGGATTTTGCCCCTCTAAATGACAGAACTCTGCCCCTGCCTCTCTATTTGCCAGGATTTTGCCCCTCTATGTCAGGATTTTGCCCCTCTATGCCAGGATTTTGCCTCTATATGCCAGGATTTTGCCCCTCTTTATGCCAGGATTTTGCCCCTCTATGTCAGGATTTTGCCCCTCTATGCCAGGATTTTGCCCCTCTATGCCAGGATTTTGCCTCTATATGCCAGGATTTTGCCCCTCTATGTGCCAGGATTTTCCCCCTCTATGTGCCAGGATTTTGCCCCTCAATATTCCAGGATTTGCTCGTTTAATCCACTCTCCTCCCCCTTCCCCAGACAGTACTTACCTCCAGTCTTCTCCTCCGTGCATCTTCCCCCCTACACGGAGGAAGGAAGCTCTGGTCGTCACGTTTTTTTTTTTAACTTTATTGAGGTCGCGCGACTTCCTGTCTCAGTCCAGCTCCTCCGTTCAGTCTTCTTACCTCCTGCACGGAGGAGGGAAAATGGCACCGGATATGACTTGCTGTCAAATCCGGTGGCGATGACAGGAAGTTTTTTTTTTTTTCTCGGACCGCAACTAGTGGATGCAGCTGCCGGGAAAAATAAATAAATGAGGCAGCTGCCCTGGTCTTGCAGGAGCAAAGGGAACGGCGTTCCTCCCATGAAAAAAGTGCAGGAACGCCATTCCCACGCGTTCCTGCAGGACTCGAGCCCTGTCAAGGGGTTAATGTGATTTCCTCTCCTCAACACACACACACGTGCACGCACACGCACGCCGAGTATAAAATCTGTAGGGGAATTTTTATTTCTATTACGACACATATTAGGCAAGACACCAACTCCAACAAAAAGGAAACAGTTCCAAAAATAGTCTCTGTCAACAGGTTCAGTCACATTCCTGCTGTATCATCACAAGTTTGGAAAATAAAAATGATCCAGCTTGTTCCTTGATGGCGAATTCCAACCTTCCCAATTTAGCACCTATAAATGTCTCAGACAAATACCTAAAAAAAACCCCATATAATAATTAATGTCTGGATTTCCTGAGTCCTCCACTCACAAGTCTTTATTTTTCTTTTTGAATAAGACCTTTTCCCAACCTCTAACGGCCCGGGCCGCCACCAGGAATTTCAGGGCCACTTACTGAACAAATTTTCTGGGCCCCCCCCCTCGACAATATCTCCCACTCGCCCCACCTACCCTCACAAGCATGATATCCCAGTCTAATGTAATATGGAGGGTGGTTGGGAGCAGTTGGTCAATATGCCAGTAATATTTTGCCACTCAATATGCCAGTAATATTTTGCCACTCAGTAAGTCAGTATTTTTCCCTCAATATGCCATTCTTTTGCCATTTAATATGCCACTATTTTGCCATTCAATATGCCAGTATTTTGACCCTCAATATACAAGGATTTTGCCCCTCAATATGCTAGTATTTTGCTATTTAATATGCCAGGATTTTGCCCGTCAATATGCCATTCTTTTCCCATTTAATATGGCAGTATTTTCCCCCTCAATATGCCATTTAATATGCCAGGAATTTGCCAATTAATATGCCAGGATTTTGCCCCTCAATATGCCAGGATTTTGCCAATTAATATACCAGGATTTTGCACCTCAATATGCCAGGATTTTGCCAATTAATATGCCAGGATTTTTCCCCTCAATATGCCAGGATTATGCCAAAGAATATGCCAGGATATTGCCAATTAATATGCCAGGATTATGCCAATTAATATGCCAGGATTATGCCCCTCAATATGCCAGGATATTGCCAATTAATATGCCAGGATTATGCCAATTAATATGCCAGGATTTTGCCAATTAATATGCCAGTATTTTGCCCCTCAACATGCCAGGATTTTGCCCTTCAGTATGCTCGTCAAGTGCCACCCTCTTCCCCCCCTTCCCCAGTACTTACCTCCTTGCTGCTGTCTCCCTGTGTTCTGCAGTGCCACTGCTGTGAGGGAAGCGTTGTGCGCTCCTCTCTAGCCGCGTGGCTTCAATAAAGTTTGCAAAAAAATAAAAATATGCAACCAGAGTAACTTTTTTTTAACAAACTTTATTGAAGCCACGCGGTGGGGGGGAAACGCACAATGCTTCCCTCACAGCCGTGGACTGGCTTAATACTAAAAAAAACAGACCAGAGTTCAGCAGGTCATCACTGTGAACCAAACCTTGTAGAGTGAGCAGGGTCCCCCCATAAGCCTGAGCAGTTGCTTACTGTAAAAAAAGAAAGGCCGAATAGTGTGTTACATCTAGTGGTGGTTCCCCGCTCTTAGCGTGCCTCTGCGTATGTATCAGGAAGCAAAGCAGTGGGATCTCTCTCAGTGAGAACAGTCCATGCTGAAATAGCCATCGCTATAGGATGTAACCTACTGGGGAGAGGAATCACCGTTTTTTGCTCACTTGCACCATTACAGAGGAAACCTCTCCATTAGCATATGAGACTGGTCCCACCCATAAGGGCAGTCCAGATCCAAATAGCCTGGCAGGTCTCCTCTGCACGAAGAATACAGCAACCACAGACATACGTTTCGACCTTCATTGGCCTCATCGGTGTGGTACGGCTGGTATCCCTCTAGGTGCAGCGAGCAGTGACCCACAGATGGTGAAAATGGGCTAAAAATGGACCCCTGAGTAGGTTACATCCTAAAGGGACGGCTTTCTGTACAAAGCGCCACCACCTCTGTACATTGGACCAAAAAAAACAACAAACAAAAATGATAACAACAACAGTCCAAACAGATAGGAGAACAACAAACTACACACATTATTAAAAGTGGGTGAACCTAGCACCAAACTGTATATACCAGCAGAAACAACATGAATGGGTTGGACCCCTTTAACAACACACAAAAAGTAGAAAAAGTGCAAAGGAATGTGTCATAAGTGCCCTGCGTGTGTAAAACAATCAAATCGGCAATATAACCTTGTAACTCTGAAGGTCCTTCTCAGGAACATTATCCTTTATATCACAGGTGGGGATCATATATAACATTTATTGAAAATAAAGAACAGAGACATATTGCAATAAAAGCTGCAATGTGAGAAGACTTCTTCAAAGGTATACAGATCATGTACAACTCACATATACAAAACATGCGCTCAACATGCTCTTCAAGGGTTAACATCCACATCTTAATCCAACTTCTCCACCTATTAAATACCCATCTCTAACATGAATAAATAATGGCCGGATCACAGACCACCCAACAGAATCAGTAAAACAACTTTTAATCCAATGCGTTTCACTCCGGTGGGCTTCCCCCCCCCCCCCCCCCACCAACCCCACCCGCCCTGTCCTTTGCATAGGATGATACCTACCTCTAATAGAAGGCAAAGTTCCTGAGACGAACACTTATCTTCAAAGGTTATAACGGTTGTATTACTTTTTTGAGTTTTGTTCTGTTTGATTTTTAATACATGGATTTTGCACTGGGCCCTCTTTCAACTCCAAAATGTCCGCACCAGCCCACCATACAGGTGTGGAGATGGGAGCTGTAGTGTATAATACCTTGCTGGGATCTGGGAGGTAAACCTGACCCTGTATGATAATGGTAAACTGCTAAAATCTCCATTAAACCCATTTACTCATGAAAGAGAGTACTGCAGGGAGTTGAGAAGATCATTTTGAAAGCTAAGGCCAAAGTAGCAAAGTTGGAAAAATTCTCCTTTTCTACTGATTTGATAAAAATCCATGAATTAATGAATTATAAATATATATATATTTATATATATTCAGTTAGCAACATTTCAAGCTAATGCATAAATTAGGAGAAATATATTTATTATGTATGACTGTGGCATCTCTTGCTAATGACATCACCTTCTTTATGCAAATTTACCATTGAAAAGGAGTTAATTTGCATATCAAGCCACAGATGATGTCATAAGCAGGAGCCTCCACAGACACATTTAAACACATCTTTATCTCTTATTCTCAGCATGCAGTTTTGATCACACAATGTACAGATCACTTGTCATTCTCTACATTCACAATATATACGATGTTTAGGTTGACAGAGTCCATTTAATTAAATTCCCTTTTTTCAGGAACTATTCTTCTGCCTCCCCGACGCGTTTCCATCACGGACAGCCTCACTAATATTCATCTCCTTTTCTCACCCAGCCAACCCTCTCTTTTTAAATTCTCGCCAAAGTGAACGCCACAATTTCGAACTCTAATCAATGATGAAATAAAGAAACAAACCGCAGGTTTTTGTTACGCAAGCTCCATTAACCGGAAACTTCCTCCCACATCGGGTTTTTTTTTTAATATGCGAGCAGGATCTGATCCACATTAAAACCAGTACCATGCTACAAATCCCTGGCTCTCGGAGTCTTGAGCAATCCCTGGCATTAATTCACATTTAAGTTCGTATACGAGTTAATTATTAACCATCCTGTGTACCAAAGTGTGGGGAGACAAGGACTTGGCTGCATAATCATCCTCGCGTCGGAAGTTGAACAGGCTGATCAGCAGGTATGGTTTGTTTTTGTATTTAAGATATAAGCAAGATTTTTTTTTTTTAAAATGGTTCCAATCTGAGGAGAGGGAGCAGTAGCTGCTGGGGGTAGGAAAGGGGGGGGGATGCAGGGGGTTACTTCTAAAGAGGAATACTGGTGCAACCTTTTGAGATTCCACAATGACTGCAGCACTTTCAAATCCTTACCCCAGATCAGATATATTTAGGAATAACTCCCATTAGAGGCTTCAACACAGAGTTATCTGCTTTATGGGAAATTCCAGCAATGCCTCGGACACAGGGGAAGTTTAAAATCGAAATGCTTTGATGAAAGAATACAAATGAAGCACCTTATTGAGCCATTTTTGCTCCGGATAGCTCTGTCGGGGGCAGACATGTCGTGTCACAAGAAGAAATATTTGACCCAAGATTCTAAACAACATGTCCGCCCCCTGATAGAGCTGTACTGAGCAAGGAGGGCTTAATGAGGTGCTTTATTTGTATTCTTTCGATTAAAAGTACTTACACTTGATGCAATCTTTCAATTAAACATAAGCTAAAAAGGTCTGGACTTGATTAACAGTAACTTCATTTTTCTTTAAAAAAAAAAAAAGTCTCATCATTAAGGTGGATTGATCTCTCCTTTGTCCCCCATGTTCAGTATCTGGCCAAATGTGGTCCTCTGCACCCAAAAAACATTGTGTGCATTCGCCTGTTCCTTGGCAAAGAGGCTGCTAAAATCCCAGCGCGTTTCGCTGGAGATAGCTCTTCTCCACGACTGTAATATTCTGACTGGCCTTCCTCTGGTTCGTCTTTCTCTCCTCCGATCTATGTAGAATTCAGCCGTTAGGTTCGCTCCACGTCTGCTGCTCTAGAATAACATTAGAAATTCTATCTTTAACCTACACAGCCCTTCACTCCTCAGCCCCTCATTACATTGCCTCCCAATACTACTTTGCGCGACTGCTATGGACCTCAACTGGACAAATGGCTTTCCTCCAATCTCATCACAGCTTCCCATTCGTGCCTGGGAGACTTTGCCTGAGCTTCCCCTTCTCTATGAATCTCACAGCATTGCCAAACGTATTTAGCCATCAGATCTAGCATTCCAACACAACTTAGTGTGTCTGTGATGTACAACACTAGGGTATAATTGTGATGCACTCTGGAGTTGCATCTAATAATGCATTATCTCCGTTTACTCCAATGTGGAATACCAGCTCCCAAGTAACTGTAAAAATCAGACATCAGTAGCAGAGTTGGAGCATTTTTCAAATGCAGCTTCTAACAAATGAGTTTTGCAGTTTCATTTTGAGTGAATTGATACTAAAACCCGGCTGTAATGGCTGCATTGGAGAAAACTAATAAAAATACTAATTCTCTCTGTTTTATTCATAACAGCCATGCAGTCTACCATGTGTACAAGCATCTGTCCAAACATCGGCAATGTAGGCAAACAAATGAAAATTCAGCTTGGAAGACAGATTTCTTATTTTCGTTTATATTCAAATGAAAAGGTCATTCCAGGGGCAAAGTTCTAAAAGTGATGTCATCACATTGGTTTCCATGGTGACTGGACAACATTTAGCACTCTGCCCCATAACTGTCCATTATATATAACCCTAAAAGTCACTAAATTACAAACAAACAAACAAAACAAACAAACAAGTGTAGTTCAGAAAGAGAAGGAGATGACCAGTGTATGCTCCACCCATCTTTTCTGCTTGCCGATCATGCAGCAGACATCTTTCCTCTTTTGCCAAAACCAACATCTTGATCCAGTTATATAGAGGGGGAGTCGCCCTGAGATATACACAGTGGGAGAATGGGGTGGGAGGGGGCAGCAGACCATGTATAATGAACATGTGGAACAATCAGCATGAACATTCCATTGGTTGCCATGGTTACTGGTCCTCAGTGCTCCAGTTGTACCTCTATAGAGTGATAACTATTGACACTCACTGTAGGGGGGCTAATTTCTGTGTTGTTGGGGGTATAGGGGTGCTTTAAGGCTCTGGGCAAAATCTTCAATAGTAGGCCCCACCCCATCATCTCAATCTCACCCACATTTAGAGAAAACGCACAATAAAATGTTACTATTAAACACAAGTTATTAACTCTCATTATATTCATGTCTTTCTAAATGGAACCATGGACAGCTCCTTCCCCCTCCGGCCTATTACCGAGCCTGGCTAGTGGTGGGACTGAGGATTCCCCGTTTAGAAATCTTTGTGCCCCATAGCCATGCACCAAGCATGTTTCACTCTCTCTTACTTCCACAATCTTTGTTTGTCTATTTAGTTTCTCCAAATTTGGGGGGGAAAAGAACGTGGCCGTGGCTCCCCTTTGACGGTGGGTAGGGTTGGCCACCTTTTCTTCACCAAAATACCGGCCTTTCTACTGTCTCCATAGACTTAAGGTTTGCCCAATGCCATTTTTTTACCGGCCTGCCAGTAAATTACTGGCCGGAAAATACCATAATGCCTATTGGTTAAAGCAGACCCTGGGGGTATTCATCCAAAGCAGGGTCGGATAGGGTAGGGTAAACACTGCAGTGTCGAATAAATAGTTCTCATTCTAACTCAGACAGTCTGTTAATACCAACACAGCAGTACGATAAGCCATGATAAGGCTTGAGTAAGTTTTCTTAGCTAGTTAAAGGGACGGTATCACCCCAACATTGTTTCTTCTGAGCACGTAGAGCATAAACAATATAGTATTAGAAAAACTGCAAGAAAATTCCTAAATTAGTATAAAAATATATTTTACATCTGTCTGTGGAGTCTCCTGCTTATGACATCACCTGTGGCACGGTATGCAAATTACACAGTTCCCATTGAAAAGCAGTTCATTTGCATACCGTGCCACAGGTGATGTAATAAGCAGGAGACTCCACAGACACATTTAAAATATATTGTTATCCTAATTTAGGCATTTGCTCGCGGCTTTGCTAATAAAATGACCATTTTCAATATCTTTTTATGCTCTACATTCACAGTAAAAGAGTGTTCAGGTGATACTGTCCCTTTAAGAGAGCAGAACATCTCAAGTAACAAGATATATGGAAGTGGCACAGTTAACAAGTTGCAGGTGGTTCCTGATAAAGGTCATGAGCTGCAAATAAAAAAAGGTTTTACAGCTGTTTAAACATAGATACATTTGTATAAAAAAAAAAAAAAAGTAATATACATTTCTCTATCAATAGCAGTTTCACCTCCACAATTGTCCATGGGGTTACCAAATTCCAATGTAGCAGCATCAAACCCCCCAGTCTAAAAAGAAGGACTTGTTATATAAAATAATAAACTCACTAGGCTGCAATAATTCTATATGAAAAGCAGATAACCTCACCTTGTCTGCAATGCAAGAACCAGCTTTGCTTTTCAAACTAACATTAATCTGAACGGAACACAAGATAAAAGCACCTGCCTTAGTAATTAGGGCATCATTAGGGGGTAGAACATTGCACCCAAAATTAGGAAACCATACCTCTCTTATTTAGATGTGTAAAAACCCATGATTTGGCAAGCTTTGCGCATAGATAATCTAACACGTGTCCTATACTGGAGAGTACTGAAAGGGTGGGACTTATTCTGTAAGAGCTAAACTTAGATACTGTAATATCATAGTTGGCAACATCAGCCATGTTTCCAGGGACACATATTTGTTCCACATGCTGCAGAAAGAGCATGTAAAGTGCAGCCCGGCAGTATGTAGGATGGATATACTCACAGACACAATCCAATGAATTAATCAGGGTGGAGATCTCATAGGACCTACCATGATTAATTAATTGGGTTCTGTCTGTGGTATATCCATCCTACATACTGCCGGGCTGCACTTTACATGCTCTTTCTGCAGCATGTGGAACAAATATGTGTCCCTGGAAACATGGCTGATGTTGGCAACTATGGAATATTATGGTATATATAGAATAACCTGCTAATGTCAAACATTACACTCCCTTAATGATACAGTAATGCTTAAGTTGCATGTGCGCCAATATACAGGGAGTGCAGAATTATTAGGCAAGTTGTATTTTTGAGGATTAATTTTATTATTGAACAACAACCATGTTCTCAATGAACCCAAAAAACTCATTAATATCAAAGCTGAATATTTTTGGAAGTAGTTTTTAGTTTGTTTTTAGTTTTAGCTATTTTAGGGGGATATCTGTGTGTGCAGGTGACTATTACTGTGCATAATTATTAGGCAACTTAACAAAAAACAAATATATACCCATTTCAATTATTTATTTTTACCAGTGAAACCAATATAACATCTCAACATTCACAAATATACATTTCTGACATTCAAAAACAAAACAAAAACAAATCAGTGACCAATATAGCCACCTTTCTTTGCAAGGACACTCAAAAGCCTGCCATCCATGGATTCTGTCAGTGTTTTGATCTGTTCACCATCAACATTGCGTGCAGCAGCAACCACAGCCTCCCAGACACTGTTCAGAGAGGTGTACTGTTTTCCCTCCTTGTAAATCTCACATTTGATGATGGACCACAGGTTCTCAATGGGGTTCAGATCAGGTGAACAAGGAGGCCATGTCATTAGATTTTCTTCTTTTATACCCTTTCTTGCCAGCCACGCTGTGGAGTACTTGGACGCGTGTGATGGAGCATTGTCCTGCATGAAAATCATGTTTTTCTTGAAGGATGCAGACTTCTTCCTGTACCACTGCTTGAAGAAGGTGTCTTCCAGGAACTGGCAGTAGGACTGGGAGTTGAGCTTGACTCCATCCTCAACCCGAAAAGGCCCCACAAGCTCATCTTTGATGATACCAGCCCACACCAGTACTCCACCTCCACCTTGCTGGCGTCTGAGTCGGACTGGAGCTCTCTGCCCTTTACCAATCCAGCCACGGGCCCATCCATCTGGCCCATTAAGACTCACTCTCATTTCATCAGTCCATAAAACCTTAGAAAAATCAGTCTTGAGATATTTCTTGGCCCAGTCTTGACGTTTCAGCTTGTGTGTCTTGTTCAGTGGTGGTCGTCTTTCAGCCTTTCTTACCTTGGCCATGTCTCTGAGTATTGCACACCTTGTGCTTTTGGTCACTCCAGTGATGTTGCAGCTCTGAAATATGGCCAAACTGGTGGCAAGTGGCATCGTGGCAGCTGCACGCTTGACTTTTCTCAGTTCATGGGCAGTTATTTTGCGCCTTGGTTTTTCCACACGCTTCTTGCGACCCTGTTGACTATTTTGAATGAAACGCTTGATTGTTCGATGATCACGCTTCAGAAACTTTGCAATTTTAAGAGTGCTGCATCCCTCTGCAAGATATCTCACTATTTTTGACTTTTCTGAGCATGTCAAGTCCTTCTTTTGACCCATTTTGCCAAAGGAAAGGAAGTTGCCTAATAATTATGCACACCTGATATAGGGTGTTGATGTCATTAGACCACACCCCTTCTCATTACAGAGATGCACATCACCTAATATGCTTAATTGGTAGTAGGCTTTCGAGCCTATACAGCTTGGAGTAAGACAACATGCATAAAGAGGATGATGTGGTCAAAATACTCATTTGCCTAATAATTCTGCACTCCCTGTACACAAGGGATACACTGAGATGTTCTGAACTGGATTTGGGTCGGACGCTTGAGTCGAATTTCACAAATCAACAAAATGCGGCCACTCAGAATTGGTGTCCGAAGCGGCCATGCGGGCCATTCGGAAACTGAAGCATCGGAAACGTGCGGATCATTGAATAGAAAAGTGTAGAAGAATTAAAGTAAACATATCTTTATGTACAATTATCATATAGTAATGTGATGTGATTATAGAATAATATTAATATTTACATTAATATATTCATTGTTTTAATTTTAATTACATTTTTTATTTTGCATTGTTGATTTCAGATATGTCTTTTGATTTCGTTGAGTTTATTTGATGAACTATTTTACTAAAGAAGTGTTACTGGGCTCTGCCATTTTGTGAAATATAGTTTTTTTGGGTGCCACCCCCCAGTGACTTTACAGCAGTAGTATCTCACTTTGGGGCTGGGGACACAGAATGCAGTCTATAAGTCAGAATTCTGACCATAGACTTGCATTGAATGGGAGTATGGTAATGTAACTATTACATCACAAGTTTATGAAGAATCTTACTTTTATTTTATAGTCGATAGGGGCGGCCATCATTATATTGTTATCAGTGCTTTCTACGGTCAGTGACCAAGACTAGATCTCTCACTGTATTCGAAACGGCTCAGAATGCCAATAAGCCAATGAGAAGCCAGCTCTCATTCCACTTTTTTTTCTCTCTCCTGGGCCTAGGGTTGCCACCTTTTCTTCCAAAAAATACCGGCCATGCTACTATGTCCATAGACTTAACATTGGCCGTAAGCCATTTTTTTTACCGGCCTGCCGATAAAATACCGGCCGGGTGGAAACCCTACCCGGGCCTGTTTTGGGCAAAATAAGGAATGAAAAAAACTTTTGCATAAATATTTGAATTTATTTGTGTTAGATAAGTTAATTTATGTTAAACCATTGAAGGTGTGTCTGCACACAAAGCACTACAAAGGTACAAGAGTTGTGCTGCACACAAAGCACTACAAAGGTACAAGAGTTGTGCTGCACACAAAGCACTACAAAGGTACATGAGTTGTGCTGCACACAAAGCACTACAAAGGTACAAGAGTTGTGCTGCACACAAAGCACTACAAAGGTACAAGAGTTGTGCTGCACACAAAGCACTACAAAGGTACATGAGTTGTGCTGCACACAAAGCACTACAAAGGTACAAGAGTTGTGCTACACACAAAGCACTACAAAGGTACAAGAGTTGTGCTACACACAAAGCACTACAAAGGTACATGAGTTGTGCTGCACACAAAGCACTACAAAGGTACAAGAGTTGTGCTACACACAAAGCACTACAAAGGTACAAGAGTTGTGCTACACACAAAGCACTACAAAGGTACATGAGTTGTGCTGTACACAAAGCACTACAATGGTACATGAGTTGTGCTGCACACAAAGCACTACAAAGGTACATGAGTTGTGCTGCACACAAAGCACTACAAAGAGTTGTAAACACCTCCTAGAGACTTGTTTGCTTATCTCATTATCTTCTCTAGTTTCTGTGTTCACTTATGCCCTAGTGCAGTGATGGAGCCCTGCACTATACATTTTCCATAACTGTCCTGAGTTATTCTGTAATGCTTAGTAATAATTCATATTCCAGGGCTGAGCTGAGTAATGCAGACTGTATTTAACTTTGATCACAGGGCCTATGTATGGACTAGGAATAATGTAGCCATCACCACAGGGATATTATTTAAAATCATTGTTGAAATTGATGTGGCCTGCTACCAACACACACTGTTTTGCATATATACATTCTTGCATGTATTTGCATATATATATTTATTACATTCATGTTCTATTTTTTTTTATCATTGAGTTAATTACAGTCTGTGGAATCACGATTGATTTGAATTAATTTATCTTATTATTACCTGATCATGTGGTGACCTAAGAGCAAGGGATTGGACGGGCACGGTTAGGGGAGTGGCAGCTAATTAAAGACTTTTAGTATATTTATATTTGTGATGTCTTAGTTCACCTCTCAGGTCGAAACGCGTGAGGCAGCTGGCATGCTACCACTTGCCACGTGAACTTTTATATACATTTCTTTCACTTTGCTGTTTGATGCTGGAGGATTTGTATAAATAATTATTTAATTTTTTTAAACTACAAGAGAAGCGCCTGTCCTATTTTCCTATCTGTTTGGAGGAGTTATGAAGGTTTCTGGATTGAGGCAGCTCCGTGGAGTGGGGTGCTGCTAATGGCACTTGTTTATTCTGATATCTACCAAATGGCAAACGGGGACGCCAGGAAGCAGAATTTGGAGAATTGGTGTCAGCATGGGGTGCGTGAGCCGGTAGGCATCATTCCAGCTGGTAGCGCTACTGCATTTTTACTGCTGGATTGTGGTCGCTAGTCCAGCGGAACTTTTCCAGGACAGAGGTAGAGCTTTGCACAGATTGCCTCCCAGATCGGGACTGTCCCACGCAAAGTAGAACAGTTCAGAGGCAAGTCATTGGCCACCTGTTATCAACAGGCATACAGACAGGCACATAGATAGGCAAATAGAAAGGCATATAGACAAGCATAAAGACAGGAAAATAGACTGGCAAATAGACTGGCAAATAGACTGGCAAATAGACTGGCAAATAGACAGGCATAGAGACAGGCAAATAGACTGGCAAATAGACTGGCAAATAGACAGGCAAATAGGCAAATAGAAAGGCAAATAGACAGGCATACAGACAGGCACATAGACAGGCAAATAGACATATAGACAGGCAAGACAGACATGCAGGGTACAAGGTACTGAGATGAAAATGGTGAAGCACAAGCCCATCGAGTCAGGTTAGAGGCCAGCCTTAATTGCCCACCTTGCTCCCTTTGCCAGCCCACTCCTGGCCCTATCTCTACTGGGGGGGAAATATGATTGAAACATTTAAATACATAAAGGGAATCAACACAGTAAAGGAAGAGAGTATATTTAAAAGAAGAAAAACTAACACAACTAGAGGACATAGTCTTAAATTAGAGGGGCAACGATTTAAAAGTAATATCAGGAAGTATTACTTTACTGAGAGGGTAGTGGATGTATGGAATAGCCTTCCAGCGGAAGTGGTAAAGGTAAACACATTGAAGGAGTTTAAGCATGCGTGGGATAGGCACAAGGCTATCCTAGATATAAGACCGGGAACTGGGGACTAATAAAAGTATTTAGAGCACTGGGCAGACTAGATGGGCCGCATGGTTCTTATCATATCATGTGCCGGTAACACATTCTATGTTTCGATGTTTCTCCTCTGGTGATGAGGATCGGATGCCAGGTTCCTGGTTTAATCCTCCCAGTAAATGAGTAGTTAGTTACAAGCCGTCCTTCCTGATCAGTTGGCTCTGCCAGATCTTCCACTATGACATTCGTTTCATGTTACAGCGCACAGGGCAAGCATCCAAAGACAAGACAGCATTGGCAGAGGCTGATCTTCCTTTCTGATCATCTGCCAACATGAGAGAGTATCTCCCTTCCCTTCCTCCTCTTCTACCAACAAGACCCCCCCACTGTTCAGGGGACCCACCTATCCCCTAATTATTATTTATGTTGTGAAAGTAGAAAATAGAAAATAATCAAAAATGATGCAAAGAGGGCTTTGAAGGTGTCAGCCAATCAGGTGTGGAGGGCTATACTACGAGAGCGTGTTATGGGGGGGTGGGGGGTTATAAAATTATGTGTATGTGGCCATTCCTAACTTGTATTGGGGTTACTAAGTGTATGTATTTTATATTACATGATGGGCGAATTATGCCATAATAGCAGATGCAAAAAAATATTCATTAGTAATATTTTTTTAATTATATATATATATATATATATATATATATATATATATATATATATATATATATATATATATATATATGTTTACAAAGAGTGGGGTGGGTGCTACAATGCCCGAGAACAAACAGTACTGCAATAGTCTGTCCTGTAGGATAATACCTACTCGGGAGAGCAACTCCATTTTTTGCCTGCTTACACCATCGCAAAGGAACCACTCCATTAGCATATCAGACTGATCCCACCCATAAGGGCAGTCCAGATCCGAAATGCATGGCTAGTACCCTCTACACGAGGAACACAGCAAACCACAGACGTACGTTTCGGCCTACATGGCCTCGTCAGTGTGGTATGGCTGATGATCCTCTAGGTGCAAGCAGGCCAGGGACCCACGGCCGTAGGCATACCCTGTTACTTATGGCGACAAAGAGTGGGGTGGGTGCATATATATATGTTTTACTGTAATTTATGTATAACATTAATATATTAATTTGTTCAATATTATTAATTTCTTTTAATGTTCTTTTTTTTTTTAAAAAGATTTATTTATTTATTATTTAGGGGGTGACTCAATATGCCGCGGTCTGGGCCGAAGTCTCCATACGCACAATTTATTTTAAAACTGTTTTTAACTTTATTTAATTCCAGGACATTTCTGCAGAACTTTGGCTATTTTTCGCAAATATTGGCCCGAAAAAAAGCTAAAGTCAATGGAGAGGACTGAGGCTACCAGGAGAAATACACTTTCATACCAGCTTAGGAAGTTGGGAAGTGCTCCCCTCCTTTCTTCCACAATGAACCCTGCTCTTCCTTGTCCTGAGGCAGAGGTTGCTCCTTATCAGCAGCTGCAACCATCATTTTGTTGGCTGGGAAGGAGGTCGCGACTTTTAGAAGGCTATTTGTCCCATTGATTTTGTTTAACAGAGGGAGGGGGGATAGTGGTGACACAGCTCTGGTTTGCATGTTATAAGCTCCTATTGCAAAGTACTAAACATTTAACACTCCAATAGTACATATGAGCAAATTGTGAATAAAAACAGGTCCGTTTGCAAATATTTTTTCTACCTTTTTTATTAGCGCTCGCTAACAGCCGGTGTAATTTTCACACGCAAAATAACAATTATTTTTCACAAAATATTCGCAAAACTCTTGAGCGTGCGCAAATCTAATCGCAATTTGTTAGCGCAACCGGAAAAATGCGCTAAAAAAAAAAATAAACGGAAGAGGCGCAAATCGGGGGAAAAAAGAGCAAAATTTTACAAATAGTCGCAAATTGCCCCTTACACATGTTTTTCCTTCTTTGTCTTATGGTTTGTTTAACAAGCCTCATCAGTGGGGCAGATTCAGTGGCCCCCCTTTTACCCAAAAACTGTCGTTAGTGGTAATTTAACTGGCAGTCTTGATTCTATGCCCACTGCTAATGGCAGTTATGAGAGCAGTAATATAATTATCGCACCCGTTTAATGACTGTACCTGCTAAATACTTTTAAGTTTAGGGGACTAGGGGGGTCATGTACTAAACAAGTGCAGTAGGGAAAAAAAGTAGTTAAAACATGAGTAAGGAGCAATTTGCGACTATTTGTACCATTTTCCGTATTTTTTCCCCTGATTTGCGCCTCTTCCATTTATCTTTATTTGGCGTGCATTGTTCTGGTTGCGCTAATAAATTGCGATTATATTTGCGCCCGCTAAAGAGTTTTGCGAATAATTTTGTGAAAAATAATTCTTATTTGCGTGTGAAAATTACACCAACTTTTAGCGAGCTCTATCAAAAAAGGCAGAAATTTTTTTCGCAAAATTGCCTGTTTTTATTCTCAATAGGCTCGTTTGAAGAAAAAAAAAATGGGCACTGAAACATTGTTTTGTGCGGTAATTAATTGCAGTAACAGTGATTTAATGCCTCTGGTAAAAGCTAACGGGCAAAAAAATCTGTTTGTTTTTACCAGCCAGTTTTACACCCCAAAAACAAGGAGGCCATGTTTAATGGAGATTTTTTTTTAAATGTTATTTTTAATTGTTTTTGATTTTATTTTATGTATTTTTTTTATTTTTTTTCAAGTAGCTGTGGTGAAGTGAGTTCTATTAATGCTGTTTCTGTTTCAGACGCTGTGGAGGACCCCCATTGCCATGCTCTTTCGCACCAGTAACAATGTGTCTTCATTCTCGTCAATGTGAGCACAGACCAGAAGGTATGTAAACAATTCATAGACTGTTTCCCCAAATCAAGGTTCAAAGTTGGCACTGCACATTCTCTGTTCATTCTTTTCCTGTAAAGTTTGTCAGGCAAAATTATTAAACTCCCTTTTCTACAGGGACCACAGAGGGCAGGGGGCTTCTCAGGCAGGATCTACCTCTTTGAACCAATCTCCACACATTTTGACCACCATCCACCACACTCTTTTGTATGCTCGGCCTGGTCCTCAGTTATAGTCCGACAAAAAGATTATTTTGTTGTGTTTTTTTAAGGCCAGTATAATTTGTGATAAAGTGCTAGAAATTAAACACCATCACAGTGAACAGTACAATAATTAAATAGAAACTTAGCTTTGAAACTCCAAGAGATTAAATTCCAAGCAAATGGGGGGAAAAAAGAAAACGAAAATAAAGTAATAGTGTAGTATATCTGACACTCACTTGTAGACTAGAGCAGAACGCTGCACTATAGAAACACTCCAATCAGACCCATTTACAGACATCTTCCTCTGTGTATCACGCGGGCAGAGAAAAAGAATAGACAATCTACAGACTGTAGAAGGGCTGCCGTCCGCTAGAAGCAGAGAAATCACCCGTAACACCAATTGTAATTCTAAGTTGCTGAGGGACAGAAAGCCCAGTTTGTCCAATGGAGGACACCTATTTATTTAGTTATATAGAAAATGTTTTACCAGGAAGAATACATTCAGATTTCTCTCATTTTCAAGTATGTCCTGGGGACCCAGTCCAGAATGGAATTACACAGAGTTATACATTTAACAGTAGATTAAAAATAAATACGTACATACACACATATATACATACATACACACATACATACATACACACACACACATACATACACACACACATAAATACATACATACACACATACATACATACATACACACACACACACACACCAACACACATACATACATACACACACACACATATACATACATACACATATACATACATACATATATTTAAACAAGTTGGAAGGAGAACATACAGGGTGAATCATTATTGATACAATAAAGGAACATTAAGTACAGTATACAAAGGAGTTTGTAAACTACTAACAGGTACAATCTGTTTTGAGGATTTGGGCACTCATTTTCAGGGATTTTAGACTAGAGGATGATTTGGCAGAATCAGGGAGGCTTATTCCACATATGGATGCTCTGAAAGAGAACGCACCTCGACCTGCTTCCTTTATGAAGTGAGGGATCGCTAGTGAAGGGTTGGTGCAGGATCTGAGATTGTAGCAAGTGCAGGGAGTAAGAGTGAGCATGCTGCTCAGGTGGGGGGGGAGCGTTCCAGAGAAGTGGTTATGCACTAAGAAAGCTAGGTGGAGAGTGCTCCTGGAGGCAAGCGTCAGCCAGTTTAACTCTTTTATCATTTTACAGTGGTGCTCGTTATAATCGCTCTGTAGTGCAAAATGACACAATGTATTGTACAGAGTGTCGAGTTTACCTAGATGGGTCTACACCTTCCAGAGGATCTGAGCATCAATAAATCTTTAATAACTTTGTCATCTTAGAAACAAATTCAAAAAGTATTTTTATTCATCTCGTGGACAATCATTAAAAGTATATAACTATTTTATCCCTTTATTCCCAATTAAACCCTGTATTATTATTTTTCAGAGCCATGGATGAAGATTCATTTTCCGATGATAATGTGACGTACAAGTGTATATTTGATGAAGACTTTAAGTACATCCTCCTGCCTGTGTGCTATGGCATTGTCTTCTGCATTGGGTTTGTCCTTAATCTGCTAGCCCTCTACATCTTTATATTCAGGATCCGACCTTGGAAGACTATCTACGTGTTTATGTTCAACCTCGCCCTATCAGATTTTCTGTACGTCTTGTCCCTTCCTCTCCTCGTCCATTATTATTCCAGGGCAAACGACTGGCCGTTCAGCGTGGTTTTGTGCAAACTAGTACGTTTTCTCTTCTACACCAGCCTGTACTGCAGTATTTTCTTCCTCTTTTTCATCAGTGTTTACCGTTTTCTAGCCATATGCTACCCCATGGAGTTTCTACTGTGGGGCCGGACAGTGCTGTATTTACCGCGAGGCATCCTAGGCGGATGCCTATGGCGGCAAATTTTGGGGGGCGGCAGCGCCCCCCAGCACTGGAAAAAAAAAATCAAAAAAAAAAAAATCTGGCCCTTTAAAAAAAAAAACCCCACCGCGCCTGCAGGCAGAGACGGAGGTGAGAAGGGATCGGAAGATCCCCCCTCACCAACGCTCTGCCTGCCAGGCTGCACGGGGAGCCGAACAGGCAGCACAGAGAAACCTCCGTGCTGCCTGTTCGGCTCCCCGTGCAGTGTGCCGACACGGAAGTGCCGACAGGTCACGTGACGGGCGCGCTGACGTCATACGCGCGCCCGGTCACGTGACCTGTCGGCACAATCGCCGGGAAGCCGAACAGGCAGCATGGAGGGACCATGCTGCCTGCCTGCCAGGGAAAGGTAAGTGCTGATGGGAGACTGTGTGTGTGTGTGTGTGTGACTGAGTGTGATGGGAGTCAGAGTGTGTGTGATTGGAGACAGTGTGTGTGAATGAGTGTGATGGGAGTCAGAGTGTGTGTGATTGGAGACAGTGTGTGACTGAGTGTGATGGGAGTCAGAGTGTGTGTGATGGGAGACAGTGTGTGTGACTGAGTGTGATGGGAGACTGTGTGTGACTGAGTGTGATGGGAGTCAGAGTGTGTGTGTGTGTGTGTGTGTGTGTGTGTGACTGAGTGTGATGGGAATCAGAGTGTGTGTGATGGGAGACAGTGTGTGTGACTGAGTGTGATGGGAGTCAGAGTGTGTGTGATTGGAGACAGTGTGTGTGACTGAGTGTGATGGGAGACAGTGTGTGTGACTGAGTGTGATGGGAGTCAGAGTGTGTGTGATGGGAGACAGTGTGTGTGACCTGTGTGTGATGGGAGTCAGAGTGTGTGTGATGGGAGACAGTGTGTGTGACTGAGTGTGATGGGAGTCAGAGTGTGCGTGATGGGAGTAGGAGTGTGTGACTGAGTGTGATGGGAGTAGGAGTGTGTGACTGAGTGTGATGGGAGTGTAAGCTTGATGTGAGTCTGAATGATGGGGCATGTCTTAGGTGTGTAACGTGGGTGTGCAGCTTGGGTACGGGGGTGCCCGGATTTTGTCTGCCTAGGGCAGCACAAAATCAAGATACACCACTGGGGCCGGATACGTTATGCGAAGATTGCTTCGGTCGTAATCTGGGTGGTTGTCATTGGCATGCAATCTCCAATTTTCTACTTTGTAACAACCAGCCAGTTTGAGGATAACACGATCTGCCATGATACCTCTAGCATTGACCTGTTTGACCAGTTTGTCATCTTCAGCACTGTGAACTTGGCCTTGCTCTTCTGTGTTCCGTTCACCATCATCCTGGTCTGCTATAGCTACATGGTCTATGTGCTCGTCAGGCCCAATACATCTACGGCACAAGTATCCAACTCAAGAAAGAAGTCCGTCAGAATGATCATCATTGTCCTCCTCGTCTTCATCATCTGCTTCTTGCCTTTCCATGTGACACGTACCCTGTACTATTACTTTCGGAAAATGGACCTTGATTGCCATATATTAAATTCAATCAACGTGGCCTACAAGGTGACACGGCCTTTTGCCAGTGTGAATAGTTGCATTGACCCTGTTCTGTACTTTTTTGTTTGGCGTTTCAGGATCCGCGGCAACACGTGAGAAAAAGTTGGATAAAGCTTCATAACTCTAGGTTTGGTGATACCCAAACTAGGCCTCAGGGATCACCAACAGTCTTGGGCAGTGATGGAGAACCTGTGGCACCTCTGAGGTGGCACTCGGAATGTACAACCGGGTAGCAATCAAACCCCACAGGACCCTGGCACTGAAATTATTGATACAACATGGAGTGTTTGGACTTATCGGTTGACAAAAAGACCCAACAAATTTAGTGGAAGAGAGAGAGAGAGAAGGAGGAAAGTATATGAGGAAGCATAAAGGAAAAATTAGTTTATCCTCTGACTGGCAACAGCCATGTTTCCCTTAGAAGCAGACACACCGGTCAAGTTGGCGACTCTCTCTCTAGTTTTCAAAGGGGATCAACAAAGAGGACCTAACACTAACAAAGAGAGACCTCCGCTGAATACAGACCGCAAACAGACGAGTGGGACGAGACCCTGCTCTGATTCTTTGTTCTTTTATGATGTTCTATGGTCAATTTGCCCTGGTCATTAGAAATGGCCCACTGTGCAATCAACACATTTTATGTACTCATTTTTTTTTTAACATTTCTGGACATTTTACATACGTACAAGCTGGGAACTAAGAGGACGGCTTCATACAATGCCCATCTCAGCTTCTTGGATGCTGCAATATTGATAAATGTAAAATTATTTAATGATGATAATCGTAATAATATTTATATAATAATCGTTATTTTGCTGAGCAAAGCCAAATTCCATTTTCTATATTCAAACAGATTTTAGTCGGTTTACCGAATGTAATTTTTGTGAATATTTAGAAGGTAGAACAACCCCAGCAAATTTCCAACCTTATTTGGTCCTTGATATAAAAGGATGTCCATTGTACAAATCGTCGACATTAATCCCAGTCACTTGGTATTATTACCCATTGGGTATAGAGTTGCCAACTGACCAGTATATTAAATATAATTATATATATTGCCTATTACGTGAACGTAAAGAATTAAAAGATATCAAAAATGATTTTTTTTTAGAACAATTGCAATACCTCCCAACATTTGGGATGGCCAACGTTTGGCACTTGTATTAGCAAAAACTGCGTGCAAATGCCTAAATTAGGAGCTCATGACATCACCTGTGGCACGGTATGCAAATTACACATTTCCCATTGAAAGCAGTTTATTTGCATACCGTGCCACCGGTGATGTCATAAGCAGGAGACTCCACAGACACATTTAAAACAAATTTTTCTCCTAATTTAGGCATTTGCTTACAGTCCCTTTAACACTATTTATTCTATAGAGAAAGAAAAAAAATATCTATGTATTTTGTTGGCAAAACTGAAAGCAAATGCAAAATTTGAGAGAAAAATATATGTCTGTGGTGTCTCCAGTTCACGACATGGTTTGATATGCAGATTACCCATTTTCAGGTGATGCTCTGTACAGTTTGGAATGGATCCATGTATATGTGGATTTATGGTCCTCATTCTACGGGGAGATTAATAGCTGTTGTTATTGTAAAGTAATGTATTTTTTGGTTTCTTCATGATTTTGATAAATGTTTTATTTTTTATCACACTAGCTTATCAGGACTCTGTATGTTCTGTATATTGTATTTATAACATGTCATCATATTGTGCAGCAGGGTACGATGGGGGAATCAAAACCCCCAATAAAATCGGCTCTAACAAATTAGGAAAAAATTCTAAACTAGGGCAAGCTGGCTCTGTCCACACAGCCTACACAATAGGTTTGGTTCCTCTAAGTGAATGCAAGAGAAGTCCATTTTGGTGTGTGAGACTTGGGCAGCCACCGAGTCAGGCATTAAATTCACAGTACTTTTTTCCCACAGACGCCCCTCTCAAATCACTCTTTTTGAATTGCTGCTGTTTTTTTGATATTGACCCGCATAGATCTTACGTGAACTGCTCCTACGGATGAGGGGGGGGGGGGGGGGGGGGGTTTGTAGGGCAAACACCAACTCGTCTCTCATTTCTAACTCCCTTGGAATTTTTACTGAAGGGGCTTGTCATGGGTAGATGGGTGGCTCCTTCAAAAATTCACTCCTCAGGTCCAGGAAAATACAAATATCCAAACGGGGCTATAGTCACTGCTTCCTTGCTAGCAATTCCCCAACATAGCGGACGAGACCGGTTGTGTTGGGTAAAACAAGAACTGTTTATTGATGCAAAACACAGGACATATATACAGTAACACATCTTGATAATACAGATTAAACAAAGGAACTAGAACAGGATTAAAGTTTAACATAAGGACAGACAAAGAGGAAATCCTGCCTTACACCTTACAAAGGATTCAAGTTCAGAGACATACAGAGTGCACTCAATTAAAGTAACTTGTTAAATGAGGGACATCACTGTACAACAGGACACTGAATGACTTACATGAAGACGATGGGTAAGGTGACATAATGACAGGGGATTACAGGATAGGATACAATCTTATCCTGGGGAAAGCACAGTGAATGGGACAAAGGTTTGGACCCAAGGGTACACGTCTTGGCTGACATCCTGTGCCTGTGTTTGAAGTCCAGTTAAAAACAATGTTCCACTGGTGCCCTCAAGGTGTGTACCCCCAAACTAATATATCAACAGACAGGGTCCATAGTCCACAGGGAGTCTTCTGGCCCCCAGGGCCCTCCAAGAACCCCAGTCACGGATCTCCAAATCCGTTTCGTGACAGGAGTTCGAGATGGACTTTGGCAAGGTGGGGAGAGAGGAAAGTTGCGTTTACTTTACTAGTGAATAGGGCGAGTTGGTCAACTTGGGACCTACCAGGTCAACCTTCTCGTATTATGCTTGAATATTAGTAAATAGGCCGTGGTATAAAATTTGTGGCCCCTCGTCCTTCCAGGACATCTCACAACATGCAAAGATGGCTTTATGTGTGTGTTTGATACATAGGAGATACCGGGGGGGTCAAGAAACCAGCACAGTGAACACAAGAAGTAAAACATTGAACAATTTACAAATTTTGAAAGATAGCCAACATTTTTTCCGATCCCAGCAAAAAAATAAATCAATAAAGAAATGCAGGTAAACTATCAAATGGAATAAAATAAAAGTAAGTTTAATTGATTTGCTTTTTAAAAAATACAAAGAAACATGTCATATTTGTGGAAGATAGCTGTAAAAGATCCGAATGTGGTTCCAGCTAGGAATAGAGTTCACTGACTTTATTTATTACTGGGATGACTTTTAATTTGTTTATAAACGGCTTTAACGTGGGGGCTGGAAAGACTCCCCCCCCCCCTGACACCCAAGTGATGTTGAGTCATAAACTCAGAACTAAATGTTTTGTTTTATTTGCTGATTTAGAAAAGAATGGTCCTATCATTTAATGAAGTAGAGAGAGTTATCTACACTGTGGGATTAAATTAAATGTGGGGTCAGAATTAAAATAGAAGAGGCACTTGGCAAGATCCAGGTTCTGACCCGCTAACTCAACAGGTAAAATGCATTATCAACATTACATCGTACAGCAAAACTAGAATTACTCCTAAACCAACAGTCCACGCATTACATTATCTCCTGCTTATATCCTACTCCAACCTGCAATGTGTGAAATACAATAGAACTGGTTCTTCCGAACACTTACTTTTCAGTGTGGTTCGGGGGTGAAGTCTACATAGGATCCACTAGATGTCACTGTTGCACACTCTCTAAAAAAAAAAAAAGATGGAATCATAGTGTAGAGAGGTAAAAGGACAGGACACCGGAAATAGAGGAAAGCGGTAGGGTTAAAATAATACCACATGACAAATATTTGCTTCAGGTGCAAATCGTCCAGCTGGTAGCAACACCTCATCCATCATGTGTGTGAAATGTCAAACAGCAATGTGTGCGTGTGTGTGAGAAACAGGTCAACCACTACACAGGGAGTTCAATTCCCACAGGCATACTATAACAGAGAATAAAACAGAGTGATGAGCAGGGGAGGGCTGGCAACTTCTGAGCAGGGGAGGGACGAGAGGAGGTTAAAACTATTTAGTGGCTCATGGCGCACCTGTCAGGAATCAGGATAGAGGGATAGATAGAGCAATAACTGAGTCAGGATGGATTATTTTTTTTTACCCCAGTTTCCACTGGACTTTAATTGCCCTTTCACTACCTCAGATCCAGAAATCCACAGGAGAGGGAAAATTCTGTGTGGAAAAAAAAGGCCAAAATTACTGAGCATACATAACCTCTGGGCAGGGCCGGCGTGCGACCTGGGCAGGTAAAGAAACAAAAAAAAATAAGTTATTACTTAATACAAACTTTACTAATATTGCACTTTTAAGTATTGCTGGCTCTAGATAGCCTCATATCTTCCATAGAACCAGGAGAATAGGCAAGTGCTGAATATGTACATACGGTATATATTTTATTTGCAATCAGCCCTGCCACCCAGTAAAAATGCACAAAATATACAAAAATATATAAAATAAACATAAATATTAACAATGGTGCACACCTCCTTCCTCGTCAGACTATGACCCGGCCAGGTACATACACGTATGTTGCTCTTCAGAAGACACATGGAACGAATTTGACATGCTTCCTCGGCTGATATTGGCGCCCAAACCAAATTATTCACAACTATTCATTGTGCAGAGACGAACTGGTTAGTTTGCTTAGCAGGAGAAGCCCGCCAGGTTTGTTCCAATGTTTTAGTTGGGTCAGAGAACAAGAGCTGGAGAGTCTACAGAAAGCTCGGGAGCCTTAGGCCATGGGAAGAACGTAGATGAAAAACGCGTTGGGGGAAAAGTAGCATCGTAGAGAATTCTCAGAACTTCTCTCCTGATCTGCGTATTTGTCTTTTTGCGAGAGGAGCACCATATTTTAAAAAGCCACCAAATCATTTCCTGTGTTTAAAAATAACAATAGCAAAGATACTACTAATAATAGTGATTATATTATAATAATAATGAGCTTCTGTGATGGAGGAAGCAGTTGACATTCAGGACCCTGGACAGAGCAGCAGTGATCTCTCCCCCACATTTCCCTGTATCACTTCCTTTTCTTTCTAGTTGTGTCACTGTCCGTCTATCGTTTTCCAACACTATCAACATAAACACTGTTTATACTGTGATTGTAGAGTATAATACAGTGCTGAAAATGTATCTGTATATTGTGTTAGCAGAATTGCATGCAAAGGCATAACATTCGAGAGTGATTTGAATGTGTCTGTGGTGTCTGTTGATGATGACATCACTTTGGGCCCATGGGATATTGAGCAGACCCTCTTTCTCTCACGGCACTGCTGATATGCACATGCAATAAAGCTTTTTCGTGAGAAGCTAGTGGTTAAGCCCCTTCCTTTTTTCTAGTATTCAACAGTAAGAGTGGATTAGCTCCTACTTATACAGTAGGATAAGTATGTTTCATTTCTGCTTTCAGGAATACTTATTTTGCAAGTATGTCTCAGATGCAGACACAAGAGTTGAGAAGCCTCTCCTGATTGGCTGAGGTCTCCTTCACATTCTTCTACTTGTCCCTGAATGGGGTTGCTTGGTACAGGGGACGTATAGTCCTATTACAGGACTGTCCTGGTCAGATCTGGGACATGTGTCAGATCTGGGACATGTGGTCATCCTACTCCACAGACTTAACACTGGCCTCAAGCCAATTTTTTACCTGCTAAGAAGCAACCTAACTGGTCAATGATCGTTTTTGGACGTAAGGGTGATATATTTACATATATCCTGGGCAATATACTGTATATAACATTGCTAGTTTATTGCATACTATTTTGTCTATTGTTTTATTGTTATATTATATTGACATTGCATTATTATTAGAGTTGAGCGGACACCTGGATGTTCGGGTTCGGCAGGTTCAGCCGAACTTCGAAAAAATGTCCGGGTCCGTGCTCGAACTTGACCCAGAACCCGAACCCCATTGAAGTCAATGGGGACACGAAGGTTTGGCCACCAAAATGCCTCTAAAAAAGTCCTGGAAAGGGCTAGAGGGCTGCAAAATGAATTAAAATGTGGGTAAGAGTTTCCCCATTCATATGATTACGACAATTGACCTATTCTTATAAATGAGGACTCTATTTCGGTTTATAGAATAGCAATAGCATTACATGTATTATATAAACCGAAAGTCTATAAACCGAATGTCTTTCGGTTTATAGACTTTCGGTTTTTGGAATACATGTAATGCTATTGGCTTTCTATAAACCGAAATAGAGTCCCCATTCATAAGAAATTCTTATGAATGGGGATTCTATTTCGGTTTATAGAAAGCCCATAGCATTACATACAATCTAATCACCGAACCCCGAACTCCAACCCGAACATACAGTGGAATGTCCGTGTTCGGGTCCGGGGTCCAAAAACCGTAAAGTTCGGTACGAACCCGAACAGTGCGGTTCGGGTTCGCTCCACACTAAATATTATTTCATGTGTTTCTTGATTCAGGGTTACCTTGTAGCCCAGGCATAAGGGTAAGCTCTGGCAAAGAGTGAAATGTGTTAGGTATTCCCTCTCACTCCCCGGTGTCTGCTTTCTTTAACTTATCCTTAATTATTACAAGTGTTTATACCTACTACGCTGTGCCTGTGAGCCAGAGCTGTGTGCCCACAAACTCTTTATATATGAAACAAGATATATAATATTTCTACAGGTTTATTTACTAAGATATACACATTAAGAGCTTTAGTCAGGAAAGAGGGAATTATCAAGGGAATTTGAAACTTAAGGCCAAAGTAGCCGAGCTGGAAAAATTCTCACATCCAGCTGTGATTATGGAGAGTAAAAAAAAAAAAAGGATGAAAAATGGTGTATACATTGTGTAGTTTTATGCCTTGGCTTGCAATTCTGCTAAGAGAATAAGATCATTTTTCAAACTCTACTAAGGCTACTTTGGCCTTCCCATTTTCCCCCTGCATGTGTTTAAGTCATGTGTTGTCTGAGTTTGTAGAGTGCAGAGGTCAAGTGATAACCTCTCCTTCCTTTAGGGCTATTATTCCCAACAAATTCCTTCACATGGCATGGTTCCACCCCCTGAGACCCTCAATGAGAGCCAGGGCTCAGGTATTTATTGCCACATGGCATTTGCCGGGTTTGAGATTGACTTTTTCCCCCAGGAAAGCTCCCCTGCAGAGAGATGGTGCAATTTGGGAAACTACAAAATTACAAATTCCAACAAATACTTCCTCTTTCTACGTGGGATCCATGAAAGGACCCTGAACCCAATTGTATTTGGCATTCATATACGACAGTGTATACCTGGCATCTATTAAACAAATGTCAAGTAGGCTCCTCCCTTTTCTATGACATCAGCACTCTAACAGGCTCCAATGTTACTACTAGCAGGCAGGTGAGCGAAATGCGTTTACCCATTAGCATGAGTATGAATGGCCTGAAAGAACTGCAGGATACTATCAAGTCAGTCAGCAGGGTCCAAACATTTCCAGACCCTTTCTTTATATACGACTGTAACATAATACATTCATTAGATGCATAAAAATTAAGAAAATTTACATAAATTTATATAAAAATATTAGAATTAAAAAAAATGCATATACTAATGGATATATACTATTATGATACATAACATTAATACATTACAATTGCATATATATATTTTTTTCTGTTTAACATATGTTTACTTTAATTCTTCTACACTTTTCTATTCAATTCTCCAGAGAACTGAAATGCCCGAAGTTCGGCTGCTAAATTCGGGGTCATTTCTGGGGCTTTTGGGCCTTATTGAGAAGGGGGAGTTCATAGGATTCCCCAGGCAATCCCCCCTCCCGAACCAAATATGGCTGGAGATCAGACCAAAGTTGGTACACCTTTGAGTGTATATTGTGGGGCCATCTGTGTATGTGTTGTAGAATTTGCACATTAATAAACCCAGATTATTGGAAGATGATTAATAAATGATTAGTTCATCTCCCCATGTTTCCCCCAGTGCAATCTTACTCAAACACAGCTAATCTGCCTCACCGCTGGTACTATGCCGACGGAGGCAGATATCTCTTGCTATAGCTTTCCTGGTAGGCAGTATTAAGTGTAGCTGAAGTAATTAGCATCCTGTAGTATAAGGAGATATAGATTTTTATGGACAAGCACTGAGACTCATATCACAGAGCAGCACTTCCGAATGACGTCCTTGAAAACCCATTGCCTTGTGTATGTCAAGCACAAAACAGTCTGCTCTGCAATAAAACACGCACATACCGTGTGCGCCTGCCTTTTCGATTCCTAGCAGAAGGCAGCGCTAAGATGCTGAAGAAGAAAGGAAAGGAGGAGACACGGAAGTGGATGGAGATGGTGGGTCAAGGAATCAGTAGAATTTCTTATAGATTGGGATCCAGGCGGAGGTCGGGGCAGGCAGAGCTCAGAAACATAGTCACCATAGAAGTCTAAAGGATGCACGCCATAAAGAGAGAATTACAGGGAACTGAGAATTTCAAACTGAAGGACAAAATAGATAAGCCGGAAAAATTTCTCCCATTCAGCTGCATTGGAAATTTTTTCCGATTTGGCTACATTGGCCTATAGGTAAAAATTCTTGTCTCAATTCGCTGAAATTCTCTCTGTATTGAGTAGGCCCTTAAAGGCACTGTCTAGTTCCCAAAATACATCTTTCCAAATATTAATGCATTTTAATGTGCTTTCAAAGTACTTTAAAACGCATGTTGTAAGTTTTGCATTGCTTAAAATATAAAATACTTACAGCTAGATGAAATTGTGAAATTACAGCAGTTTGCAAGAAACCAGGACTGCCCACACTAGATGAGTAAAAGTAATTTCCTTTTTTTCCCTTGCAGGAACCAATAAGAATAATAGCATTCAAATGAATGGAGTTTCCTGTATCTCTAGTGATGTCATCAGACAATGTGTTGCACTGTTAAGAGATCCTACTGTGTACAAGAGCAAGGTCACTTGGAGGCCACACAATGTATTCAAATTCAGGACCCCAGGAAGTGACTAAATGAAACAAATCTTTATATCCTCAGTGTCTATTTAATCAGTGCTGATGCACCTGCAGTAAACATGCAGAGTAATCACTGGGGAGGGCTTGAGTCAAATATTAAAATGGGATTTATACAGAGTGCCTGCATCAAATAACACTGGAAAATGACTGTGCACTATACAAGCACTAATCTTCATCTTGCACCAAAATGAGTTTGGGGACTAGACTGTCCCAATAGTCAGCCAGGATTAACACAAGTGCAAAAAAGTAATCTGGAAACTAAATTCACGCAAACCAAGTTGTGACAGTTTTTGATATTTAAAATCAACTAGGGCCGGATTGAAATAAGCCAATAAGCAGATTATTTATTTGAAAGTGGCACAAGAGTTAAACATACTGCTTTTCCTGTGTAATCCAGCATCTTTACAGATACACTTGAACTTACACTCAGCTCAGCCCCTCAGCTCGTCCTCAGCCAATCAGAGAGGTTGCATGTCGCTCGCGGCTGTCAAGTGCCCACTGTCTGTCTCTGCAACATGTCCAGCGCCTAATAGAGACTACATGAAGCAGAGAAGGTTCAGGAAGGTACTTTACTCATGCACTTCCATTAAAGACAAAGGGAGAAAAGAGATAAAGAAAAAACACTTATAGTGTAGTATGCATGAAGTAGCCCAAGATGCTCCAAGTCAAATTAAGGAGAAACTCTTCAATTCTCCCTAGCAAGGGATGGGATGGTTATTCGCAGCTCCTTCATTGCAGCCTCTTCACCGCCAGTTCATCGCAGAGAGGTCATCGTGGGACAGTTCATGGCGGGATCGCGTACAAGGTGAGTATTATGGCTTAGTGTAAGTGTTAGAATTAGGCCTTAGGGGTTAGTATTAGGGCTTAAGGGTTAGTGCTAGTATTAGGCGTTAGTGTTAGTATAAGGGGTATTAGTATTAGGGTTCGGGGAGGGGTAACTTTTAGGGGGGGTTCATTTATATGGGAGGTTATTCTGATTGTAAGAGCTGACAGTTCAGCGCTCAAACTGCCGCACTGCACTGTCAGAGGTTGTGCTCAGTTCTAAAGAGCTCAAATGCACACAGTAAGGTAGAGACTAGTTGCTTCAATGACTCCAGATGATAATGGAAATACAGATTTTATTCCACTTTTTTTGCACTTTTTGTTATTGTCACAGCACTGCCGTCGCACTGCAGGACTATGCCACACCCGCCACCCACTTACCCGCTCAGAGTCCTCCAGAGCTCCGATCTTCAGCCTCCTGGTCCAGCAGCAGAGGATTTCTCGCGTCTTCCCGCGGCCTTCCTTTGTGCGTCTCCGTTGGCTGTCATCCAGCTAGACGGAACATGCCTCCATTCAGCTCAGAGCAAAATGTAAAATTACTCAGCCAGGAGCTCAAATTTTTCAATGTTTTTTTTTATATGTCTCCTCTGGCTGAGAATTTGTGTGTCAGTGAAGGTAGAGAATAGATAAAAGGATGAAGAATTATCCATTCAGCAGAATTGCATACAATAAGAGAAATATATGGTTTACATGTGTCTGTGGTCTCTCCTGTTGATGACATCACCTGCGGCTTGATAATGGAAAATGGGTAATTTGCATATCAAGCGACAAGGTGATGTCATTATCAGGTGACGACAGAGTTGGTAAATCCAACCGTCAATTAGGACATAGCCTGAAAAATCCTTCCCCCATTAACAACAAAACAAATGAATAAAAATTATCCTATGAAGAAGTGAGTAAAAATACAGATATGGGTGTGGCGGTGGATGTGATATATTCAGACTTTGCTAAGGTATACAGTGATACAGTTCCACACTAAATGTTACTGTACAAATTGACTGAAATAGGCCAGGAAAAAGGACAGGGGAAGGGGTTGAACTTAATAGACACAAGTCTTTATTCAACCTAAATTACTATCATATCAATAATTTATAACCAGAGGAATAAAAAACAAGTCTAACTACATACTATTTAGCTTAGTTATGGGAAGAAATAGTTAAAGAAAGTGAAAGTAAATAAGGATAAATATAGATACAGCCTTTATAGAAATATAAAATACCGGTTCAGTTAACTTGCAGTCATGCAACAATACAAATACAAGTCACAGTAAAAGGACAGCTAAATCTTTTTCAACTTTTGCTTCCTTCAGTGAAGCAAGATTTAATACAACAGTGTCTCCTTCTCTTTAGTAAACCTTATGTGCATCATCAACGATACACGCAGCTTTACACTTGGCTCTGCATTAAAGCTGAGGCAGAGCCGGTCAGGATGGATGCTACAGCCAATCAGAGTGGGGGCTCACCCTGGGTCTTCACAGAGCAGAGATTTCAGGGATGGGGTCCAGATGACATAGGACCCCTGAGCTCTCATAGATGTTCGGGAGTTCATTGTGCAGGATGTGGAGATATAGGGCCTGGTGCAGGACATTTAAACTCCCCCAGAAACTTAAGGCCCCAGGTTGGTTATATCACATTCCAGGGCCCTTTGGTAGCAGCTGTGGCATCCAGTATAAATGGAGCAGCAACCAGAATGTAAGAAACCCTGCAGACATCCTAGAGCGAGCATGGAACAAAACTGACAGGATTAACAGGATGCTGCAGGCTGAAGCAGATAAGCTAAGGTAGAGCGATATTAACAGGGACAGAGCAGAATGCAGAAATAAACTAAAGGGGAATCAGATCTGGGATTTTGGGAGAGGATAGAGGAACTGAAATCCTCAGGTGCATCAGGGAAAGAAGGTTAGGGAACATACACACAAACACAGTTACAGGAACTAACCTAATATTCTAAGATGGAGAATGGAGAAATGGCGAATAAGCTTGCCAACCATTGTCAAGATACCTCACAAACAGGCAAGTCCCTAACTCTAAAACAAAGATTGAAACCACAAACTGAGTAACACAGAAACATAGACACCAACACATAGAAACATACCTGTGGCAGGACTGACTGGGAAATGGAGAAAGCAAACTGAAGAAACACGTGGAGCAAAGTAACAAGGTACAAGGAAACAGAGAAAACACAGAACATAATAACAGAAATGGATCAGGGAAACCCCTTAGCAGGGATCAGAGACAAGAACAACTTAGCAGGGATCAGAGACAAGGAACCCTTAGCAGGGATCAGAGACAAGAACAACTTAGCAGGGATCAGAGACAAGGAACCCTTAGCAGGGATCAGAGACAAGAACAACTTAGCAGGGATCAGAGACAAGGAACCCTTAGCAGGGATCAGAGACAAGGAACCCTTAGCAGGGATCAGAGACAAGGAACCCTTAGCAGGGATCAGAGACAAGGAACCCTTAGCAGGGATCAGAGACAAGGACAACTTAGCAGGGATCAGAGACAAGGAACCCTTAGCAGGGATCAGAGACAAGGTGCCCTTAGCAGGGATCAGAGACAAGGAACCCTTAGCAGGGATCAGAGACAAGGAACCCTTAGCAGGGATCAGAGACAAGGAACCCTTAGCAGGGATCAGAGACAAGGAACCCTTAGCAGGGATCAGAGACAAGGAACCCTTAGCAGGGATCAGAGACAAGGAACCCTTAGCAGGGATCAGAGACAAGGACAACTTAGCAGGGATCAGAGACAAGGTGCCCTTAGCAGGGATCAGAGACAAGGTGCCCTTAGCAGGGATCAGAGACAAGAACAACTTAGCAGGGATCAGAGACAAGAACAACTTAGCAGGGATCAGAGACAAGGAACCCTTAGCAGGGATCAGAGACAAGGAACCCTTAGCAGGGATCAGAGACAAGGAACCCTTAGCAGGGATCAGAGACAAGGAACCCTTAGCAGGGATCAGAGACAAGGACAACTTAGCAGGGATCAGAGACAAGGAACCCTTAGCAGGGATCAGAGACAAGGTGCCCTTAGCAGGGATCAGAGACAAGGAACCCTTAGCAGGGATCAGAGACAAGGAACCCTTAGCAGGGATCAGAGACAAGGAACCCTTAGCAGGGATCAGAGACAAGGAACCCTTAGCAGGGATCAGAGACAAGGAACCCTTAGCAGGGATCAGAGACAAGAACAACTTAGCAGGGATCAGAGACAAGAACAACTTAGCAGGGATCAGAGACAAGGATCCCTTAGCAGGGATCAGAGACAAGGTGCCCTTAGCAGGGATCAGAGACAAGGAACCCTTAGCAGGGATCAGAGACAAGGAACCCTTAGCAGGGATCAGAGACAAGGACAACTTAGCAGGGATCAGAGACAAGGAACCCTTAGCAGGGATCAGAGACAAGGTGCCCTTAGCAGGGATCAGAGACAAGGAACCCTTAGCAGGGATCAGAGACAAGGAACCCTTAGCAGGGATCAGAGACAAGGAACCCTTAGCAGGGATCAGAGACAAGGTGCCCTTAGCAGGGATCAGAGACAAGGAACCCTTAGCAGGGACCAGAGACAATGACAACTTAGCAGGGATCAGAGACAAGGAACCCGTAGCAGGGATCAGAGACAAGGTGCCCTTAGCAGGGATCAGAGACAAGGAACCCTTAGCAGGGATCAGAGACAAGGAACCCTTAGCAGGGATCAGAGACAAGGTGCCCTTAGCAGGGACCAGAGAGAGGAACAATGAAAAAACAAAAGTCCAGCAAGCCAGTATAGCGCACCCTTTCATCCCTTTTCAGTGAATCCAAAAAAATCAATGGAGTGTTGTGTAGAAAAGTAAAAAACTAAGTTTTATTGATGAATAGGTAAAATCATACTCGGAGATATACAGCTAATGTTACTTTTCACCACCTCTTCCGGTCCAGAACATCCCTCTTCCGGTTTAGGATCCACAAACATTGTCCCCAAACACATTGCCAGTGTCACCTGAGTGTCCAAACACCATCTCAGTGCCATTTTTGTGATGAAATACATTTCCAGAACTTTGCTCCTGAATAGAGAGAGTAAACATAGTAAGAGACTGATTAGGAGCGAGCGCCATTAAGCTCATTGCCTGTAGGTTTTTAGATGGCTCCAGGGTGTCTCAGGAGATAGCCCAGAGACAATAGGACAATGGGCTATGGCCTGAGACATCCTGACAAGTTAGAGTTTAGAAGTAATTCAATTAAGGGTTCAAGGGAGGGGATCTTAATTAGGGTCAGGAAGGTTATCAGTAGGAGGGGAATAGTGGGGGGAGTTAGGGTAATCAGGCAGGGCTATTTCAGCTGTAATTTGTGGAGTGAATCATTCTAATGCTTGTTCTCTTTTGTTTCCCACCCTCCCATCCCGAGGCAAGCACATCGGTGGACGACCGTAAGCGCCAAGAAGTCATCACTTCAAAAATTAAAGCAGAAAGCTTGCTTGTCACGCAGCGGGATCCAGGGACTTGTCTGACTGCCAGTTCATGGAGTCAAGAAGGAATTTTTCACCCACTTGGGAGCAGATTGGCTGAGCTTCTATAGGGGTTTTTTTTCGCCTTCTTCTGGATCTTTGCTGGCATTTTTTATGGGGTGCGGAGTGGTGGAGAGGGGGGTCCCATCTTGCGGTAATGCGGCACTCACTACTTCTGGGGATAACAAAAACACCCTGCAGGTTGAGATGGGCGCGATTTGGGTATTGACGTATGGTCGGGCCCATGCGGTGAGCGTAGCCAGCCGGTTGGTTGTGGATACAAAGGCGGGAACTGATTGTGTGGTCGGGCCCGCCGCTGGGGCACGGTTATGGCTACTGCAGAACGCAAAAACATGTTGGGCACGTGAGTTGGGGGGCTCACGGGCCTCCTGAAAAGGGGTGGGGCTCAAGGTCAGCAGGCTATCCTGGCCTCCCCGGGATACCCCAGTATCAGTAGAAGGCGGCGCGGTGATGATGGACCGGCCGTCACGTGCACTGCAGGCAGGCGGGGCTCAGCGCATCTCCAGGGGGTGCCACATTTGGTTTGGGGACTCCTCCCTTTTTAACGTTGTTATAAATAAATGACTTCTATTTGCCACCATATGCAAGTGTCCTGGTTTCATTCATGTGTTGTAAGGGGTTGATAAGGGTTAATTTTTTCCATCGGAAGCCGATAAGGCGTGGGAGCTTAATTCTTGGGTTCTAAGTTCTAGAAATGGATCCGCAGTAACATTCCAGTCACCCTAGCATGGTGCTTATATACATCCGTTCAACAGATGCAGAGAAAGACTGGCTACTCATTCTCCATTAATATCATTTGCTTCCTCATCCTGCCGCATTCTCCCCCGAGTGCAAGAGTTGTTGGTCGCCAAGAGATGACTCACTGTGGACAGTTAATGACTCACACAGCCCTCCTAATGCACATACTACATCGCGGCTGGGTACGAAGCTTATTTGTTTTGTACATGTATTTATTCAGTCTGTTTTGGAGGCTGAAGCGCCCAGTGTATCTGAGTGGCATACCTTGAATACTTGGCACCCGGGGCTAGGGTTGCCACCTGGAAGGCCGGTAAAAAATTGGCTTGACCCCAATGTTAAGTCTATGGAGATAGTAGCATGGCCGGTACTTTTTTGAAGAAAAGGTGGCAACCCTACCCGGGGCAGATGTTATATTTGGCTCCTCCCCTCGATTTGCATCCCTCCTATTATCTGCTTTTCGTATCCCAGCTTCTGTTTTTAGACTTTCTTTTTACCCTGATTTTGCTTTTTTTCATTCTTTCTTTTGCCCAAACTTTTTCTGCCACCTTTTTTGTTTATTCCACCACCGACCCTATACTAATTCCTCACAGTCATCTTACTTGGACCCTGGTGATATAGTGGGTGTTGGGAGCGGGAGGGGGTATTTTCAGGGGACACACTGTATAACAACAAGTTTCTTCCATGTCACTCAGGAACTGGGGAATGCAGAGTATAACGTGCTTTACCCAACGCGCTCAGCGAGCGAAATGCAGAAGTGGATAATCTGATAGCAGCAGCCGAAGTAGGGATATCGGACTCTCTATCTGCCTTTTCCATGGACTGGTAAGGTCCCCCTTTGGGAGTGAGGTTATAGATTCACTTATCATGAGAGTAGAAGACAGAGGGAGTCGCATGTTTAGGGCAGACAAAGGTCAAGCACAAAACAAGGCAAATAAGTCAGATACGGACAAAAGAGTAAGAGCAGGCAGTGGCGGGCACTAATCATAATACAAGCCATGTCAGGAACAGAGAGACCTGGAATAAAAGCCAGTAACTAACACAAAAGCAGGTAAGTCACAGAGGAATGCACCAAAAGCAAGAGATCATGCCAGGGCAATACAAGGAAGGGCGTCCTGGCTGTCAAGAGCCCTCAACTAATGAATAATTGCATTTTGGGTGCATCTAGGGTTGCCACCTTGCCGGTAATTTACCGGCAGGCAGGTAAACAAAACGACTTGACCACAATGTTAAGTCTATGGAGGTAGTTGCATGGATGATATTTTTTTGAAGAAAAGGTGGCAACCCTAGGTGCTAGAAGGCTGAGGTAATTTCCTGTCTGCCAGCCATTTTGGAGAAAAGCAACTTCTCCCTTACTTTCATTCCACCATCTTGGTTGATGGCAGAAGTAGTGACAGACATTTTAATAGAAGGCAAAAGAGGCAGCACAGACCATTGTAGACACAGCAGTGTGAGCCATGACAATTGCCAATCTGTCTTCACTGGACACAGACAGCTTGCAGCCCACCAGCCAGCCCGCAGTCCACCAGCCAGCCTGCAGTCCTCCGGCCAGACTTCAGCCCACCAGCCAGACTGCAGCCCACCAGCCAGCTTGCAGTCCACCAGCCAGCCTACAGCCCACCAGCCAGACTGCAGGCCTCCGGCCAGACTGCAGCCCACCTGCCTGACTGTAACAGTTTTATTTTTTTCAGTAACATATACTGAATTGCCCACCAACATGTGTGTTCACTTACAACAAACTGTGTGACAGGTATTGCCACACATAAATACACAGGGTCATCTGAAACCCTTGCTCTTACCCTATAGCATAGGAAGTTACCCGCGTGACCTTTACAATGCTTTATCGAGGCAGAAGAGATACAATTTAACAGTTACAGATTCCTTGGTGTAATTAATACTGTATTTGCTCTATTATAAGACGAGGTTTTTTTCAGAGCAAATGCTCTGAAAAATCCCCCTCGTCTTATAATCGAGGTCTATTATAATCTGACCTCAAATTGAGGTCAGATTATAAGACATGGATCCAGGTCCCCAGCAGAGCTGCAGGGGACCTGGATCCCCCTCTCTAGCAGCAGGGGAAGTCTGCGCAACGAGCGCAGACTCCCCTGCTTCCGCCCGGCACGACCGCCGGGGCTTCTGTGAAGAAGCCGGATACTTCCGCTTTCGTCACAGAAGTCCCGGCGAGCGTGCCGGGCGGCAGCAGGGGAGGTCTGCGCTCATCGCGCTGACATCCTCCGCTGCCCCACTAGGCACCAGGGAGAATCGGGCAGCTGGGGGATGTCTGCACGATACGTGCAGATATCCTCCATGCTGCCCGACACAGCAGACTATTATGACGGACAGCTGTCCGTCATAATAGACTGCCGTGTCGGGCAGCATGGAGGATGTCTGCAAGTATCGTGCAGACATCCCCCGGCTGCCCCCACTAGCCACCAGGGATCCAGGTAAGGGGAAGGGAGGGAGGGGGGGCAGAGAGACAGGGGGAGGGAGGGAGGGAGGGGGGCAGAGAGACAGGGGGAGGGAGGGGGGCAGAGAGACAGGGGGAGGGAGGGAGGGGGGCAGAGAGACAGGGGGACAGAGAGACAGGGGGGAGGGAGGGGGCAGAGACAGAGTCAAGGGGATGGAGGGGGTTAAGAGACAGAGACAAGGGGAGGGAAGGGGTTAAGAGACAGACAAGGGGAGGGAAGGGGTTAAGAGACAGAGACAAGGGGAGGGAAGGGGTTAAGAGACAGACAAGGGGAGGGAAGGGGTTAAGAGACAGAGACAAGGGGAGGGAAGGGGTTAAGAGACAGAGACAAGGGGAGTGAGGGGGTTAAGAGACAGGCAAGGGGAGGGGGGAGAGAGAGAAAAATGGGGGCAAGGGAAAGAGAAAGGCAGCATTGGCACATAAAAAGAAATAAAAACTAGAAATACATTTTTTGATATCATAATTTTTTATTAAAAAAGCAATTTACATGTGAATATATACAAGTTTAACTTTTTTCCTATAGGGTAGTCTTATATTCAGGCTTTTAGTTTTTTTCCTAAAGGAATATCCAAAGTTTGGGGGGTCGTCTTATAATCAAGGTCGTCTTATAATCGAGCAAATACGGTATGTGGCGCGACATGGAGGACAGTGATAGAGAGAGGCCAGACAAAATATACCAGCAATATCCACAATTAGTGGAAATGTTCTATACGTAGACCTTGTATAGCAGCCCACCTAATTGCATTTAATTGAGCAAATTATGCAAGGCTCCCCTCCTTAAAATTCCATGAGCTCAATGTATAGGTATTTGGAGAAAGGGAAACATGATACCTATGGATTAAATATATACTTTGGGAGAAAATACCTGGGAAAATCGGTTATAAGAAATCCAGGACGTTATATGACGTTTGGTGGGTGGTCTGTGATATCAGCATCCTTATCTGCTCCATTTTCTATCTCTCTGTTGCTTACGTTTCTACCTGTGTCAGGGATCGGGGGGGCATCTGATGCAAGTGATACCTTTTCTCCTTAACCCCCGCAACTGAGACATTCATTACCTCTTCATTCGCAAATAGCTAGGACTGATGAAGGAGCAAATTAATAATAGAACCGACCAAGGAGGAAACAGATCAACAAAGAAACAAATCAATGATCAAACACAACAACTAGAAAACAAACCAGCAAGGCCACTGGGGAACAGGGCATCAAACCAATAAGGGAACAGACCAATGATGAGACAAACTAGCAAAGCCACTGGCCAGCCAGGGAAAATTATTAAAGGAACAGACCAATGAAGGAACAGATCAACAAGTGAATAAACCAACAATCAACCAGGACACACCAACCAAACAAATCAGTAAGTGAACATACCCGAGAGGAAGAAACCCAATAAGGACACTGGCCACTGGAGGAACACGTCATCGAGGGGGTAGATTAACAAGGGAATAAGTCAACCAGGGAACAAACCAATGAGTGAACAAACCAACAAGGGCATTGGCCAACGAGGCAACAGATAAATGAGGGAAGAGACTGATGAATAAAAAAGACCAACAAATGAACAAACCATACTGATGAACCAAAGAACAAACCAAATAGAAAAAAAAAAAGGAAAATAACTGAGAAAGGAACCATTCAATGTGGGAATAGTCCAACGAGGGAAAAGGCCAATGATGGGGTGGACCAATGAGTGGACAGGCCAAAATGGGAGAAAAACACAAACAGTTAACAACACAAGCGTTCCAACAAGCTCACTGAAAAGTTATACTGATATAAGACAAAGCCGGGATTGTCTGGACAGTGTCCACGTCCTGCATCCCACACCAATTCTCGGTCCGTAACCTGACCCTGCACTGCTTCACGAGCTGCAGCTGCTGTTTTTGGAAGTAATAAAAGTACATATTGTATCTTTACAGGAAACCAGGGGACAATGCGATGGGCCTTGTTTCCAAAATAGTGAATTCTGCTAAATCAGAGTTGTGTGTGCAAGCTGTGTGTCTAATAGTGACACAGCACAGCAGGTGGGAGACGTCAAAATAAACAAATAAAATCAAAATACTTAAACAGGCGAGCAAAGAATAAAGGCAGCTGGGCCGTAACATCATCCAGACGCCTTCAGACTAGACAATACACATATAAACATTACACTATAACATTACATTATAGCACGGGTCTCAGACACGTGTCTATAACCTCTAACTAGAGTTGAGCGGACACCTGGATGTGCGGGTTCGGCAGGTTCGACCGAACTTCGAAAACATGTCCGGGTCCATGCTCGAACTTGACCCCGAACTTGACCCCGAACCCCATTGAAGTCAATGGGGACATGGACTTGTGGCCACTAAAATGCCTCTAAACAGGTCCTGTAAAGGGCTAGAGGGCTGCAAAATGACGTAAAATGGGGGTAAGAGTAGAACAAGTGCCCTGCAAGCAAATGTGCATAGGGAAATAACTTCAAATAACATAAAATACATACAAATTACAAATACAGCTGAGCCATAAAATAGCACTAGATGGAATCTTTGATTTTAGCTTTGGAAGAAAATAAATCTAAATCTAAAGCATGGCTGCCAGGAGGATCAACAGAATTATCCATTTGAGAGAGGGTTGGAGTGCAGGGTATTCTCTTTCAGTTTATACTAAGTGACCCATAGGTTGAGGAGGCGGTGACCGTGGCGGTGTAGGTGGAAGCGGTGCTGGAGGAGGAGGAGGTAGCCAGAATTGTTCAAAGTGCGCTGTCAGTACAGTATTGGACTGTTCTATTTGACTCTCAGATATGAAGTGCACCTCAAGACGCAAATGTACTATTTAGCACCAGAAACTGTTAGAATCCTTCAAAGTGCGCTGTAAGCACAGTATTGGAGTGTTCTATTTGACTCTCAGATGTAATACATGTAATGCTATTGCTATTCTATAAACCGAAATAGAGTCCCCATTCATAAGAATAGGTCAATTGACCTATGTGGCAAGGACAACAAGGACAACAAGTGGCAAGGACAACAACACTTTTCTTTTCATTTTTGCTTCTAAAAAAGAAGTGAAAAAGTGTAGTGCCCCTAGTAAAAAGACATTATGGAACTAGAGAGAGTGCAGAGGAGGGCTACAAAACTAATCAAGGGAATGGAAAGATGGAAGAAAGCCTGGAAAAGTTAAACCTAAAGGTGTACATGCTAGAGAAATGGCAGCTTAGAGGGGATAGGATAATGTTATATAAATATGTACCGGGCCCATACAAAGGGCTTTCTAAAGACCTCATTAACAGAACAGTACAAAGGACAAGAGGTCACCTGCTAAGACTTAAAGAAAGGAGATTTAGTCTACGACAGTGGAAGGGATTTTTACAGTAAGGATTAAGATATGAAATTCACTGCCTGATGAAGTGGTTCAACAAATACCTTAGATGCCTTTAAAAGCGGCCTGGATACTTTTTTAATGAGCCGGGGCATAGAGAGCTATGCATGTTAGTATAGGCAGTATACCTATACTATACTATAATATAAAGCAAACCTGTATTGCTTTATATATTATGTTTTAAGATGGTATCTTTGTTTTATTTGATTGCATTACAAATAAAACTTTAATTAGAAAAAAAAAAAAACCGAGATGCAAAACTCAAGCATTGATAGTTGGTAGGATTCCACTGCTAAAGCTTTGCTTTCATTACATATTTTATTAGATGTTTTAAGTGTCTCACACACTATTTCATTTTTGTGTTGTGTGTAGCTATGCATGGGCTTCATATTGATTTAAAGGAGAGAAACAACCAGGGGGAGGGGCTACTATAGACTATTCATAAGAGGGAATTGAGAAGGGGACTGCAAATGTAAGGCCAAAATGTAAATTACATTTGAAGTATGTTTGAAGTAAATGTGATTGGGAGAACTTGGCTACTTTGGCTTTAAGTTTGCAACTACTTTCTCAATTCCCTCTTTCATGATTAAAGCCCTTTGTTACGTTGCAGTTGTAATTTAAAGGTGTAGCACATTGTTGTCACTTAAAGGGACAGTCTAGTCCCCAAATTCACTTTGGTGCAAGATGAAGATCACTGCTTGTATAATGCACAGGCTTTTATCCGTGTGTGATTTGATGCAGGCATTCTGTATAAATCACATTTTTAATTTTCGACTCCAGCCCTCCCCCAGTGATCACTTTGCATGTTTAATGCAGGTGCGGCAGCACTGATTATATAGACGCTGAGGATATAAAGTTTTGTTTCATTTAGTCACTTCCTTTGCTCCTCGAATTGAATACTTTGTGTGGACTCTAAGTGACCTTGCTCTTGTACACAGTAGGATCTCTTAACAGTGCAACACATTGTCTGATGACATCATTAGAGACACAGGATATTCCATTAATTTGAATTGCATTATTCTCATTGGTTCCTGCAGAAAAGAAAAAATGACTTTTACTTATCTAGTGTGGGCAGTCCTTGTCTCTTGCAAACTGCTGTAATTTCACAATTTCTTCTAGCTGTAAGTATTTTATTTTTTAAGCGATGCAAAATGTAAGACATGCATTTTAAAGTACTTTGAAAGCACATTAATATGTATTCATATTCATATTTGGAAGATGCATTTTGGCCATCAGACAGTCCCTTTAATAAAAGTGATCAACATTCGCCCTACATGTTTTTCACACAGACGTCTTTCTCAAGGATCAGCCTGATCAAGTGTCTTCATTTGTAGATAACCAATGTAATCAATAACCGACCTTCTCGTCAAATATGATTCATTTGGGAATCAAGTGTCCAATATTTGATGTTCCACCAAAAACAAGTATTATGACTGTATGATTACTTATTAATCAATATCTACTCTCACAGCTGTAGGAATGCAAACTGATATGCATGTGACGTGAAGTGGAGACTTTTAGAGGGGCAGTCCCAAAGACAGAGGTAAAAAAAAATAATCGGTTCTATCAGTTTGTTCCCTCAGCTCCTCCTAGTTCCTTGAAACTGCAAATAATGTATAAACAACTTATTGCTGTCACTATAGCGACAGTCCAGTCTTTGTCTCCGAGCCCCTCCTGTCACTGAATTTAGAAGCAATTATTTTCAATGTAAAACCATAGGAGAACTCTAAATGGTTTTAAAGTAAAAAAAAAAGTAAAGTGTATTTCACATATATTACATAGTTGCCAACATCGGCCATGTTTCCAGGGACACATATTTGTTCCACATGCTGCAGAAAGAGCATGCAAAGTGCAGCCCGGCAGTATGTAGGGTGGATATACACAGACAGAATCCAATTAATTAATCATGGTAGGTCTTATGAGATCTCCACCCTGATTAATTAATTGGATTGTGTCTGTGCGTATATCCATCCTACATACTGCCCGGCTGCACTTTGCATGCTCTTTCTGCAGCATGTGGAACAAATATGTGTCCCTGGAAACATGGCCGATGTTGGCAATTATTATATATTCAGAACATACACAACATATAGAAAATTTAATAAGACTGAACTGCTCCTTAAATATTATCTCCTAAAAACACAATACAGAAGTTTCCCATGTGCCTTCTATTTCGTTAATCAAACAAGGCAAGTCATTATTGTCATATAAAAGGGGTAATTTACACTACACTGTGATTAGTTGCTCATGGTATTATTCCTATATAAATAATTATTATCTATAAGTTATAGAACTGCCTAAAAAAGGACTTTATTCAAGAAAGCAGGAATCACATACTCTGCTATTTTGGCCTTAAAATTCCCTTGTCAATTCCCATTTTTATTTTATTTGTGACCGAACTGTTTTGAAAATGTTGTACCCATTTTGACAATGGCTTTTTTTTTTTTACCACTTCTGTGATGTTTGTGGGTAGCTGTAATGTTCCTCTTCCTCATTAAATGTACCCACACAAATTATATATATATATTTTTCGGCATAAGAAGGGTAAAAAAACTAACAAAAAAAACTAAATAGATTCTAAAATTTGCCATGAATTTAGAAAATAATCAAATGTTTCCATGTTTTTCTGTAGTATTTTTGCAAACGATAGGACAATAACTCCCGTGTGCGCGTATAAATGAAGCATAGTCCTGTTACAAAAAAAAACGCGCAACCGCCTTTCTACATACCAGATGGCGACCGCGCCTTTTTCATTCTTTTGAAGTGCGTGAGTTTTTATGTATTACCCCCCCCTTGTGTTTTGGATGTTACTACTTTACAACTTAATGGTTCTCATTAAATGAAGGATGAGTGTCAGCGCAGTATGCATTATCTGGCATCGTGGACACAGGAGAATGAAAGCGGGACATCGGGGGCTGCCAGAATCCCATTAAAAAGCGGAACAGAAGTACAGATTGGTGGGACTGTCCTGTGCACAGTGGGACTGATGGGAGGCAATGCGAGGCATGCGTCATTACTGATTACAACTGACAAGCACCTAACGTTCCGGGGGTTATCTAATAAAAAGTGAACGGAGGTGAATTGACACGTGAGCTGCAAAATTCAGGCATTAATAGCCGAGCTGGAAGAATTCAATCTTTCCAACTCCGCCTGGTTTTTGCTAATTCCCCTGTCAGTTCACTGCAGAACACAGTAGTAATTAGACTTTTTAGTAAATATGGTTAGCACATATTAGTGCCATAGGTGGAGCAATAGAAGCAGCAGCTAAATTCAGTCTGGCCCGTCCCTTTAACAGGACACATGACAGACACTCTGGTCAGTGTCACAGCCACAAGTGTACTCAGTCAGGTATCCCCCTGCCATGAATCCGTATTTTTCTCATTGTACAAATGCAAAAAATAAGGGGGAATTACATGGAATGGACAAGGGGATTTCAAACTTTAAGGGCAACGTAGCCAATTTGGTAAAATTCTCCGATTCAGCTGGACCCTTAACTCTTTAACAGTTCCGACTTTGGGCAACCTGCTGAGATCCACCTATATCCTGCTTTTAGGTACAGAGGTAGAGCTTAGCAGAGTTCGGGAGCATAATCCTGTGTGTCTATCTCTGATGAGATCAGACGGACTGATGAAGTGGCACCAAGGGCAACTAAATTGTTTTTGCCCCCCGAGCTAACAGTTGGCAGCCCCTTCCCTGATCCAGAGTATGTGCAATAACCATAAAGGGTCCACCAAGTTTTTCCTATAATTTGTACATGTATTTCATAAATCTGAAAGGCACTTATTTGAACTTTACTGCTATTTACAGTTAAATTCCACACAATGTATTCTATTCCAGGAGCCCAGGAACATAAAACAACACTTTATATCCTCAGTGTCTATAGAATCCGTGCTGAGAGAAAGAACAGGGGGGGAGAGAGAGAAAGAACAGGGGGGGGAGAGAGAGAAAGAACAGGGGGGGAGAGAGAGACAGAACAGGGGGGGAGAGAGAGACAGAACAGGGGGGGAGAGAGAGACAGAACAGAGGAAGGGGAAGAGAGAGACAGACATGGCAATGAAGAGGAAAGCGACAAACATGGGAAGGGAGAGAGATACATACATGGGGGGTGAGGGGTGCCACAGGGGAACCCCACACAGGGCGCAGGAACACTTTAGGCCGGCCCTGATGACAAGTACTGGAGCCAGAAAGATGGTGAACCTTGGAAAGAAGAGGATGACCCAAAAAGGAATGGGAGCAGGACTACCCTGAAAGTAGAGTCTAGTCACAAGTGGGTGCTAAAGTCCAAAAAGTGGGCAGAGCCAACCAGGCAATGGAGGGTCACTGAGCTTCATCACACTCACCAGACTTGTCTGGCCCAGCGGCCCGGGGGTAAGCAGCAAGTTTTCAGGAATCACAGATTGTTAGAATGATACAAGACTATCCATGAAGGCTTGAGGATAAGGTTTCTTAGAGTAACAGCAGTTATGTTTAGGAATGCTCTGCCTAGTGAGGTTGTGCTGGCCTGGTACATGCCCCTACACCATTTAATTAAGGGCTGGATGTTTGTTAGTTTTTTTTTGCAAAGCTGTAATAATTAAGCATCATTATGATTAGCATCTTGTAGATCCAGGACTTCCCTTTCTGGATTCTGGTAATGATTTTTTCTTGTGTGAAGTAAGATAACCTCTTCAGTGGGGGGCTATTTATGGCACACTCTCAGAATTAACCGAATCGGCATCTGAATAATAGATTTTATTATTACCCAGTTGATGGTACTAATTTATCGACCTCAGCAGGATGAAGAGCTGAGAAGACCCTGTTGGGATTTGAACTGTAGCTTACATACAGTGCTTTCAGTATAAAGGGATATATAACACGAGATGTCGGGAGTGGAGACTATTTACTGTTAAACATACTGTCATAAAGTTAGCCGAGCGTATAACGAATTATTACTCAATATGTTTTATGTGGATGGTGCCCACTGCTAATTACTGTAAAGATCAATTAAATGAGTTTACATTCCCAGGATCAAAGTATGTGAATGTCACCTGGTCTAGTGTCTGGCTGAGGACAGTGATAAAGCCACACTGGGTGTGTTTATCTTGAGATCACTGATAAGGCAGGCGTGGGAGTTATTTGCTGTGTGTAGAAAGTATCCGAGAGACACATGTTACAGCACTACTCAAGAGCTGGACTAAATCAGCAACACTGGACATCATTTGTATTTCTTAAAGTGACACCCCCTCCCCCCCCCCAAAAAAAAAACAAAAAAAAAAAACTATTTCTATCCCTAGATCACCTCTCCCTACAGATGTAGAGAACTGTACCTAAAGTGGAATAGAGCAATTGCTATAGTTACAGCTCCGCCTTACTGGATGAATTTAGAAGCCCCGTGGGAATTTTTTTAAAAAATGTAAAACTAGAGGAGAATTGTAATTTGATTTCAAAGTACAAAATAAGTGCATTCCAACATATATTGGAAATATGTAGAGCATACAGAAAATAAGCTAGGTGAAAGTGACACTTTAAGAGAAAGAAGAGTTGTATTTCATAGATGGGATGAACATTTAAAGACACATGCCATATCCCCCTCACACCTAGAACCTGCTTAATATATGACATATATATTAAAGGGACAGTCTAGTCCCCAAACTCAATTTGCATAGTTGCCAACCAACATCGGCCATGTTTCCAGGGACACATATTTGTTCCACATGCTGCAGAAAGAGCATGCAAAGTGCAGCCCGGCAGTTTGTAGGATGCATATACGCACATACAGATCCAACTGATTAATCATAGAAACATAGAATCATGGTAGGTCCTATGAGATCTCCACCCTGATTAATTAATTGGATTGTGTCTGTGCGTATATCCATCCTACATACTGCCGGGCTGCACTTTGCATGCTCTTTCTGCAGCATGTGGAACAAATATGTGTCCCTGGAAACATGGCCGATTTTGGCAACTATGGCTTTGGTGCAAGATGAAGATCCCTGCTTGTATAATGCACAGGCTTTTTTTCCAGTGTGATTTGATGCAGGCATTCTGCATAAATCACAATTTTAATATTGGACTCAAGCCGTCCCCCAGTGATTATTGAATATATTGTGTGGACTGTAACTGACTTGCTCTTGTACACAGTACATTGTCTGATAACATCACTAGAGAAACAGGATTTTCCATTTATTTGAATGAAATTATTCTCTTTGGTTTCTGCAGCAAAAAAAAAAAAGACTTTTACTCAGCTAGTGTGGGCAGTCCTGGTTTGCAAAGCAAAATGTAAAACGTGTGAAAATGAATTACTTTTCGATTTCAAACATAACAAGGCAGAAGGTGATTTCAGAAAACAGCACAGATGCATTTAAAACATATTACTCTTGTTTTGAGCATTTACATCCAATTCTGCTTACACGCTGTATAGATCATTTGTAATTCTCTACATTTGCAGTATAAGTTGTGTTGTCAGAGGCCCTTTAAGCTGATCTGGTTACTGATGTCAAGTGATAACATCTGGCTTTAGGTTCAGTTGATAGGGAGGGTGCTAGATTCTGCTGCCAGCTGATTGGCTGTTTGTTGAGTGCTGGAAGGGTACATGAATCATAGCACAGTCAATGTAAAAATCACTTCCCACTTCATTTAAAAGCACAAAAGTTATTTTTAAAGTTTTGTGGCACTTTAAGAGAGAGACACAAAATATCTGCCTACATAGTCAATCCATTTATATACTTATATTCCAGACTCTGGGTACCAGGCCGTCCTAGCATCCATCCTGAGCATCATGGACCTTCCTTTCTCTGGCAGTGCTAACCGCCCATCAGGACGAGCAAAGTGTAATGCCTGTAGCAATGCGGACAGTGAATGCACAAGAGGTACATAACCAGTATTGTATCTTCCACAAGGCAAACAAGGCACTCGCCTAGGGCGGCACTTTGCCAGAGGGTGTTAAAGCACACTTCTGGTGCTTCAAACATTGTCGCTCCCTCCCCCACCGTTCAGCAAGCTTTAGCTCCTTCCATTTAATCGGGGTGATTGGGGCATGTAATGGACGTGGTGGAGGTATGAAATAGGGGGATGGTGGCATGTAATGGGGGTGATGGGACATTTAGTGTGTATGCAATGTGGGTGATGGGGGCATGTAATGAGTTGATTGAGCATTTAATGTGGGTGATGGGGCATGTCGTCGGTGTGCAATGTGGGTGATGAGGCTTGTTGTGGGTTTGCAACGTGGGTGATGGGGCATGTCGTAGGTGTGCAATGTGGGTGATGGGTGCCTGAATTTTGTCTGCCTAGGGCAGCACAAAATCAAGATACACCACTGGACATAACACTGTTTATACTGTTTATATTTTGAATGTAGAGAATAAAAAACGACCAAAAAATTATGTTTACTTTCTGTTAGCAGAATTACAGGCCACAGGTATAAATGTGTGTCTCATATTTATGACATCACCTTTGGTTCTGATATGCAAATTAACTGCCATGATTCGCATACTAAGCCACAGGCAGTGTCATAAACTGGACAGACTGATTTCATTTTTTGCATTTGCTTGAAATTCCGCGAATGCAATGTATCAATCATTTTTAATTATTTCTGTTTACAGTTCAATGTTTGCGTGATGGCCCCCCCTAAACCTGTCAAACATAGTGTGAAGGGGAAAAAAGGCCCATTTGGATCATTCTAAAACTTCTATCAGAATTATTATGTGTTATATCACTAGGGTTGGTGTCACCCGGTGCGGTAACTCATGGTGTCACCCCCCTGGATTTCCTCCAATACCATGCCAAACAGATTCCTTAGTAATCTGGTCAGATGGCCCATTAAATATGCCACACACAGGAGCCCCATAGTTATGCCACACACAAGAGCCCCGTAAGGTGACAAATGTACAATTCTAAAACCGTAAATACACATCTTTCTCACTAGTTGCATTTATACTTATTTGAACCTTTTAATATTATATTAAACTATTTTCATTTGTAATAAAAATTTTATTGAAAAATTGCATTTCTTAATTCACTTCTGCTGCTCCCACATTGCACCTAAATGACTTAACACAGAACCTTACAGTACCCACAGCACTTGCCATGCACCTATATTGTACCCACAGCACTTGGCTTGACCTCTTATTGCACCCACACAATTTGGCATACCACAGTGTTAATTTGCCCCACAGCATCACTTTGACAATTAAAATAAGGCACTGTCAATTACCAATTAACAGACCACAGTCACGTTGTCATTAACATATGCAACAGTCATTTTGTCGTTTAAAATATGCCCCTGTTTGTCCATTAAATATGCCATAGCCAGCTTGCCAAGTAATAAGCCACAGCCAATTTTCCCAATAATATGCCAGTATTATTTTGCCATTATTATGCCACAGCCAATTTGCCCAGTAATATGCCAGTATTATTTTGTCATTATTATTCCACAGTCAATTTGCCCAGTAATATGCCAGTATTATTTTACCATTCAATATGCCCCAGATAATTTTCCCAGTATTATGCCCCAGACAATTTGCCCAGTAATATGCCAGTATTATTTTATCATTTAAAATGCCCCAGATAATTTGCCCAGTAATATGCCAGTATTATTTTGCCATTATTATGCCCCTGACAATTTGTGCAGTAATATGCCAGTATTATTTTACCATTTAAAATGCCCCAGGCAATTTTCCCAGTAACATGCCAGTATTATTTTGCCATTATTTTGCCCCAGACAATTTGCCCAGTAATATGCCAGTATTATTTTACCATTCAAAATTACCCAGACAATTTGCCCAGTAATATGCCAGTATTATTTTACTATTTAATATGCCCTGGCCAATTTGCCCAGTCATTTGCCAGTATTATTTTACTATTTAATATGCCCCAGCCAATTTGCCCAGTAATATGCCAGTATTATTTTACTATTTAATATGCCCCAGCCAATTTGCTTAGTAATATGCCAGTGTTATTTTGCCATTATTATGCCCCAGAAAATTTGCCCAGGAATATGCCAACCCCGCTTCCCATGTACTCACCTCCTGGCTTTCTCCTCCGAGCATTCTACCTACTGCAGGGAGGAGGGAAATAGTCACCGCGGATATCCTGTGGCATTGTTTTTTGTCAGCGGGGGTGACACCCATCCTGATGAGCATTTTTTTTTTTTTACCTGGTGAAACCCCCACACTGGCGTCCTGAGAGGGGTGCGGACCAGCGGATGCGGCTTGTGAAAAAAAGAAAAAAAAGTTCAGCAGCATCGGACAGCGTGGGTGTCAGCCCCGGTGGGGGTGTCACCCAGTGCGGTCCGCACCCCCCGCACCCCTCTCAGGATGCCAGTGTGTGGGAATCAGAGGAAACCCCTGGGTATTGCCAGGCTCTCTGTGTTTAGCATGCAGTGTTAATGATCTTGGCTAATGTTTGAATCATTGTCCAGCATTTCTTCCAAAGAAAATAGAAACAATCGAAATGCTTGTTTGGCCGAGATTTCTTTCACAAGTTAGGAAGATAATGAGGGGAGAGCTGACTGCTTTAATAAATATCAGATACTTCCACTGAACCCTAAAGGAGACTGGCTGATATAATGTTATCTAACCACATGAAATATTATCTTGTTTATATATATATATATATATAGAAGTACAAGTGAAAAATATATTGCCCCTAGTATGATAGTATTTGCCCATTTATTCTCTGACCGGCAGCTGCCATCCTTCCCTGTGAATCAGGCTGCCGGGTCTAGTAAATTTGTATTAACATGTAAACTGATTTTTTTCATATTTAATATTATGATTGAAAAATCTAATTTCTTGTTCTTATTTCTTTTTACTTTCCAATTTGCCCCCCAGACTTACCAATGCATCCCCAGACTTGCCACTCTGCCCCCAGACTTACCAATGCATCCCCAGACTTGCCACTCTGCCCCCAGACTTACCAATGCATCCCCAGACTTGCCACTCTGCCCCCAGACTTACCAATGCATCCCCAGACTTGCCACTCTGTCCCCAGACTTACCAATACATTACCAGACTTGCCAATGCTTCCCCAGACTTGCCAATGCTTCCCCAGACTTACCAATGCTTCCCCAGATTTACCAATCTGCCCCCAGACTTACCAGTGCATCCCCAGACTTGCCAGTCTGCCCCACAAACTTGATAATCTGCCCCCAAACGTGCCAATGCATCAGAAACTTGCCAGTCTGTCCCTCAGATTTGCCAATCCGCCACAAGACTAACCAATGCACACCCAGACTTTCCTGGTGTCTTGTGGTGGCCCCAGGAAGATGTCTGTGCACTGCTCGGTGCACACTTTTGCTGGGACGTTTGAGACAGATTCCCAGGAGGTCATGTGACATCCACTGGCGGCCTGCGCGGTGGATCCAGGACCCTTGCAGCTCTGTGGAGAAACTGGATCTTAGTCTTATATTCAGACCTGAGAGGGAAAAGAAACAAAAAACCTGCACTTCTTCTCCTACACTCATAGTCCAGAGTTTATTCGGTGAACGAAAAAAGAATATAGTCAGACCTTGCTTATTAAAGGGACTTTGTCAATTTAAATATTGCATACACAGTGAGTGTAGAGAATAAAAAATGATCTATACATTGTGTGAGCAGAATTGCAGCAAATGTATAAAATAACACATGTACACCCTGTTCCAAATTATTATGCAAATTCTATTTGTGTCACAAAGATTAAATATTTTTGTTTTTCAGTTTAACTCATGGATGGCATTGTGTCTCAGGGCTCTTTTGATCACCGAAAACAATCTCGGACACCTGTGATAATTAGATTGCCAGGTGAGCCCAATTTAAGGAAAAACTACTAAAGGAGGGTGTTCCCCATTATTAAGCAGAGCACCATTTTCATGCAATATGGGTAAGAAAAAAAGATCTCTCTGCTGCCGAAAAGAGTGAAATAGTTCAATGCCTTGGACGAGGTATGAAAACATTAGATATTTCACGAAAACCTAAGCGTGATCATCGCACTATTAAGAGATTTGTGGCTGATTCAGAGCACAGACGGGTTCGTGCATCGGATCAAGAGAGCAGCTGCTAGAATATCATTACATAGCAGCAAACAGATATTTGAAGCTGCTGGTGCCTCTGGAGTCCCACGGACATCAAGGTGTAGAGTCCTTCAGAGTCTTCCCACTGTGCATAAACCTTCTATTCGGCCACCACTAACCAATGCTCAGAAGCAGAAACGGCTGCATTGGGCAGAAAAATACATGAAAACTCATTTTCAAACAGTCCTGTTCAATGATGAGTGCCGTGCAACCCTGGATGGTCCAGATGGATGGAGTAGTGGAGGGTTGGTGGACGGCCACCCTGTTCCAACAAGGCTGCGACGTCAGCAAGGCGGTGGTGGAGTCATGTTATGGGCGGGAATCATGGGAAGAGAGCTGGTTGGCCACTTTAGGGTCCCCGAAGGTGTAAAGATGACCTCTGCAAAGTATGTGGAGTTTCTGACTGACCACTTTCCTCCCTGGTACAGAAGGAAGATCCGTAATAAAATCATCTTCATGCATGACAATGCACCATCTCATGCTGCAAAGAATACCTCTGCATCAATGGCTGCTATGGGGATAAAAGGAGAGATCTATGAGGGTGGGAGGCAGTTTACATCCAAACAGGAGCTCTGGGAGGCTATTCTGACATCTTGCAAACAAATAATAATCCTGGCATATTGGGTGGCTAAATCCTGGCATATTGAGAGGCATAATAATCCTGGCATATTGAGGGGCATAATCCTGGCATTTTGTGTGGGAATATCCTGGCATATTGAGGGGCATAATAATCCTGGCATATTGAGAGGCATAATAATCCTGGCATATTGAGGGGCATAATCCTGGCATATTGTGTGGGAAAATCCTGGCATATTGAGTGGCATAATAATCCTGGCATATTGGGTGGGAAAATCCTGGCATATTGAGTGGCATAATAATCCTGGCACATTGGGTGGCTAAATCCTGGCACATTGAGGGGCATAATCCTGGCATATTGAGGGGCATAATCCTGGCATATTGTGTGGGAAAATCCTGGCATATTGAGTGGCATAATAATCCTGGCATATTGGGTGGGAAAATCCTGGCATATTGAGTGGCATAATAATCCTGGCACATTGGGTGGCTAAATCCTGGCACATTGAGGGGCATAATCCTGGCATATTGAGGGGCATAATCCTGGCATATTGTGTGGGAGAATCCTGGCATATTGAGTGGCATAATAATCCTGGCATATTGAGGGGCATAATCTTGGCATATTGTATGGGAAAATCCTGGCATATTGAGTGGCATAATAATCCTGGCATATTGGGTGGCTAAATCCTGGCACATTGAGAAGCATAATCCTGGCATATTGAGGGGCATAATCCTGGCATATTGTGTGGGAGAATCCTGGCATATTAAGTGGCATAATAATCCTGGCATATTGGGTGGCTAAGTCCTAGCATATTGAGGGGCATAATCCTGGCATATTGAGGGGCAAAATCCAGGGATATTGAGGGGCATAATCCTGGCATATTGAGTGGCATAATAATCCTGGCATATTTGGTGGCTAAGTCCTGGCATATTGAGAGGCATAATCCTGGCATATTGAGGGGAATAATCCTGGCATATTGTATGGGAAAATCCTGGCATATTGAGTTCATAATAATCCTGGCATATTGGGTGGCTAAATCCTGGCACATTGAGAAGCATATTCCTGGCATATTGAGGGGCATAATCCTGGCATATTGAGGGGCAAAATCCAAGGATATTGAGGGGCATAATCCTGGCATATTGACTGGCATAATAATCCTGGCATATTGGGTGGCTAAATCCTGGCATATTGAGGGGCTAAATCCTACAGCGATAATTCAAATTACAGTGATTATTTTAGTGGGTGCTATACTATATATTTGTACCCTGCCCTGAGCCCAGTGCCAGAGAGAGTGCAGTGCACTTGCAACTGCATGTGTGCAAGGCACATGACTTTAATCCTCTTCTGTTAGCTCAGTGGGCAACATCTAGGCATTTTTAAATAGTGCAATTTGTTGGTGTAAAATATTACATTTGCGTCCTGCACTTCATATCTGAGAGTCAAATAGAACCGTCAAATACTGTGCTTACAGCGCACTTTGAAACATTCTAATAGTTTTGGGTGGTAAATAGTACATTTGCGCCTTGCGGTGCACTTCATATCTGAGAGTCAAATAGAACAGTCCAATATTGTGCTTACAGCGCACTTTGAAAAATTCTAATTGTTTTCGGTGCTAAATAGTACATTTACGTCTTGAGGTGCACTACATATCTGAGAGTCAAATAGAACAGTCCAATACTGTGCTTACAGCGCACTTTGAACAATTCTAATTGTTTTGGGTGCTAAATAGTACATTTGCGTCTTGAGGTGCACTACATATCTGAGAGTCAAATAGAACAGTCCAATACTGTGCTTACAGCGCACTTTGAAAAATTCTGGCTACCTCCTCCTCCTCCTCCAGCGCCGCTTCCACCTACACCGCCATGGTCACCACCTCCTCAACCTATGGGTCACTTAGTATAAACTGAAACAGAATACCCTGCACTCCAACCCTATCTCAAATGGATAATTCTGTTGATCCTCCTGGCAGCCATGCTTTAAATTTAGATTTATGTTCTTCCAAAGCTAAAATCAAAGATTCCATCTAGTGCTATTTTATGGCTCAGCTGTATTTGTAATTTGTATGTATTTTATGTTATTTTAAGTTATTTCCCTATCCACATTTGCTTGCAGGGCACTTGTCCTACTCTTACCCACATTCTACTTCATTTTGCAGCCCTCTAGCCCAGGGGTCCTCAAACTTTTTAAACAGGGGGCCAGTTCACTGTCCCTCAGACCGTTGGAGGGCCGGACTATAGTAAAAACAAAAACTATGAACAAATTCCTATGCACACTGCATATATCTTATTTTGAAGTGAAGAAACAAAACGAGAACAAATACAATATTTAAAATGAAGTAAAGTTAAATCAACAAACTTACCAGTATTTCAATGGGAATAGTGTGCCAGTCAGATGCCCAGGGATATTATGCCAGTCAGAGCCCAGTAATATTATGCCAGTAAGAGCCCAGGAATATTATGCCAGTCAGATGCCCAGGAATATTATGCCAGTCAGATGCCCAGGAAAATTATGCCAGTCAGATGCCCAGGGATAGTGTGCCAGTCAGATGCCCAGGAATAGTGTGCCAGTCAGATGCCCAGTAATATTATGCCAGTCAGATGCCCAGGAATATTATGCCAGTCAGAGCCCAGGAATATTATGCCAGTCAGATGCCCAGGAATATTATGCCAGTCAGATGCCCAGGAATATTATGCCATTCAGATGCCTAGGAATAGAGTGCCAGTAAGAGCCCAGGAATATTATGCCATTCAGATGCCCCGGAATAGTGTGCCAGTCAGATGCCCAGGAATATTATGCCAGTCAGATGCTCAGGAATAGTGTGCCAGTAAGAGCCCAGGAATATTATGCCAGTCAAATGCCCAGGAATATTATGCCAGTCAGAGCCCAAGAAAATTATGCCAGTCAGATGCCCAAGAATAGTGTGCCAGTCAGATGCCCAGGAATGGTGTGCCATTCCGATGCCCAGGAATATTATGCCATTCAGATGCCCAGTAATATAGTGCCAGTCAGATGCCCAGGAATATTGTGCCATTCAGATGCCCCGGAATATTGTGCCAGTCAGATGCCCAGGAATATTATGCCATTCAGATGCCCAGTAATATAGTGCCAGTCAGATGCCCAGGAATATTGTGCCATTCAGATGCCCAGGAATATTGTGCCAGTCAGATGTCCAGGAATATTATGCCATTCAGATGCCCAGAAATATATTGCCAGTCAGATGCCCAGGAATATTATGCCATTAAGATGCCCAGTAATATAGTGCCATTCAGATGCCCAGGAATATTATGCCATTCAGATGCCCAGTAATATAGTGCCAGTCAGATGCCCAGGAATATTATGCCATTCAGATGCCCAGGAATATTGTGCCATTCAGATGCCCAGGAATATTGTGCCAGTCAGATGCCCAGGAATATTATGCCAGTCAGATGCCCAGGAATATTATGCCAGTCAGAGCCCAAGAAAATTATGCCAGTCAGATGCCCAGGAATAGTGTGCCAGTCAGATCCCCAGGAATATTACAGTGCTCGTTATACCTCCCTCCTCCCCCCCCTTCCCCATCACTTACCTCCAGCTGCTGTGTCCCCGGCTGGACGTCTCGCGCAGTGTTCCCTCCTCCCTGCACGGAGGAGGGAAACAGTTACCGGATCCGGATGTGACGAAACGTCACATCCGGTCGCGGTGATTTTTTTTTTTTTCCGTTTTCCTACAGCCGCATCTTCTGCGGCTGCAAGAAAAAAAAAAAAAAAAGTATACAGCGGAGAGTGGGGGGTGCGAGCACCCCCCGCGGGCCGGATAAATGTGCTCGGCGGGCCGCATGTGGCCCGCGGGCCGTAGTTTGAGGACCCCTGCTCTAGCCCTTTCCAGGACTTTTTTAGAGGCATTTTAGTGGCCAAAAGTTCGTGTCCCCATTGACTTCAATGGGGTTCGGGTTCGGGGTCAAGTTCGAGCACGGACCCGGACATTTTTTCGAAGTTTGGCTGAACCTGCCGATCCTGAACATCCAGGTGTCCGCCCAACTCTAGTCCTATGTTAAAATGTAACGTGACCTGTTAAAATGTTTAAAAAGTTAAAATGTTGTTATAAGTTTGATTGAAATAGCTTTTGATTTCAGGAAATATGCTGCAAATACAACAAATGACAATTTTCAGTTCTTTAAAACCTATAAAGTGTTTTGAAACTTACTGTGCATAATAATTTGGAACAGGGCATTGTAATTTTTGTATGTTTAAAAAAAATACTGTTATCATTAGGAGGTTTGTTCAATAAAATCTGATTTGTACTCTTAATAGTTGATAACATGAGAATTATGCTGACTGTTATTTACATCAATTATTTAGGTAAATGAGAAAAATATAATTTGCAAAATAATTTGGCACAGGGTGTATAGATGATTTTTCATCATGTTTTATTCTCTACAGTGTATAAACAATGTTTAGATTGACCCTTTAATAAGAGTCATTTCAATCTCCGGTATCTATAGATAGAAATAGACAGAATAGACATGATTATACAGGGGGGAGCAGAGTGGTCAGTTTACAATCTGGAGGAAAATAGTAATTAGTGTAAACCACACATTAATAATTACACCTTCCATTATCCCAACTAACTCCTTATGTGCCAAAGGATATTCACACTCGAATTGCTACAAAAAGCTTCTCTGAACCAAAAGGAGTCAACTGGACCCCCCATATTTACCTTAGTGAGCACCCACATCCCTACCCACAGTGCCAGTTTGCCCCACATCCCTACTCACAGTGCCAGTTTGCCCCACATCCCTATCCAAACTGCCAGTTTGCCCCACATCCCTATCCACACTGCCAGTTTGCCCCACATCCCTATCCACAGTGAAAGTTTACCCAACATCCCTATCCACAGTGACAGTTTACCCCACATCCCTATCCACAGTGCCAGTTTACCCCACATCCCTACCCACAGTGCCAGTTTACCCCACATCCCTATCCACACTGCCAGTTTGCCCCACATCCCTATCCACACTGCCAGTTTACCCCACATCCCTATCCACACTGCCAGTTTACCCCACATCCCTATCCACACTGCCAGTTTGCCCCACATCCCTATCCACACTGCCAGTTTACCCCACATCCCTATCCACAGTGCCAGTTTGCATCACATCCCTATCCACAGTGACAGTTTACCCAACATCCCTATCCACAGTGCCAGTTTGCCCCACATCCCTATCCACAGTGCCAGTTTGCCCCACATCCCTATCCACAGAGTCAGTTTACCCCACATCCCTATCCACACTGCCAGTTTACCCTGCATCCCTATCCACATTGCCAGTTTAACCTACATCCCTACCCACAGTGCCAGTTTGCCCCACATCCCTATCCACAGCACCAGATTGCTGCCTGGTGATGTAGTGGGGGGCAGTTTAGACGCCTGTACAGGCAGCGCACGGCAGTGAGGGGGGATGTACCACCAACACTAGTAGCGCTGTAGAAACAGAGCACTGGCTGCGATGCGCTATGTGCCACGACATAATGGCCGTGTAATACAGTGCTTGAGCGTGGAATACAAGTGAAATGTGCTGCTGGACAGGTCTAGACCTATCTGTGCTCAGTGATGCCACTTGGCCGTTTTTTTACCGTCAGGCATTAAGAAATTGTCTCGGAGCCAAAGTTAAGTTCACAGAGTGAATATCATTATATTTGTGTCATATCATTATATATGTATCATTATATAAAGGAAATCATTATATAAAGGAAAATCATTATATATGTATCATTATATAAAGGAAAGTTGGTCACCCTATCTGCCTGCTCTCCCCCAACCCCCCCCCCCCCCCCACATTGCATAGTGCCCCATTCACCCAGTCTACTTGCTGCTCTGATAAGGGAAAGCTGAATACTGAGCTGGTCAGTCAGACTTCCTCACATGTAATTCATCCTCCTCCCCACGATTTCCTGACTGACCCTTGTCCTATTGACCATGGCCTGATGTATCCCTGCCAGAGATGGGGCAGGTCAGTGTGTGTGTGTGTGTGTGTGTGTGTGTGTGTGTGTGCGTGCGTGCGTGCGTGCGTGCGTGTGTGTGTGTGTGTGTGAACTGTGATTGTGTTTGTAATGGGACAGGTCAGTGTGTGTGTGAGTGTGTGTATTTGTGTATGAACTGTGATTGTGTTTGTAATGGGGCAGGTCAGTGTGTGTGTGTGAGCTGTGATTGTGTTTGTAATGGGGCAGGTCAGTGTGTATGTGTGAGAGCTGTTATTGTGTCTGTAATGGGGCAGGTCAGTGTGTGTGTGAGAGAGAGAGAGCTGTGATTGTGTTTGTAATGGGGCAGGTCAGTGTGTGTGAGCTGTGATTGTGTTTGTAATGGGGCAGGTCAGTGTGTGTGTGTGTGTGTGTGTGTGTGTGTGTGTGTGTGTGTGTGAGCTGTGATTGTGTTTGTAATGGGGCAGGTCAGTGTGTGTGTGTGAGCTGTGATTGTGTTTGTAATGGGGCAGGTCAGTGTGTGTGAGAGTGTGAGCTGTGATTGTGTTTGTAATGGGGCAGGTCAGTGTGTGTGTGTGTGTGTGTGTGTGTGTGTGTGTGTGTGTGAGCTGTGAATGTGTTTTGTAATGGGGCAGGTCAGTGTGTGTGTGTGAGCTGTGATTGTGTTTGTAATGGGGCAGGTCAGTGTGTGTGTGAGCTGTGATTGTGTTTGTAATGGGGCAGGTCAGTGAGTGTGTAAGTGTGAGTGAGTGTGAGCTGTGATTGTGTCTGTAATGGCTCTGCTTCCTGCTGGTGATCACACACTGTCTCACTAACATACATTGCTCATTGGATTAGAAAGTTTGGCTCGTCCCAGATTCCCAGCCCCTGCACCTCCGCCTTCTGCTTCTCACTTGAGGTATTCAGGCTGAGTGAGAGGGGGGTGGCTGCCTCACATACACACACACATACACACACACACACATATACAGACATACACTCACACACACACACCATGCTGCTCTGCAGACTTTGTAACCTAAGCACAAGGTGTGAGCTGTAGACAGAGGACATGCCATCTCCAGGAGGCTGAGAGAGGGACCTGTGACAGAGACCTCACTGCCTGGGATACCCCCTCTCCTGATCAGTAAGTACTGTGCTGTCAATCCCCCCATATTATATCTACAATGAGAGGTGGGAAGCTGTGTCAGGGTCTGTGTCAGAGGAATGGAAGTTATACCTACAGCAATCCTTATAGGCATTGCTACACTAGTCTAGATAAACAGGTAGTGCTGGGGAGAGAAAGAATACACTAGGGAATGCATTGCTGGGCCGGTCAGCTTGCAATCTAAGGATTTAAGGTAACAGAATGGATTTTTTTTTTTTTAACTAGAATTTTCTTTTAGTGTCATGAAGAGTCATCCAGGGAGGCTAATTATTATCTAGAAATGGTGCTCTATTACTATTATTATTATTGTGTTTCTTGGGGTCTTATTCTTTGTCAAGATGTTCTGCAGCAGGTGTGATGTTATATTTACAAGTTATACCATTTCCCCCAGTTATCCTGATGGGAGTACTAGCAGGTTTTCCTTGCTTTGGTGTGTGTGTGTGTGTGTATATGTGTGTATATATAATGTATGTAAAAGGTTCAGGACTAAAGGTGCTAATAACTCTCAGCCAGTGTCCAGTGACAATATATGTATTTGTACTGTCAGCTGTGAGGTGGTTAGGCTGCCTCTAGTGGTAATAATTATAGCGACCCTAATGGTGTTGTTAAAATTAATTGGACACAGTCCAGCAGGGTGTGAGAATTTGCAAATGTATTTGTTAATTACATACACTTTGTATCAATGTGCGGAAGGGCCTAAAATAAAGTATTTTCTTCAGTGTAAAGACATACTTTATTTTTATACAAAGTTGTAGGTAAAAGTTTTGCAAAAATAAAAACCAAATAAAAAAAAAAAAGGCTTAAACTCTTTAGGAAACACATGCAAGCCTGTTTGACAGGCTCCAAATATATATATAGCCTCGTCTTGTTAACTTATGGAGAGACAGAGGGACTAAGAAGCACCTACAGAATTCAGTATAGAGTTACATGTTTTCCAATAAATATAGTGGTGATTTAGTGTGATTTATATATAAATATATACTTGTTTACCTGTAAAGACCTTTTTTGCCCACACAACATGTGCCCATTATTAGTAGGGCCAAGATACTTTTCACCACCATCGCGCCCCTATTTATAATAGAGGAATAGGTAACTTTGGCAAAGCCGAATGTTTATAATGGCCAGGGGTTTTGGGACCCCATTATATTGATAATGAGGCCTGTTGAGGGCATGGGGCCAGCACATATCCCCCCCAGTGGTGCTATTGTGGGTCCAGCACCATTTTCATAATTTTCCTTATTATAAATAGTGTTGAGCGAACCCGAACCGCACTGTTCGGGTTCGTACCAAACATTACGGTTTTTGGACCCCAGACCCGAACATGGACATTTCACTGTACGTTCGGGTTGGAGTTCGGGGTTCGGCGATTATATTGTATGTAATGCTATGGGCTTTCTATAAACCGAAATAGAGTCCCCATTCCTACGAATAGATCAATTGACCTATTCGTATGAATGGGGACACTCTTACCCACATTTTACTTCATTTTGCAGCCCTCTAGCCCTTTCCAGGAGTTTTTTAGAGGCATTTTAGTGGCCAAAAGTTCGGGTCCCCATTGACTTCAATGGGGTTTGGGGTCAAGTTCAACCCTGAACCCGGACCGAACCCGAACATCCAGGTGTCCGCTCAACTCTAATTATAAATTCAACCCTTGAAAAGACTTGCGTGAATTAGATCTGCATTTAGGGGGTATAAACTGAGACCCTTTTCACAAGGAGGGGATTGCAAGGAATTGACAGAGGAACTGCAAATGTAAGGCCAAAGCGGCCGAGTCCCATTCTGCTTTACTTCAAGTTTAAACTCGTGAATAAAACATATCCATCTTTTGCCCATCGCTTGGCTTTTCCTTAATGAATGTATTTTACACCATTTGCTTGCGTTGGTCCAGACAGTTCATTACGGGTGTGTTGAGGAGCTGAATGCTGCCGTTAGTTAATTAATGGAGATCACAGAATACATTTTCGCCCCTGTGTTTGCTGAATCATTTAACGGGACTCCATCAGTCGTGTCAGACAGAAACACAGCTGTTATTTTATATTACAAGTGCAGATTGCTTGCGTACCTGCCGATGGTCCTGTGTTTCCAGACACAGTCCCTTGTTTTGTCTCACTGTACCTCAGCATGTGAGGTCATTTCCACAGCTTGGTTAGTGGAGTCTCTGTGGGGCAATAATATAAGTGCATACCCACGGTGGCAGAACAAGAATACTGGGACCCCTCAAATGTGCCAATATTCTTGTCACCCCATGATCAGGATGGATTATGACACAACAGGCGTGGCATAGGTAGCCACAGTGGGGAATGCTACCAAATGAGCTAATTAAGCATGGCTTAGGCCTTCCTCCCTCCTTTCTCAGGGCCTAACTGGGGTGAGCTAGTTATGGTACAGGGAAGGGGTAGGGTTGCCCCCTGACTGGTATTTGGTAGATTTGGTATTTCAGATGTGTCATATTGCACCCTAGTAGCAATATATGCACATTCATTCATGCTCTCAGGTGTATAACCTGGATCCCTGATGATTCGTCTTTTAATGATTATTGTATTTGATTTTTGTTTAGTGTGTTTTCTATACTGTGTATTTATCAGGCCACCAAATCCTTTCCATGGTACAGAGATGATCCGCACAATGCTCTGCACAAGGTTACTGAGTGTACTGCTGAGTTTGCTTACAAAAACCCCAGTTCCTCCTCTGGGTTTAAGATTATCCCCTCCCGTAAGCTGCAGACAGCAGCTGGATTAATAATAACTTGAAGCTGCTGAGTTTTCCTGCTGAGTTCTTTTCCTCTTCGTCTGAAGACTTCGGTCTCCTGTGATGTTATTGAGAAGCAACTGGGTGTCTTTACCGAGTTCTCGATGACTGATAAATAAAAATATAAACCCAGCAGAGCTGTCACAATATATTCAGCTGTGGGGTCCTTGACAAACTTGCCCGTTCATGGGAACCTCCCCTACCATCACCATTAAGCTCCCACGCCTTATCGGTTTCCCGATGGAAAAAATTAACCCTTATCAACCCCTTACAACACATGAATGAAACCAGGACACTTGCATATGGTGGCAAATAGAAGTCATTTATTTATAACAACGTTAAAAAAGGGAGGAGTCCCCAAACCAAATGCGGCACCCCTACCCCCTGGAGATGCGCTGAGCCCCGCCTGCCTGCAGTGCACGTGACGGCCGGTCCATCATCACCGCGCCGCCTTCTACTGAAACTGGGGTATCCCGGGGCGGCCAGGATAGCCAGCTGACCTTGAGCCCCACCCCCTTCCTGGAGCCCCGTGAGCCCCCCAACTCACGTGCCCAACATGTTTTTGCGTTCTGCAGTAGCCATAACCGTGCCCCAGCGGCGGGCCCGACCACACAATCGGTTCCCGCCTTTGTATCCACAACCAACCGGCTGGCTACGCTCACCGCATGGGCCCGACCATACGTCAATACCCAAATCGCGCCCATCTCAACCTGCATGGTGTTTTTGTTATCCCCAGAAGTAGTGAGTGCCGCATTACCGCAAGATGGGACCCCCCACTCCACCACTCCGCACCCCATAAAAAATGCCAGCAAGGATCCAGAAGAAGGCGAAAAAACCCCTATAGAAGCTCAGCCAATCTGCTCCCAAGTGGGTGAAAAATTCCTTCTTGACTCCATGAACTGGCAGTCAGACAAGTCCCTGGATCCCGCTGCGTGACAAGCCAGCTTTCTGCTTTAATTTTCGAAGTGATGACTTCTTGGCGCTTACGGTCGCCCACCGATGTGCTTGCCTCGGGATGGTAGGGTGGGAAACAAAAGAGAACAAGCATTAGAATGATTCACTCCACAAATTACAGCTGAAATAGCCCTGCCTGATTACCCTAACTCCCCCCACTATTCCCCTCCTACTGATAACCTTCCTGACCTTAATTAAGATCCCCTCCCTTGAACCCTTAATTGAATTACTGATAAACCCCAACTTGCCAGGATGTCTCAGGCCATAGCCCATTGTCCTATTGTCTCTGGGCTATCTCCTGAGACACCCTGGAGCCATCTAAAAACCTACAGGCAATGAGCTTAATGGCGCTCGGTCCTAATTAGTCTCTTGCTATGTTTATTCCCATTTATTCCTACATTGATTCTTTTGGCCAAATGAAAACCAAACGGTCCAGACAATAATTAACCACAACTCTTGGAATCCTCCACCAGCTTATCAGGTCAGGGATAAGTCACTGCTGACTGTCCGGCTGTTGGTGAAGCTGGGGCAGGAAAACATTGGGGGCCTCTGTCTGAGTCCTGTGGAGCTATAACGTGTTTTAAAGACATATGGATATGTGATTTCCTACTGTTTAAGAGTACAGACCATATAAGTACGGTAAATGGCCCAGGACAGACTAGGAATGTGTTAATGGAAAGACATTTTTATTCGTTGTTACATTATAAAATTGAAGAAGATGATCACATAGGTTACAGACCAGGGTAAGTATCACCCCCCCCCCCCTGCCCCCTCCCCATGGGGTCAGTGACAGGATGAAGTATTTAAGTGGGGATAATGTATGGAAAACATGTAAATAATGATTGTCACACAGTGATGTCAGGAGGGATGTGGGGGGAGTATATAGCATGAGCAGCTCCTCTCAGATTGAGCAATCAGTCCTGTAAGATATCAGAGGAAACAAAGCTTGAAAAGATATTCTACACAGAGGTAAGTTGCACTATACATACATATGTAATGTATGGCTTTAGATTGTGTTGCTGTTGGAACACATGTACCTAGGAAGGGTGCTTTCTTTAATTACACAAGTGCTACCACATCTGCAGGTCGGCTGCTCCATATTCCACTAATCTGTCTATCTCGGGATCTATATAACTCTGTGTCTGTCTATCTCGGGATCTATTTACCTCTGTGTCTGTCTATCTCGGGATCTATTTACCTCTGTGTCTGTCTATCTCGGGATCTATCTAACTCTGTGTCTGTCTATCTCTGGATCTATCTAACTCTGTGTCTGTCTATCTCTGGATCTATCTAACTCTGTGTCTGTCTATCTCTGGATCTATCTAACTCTGTGTCTGTCTATCTCTGGATCTATCTAACTCTGTGTCTGTCTATCTCGGGATCTATATAGCTCTGTGTCTGTCTATCTCGGGATCTATCTAACTCTGTGTCTGTCTATCTCGGGATCTATATAGCTCTGTGTCTGTCTATCTCGGGATCTATATAGCTCTGTGTCTGTCTATCTCGGGATCTATCTAACTCTGTGTCTGTCTATCTCTGGATCTATCTAACTCTGTGTCTGTCTATCTCGGGATCTATATAGCTCTGTGTCTGTCTATCTCGGGATCTATATAGCTCTGTGTCTGTCTATCTCGGGATCTATCTAACTCTGTGTCTGTCTATCTCGGGATCTATCTAACTCTGTGTCTGTCTATCTCGGGATCTATATAGCTCTGTGTCTGTCTATCTCTGAATCAACAGGAACATTCCATTGGTTCCCATGGTGACTGCTCCATTTTTGGAGCCCCAGAGTTGCTCTTTATACAGCCCCCCTATTGTGTGATTAAGGGTTCTATTATCCGCTACACACAAGTGTCCGTCAACAAGTCTGATGATATCTCAGTCTGACTATTGAGCCGGGAAATGCGTGAGTCACCGTGTCGGACTGCGTTGGGAGGATTATCTGCTGCTCTGCTTGTGGGAATTAGCTTTTCAGACTCATTCTTAAAAAAAAAAAATAATTATGACTTACTGTAAACTGACCATCATGCATGTGGATATGGATCTCTGTGAATCTTCGGTGCTTGCTATGTAATCTGTAGCCAGCCTGCGTGCTTTTGTACTCCCTCGTGTGTATTCCTAAATTAAATCGAGCTGGAGCTAGCTCTTTCTCTGCCCGAGGCAAGAATAAAAAGTTGCGCCCTTCTCAGTATACCTTCATAGCAGTGGATATGCTGGATGGTGATATACAGAAGCTTCTACTAGTTTACTAATTAGCTAGGACGGTATAGTACCTTCTATTAGTTTATAGTTAGCCAGGATGATATATTACCTTCTATTAGTTTATAGTTAGCCAGGATGGTATAGTACTTTCTATTAGTTTATAGTTAGCCAGGATGGTATAGTACCTTCTATTAGTTTATAGTTAGCCAGGATGGTATAGTAACTTCTATTAGTTTATAGTTAGCCAGGATGGTATAGTACTTTCTATTAGTTTATAGTTAGCCAGGATGGTATAGTACCTGCTATTAATTTATAGTTAGCCAGGATGGTATAGTACCTGCTATTAGTTTATAGTTAACCAGGATGGTATAGTAACTTCTATTAGTTTATAGTTAGCCAGGATGGTATAGTACCTTCTATTAGTTTATAGTTAGCCAGGATGGTATAGTAACTTCTATTAGTTCATAGTTAGCCAGGATTGTCTAGTACCTTCTATTAGTTTATAGTTAGCCAGGATGGTATAGTACCTTCTATTAGTTTATAGTTAGCCAGGATGGTATAGTATCTGCTATTAATTTATAGTTAGCCAGGATGGTATAGTACCTGCTATTAGTTTATAGTTAGCCAGGATGGTATAGTAACTTCTATTAGTTTACAGTTAGCCAGGATGGTATAGTACCTTCTATTAGTTTATAGTTAGCCAGGATGGTATAGTACCTTCTATTAGTTTACAGTTAGCCAGGATGGTATAGTACCTTCTATTAGTTTATAGTTAGCCAGGATGGTATGGTACCTTCTATTAGTTTATTGTTAGCCAGGATGTTATAGTACCTTCTATTAGTTTATAGTTAGCCAGGGTGTTATAGTACTTTCTATTAGTTTATAGTTAGCCAGGATGGTATAGTACCTTCTATTAGTTTATAGTTAGCCAGGATGTTATAGTACTGGAGCGGTGGATGACTTTCCAAATAAAACATTTTTCAGCGGGTCACAAACGGTCGTAGCTCTTCCTAGTCACACGAATTATCAGAATATATTTTCCTTCCTTGTTCTTTTAATCTTTTCTTTCACTGACAGATATTGAACTTGTTTAGCAAAGGAATATAAAGTAATCTGCCATTGTGTTATTTCACAAGTAGCTTCCGTCACATGTCAGAAACATATTCGTGTTTGTGAAGCTTTTGTCCTGCTGCCATGGCAACAAAGCTTTTTTTATTGTCACATGATTCCTGGCTAGAATAATGTGCCCCGCAGAAAACGTTAGAAGGACAGAATACAGCAGGATAATTACTCCTGATCAACATTTGGGCTTTTAAAGTAAAAAAAAAAAAAGGATGATGTCCTTTGAGGGATAAGCCAGGCATCAAACTAACTATGATATGCCTGGTAGTGTTCAAACAGTACATTGCACAATATGGATTGTATTTACAAACAAAATAATAGAGGGAATGTTTCTCCTGTTCGAAACCTCTTTTATTTAAACTTGCTTTTGTTACATGGTAAGAGGATCAGTGCAGATGGACTGGGTTCTCTTGCAATGGGCTAGTGCAGTAACTGTTTTAGAATAGAGGGAATGTTTTCCCTTTTGTTAAAACTTAAAGCGCCAGTTCATAGCTAATTATGTAATTTAGTATAAAACATTTTTACTATAATATCTTTTACACGTTTACAGCACCTTATTGTGAGTTTTATTCCGAGTGGTCTGCTTATAAAGGGCCCACCTATAGATATTGTTAAACTGCGACACAAAGTACCTCAGCCACGCTGGCTGAGCATGCTAAGAGTATCTCTGGCTGCATTAATTTAGGAACATATATTTTTTTAATCAAAAAATTGATTGAGAGACTAAGGGCTTAATATGTGAAAACAAGAAAATTGCAGGCAATAGAGAAGTCCAAAGAACAGGACAATTTCTCCGATTTGGCTGTAACTCTCATTCTGCTGTAACTCTCGTTCTCCTGTAACTCTCGTTCTCCTGTAACTCTCGTTCTCCTGTAACTCTCGTTCTCCTGTAACTCTCGTTCGGATGTAACTCTCGTTCGGCTGTAACTCTCATTGGGCTGTAACTCTTATTCTGCTTTAACTCGTTCTCCTTTAACTCTTGTTCGGATGTAACTCTCGTTCGGATGTAACACTCATTCTGCTGTAACTCTCGTTCGGCTGTAACTCTCCTTCTGCTGTAACTCTCATTGGGCTGTAACTCCTGTTCGGATATAACTCTCCTTCTGCTGTAACTCTCCTTCTGCTGGAACTCTCCTTCTGCTGGAACTCTCGTTCGGATTTAACTCTCATACGGCTGTAACTCTCCTTCTGCCGTAACTCTCATACGGCTGTAACTCTCCTTCTGCTGTAACTCTCGTTCGGCTGTAACTCTCCTTCTGCTGTAACTCTCATTGGGCTGTAACTCCTGTTCGGATATAACTCTCCTTCTGCTGTAACTCTCCTTCTGCTGTAACTCTCCTTCTGCTGGAACTTTCCTTCTGCTGGAACTCTCGTTCAGCTGTAACTCTCGTTCGGCTGTAACTCTCGTTCGGCTGTAACTCTCCTTCTGCTGTAACTCTCCTTCTGCTGTAACTCTCATACGGCTGTAACTTTCCTTCTGCTGTAACTCTCGTTCGGATTTAACTCTCATACGGCTGTAACTCTCGTTCGGCTGTAACTCTCGTTCTGCTGTAACTCTCCTTCTGCTGTAACTCTCCTTCTGCTGTAACTCTCCTTCGGCTGTAACTCTCATACGGCTGTAACTCTCCTTCGGCTGTAACTCTCCTTCGGCTGTAACTCTCCTTCGGCTGTAACTCTCCTTCGGCTGTAACTCTCATACGGCTGTAACTTTCCTTCGGCTGTAACTCTCATACGGCTGTAACTCTCCTTCGGCTGTAACTCTCCTTCGGCTGTAACTCTCATACGGCTGTAACTCTCCTTCGGATTTAACTCTCATACGGCTGTAACTCTCCTTCTGCCGTAACTCTCATACGGCTGTAACTCTCCTTCTGCTGTAACTCTCGTTCGGCTGTAACTCTCCTTCTGCTGTAACTCTCATTGGGCTGTAACTCCTGTTCGGATATAACTCTCCTTCTGCTGTAACTCTCCTTCTGCTGTAACTCTCCTTCTGCTGGAACTCTCCTTCTGCTGGAACTCTCGTTCGGCTGTAACTCTCGTTCGGCTGTAACTCTCGTTCGGCTGTAACTCTCCTTCTGCTGTAACTCTCCTTCTGCTGTAACTCTCATACGGCTGTAACTTTCCTTCTGCTGTAACTCTCGTTCGGATTTAACTCTCATACGGCTGTAACTCTCGTTCGGCTGTAACTCTCGTTCTGCTGTAACTCTCCTTCTGCTGTAACTCTCCTTCTGCTGTAACTCTCCTTCGGCTGTAACTCTCATACGGCTGTAACTCTCCTTCGGCTGTAACTCTCCTTCGGCTGTAACTCTCCTTCGGCTGTAACTCTCCTTCGGCTGTAACTCTCATACGGCTGTAACTCTCCTTCGGCTGTAACTCTCATACGGCTGTAACTCTCCTTCGGCTGTAACTCTCCTTCGGCTGTAACTCTCATACGGCTGTAACTCTCCTTCGGCTGTAACTCTCCTTCGGCTGTAACTCTCCTTCGGCTGTAACTCTCCTTCGGCTGTAACTCTCATACAGCTGTAACTCTCCTTCGGCTGTAACTCTCCTTCGGCTGTAACTCTCCTTCGGCTGTAACTCTCCTTCTGCTGTAACTCTCCTTCTGCTGTAACTCCCATTCGGCTGTAACTCTCCTTCGGCTGTAACTCTCCTTCGGCTGTAACTCTCATACGGCTGTAACTCTCCTTCGGCTGTAACTCTCCTTCGGCTGTAACTCTCCTTCGGCTGTAACTCTCCTTCGGCTGTAACTCTCATACAGCTGTAACTCTCCTTCGGCTGTAACTCTCCTTCGGCTGTAACTCTCCTTCGGCTGTAACTCTCCTTCTGCTGTAACTCTCCTTCTGCTGTAACTCCCATTCGGCTGTGCTCAGTCCAAGATGATCCACTGTTACCCATTGAAATGTGTTGTCTGGGCCAAAAAGAGTGTTGAAATCTCGGTTAGCTTCCACATAGAAATATTACATTTTTTTTACTCCTTTTATTTATGTATAGTTTTGAATTTATATGATTTTTTAAAATCTATATAATTTTTACAATAAAACCAAACTTTCACAAGCTCTCGTTTTAATGAGCATTTCCACCAACTCATAAAGGCTTAGTCCCATATACTTTTATTTCCGGAATATGTTTTCTCCACCCCCGTTCCTCTTAATTGTCTGTGCTACAGACCATTCTCTCCCTTCCTATTTAACCACTTCAGCCTCAGTTCCTGTAAACACTCACCTCTTCTTGAACTTCCTGGCGCGTTTTACCTTCAAGGCACCTATGCATATCGCTCAACCTCTGTGAACTCTACAGCGTTCTGTCCTTAAAGGGACCCTGTCGACCTAAACATTGCTTGATATGCAAGTTACAAATTTTACCACTGAAAATCTGTTAATTTGCATATGAAGCCAAAGGTGATGTCATAAGCAGGAGACACAACAGCCGATGTCACCAAGCAGGAGACACCACAGCCGACGTCACAAGCAGGAGACACCACAGCCGACGTCACAAGCAGGAGACTCCACAGCCGACGTCACAAGCAGGAGACTCCACAGCCGACGTCACAAGCAGGAGACACCACAGCCGACGTGACAAGCAGGAGACACCACAGCCGACGTGACAAGCAGGAGACACCACAGCCGACGTGACAAGCAGGAGACACCACAGCCGACGTCACAAGCAGGAGACACCACAGCCGACGTGACAAGCAGGAGACACCACAGCCGACGTCACAAGCAGGAGACACCACAGCCGACGTCACAAGCAGGAGACACCACAGCCGACGTGACAAGCAGGAGACACCACAGCCGACGTCACAAGCAGGAGACACCACAGCCGTCGTGACAAGCAGGAGACACCACAGCCGACGTGACAAGCAGGAGACACCACAGCCGACGTCACAAGCAGGGGACACCACAGCCGACGTCACAAGCAGGAGACACCACAGCCAACGTCACAAGCAGGAGACGCCACAGCCGACGTCACAAGCAGGAGACACCACAGCCGACGTCACAAGCAGGAGACACCACAGCCGACGTCACAAGCAGGAGACACCACAGCCGATGTCACCAAGCAGGAGACACCACAGCCGACGTCACAAGCAGGGGACACCACAGCCGACGTCACAAGCAGGAGACACCACAGCCAACGTCACAAGCAGGAGACACCACAGCCGACGTCACAAGCAGGAGACACCACAGCCGACGTGACAAGCAGGAGACATCACAGCCGACGTCACAAACAGGAGACACCACAGCCGACGTCACAAGCAGGAGACACCACAGCCGACGTGACAAGCAGGAGACACCACAGCCGACGTCACAAGCAGGAGACACCACAGCCAACGTCACAAGTAGGAGACACCACAGCCGACGTCACAAGCAGGAGACGCCACAGCCGACGTGACAAGCAGGAGACGCCACAGCCGACGTCACAAGCAGGAGACACCACAGCCGACGTCACAAGCAGGAGACACCACAGCCGACGTGACAAGCAGGAGACACCACAGCCGTCGTCACAAGCAGGAGACACCACAGCCGACGTGACAAGCAGGAGACACCACAGCTGACGTCACAAGCAGGAGACACCACAGCCGGTGTCACCAAGCAGGAGACACCACAGCCGACGTGACAAGCAGGAGACGCCACAGCCGACGTGACAAGCAGGAGACACCACAGCCGACGTCACAAGCAGGAGACACCACAGCCGATGTCACCAAGCAGGAGACACCACAGCCGACGTGACAAGCAGGAGACGCCACAGCCGACGTGACAAGCAGGAGACGCCACAGCCGACGTGACAAGCAGGAGACACCACAGCCGACGTCACAAGCAGGAGACACCACAGCCGACGTGACAAGCAGGAGACACCACAGCCGACGTGACAAGCAGGAGACACCACAGCCGACGTGACAAGCAGGAGACGCCACAGCCGACGTGACAAGCAGGAGACATCACAGCCGACGTCACAAGCAGGAGACACCACAGCCGACGTCACAAGCAGGAGGCACCACAGTTAAAACCATTTCTTAATTCATTTTTATTCTCTTTTCACGGTATACTGTTTAGGTTCCTTTAACACCCGCTTTACCCTCACACTACCTCGTGACTTGCTATCTCTCATTCTTGTAAAAACCATCTGGACTTTTTACACCTGTTACTTTGTTCTTCAGTCTGTTTTATTACCTATACTGTGCACTTTCCAAACCTTTTCACCTGGATTCCTTACTATTAAAGTCATAACTGGCTTTACCCTACTGGAGAGTAAACAATCTCATATACAGTGTCATATATAGTGATGTGAGTGTTTATATACAGTGTCATATATAGTGATGTGAGTGTTTATATACAGTGTCATATATAGTGATGTGAGTGTTTATATACAGTGTCATATATAGTGATGTGAGTGTTTATATACAGTGTCATATATAGTGATGTGAGTGTTTATATACAGTGTCATATATAGTGATGTGAGTGTTTATATACAGTGCCATATATAGTGATGTGAGTGTTTATATACAGTGTCATATATAGTGATGTGAGTGTTTATATACAGTGTCATATATAGTGATGTGAGTGTTTATATACAGTGTCATATATAGTGATGTGAGTGTATATATAGAGTGTCATATATAGTGATGTGAGTGTTTATATACAGTGTCATATATAGTGATGTGAGTGTTTATATACAGTGTCATATATAGTGATGTGAGTGTTTATATACAGTGTCATATATAGTGATGTGAGTGTTTATATACAGTGTCATATATAGTGATGTGAGTGTTTATATACAGTGTCATATATAGTGATGTGAGTGTTTATATACAGTGTCATATATAGTGATGTGAGTGTTTATATACAGTGTCATATATAGTGATGTGAGTGTTTATATACAGTGTCATATATAGTGATGTGAGTGTTTATATACAGTGTCATATATAGTGATGTGAGTGTTTATATACAGTGTCATATATAGTGATGTGAGTGTTTATATACAGTGTCATATATAGTGATGTGAGTGTATATATACAATGTCATATATAGTGATGTGAGTGTTTATATACAGTGTCATATATAGTGATGTGAGTGTTTATATACAGTGTCATATATAGTGATGTGAGTGTTTATATACAGTGTCATATATAGTGATGTGAGTGTTTATATACAGTGTCATATATAGTGATGTGAGTGTTTATATACAGTGTCATATATAGTGATGTGAGTGTTTATATACAGTGTCATATATAGTGATGTGAGTGTTTATATACAGTGTCATATATAGTGATGTGAGTGTTTATATACAGTGTCATATATAGTGATGTGAGTGTTTATATAGAGTGTCATATATAGTGATGTGAGTGTTTATATAGAGTGTCATATATAGTGATGTGAGTGTTTATATACAGTGTCATATATAGTGATGTGAGTGTTTATATACAGTGTCATATATAGTGATGTGAGTGTTTATATACAGTGTCATATATAGTGATGTGAGTGTTTATATACAGTGTCATATATAGTGATGTGAGTGTTTAGTCTTCTCTGAAGGGCCAGATGACACACGCGTGTCTGTATAAGTGACAAGGGTCTAATAATTAAAGTGATCTACAGAGGAAAAGAAAAAATGACATTTTAATTTCATTAAAAATTAGCAATTTAAAGAGCCACTACGTATCTTTATCATTTTTTGCTTCTACAGTACAGTACAGCGATAAAATGGCCATTTTCACTGGGTAACATGCAAGCTTCCTGGTCGCCGACTGCCTCTTCCTTCTAGGTCTTCATTCATAAAAGAGAGAAGGGTGTGGAATTGATCAGGGAATTTCAAACCCAAGGCCAAAGTAGCCGAGCTGGAAAAATTCTTCCGAATTTGGCTTTAATCTTGAAATTCCCGGCTCAGTTCTTTGCAAATCCCTCTTTCATGAATAAAGCCCCTAGGGATAGACCCTTATTTTGACATAGTTAAATCAATATATGTATTACTGTTGCTATAGTAACAGCCCTGTCTATCTCTCCAAAGCCCCTCCTAAATGGAAAGCGACAGGAGAACTGTACATTGTTTTAATATAAAAAATAAATGCATTTCATATAATTATACATTAGAAACATGTACAACATACAGAAGAATAAACTTGGTTGAACTACCATAAGAATGTCCCTGCTTCCAGTTGCCAAGGACATTGTGTGCACTGTGCAGAGGCAGCATTGTGTCTAAATAATGCACGTCTCTTAGATGAAACAGAGGGAGACTGTTGGACCTGACAGACCCCAATAAAACGTGCATGGGTCCCCCCCGCTTGGATTGGCAGAGCTTTGCTGCAGCTGAGAGTTTGTAAACATATATGTCAGGTTTACACCAGGAGGGTGACAAGAGTTTTGCCTCCCCCCCCCCCCCCCACTACCCAATCTGACCCCTCCCCCAATCATCTGAGGACCTGCTCCATCATCATCATTGCGGGGGTCCCGGGGTGACGTGACCTTGCTCAGGACTGTGTGACACTCAGGCATGTCGGTGGCAGGCCCCCCTTTTGAACAGTGGCCGAGGGCCCGCATGGTCAGTTCACACCTGTCTCCAACAGAGCTGAATCGGAAAAAAAATCCAACTCGGCTACTTTGGCCTTAAGTTTCAAATTCCCATCTCAATTCCCTGCAACACCCTCTTTATTGAGTAGACCATCATGTTTCCATATATAATTCAAGGGCAGCTAGGCGAGGAGCGGAATGTGTCTTGTAGCATTACTCTTTAAAAAAAAAATCAGATGGCTAGCAATCCCACTCCTGACACAAACCACTTTTATTCCTTCACAAAGCCTACTGCATGCTGCTGAATCAAAAGTCTTTTAGAGTTTATTTTACCTTCTGATTGTTCCTAATGTAGTGCCCCCTTTATACTTGATAAATAGAAAATGTATCGCTTTCCTCTGTTGTTTGGTTAGTGTATTGCATGTTAAACTCTTATCACAGCTACCCTGGTGTTTGTATTACTTTTTTTATTGTGTTGACATAGTTGCAGGTCAAGCTTTGTGTATTTTTTTTTTTTTTTTATAGTGCATCAAATTCAACCACATTATCATGTTTGGATAAAGCCAAAAAAATGAAAACATATTTTATTGAGACCAGTGAGGGAGATAATAATCTCCGTCAGCCAACGTACAAGTACAGCACAGACCTCATATATGTCCGCATCTCCCGACCACATGAGGGAGGTAGAGAGCAGCGCACTGTGATGATATTGTGTGCGCATTTATGATGTCTCAGGACCTTCTCTATGGAGACAGATCATAGCGTTGCAACTTTGCTAGTTCCCGCCCATTGCGAGAGTTCGACGCCTGCTAGACATGGTGGGCAGCTGTTGTCATAAAGCAGAGAGGCCACAAATTGGACAGTTCTCCTGTAGGGTTGCCAACTTTTCTTCAGAAAAATACCGGCCTTGGTACTGTCTCCATAGACTAAACATTGGCTTGAAGCCAATTTTTTTACCGGCCTGCCGGTAAAATACCGGCCAGGTGGCAACGCTATTCTCCTGTAGTTTTATATTGAAAATAATTTAAGAGGGCCCTCTAAATCCAGGGACGTCCAATGAGGAGGGGCTTGGCAAGACAGGCAGGACAGTTGCTATGGCAACAGCATTAAATCTAATACACTGTTTTTGAAAAGATAACACAGATCTGAAGAGAGAGAAATGACACTAATGCTGGATCTGTCCCTTTAAATGTTTCCACAGTCTGGTCCTGCTGTTGTGTATTAGAGATAATGAGCAGTCCAGTTCCTTTAGTGCAGAGAAGAGGAGATGGTTAGTGCACACTAGTGAGACTCCTAGCCGTGCTCTGGGCTTGTCGTGATTTGTTGCTTGTGGATAATGGGATTAGCTGTGTGTTTGCTGATTTACTCGCTGTTAGTTCAAGGTCGTGTTAGAACCAGTCTGGTCTTGCACTGATTTTCTACCTGAGATTCATGGTTTACAAGATCCCCACTGCTGATCCCATGTGACAACCAGGGTTTTTCTTTTGCCCTATCAGACTGAGACCCTCGCACAACTCAGACCCCCATCAGATGAGTGGACGAGGTCACTGCCGGTCACACCCCATATCCAAACCTGTATTTTTTTCTCGAAACATATAATTTAACCTGTTCACTGCCTTCCACAAGGAATAAATCTATGTGCAGCCCAAACAGGTCGCTTGCGGGGGCTTCTGTTTGTCCTGTAGTATTAGTGGTTCACAAGTCTTCTGTTTGTCCTGTTGTATTAGTTGCTTGCGTGGCTTCTGTTTTGTAGTATTAGTGGCTCGTGGGGCTTCTGTTTGTCCTGTAGTATTAGTTGCTTGCGTGGCTTCTGTTTTGTAGTATTAGTGGCTCGTGGGGCTTCTGTTTGTCCTGTAGTTTTAGTGGCACGCAAGGCTTCTGTTTGTCCTGTAGTATTAGTGGCTCACAGGGTTTCTGTTTGTTCTGTAGTATTAGTTGCTCGCGTGGCTTCTGTTTTGTAGTATTAGTGGCTCGTGTGGCTTCTGTTTGTCCTGTAGTATTAGTGGCTTGCTTGGCTTCTGATTGTCCTGTAGTATTAGTGGCTTGCTTGGCTTCTGTCTGTCCTGTAGTATTAGTGGCTTGCGGGGCTTCTGTTTGTCCTGTAGTATTAGTGGCTTGCAGGGCTTCTGTATGTTCTGTAGTATTAGTGGCTCGTGGGCTTCTGTGTGTCCTGTAGCATTAGTGGCTCGCGGGGCTTCTGTTTGTCCTGTAGTTTTAGTGGCACGCAAGGCTTCTGTTTGTCCTGTGGCATTAGTGGCTCGCAAGGCTTCTTTTTGTCCTGTAGTATTAGTGGCTCGCAAGGCTTCTTTTTGTCCTGTAGTATTAGTGGCTTGCGGGGCTTCTGTTTGTTTTGTAGTATTAGTGGCCCGCTGGGCTTCTGTTTGTTCTGTGGCATTAGTGGCTCGTGGGGCTTCTGTTTGTCCTGTAGTATTAGTGGCTCGCGTGGCTTCTGTTCGTTTTTTAGTATTAGTGGCTCGCGGGGCTTCTGTTTGTCCTGTCGTATTAGTGGCTCGCGGGGCTTCTGTTTGTCCTGTAGTATTAGTGGCTTGTGGGGCTTCTGTTCATTTTGTTGTATTAGTGGCTCGTGGGCTTCTGTTTGTCCTGTGGCATTAGTGGCTCGCGGGGCTTCTGTTTGTCCTGTAGAAATTAGTGGCTTGCGGGGCTTCTGTTTGTCCTGTAGTATTAGTTGCTTGCGGGGCTTCTGTTTGTCCTGTAGTATTAGTGGCTTGCGGGGCTTCTGTTTGTCCTGTAGTATTAGTTGCTTGTGGGGCTTCTGTTTGTCCTGTAGTATTAGTGGCTTGTGGGGCTTCTGTTCATTTTGTTGTATTAGTGGCTCGTGGGCTTCTGTTTGTCCTGTGGCATTAGTGGCTCGCGGAGCTTCTGTTTGTCCTGCAGTATTAGTGGCTCGTGGGGCTTCTGTTCGTTTTGTAGTATTGGTGGCTCGCGGGGCTTCTGTTTATACTGTAGTGTTAGTGGCTCGTGGTGTTTCTGTTTGTCCTGTAGTATTAGTGGCTTGTGGGGCTTCTGTTTGTCCTGTAGTATTAGTGGCTGTAAAAAATAAAAATGAACAGAAAATATAGCAACTCTCTCTTATATCAAAGGGAGTTATTTTTTAATGGTAATGGTCCTTTACAAACCTTTTTACACATATATACTGACAAATCCTAGAATGCTCTTGTATGTTTAACCAATTAAATTGAAAAAACAAGTTGTATGTGAATGTTGCCCTTTATGAGAAATAATGACATTTATTTACATGTGAAAGTATTCCACTGGAATCTGTAGCGTGGGGTGCCAGCGGCCGACGGCCTATCTGTCATACAATGTCCTTGGATTTGTCTTGTTTGAATGAATGTGACCTTTAACCTGTGACTACATTGTAAGTTGATCCAGTAACTCACGTTCCAGTGGTGGAACCAATCAAGAAATATTTGTGCCCTGTATCTGAATGCACACTCCAGGGCAGTAATCAATAGAAAGTAGACCAGTCTGCAGTCTTTAATCCATCCAACACAGCCTTGACACTTGACGTGTGCATTCATGCATTTATCATAGCTGTCCCGGTACATCATGGGGCGGGTGACCATGTCCATCATGTTTATTCACATTATTTTTGTGCTTTGCATAAAAGTGTAACCAGCAAACTATAATTTACTACCGGATAAACTGTTTATCTAATGACAAACTCTCTGCGAAAAACACACAAGCTTTATTCGCAAACCCTCGGACCCTGGAAAAAAAATCCGCTGAAAAATGAACCAATTGTTATATATATACATAAGCAGGATTTTTTGTTATAAGTGTCTCAGAATAAAAGACTGATGTGGTCACTCTAGTCCAGAGGCGTCTGGTATATGTGTTGCTATTAGCCCTGGATTTTAATATATATTTTTTTTTCCAAAAAATTAAATCAGCATCCATACCAAATAAAATAGTGATGGGGTCACTCTAGTCTAGAGCCCTGTAGTGTCTGTATAGATAATATGTAATATTATGTGTGTAGTCATAAAATACAATTTTTATATATATATATATATTTATTTATTTTTCATAGGCATGCGCCCAAATAAAAGAACAATGTGGTCACCTTAGTCTAGAGCCCTGAAGTGTCTGTATAGATAACGTGTAATATGTGTGTATTCATAATATACTATTATATATATTTATTTCGTTATTTTTCATAGGCATGCGTCCAAATAAAAGATCAATGTGGTCACCCTAGTCTAGAGCCCTGAAGTTTGTGTTTGGATACATAACATATATTACATATGTTATGAATTAGTTAGTGTATGTGCATACATAACATATTTATGTCTAGCGATTAGGGTTGTCACCTCTTGGATCCCACAGAATCACGTTGATTAGGTAATTGATTTTCTTCCAGTCGCATAGGACTTACTGCAAGACAGCTTGCAAAAGTTATATGTGTCTGGTAATAAATGGCTGGGGTGGCTACTCTACGAGTTACATATATATCTATATACTTGACTTGTGGTCGGTAAAGAATGTCTCAGGTTGCCACCCAGGTCCAATAGTACAGCGAATATTATTGTCAGATGATGGTTATCTAATAGCTGAAAGGCAAATATCAACATATTATGTATGTCTAAACACCTGAAGTGGATTAAATTGCTCTATTGTGAGCAAAGTAAGCTGATTCCAGATTAAGATATCCAGGCTGGGGAGATAAGAATTGCAAGTTCAGCAAACTGACATAACAGTGCCATATTGTAGTGGCCGTACCAGGCTATGTAAATAACTTTGTTTGAAGGATAAATATCAGCAAGTTTAATTGAAAAATGTAATTTTAAATAGAATTGATTTAATGTATAATATAAATAAAGTACCTTACTGAGTCCTCTTTGCTTGTATAGCTCTTTATAAAATGGTGTATAAAATAGTGAGTCAGACTTGACCCAAGATGTCAGCCCCCTGGTGGTGATATACTGAGCATAGAGGGCTCATTTGGGTACTTTATTTGTATTCTGTAGGATAGAGACAAGGCTAGCCTAGATATAAGAGAAGACCAAGAACTTAGGAAAGTATTCAGAACATTGGGCAGACTAGATGGGCTGAATGCTTGGTTCATTTCTGCTGCTGACACGTTCTATATTTCTATGGGACTGTCCCGTGTTTTGGGGTCTTGTCTCCATGTCTACAGACATTCATAGTCTTAAACGGGGAGGCTTGAGCTCAATCTCCCGTGTCACAGGACGTTGGATGACGTCACGCGGCCTCACCTATCTCCACCAACTTGTAGCTGCTCCCCTTTGTTCCAGGAGTCACCTGAAGAAGGTTGAGAAGTATGGATGTCTGTGAGACATGTTAGCCTTCTACTTGTAGCACGATATTGCATAGCCCCTCTGACATTTGTTTCTGTCCCCTGCCATGTCTTAGAGTCTAGTACCAGGATGTTGGCTGGTATGAGGAATATGTGTTCAGAGGGAAATTCATTTAATGAACCAAGGTAGTTCTAATGGGTTCATATCTGTGATTGGTTCTCCTGGACACATTCTACGTTCTGCCGGGGAGCAGGGAAAAGTTATGCATCTGTTAAGGAAAAGAAAGGCCGATCTGGTACCCAAGTCGAAGTGGACATTGAGACTGAGATGGATATTAGAAATGTAGAAACAAAGACTGTGTCGCTGGCAGATAAGAACCATTCGGCCCATCTAGTCTGCCCAGTGTTCTAAATACTTGTATTAGTCCCCAGTTCCCTATCTTATATCTAGGATAGCCTTGTGTCTATCCCACGCATGCTTAAACTCCTTCACTGTGCTTACCTCTACCACTTCTGCTGGAAGGCTATTCCATACATCCACTACCCTCTCAGTAAAGTAATACTTCCTGATATTACTTTTAAATCGTTGCCCCTCTAATTTTAGACTATGTTCTCTAGTTGTGGTAGTTTTTCTTCCTTTAAATATAGAAACATATAAACATAGAATGTGTCGGCAGATAAGAACATTACTGTGTTGATTCCCTTTATGTATGTAGATGTTTCTATCATATCCCCCCTGTTACGTCTTTCCTCCAAGCTATACATGTTAAGATGCTTTAACCTTTCCTGGTAATTTTTATCCTTCAACCCATGAACCAGTTTAGTAGCCCTTCTCTGAACTCTCTCCAAAGTATCAATATCCTTCTGGAGATACGGTCTCCAGTACTGCGTACAATACTCCAAGTGAGGTCTCACCAGTGCTCTGTACAATGGCATGAGCACTTCCCTCTTCCTACTGCTAATACCTCTCCCTATGCAACCAAGCATTCTGCTAGCATTTCCTGCTGCTCTATTGCATTGCCTACCTACCTTCAAGTCCTCTGAAATTAATTCTCCTAAAGCCCTTTCCTCAGATGTTGAGGTTAGGACTGTACCAAATAGTCTTTATTCTGCTTTTGGGTTTTTACGCCCAAGGTGCATAATCTTGCACTTGTCCACATTAAATGTCAGTTGTCACTGCTCTGACCATTTTTCTAGTTTAGCTAAATCATTTGCCATTTGGCTTATCCCTCCATGAATATCAACCCTGCTGCAAATCTTTGTATCATCAGCAAAAAGACATACTTTGCCAACAAGACCTTCTGCAATATCGCTAATAAAAATATTAAAGAGAATGGGTCCAAGAACAGATCCCTGAGGTACCCCACTAGTAACAAGACCTTGCATCGAATATACTCCATTGACTACAATAGATTGAGTGAATCGATATTGAGACTGAGATGGACACCGAGATTGAGGCGGACACTGAGACTGAGACGGACACCGAGACTGAGACGGACACCGAGACTGAGACGGACACCGAGACTGAGACGGACACCGAGACTGAGACGGACACCGAGACGGAGACGGACACCGAGACGGACACCGAGACGGACACCGAGACGGAGACGGACACCGAGACGGAGACGGACACCGAGACGGAGACGGACACCGAGATTGAGACGGAGACTGAGAGGGACACTGAGATGGACACTAAGACTGAGACGGACATTGACACTGAGACGGACACTGAGACTGAGACGGACACTGAGACTGAGACGGACATTGACACTGAGACAGACACTGAGACGGACATTGAGACTGAGACGGACACTGAGACTGAGACAGACACTGAGACGGACATTGAGACTGAGACGGACACTGACACTGAGAGGGACACTGAGACTGCAGTTGTTCTGTTTAATCCATATGGTGTTTTAAAGGAGGTGGTGTGAAGGTGTAGACCAGAGCTGCTTTCTAACTTTCCCTGGTTATAGCCCTGGATAGTGTTTCCACCACCAAGCCGGTATTTTACAGGCTGACCAATAACAAATTGGCCTGAGGCCAATGATAAGTCTAAAAAGGCAGTAGCGTTGCTGGTACTTGTTTGAATGTGCGGCTACCTAACTGAGGGTGATGGGAGTTCTATTTAAACAACAGCTGTATAGCTGCATTTTTGCCCAGCCCAGGTTAAGTATGTAAACTAAGACAGCCGGTGTAAGCAGGCATGTGGGCGTTTATGACCAGTGCAGTGTCATTGTTTGCCTGATGGGAGTTTCCGGATTCTATTTCACGTAGGGCCCCATTACCTAAACTCTGCGCTTAAACTCCTACCACACCCAGAACGAGGCAGGAAACTCTCAGCCGATTGGAAACTCTATACTGAGCCTTCTACAGAGGAGAAGAGCAAGATAGGGCATACGCATCCACAATCGCTCTGAACGCTTGCACCAATGGCTCCAGAGGTGATGGCAAACCTTGGCACTGCAGATGCTTTAAAACGAGAGAGAAAAAATTTGCTTTTTATCTTCTAAGTTCCTGGCCCCTCAATACAGAGACCCCAAACCAGTGATGGTTAACCTTGGAATTGCTGATGTTTTGGATGCATATCTCACAATGCTCAGTCAGCCTTTATGACTGAATGAGCATCATGAGATATGGTGTTCCCAAAGCATCAACAGTGCCAAGGTTAACCATCCCTGGATTGGGAGTCTCTGTTTTGAGTTATAAAAACTTACAAAGCTCATGTATACTCTATTTATCAACTCGACGTCTATGGAATTACAGCTCAATCTGTATTGGGTAAAGAAATGCAAGAGACTTTATTATTAAGGATTTATATTTTTTGGTTCTTTTCTTAAATAATTAGCGGATGTTGCACACTTGAGAAAATATGTTGTTTTGTTTAGAGAAACAAATCACTAGCATATGGAATAAAAACCACATTGGGGTAAAAATCATGTGAACACATCAGAGAATGGATAATCTAAATAATCTAAGACTTCTTTGTTGTAATGGTGTATTGTCACTTTAAACTGACAGTAAAGGCAAAACAGAAAGATTCCCTATTTTTCTGTATGTGTAACATGTTTTTAGTATAAATAAAATGCACTTATTTCTAATACAATGCAAAGTTCTCTGTAAAATATAGTTTAGCCTCTAAATTCAGTGACATTAGTGAAAAGGCGTACACAGGAGGTGTGCTGTCTCCCTCTGCAACTGTTTTTAGGCTTGAGTCTGAGACTGAAGATAATACGGTGGAATCAGCCTCTCTCTGTTAAACTCAGCTGTATTCAGTAGCTTGGAATGCAGAGAGGCGGGGTTTCAGGCAGTTCTGTGTGCTGTGATGTAACACAAGAAGGAGGGCTTGGGAAGACAGGTACTACAGTTGCCAGAAAAACAGCTGTAACTTAAAAACTTTACAAACAATTTTAGGAGACGTTGACAGGAAGGAAAAGATAGTTCTGTTTATTTATTTTTTTTGCTTTACAGGGTGCAGTATTTATTTATTAACATGTATTTGGACACTGTAGGTGGAACTGTCCCTTTAAATTGTTTTTTAAGTAACTGGCTCACATTGAATGCCTTGGGACACTCCAGGCACTCAATGTCTCCTATGTTTCATGTCCTTGTTTGTTGCATAAGGAGGAAACAACTATGTGCCAAAAAAAAAACCTAAGCACCCTAAGGGGTAGTGTAGTGTTCTGAGAAGTCTGACAACATGAAATCTGCAAATTATGCCCCAAAAATGTATTAGATGCCAAATGACATCATAAAACAGGAAGCAGACACAGTCTTCCAAGTGTTTTTATTCTATTAAGAAAAGCAATCCATTCCACATAGGCCATCACCTTGCGTACGCTGAGGTCACTGAAGAAGGCTTCCTCTGTATGGAGTGAAATTGATGTTTCTGGGAAACAAGTCTGGGTCAATACATGTATACATTACCTTGGCCCTGTAAGGAAACCGGCCCTTTCCACTTATCTCATTGAAACGGGGTGGAGAGCAGAAAGTAAACAGGGAGTTCGCCTCCTCCCTCCAGCATGGGAAAAAAAAAGTGACATTTTTTTTTATTATAAATGACTGAAAATATATGTACACAGCTTGGCACAAACAATACAGTATCGTGAGAATTGGATACAGCTTCCAAGTGGAACATCTGTCATGCTCCTGTCTAGAACAGCCTTCTCCAAACAGAGAAACATAATAAGCACATTGAGAGAGCACAGGGAGGATCCAGTCCGGGGAGAAATGATGCCAAAATGTAAAAAAAATGGCATTGTGCTCCCAAGTACGTCTATCGAAGTGATGGCGAATCTATGGCACAACACGGGTCACCTCCGACACTCAGGAGCCTCAGAGGTGGCACTTAGCATCTGACTGCACTGTCACCATCATCCCAACAAACATGGAACGGGTGTGTCCGACGGGTGTTCGGAGTCCTATATGGCGCACCCCAATCAGTGCAGCCATGCCATGGAGAACCAAACTCACGGCACGGCGGACTGTATTTGTTTGACTTCCAGAAAAAGTCACAATTGCTTCTTCCTTAGTAGCATAATTAAGAAGCCCTTTTAATACAGACGTTATCTTCTATGTGATTATAAGATCTTATAGCGTGCTTAGCCCCTTTTTTAGCATGGATACTGTGTCTTGTGGCTCCATTTTTTTTTTTTTTTTTAGTCCCTGCCTCCTAAACTCTTTCTTTAATGTTTTTTTTTTTTTTTACTTTAATTGCTAGGCGCTTGTATTACATATGGCGTCCCATCTAATCTGTATGGATGGCATGATCTCGAGGGCAAGCAAGGTGCCATTTTGTCCCATGGGGCTAATAAAATCTACAGAGAAGTAGGGAATAATTGTATTTTCTTCTTTGCTTGCAAGAAACCTTTGTATCCAAGGCCAGGTACATTCCTGGTCGATAGGGGAGGTTATAAAATAACACATTATTGAGAAGCATTCTCTTTCTTATGGAATTAGAACAGGTGAGACCTGCCGATCTGCCAGGTATCAATCTATCACATTCTATAGACCAGGAGGCCTTCGCATGCCAGATACTGTACCACTTATAAGTAACGAACAGGCTATAAATCACTTTGGCCTGTAAACAATACAAAACACTTAAAAAAAAAACACCCTGAGACCTGTCCACCCACAATGTGCGCAAGATAAATACACCTAAGGGCTTTTTATTAACTACACAGGGAATTATGAAGAATTGACAACATGTCAGTCTAGAATAATTGACTAGGAGTAGGAACAATAAAAAAACATATTTCCCCATCTGTTTTGGTCTGAAAATCTTTCTCTTTTAAGTAGGTGACACATTAAGGCTGATTCTAATACATGGGATATGTACTGTTTGTCATTTTCTAGTTGTTTTTTTTTAATTATTATTATTTTTATTTTGTTTTTTTTTTTAACTGTAAAATGTTGTTTTATTATTTAGCTTTTATTTCTTTTTAGTCTATACTCAAACAGTGTGATAGGCTAAAAATGGCTCTCCTGCCGCATTAAAGGTACTTTGTTCCAGTTAAAGGGGCGCTGTCCGCTAGACTTAAGGGTTCTACTCAATAAACAGAATTACAAAAGTATAGAGACTTTAGGCCAATAAAGCAGAGATGGAAAAATTCTCCAATGGAGCAGAATAGAACTATTTTTCCAATGTTTGTAATCATCGGCTACTTAGGCCTTAAGTTGTAATTTCCCGTCTAAATTTCCCATAGTTCTATCTTTATGGAACAGACCAGATTTTCTATACTGTGAATGTAGAGAATAAAAATAGTGGCCTCGGTCCAGGCGCAGAATGATTAACCGAATGGCGTCAAATCTATTCGGACAGGATGTCGTGCTGATGTCAGAGGAAGGGGAGGAGCCAGAGACTACCTGATTTTTTTTTTTTTTTTTTTAAATGCCATGTTGTGAATAGAGATGAATTAATATAGCAGTCATGCATCCATTTTCTAACCCATTTTCAAGACTGTTCCTTTAATCAGTTTCTAATTTGATGGGGTGTTGGAGGTGCTGAGAGAGAGATTTATAAATATCACGACTCTTAGTGGCGCAATCTGTGCTCCAATGTACAACACTGACCCCTGAACAAGGTCGGGGGCTTGCTCCACCTGTGCCGGTCCAGGTTTCTCCTGTGCAAAAAATAAAGTTCTGTTTAATTGAAAGATGGCATCAAGTGTAGGCATTTTATATAGAAATGCTTTAATGAAAGAATACCAATAAAGTACCTTATTGAGCCATCTTTACTCCATATAGCTCTACCAGGAGGCAGACATTTTGTTTAGAATCTTTGGTCAGATGGGTCAGATCTTGGTTCATGTGAACCAAGGTGAGTGACGATCTGACCCAAGTTTCTAAACAACATGTCCGCCCCCTGAGAGAACTATATGGAGTAAAGAAAGCTTAATAAGGCATTTCTTGCTACAATTTTCCTTGGGTGGCGGAGGTGGAATTTAAGGCACAAAAAGCATCGGGATGAATAAAACAGGAGCAGACATGCTGCAAGGCAGGCCGGATGCAATGCTGTCCTGACATGGTCTAAACCTCACCTGTAACACAAGTCATCACAGATTTCACTGGCAGACCAGCACCTATGGCGTTAACTGAGGCACAGCTGAGTGCAGCTTTACAGGGAGAGGTCAGACATGGAAAAAAAACACAGATGTTATATAGAAATATTTTGATGTCATTTTTTTCCCCTTCAGCACATGTTTTCCATCAGGGCTGGCCTGACAGGTCTACGTTAAATATGTACGGCATTTAAAGAGCCATACACACGTAGGACTGCCACCCAGGCTGTGTATTACCAGGAAGCCCGGAACAAAAAAAATGCGATGAGGGCATTGTTAAGTCTATAGCGGCAATAGCATGGGCGGTTCTTTTTTCGAAGAAAAGAGGCCCACCCTACATAAACATAGAGGGTCCCAGGTCACGTACAAAATCACTATAATAGTGATATTCTCTCTCTTTGACGCCCAGACGGACTGTGCAGTGGACTAAGGACAGTTCTGTGTTTTGATTGCAGTCTGACCCCGAGAGCCAGGTATAAATGTCAAGCTTTATGAGATTAATCATTTATTACAAGTACAATGTTCCATTACTAATCCTATGTGTAAAACAAATACTGTCTCTGTGCTGTCTTTACACACACCGCAAGTCGCAGATCGCCATATCTTAGATTTGAGAAGTGTCCCCGAATCCCGCCAGCCTTTTTTTTTTGATCACCGGCCCAGTTAAGTATACATTTCCTGCCAGGGAGATTAAAGATCTCCATTTTTACTGATTTACGCAGTGGGTGTGGTCAGCACAGGCCCTAGAGAGGTCAAACCACTCTGAACGTTCGCCAGTCAGTTTAATCTTCTGCTACTCTCTGATAGGTTGATTGGTAGAAATGGCCACCAATGAGGGGGACAGTTTGTCTACAATTCCGTTGATGTCATGCCCTATAATAACCCTATTGGTCGATTGGTTGCCATAACTTTATTCATGTTAAAGGGACACTAAACTTTTTTTTTTTCCAGTTGTGCTTCTATTATAGAATATTTTTAAAGGTACACCTCCAATTTGGTCATCGGATGTACTCGGGAGAAGGAAAACTAACATTTCAATCCTTGTATATTTTAAGTAAAAAAAAAAAAAAGGTTTAGTTTCCCTTTAAAGAATTGGGGTAGTGTGGAGAGTGTGTGCCTTCTTCCCAGGTGCCAGTCTCATTCCTAATATTTATCATTTTACTTGTTATCTAATCCTACGTTCTATAGTCATAGCTGATTGTGGTTGTGGGCTGTGGGTCATGTAAACATAAGCCGATTATACTTATTTTAAAGAAACTAAGCCGTATTATTTTAATTTCTTAACCATAAAGTGCACTCTGTCATTGAAAGAAAATAATGACCGAGCATAAAAAACTGTCTGCATTTTAAGCTTTTTTTTTTTTAATAAACATTCTGACAATTTGAGATATTTTGAACTTGTTCACACATATGGCTGTTTTATGCCATCCTAACACACATGGCCCAAACAACCATGATACCAGCAGCAGGGGACCATTTTGTCATGATGAGGCCATTTTGAGTGGCTCTAGTCTGACAGGATGGATGTAACTGGCACTCCAAATGAGGGCTGGTTACATTTTCAAGATTAGCACCGTGTCCGATTTGCTCAACACATCTAACCATTTCGTCCTCAATCCTGACTACAACACCAGTTCCAAGAAAACATAACACAGAGCTAGAACGTGAGCAGAAGTAGCTGGACCGTGTGTTCTAAACACAGGAGAAAAGAACCCGAAATTAGAATCTGTTCATCAAAGTATCTTACCAACCGCTGAGAGATCAGAGATAGTACATTGGCAAGCGATATTGGCCGTGTTCTAAACACAGGAGAAAAGAATCCGAAATTAGAATCTGTTCATCAAAGTATCTTACCAACCGCTGAGAGATTAGAGATAGTACATTGGCAAGCGATATTGGCCGTGTTCTAAACACAGGAGAAAAGAATCCGAAATTAGAATCTGTTCATCAAAGTATCTTACCAACCACTGAGAGATTAGAGATAGAACATTGGCAAGCGATATTGGCCGTTTTTAATGCTCTGTCGACGTATAGTATTTTCTAATCTACGCCTTATAAGACGTGTAATCCAATGCATGGCAGAGTGGGGCAATGTGTTGGCAATCAAGGAGTGAGTCATCTTCGGCATTTAGCATGACACCAGGGCTCGTTAAAGGTAATTAAGGAGGGTGTTGTTTAGCAGGCGGGGAGAGGATATCGCAGATGGCGAGCAGAGATGTCTATCTCTTTTGCAAATATTGATTAAATAAACAGTCGGCTGAGTGTTTGCTAGTGGGAGAACAAATGTGTTTCTAGGGCAGGATTATCACGCGGGTTGTATAAAAGATGTTCCATGTTACGGTGACTTGGTAAAGTCTATGCGCGGCACATTAACTCTGGGATTCTTCTAATTTTGTTTATTTTATTTCCCCATCATTTCCTTTTGAGTTTAACCCTTTCGTGCACAGTGGGACAAAAAAAAAACAGCAAAAGGCGATTTCGTGTTCCTGACACTGATCACAGAGTGATTGGGAGCCAGAGACACAGAGGCAGAGAAGAGATTGGGTCTTTTTTCCAGACAGTGTGGGTCACTGCTGAATCATTGCAGAGCGGAGGTGTGCCCTATAACCCGAATTCTTGCACATGGTGCGAGTTTGATCAATGTAAGGATTCTAGTGTATGCATACAAAGATGTATGGATGATGCCAATACCGAGGATGCAGTGCAGTATTTACCATGAGGCATCCTAAGCGGATGCCTAGGGCGGCAAATTTTGTAGGGGCGGCAAAAAAAGTGCCCCCCAACACTGGACCAGGGCCCCTCCACCCACCTCAGCAATATTAGCCCGATCGCGACGCCTCTGGTGCAGCGATCAGGCTGCCCGTGCCGTTTTTTCATAGGGGGAGGACTAATGACAGGTCATGTGACCCGGCGCTCTGACATCAGAGGCGCGCCGGGTCAGGTGACCTATCTACACTCACCGCGGGGAGCTGAACAGGCAGCATGGTAGGACACCGTGCTGCCTGCCACTAGCCACCAGGGATCAAGGTAAGTCCTGGGGTAAGGAGGGATGTAATGGGGGGTAATGTGGGCATGTGATGGGGGTGATGGAGGCATGTAATGGGGGTGATGAAGGTATGTGATGGGTTTTTATTGATGGGATCTACTACAGCTGAGAAGATACAACATTTTTCCAGCTCAGTTACTTTGGGTTTACCTTTGAAATTCCCTACAATTCTCCCTTTCATGAATACATACTCTTTATATTCCCTTTTTTTCGTTGAAAATACCTACCAGTTCAATGTTATGTAATCCATTTTTATTGTTATTATTCAATATATTTTTTTTAGCATGCCTTCTCTCTTCCATGATGTACATGTAGCTCTATCACTCAGTCTCAGTGATCCTTCTTGAAATTAAATTCAGATTACCCGCATTCATATGACAGCCATAGCACCAAACCAACATGAAATGAGCCTGAATTTGCCAACTTTTTGTCTTATTTGGTGGCGTGCATTGGCGCACAGGAAGATTACGCCACTATTAGGGGGCTCAAGGTAGGGCTAAAAGTGATGTCATGAGCAGGAACATTCCATTTCGTTACAATGGTTTCCTTAGAAACCGACCTTTATGATACATTGGTATACATGTCAAATATTTATATTGTTTACATTTATTTGCATTTAAAAAAAGAAATGTATTTCATTAGAACCAGAGTGTGGCCATTTCCCCATCTCCCCTACGTTATTCTATCATCATTCAGACTGAGAAATGAGGGGCAGATTCTAACAGGTTAATATAAGTTAATGAGTTGCTTGCAGAATGCTTTATGCTCCTGCAAGGTTATCAGGCTTTCTAATCAGTTGTTTGTATTTTTGAGCAGCCTGATTAGATAAACTCTGTGCTTGCCAAGAGCATGGTACAGGTAGTTGTAAGGTCCTTGCCTCGTGATAGACTGGGCATGTGATTACATCATACATTCCACTTATTGAGTCATACCATGGCCATAGTGGCGGTGTGTGCACATTCCAGAAGTTTAGATGTTCAGAGGATATGGGCCATCACCCCGGGAATGTATTGTCACATACAAAAAGTCCCCTAGTATTAGGGCAAGGGGTTATTTTTAAGGTTAGTATTAGGGTAAGGGGTTATTTTTAAGGTTAATACTAGAGTTCGGGGGTTAGTGTTAGTAGGAAAGGTTACTTTTAGGGTAAATATTAGGGCTAGGGGTTACTTTTAGGGTTAGTATTAGGGCAAGGGGTTATTTTTAAGGTTAATATTAGGGTTAGGGAGTTAGAGTTACACATCGGCACTGACAGTTCGGTGCCAAAATGGCCGCGCTGAACCATCAGCGCTGTAATGTCAATGATGAAATGGCCAGTCCTAAAGCATGGTGAAGAACAGTCATAGACCCCCCTGCCTCTATGGAGCTCACTGTGAAAAGCAGGTCGCTGTATCTTCACAGGTGTCAGGTACACAGGTGGCAGGATAGAAACCTCCTAGCCATTTCAGATGGGTGGTAATTTAATCTATATTGCTAGCACAATCTCCAGCACATGTAGCGAATTAGAGATCAACCCTGGGAGCCCAAGTACTGTCTCTGAAACTGGGTGGAGCCAGCATGCAAGGAGGGCGGGACATTGAAGAGTGTAGACATAGATATAGGAAGTGTGAAGACATAGATGGCAGAGATAGACATATAGATGAACTTGTAGTCCGATTAAAAGGGCAGAATACCATTTCTTACCCATGGGGGTCAACTTAGCAATCAATTAGCAATATAAACCCCACTGGCAATGAAAACGTTAACAGCTCAAAGCTGTGTTTATTCAGATTGTAAAAATCAGAAATGCAGGAATTATTCAGTGTAAGTCAACAACCTCACGGTCACTTAGAATTCACATACATAAAGATGTCTTCGTTATAACATTCTGGCACTGATTCAGCATGGATTCCAATGGAGATAAAAACCAGGGGGCAAAACACAGTTAAGTGGCCCATGGTGCAACTTCCTCAGCCCACCCTTGATTGTCAGGGCTGCCTTCAAGGAGGGTACAACCCTTACAAGTCTAAGGGGCCCAGTGGTTCTGCCCCTTTAAAAAAAATGGTGGGGGCAGACCATTTGTTCTGTAAGGGATCTCAAAATTTCTGATGCAGCCCTGGTTATCATTATAGATAGAGAGTTAAGACATACATGCTGACATACAAGCTACAGAGATTTATAGACAGGCAAGACAGAGTGATAGTGCCCATAAGAGAGCAGCCCTGGGGTGCAATTGCCCCCTCCCCTGCAGATATGACATCATATCCTGTGCCTTCATTCTGTATTCTTCGGAGCAATATTAGTACATGCCCTCTACTTCCTTATTTTTTATTATTATTAGAAAAAACATGGAACAGGATTTTTTTTTTTTCTTACATTTAGTTCTTTTGGTTTGTTTTATTTTGCTCTTTCCTTTTTTTTTTATAAAAAGCCTGTGAAACGTTTGAGTTCACTTTCTTTGCAAATTGCGAAACAGTTTCAATGTTGCAAAGTTCACTTTTGTGTGTGTGTGTTTGCTGTGATAAGCCTTATTCTTCAGGAATGGTTTCATTGTGTTTTTTGCTCTCTTTATTGTGGCAGTTAAGTCCCCTTGCTGATAACAAGTCAGATAATGCTGATCTTTTGCACCAGCATTTGTTTTAAAAGAAATAAAGCACGGCCGTTTCGATTTTTTTTTCATTTGCACAAAATTAACATGAATAAAACTAATAGACAATTACACATTTCCATGGGGAAAGGAAACCCCAAAAAGAGGTTGTGTGTGGTTTGTGGGAAGCTTTAATTAAAGATTAAAACATAAACATAAAAAATTGCCATATAAAAAAAGCTTCTCCTAATACGTTTATCTTGGTCTAATGTGCTGGAACTTGCCAGTACATCTTTAGAATGTTCATTCTAATACTACAGTGCTGACATCTTGTGTCTGTCTCATTGTCTACCTGCTCCCTTACTACAGGGTCACTAGTTTTTTTTATATTACACACGCTTTCCTCCTTCCAATCTTACATGACTGACGCACAGAGACAACACTGGGAGCTACCGATCCTCATCAGACCGTCTCAGCAGCAACTTTCCCAAATTATTTCTCCCAAGTTCTTTGACAGAGATTATGGGATGTCTTGTGAATGGTGCTTTGCAGAAGTACCCTTCAAAATTTATATAAAACAGAGAAATGGCCTTTCACATAAAAATGAAATTTTGGGGTGTACTTCCTCTTTAAAATTAAATACTCCTTAACTCAATTCAAATACCCCTATTTATTGGCACATCGATGTCCGATTGCTGCCTGCTCAATCATGCCATATCATATGTCAATCCTACATGTTTCTTCAGTGGCAGAATTTCCAGCCATTGTGTATCTTAAAATATAGGAAATATAGGAATCTGTTCATTCAATTAATTTGTCTCTTAAAAAGCTGGATGTGGGATGGGTTATGAGATTATACCAGATACCAGGAGCCAGACCGACTAAAATACCTACTGCTGGCTTCTAACATTTTGGATTGTTTTACATTAGAGTTCATTTTCCTGGCTCCTAACAAAATCTAGACTGGCCCATAAATTGGTCTGTTTAGCTCCAATCCCAACCCCTTCTTTAGCCAAAAGTTTGAATTAATTTATTCCTTTAAATTGTACGACATTTATTTATTTATTTTCCCCCCTTTCTTCTCTTAGGTCAACATTAAAGTGACAAAATCATGAATTCTTCGTCAGAAGGCGTCAATTCCACATACCGGTGTACATTTGACGAAGACTTTAAATACGTTCTCCTGCCGGTATCTTATGGGATCGTATTCTGCGTTGGGCTGATCCTCAATGTATCGGCACTTTACATATTTTTATTCCGGATAAAGCCATGGAACGCATCCACCACCTACATGTTTAACCTGGCTATATCAGATATGTTGTATGTTATATCCTTGCCTCTGCTCGTGTATTACTACTCCCAGGGTGACAACTGGCCGTTTAGCATTGCCTTGTGTAAAATAGTCAAGTTCCTCTTCTACACCAACATGTACTGCAGCATCTTCTTCCTCCTCTGCATCAGCATCCACCGCTTCCTTGGGATTTGTTATCCGATGCAGTCACTCGGCTGGCTGAAGGTCCGCAATGCAAGGATTATATCTGTCGTCGTATGGATCATCGTGTCTGCCTTCCAGTCGCCAATACTGTACTTTGTGACTACCAGCAGCAACGGTGACAACACTATATGCCACGACACCTCTAGTGCTGATCTGTTTGATACATTTGTAACGTACAGCACGGTCAACCTTGCCTTGCTCTTTTGTGTTCCTTTTGTTGTCATCTTGGTGTGTTATGGCTTAATGACTCGAGCCCTCTTGAGGCCATCCGCAGCCTCTTCTCAGACTTCTAAGTCGAAGAAAAAATCTATCAAAATGATCATCATCGTATTTCTCGTCTTTAGCGTGTGTTTCCTACCTTTCCACGTCAACCGGACGCTTTATTATTACTTCCGTAAGTTGGATCTTGATTGCAATGTCTTAAATGCCATCAACATGGCGTACAAGGTGACTCGCCCTCTGGCCTGCGCCAACTGCTGCCTGGACCCGATACTGTACTTCCTCGCTGGTCAAACCATTCGAAGGACTATCATCGGCAGGAGTGGCATAAATAAAATGAAAAGCAAAATTTCCACCTATGTACGGGAAAATAATTGGTCTACCATAGCAAATGGAAATACCGTTAATGACAATACACCAAGTCCTAGTTCAACTGTAATAACCCAAATGTGAACTACCCATGATGCACTGGAGGAAGAGGATATAGTTCCTTTGGAGTACAATGTACTCTAATTGTACCCATAGAGCATGTTTTAATTTTTAACTCTTAACCATAACATTGTGAATTTAGCACTAAAAAAACACAGTCAGACTGTGATTATGTATTTACGTCTAAAGAGGATCTTCTTCTGCAAAAGCAAAGTAATATATGAATTGTGTTGGAAATTGAGATCATAAGAGTTTAATTTTAAGAGTTACAATTAAACTATTAAAATGTGACCGCCATTAGGTAGAGGATTTGCATACCACAAAGGATAAAGAGTTTAGTCCTTATTCCAAACAGGGAGGGCCTGCAACTTTTGGCCAAAATCTATTTAGTGGTCCATGGTTCAACTTCATCAGCCCACCACATGCAGGAATTTTGACAGAAAAGGTACAAAAGATCATGGACAATTGTTTGGAAAGATAGAAAATGCAATTTACTGGGGTCATTTAGAGGCGACGCCCCTACTGAGTGCAGCGTGAGGGGTGAAAGATAAAATTGGAGCTACAGGTGTCAGGTGAGATCCCGACACTCAAATAAAAATGGATGCCGGCTGCAGTGAAAGATGGGAGGCAAATATGGACCATCATCCCCAGCAGGCTGTGTATGTGTATTTGTGAATGTGCGTGTATATGTGTGGTTGTGTATCTACTTGTAAATTTATGTGTGACTGTGTATGTGTGTCTGTGTGTATACACTTCTGAATGTATGTGTGTAAGGATGACTATGTGTGACTGTGTGTGTATTTGTGACTGTGCAAGTGTGACTGTGTGTGTTGGTGAGTGTTATGCATGTATAAATGTGCGGCTGTGTGCGTATGTGTAGCTGTGTCAGTTCTTCCTAACCCTTACATAACCAGAGTTTAAAGACACTGACTCCTGATTGGGAGATTGGGACATGATCTGAGCCTGTCACAAGCACATAGAAATGGTCTGCGTCTCACTCAGTGGGGAAAAAACAATCTAGCAATGCCTCTGCCGAGACCAGACTCTGGATCCTCCTCTGCCTGGAGGGCAACTGGCAGCCCCCCCCTGAGCCCAAGGAACATCAAAGTGGTGCAAAATGATCTCATGAAATGTATTCTGAACCAGTCCCTCCCCTTATATAAAAACAATGTGTGGTTTGTCTCTTTCACCTGTACTGTTGTGAATCTGATAACATTGCTGTAATAACCATAAAACACTTAAAAGGGCAGAAAATCCTTGTAACAAACACACCTAGCACTGAATAGCTATGATATTAATCAAACTTGGACAAAGTGGGAAAAAAAACCCATGGCACAGACATTTAGGTTGCCCATGAGATCTAATCTTATTCAGGTTTCTTTTCATAATAGAAATCGGTCAGTCATGTCTGTAGCAAAAATTATTAAATTAAAAGTCTGCATTAAGTGTAGGTGGTTTATACAGATATTCTACAAGAATTTAAATAAAGTACCTTATTGAGCCCTCTAGCATAGAAATGTAGAATGCGTCGGCAGATAAGAACCTATCTCTCAGGGGGCAGCCATGTTGTTTAGAATCTTGGGTCCTGATAGAGCTCTTTGGAGTTAAGAAGGCCCAAAAAGGTGTTTATTTGTTTTCTTCCAATAAATATATACACTATCTCCATTTAATGCCATCTTTCAATTACTTAATTTGAGTTTTTTGCACACAGTTGTCCAGTAAATGGCTAAGTTGGGAGCACAGGGGTGTTTTTTTGTAAATTCACCACTGTTAAGTGATTGCTCACATAGAAGAACACGAGCATAGCTACATGTATGACATATGTAGGCATGTCATGCTGTAAAGAATTGTACGAGCATTTATTATATTTCATAAATATTAATATACCGTACCGTCTACTCGAGAAGTGAAGGCTATAATTCTTAGAAAATTAAATTATTCTAAACCTTTTTTTTTAGTAGGTAAAAAAAAAAATGTTTTTATTTTCACATGTCAAACCCAGTTTAGACTTTTTATTATATTAAAATAAAATCAATGGTTTTACAACGACTTGGGTCTTTATTTATTTTCATACCAACTGACATTGATAAATAACATCTGTGAAGTCGGTGACGAATTCTAGAAAACGAATTATATTAGCACATAAATAAAACGGAAACATGTTTTTCAGTCTGTTATCAGATCGAATAACCTAATTCTTTAACCCTAATTCATCGGTATAGAAATAATGAGTCAGAAATGTGGTGCATCTCAATGCAGGCTGAACTCACCAGATGCACCTCGCCAGAAACCCAACACGTTCCACAGAGCCGTAGCTTAAAGGTGCACAGGCTTTATTTTCCAGTGTGATTTGATCCAGGCATTCTGCATAAATCACATTTTTAATACTTGACTCAAGCCCTCATCCAGCGATTACTCTGCATGTTTATTGCAGGTGCTGCAGCACTGATTATATAGACACTGAGAATATAATGTTTTGTTTCATTTAGTCACTTCCTGTGCTCCCCGAATTGAATACATTGTGTTGACTGTGAGTGACCTTGCTTTTGTACACAGTAGGATCTCTTACGTTGTCTGATGACATCACTAAGTATTTTATATTTTAAGCACAGCAAAATGTAAAACATGCATTTTAAAGTACTTTGAAAGCAAATGAATAAATATTCAAAGATGCATTTTGGGCGACAGACCCTTTAATGATTTTTCAGGCCACCACTTTTTGGTGCCATAGAAAAACTGTACACCTCTTTATATAAGTTGCTATCCAACCACTCCCTGGTTTCCCAGGATTGCAGTTCTCACCACTGAGTGTACTGCGCACGCGCCATCTCTCACATCACAGATGGGAGGGAGATGCCCAACAACCATACTTCCCAGCGAGACCTCCTGAATCCAACGGTATGAAATGTTATTGTTATTAGACCAGGGTTACAGTGAGGGTAATGATTAGGATTAACAATTATCGTTAAAAAAAGGAATAGATTTGTAAAAAGATATGTTTTCCTTTCTAGATTCAGGAGTTATGATAATAAAGTGTTTAACCAGGGAAAGTACGTTCAGATGTTGTCTGGTATCCAAATATGTCCCTGAACTGATTATTGTCTTCTTCAAACCAGTTTTGCTTTGTGGCAGGGCACATTCTCCTGGTGAAAGAGGGCAATGCCACCAGGGAATACCGTTTCCTTATAGCTTTATACCATCCCCATAGCATCATTATACCAAAACCATAGCAGTGCATCATTATACCAGCCCCATAGCATTGTATCATTATACCAGCCCCATAGCAGTGCATCATTATACCAAAACCATAGCAGTGCATCATTATACCAGCCCCATAGCATTGTATCATTATACCAGCCCCATAGCATTGTATCCTTATACCAGCCCCATAGCAGTGCCTCATTATACCAGCCCCATAGCAGTGCATCATTATACCAGCCCCATAGCATTGTATCATTATACCACTCCCATAGCATTACATCATTATACCAGCCCCATAGCATAACATCATTATACCAGCCCCATAGCATTGCATCATTACACCAGCCTCATAGCATTACATCATTATACCAGCCCCATAGCATTACATCATTATACCAGCCCCATAGCATTACATTATTATACCAGCCCCATAGCTTTGCATCATTATACCAGCCCCATAGAATTGTATCATTATACCAGCCCCATAGCACTGCATCATTATACTAGGCCCATAGCATTGTTTAATTATATCAGCCCCATAGCATTACATAATTTTACCAGCCCCATAGCATTGTATCATTATACCAGCCCCATAGAAATGAATCATTATACTAGCCCCAGAGCATTGTATCATTATATCAGCCCCATAGCATTACATCATTATAACAGCCCCATAGCATTACATCATTATACCAGCCCCATAGCATTACATCATTATACCAGCCCCATAGCATTGCGCCATTATACCAGCCCCATAGCATTGTATCATTATACCAGCCCCATAGCTTTGCATCATTATACCAGCCCCATAGCATTGCATCATTATACCAGCCCCATAGCATTGCATCATTATACCAGCCCCATAGCATTGCATCATTATATCATTATATCAGTCCCATAGCATTACATCATTATACCAGCCCCATAGAATAACATCATTATACCAGCCCAATAGCTTTGCATCATTATACAAGCCCCATAGCATTGTATCATTATACCAGCCCCATAGCATTGTATCATCATACCAACCCCATAGCATTGTATCTATATAGCAACCCAATAGCATTGTGTCATTATACCAGCTCCATAGCATTGTGTCATTATACCAGCCCCATAGAATGGTGTCATTATACCAGCCCCATAGCATTGTATCATTATACCAGCCCCATAGCATTGTGTCATTATACCAGCCCCATAGCATTGTATCATTATAGCAATCCCATAGCATTGTGTCATTATACCAGCCCCATAGCATTGTATCATTATAGCAATCCCATAGCATTGTGTCATTATACCAGCCCCATAGCATTGTGTCATTATACCAGCCCCATAGCATTGCATCATTATACCAGCCCCATAGCATTGTATCATTATACCAACCCCATAGCATTGCATCATTGTACCAAACCCAATAGCATTGTGTCATTATACCAGCCCAATAGCATTGTGTCATTATACAAGGAGAGTTGGACTTTGATGTCAAACCTCACTCTCTTAACTCACCTCCTTTACAACAGTCTGCTTATTGGCTACACGCCCCCCCCCCCCCCCCCCCCCCATTATTAATACCAGGGCTGGGAGCCTGACAAATGGTTCCTAGCCACCCACCCCCCTCCCAAAAAATAATAGTAATAATAGGCCTGGGACTTGCCCAGGGTCCCAGGCCCATTACAAAATGTAATAACCCCCTAAGCCCCCTGGCATACATTCTAAAAATTAAAACATTAACCAAACCTATCTACGAGCTGTGCAAAGGCATAATTAGCTTAATAGCAAAAAATGTGATTGAGAGAACAAGTAATAAAACAGTGAGGGGGGGGGGGGGTAATTGCTACATTTTAACTGTACCAGGATCACAGGACTTCATGTTTTTTGCTGCTGGACAGTGAAGTTCCTGAGTCTGAATATACTGCTGCTCAGGGCCGGTGGAAGGATTTTTTTGCTACACAGACGAAAGTGCTTTTTGGTGCTCCCTCCCCACAATCTCATGACTCTCCCTCTCCCCATATCTCTTATCTATCCTCCCTCTCCCCAAATCTCTTTCCCTAACCCCTATATCTCTTATCTCTCCCTCCCCATATCTCTTTCCCTCTCCCCCATCTCTGTTCTCCATCTCTGTTCTCTCCCCCATCTCTGTTCTCCATCTCTGTTCTCTCCCACATCTCTGTTCTCTCCCCCTCTCCACTGTTCTCTCTCCCCTCCCCCCCCCCTCAGAGACAGAGCGTGGGAGGGGGCGGGGGGATCTCACCGGGTGAGAGGTCCGCACCCTCCCCATGAAGCAGAGCGGCGTAAAACACACACGGAGCTCAGGTATCAGATTTCCGATGTCCTGCATTATCACTCCACACGCGGAGCGCGATTATTAAACCATTTTAACTAGCAACCAACTTTGAAGACTTGCCAGCCGCTAAGCCATAAGACTCATGAGTTTTCATACTGGTGATGTCATCAACCGGCGTCAGAGTGCTCCTACCAGAAAGCCCTAGAGGATCTTCCCATTAAAGGGCCCATAACATTACCGCTGGGGCTGTGAAAGAAAAAGCAAATGTACAGGAATGGAGGTCCGGGAAAAAGACAACATAGCAGAGAATCTGTAGCTTGCTTGAGCAAACGGCAGAAAGAGAAAGAACTATAGGATGACAAGGCAAGTATAAACTTTTATCTTTTATTTACAAACATACAGAACAAATAGGAAGATGGCTAGTGTAATAGCTGGTAGTTTAACCCCTTCCCGACCTTATGACGAGTTAACTCGTCATGCAGTCTAGCCGGCGGTGCGCTCGGTGGGCACCGCCAGCTAGTCTGCAACGGGTTCAGGACTAAGCCTCGCACCCGAGGCAAAGCTCCTGGACCCGATCGGTGGATTTCCGGGCATGTGATCCCGGTGATCGAGTGATCACCGCAATAACATGCAAATTAGATGGCAAAGTCAGTGTGTTCACACACTGCCTCTAATTCACTCTCTGTGCTTCACATTCTTATAGTGACAGAGAGTGACCTGTAAGTAAAAAGAAATAAATAACATACACAGAGGTAAAAAAAAAAAAAAAAAGATTTAAAAAAATTAACCCTTTCATTGCTGATCACAGTTTTTAACTGTGATCAGTTTCCTTCCACTTTATGGCCCTCATTTAGTTTTTTTTTAACATTTTTTTTTATTTTTACAATTTATAAAGTTTTTTTTAATAAATAAAGGTAATTTTAATAAATTTATTTAATACAATTTAACCCCTGCATGCCTGTTGCATGATTTTTACGGATCTGACATCGCACTCTTCAGAGTTTTTTTTCTGTCTTTTTTGTTTAGGGGGGTTTGGGAACCAATATTTTTCTTTTTTATTAGTTAGTTAATTAGGGGGGATAAGTGGGTTAGTGTTGCACTAGTTATGTAGCTTATTATTGGGAAAATAATGGGGAAAAACTTTTCCTCCAAAATTTCCTCTTTTATATGTATTTTTTAATACTAAAATGTAAATCATTTTTATGTATAGGGTATCAAAAGAAAGCTCTAACTGTCCTCTAAAAAACAACATATAACTTGTATGGGTGCGTTAAATGAGAGAGAGGGAAATTATGTTTCAAAAACCGCGTATTAAAAATGGAAAAACGCTCTGGTCCTTGGCCCAGGAAAATCCCTGGTCCTTAAAGGGTTAAAGACATGGGTGAGCATGACTAGGGCAGGTGAAAGGATAACAAATAAAGAGAACAGAAAAGGCATGATAGATATAGAAATTTGATATTACAAACACTGTGATAATATTTCTTTAACCTCTGAAGATGCAAGCATCAAAATGCCATTTATTGTTTCCTGGGCCCAATCACCAGCCGATCGTTAGCCGGGGACACAGTTGCAGAGACCAGATCAGGGTCTTAATAGACTGTGCGTCCCTGCCCAAAAAAAATGTGCGAGACCTCCCGACGTCACTCGTGATGTCACGGGAAATTTGGGCATGGCGCATAGACCTCCCTAGCGCCACGAAGGGGTTAATAGAAAATACAGATAATCAATCAGCATAATTAGCATATTCTGTTTTCCATATTATCCTCCAGAGCTCTTTCCGCCTGGTCTGGGTGCCGGTGAGCTCCAAGATGCAGGTGACCAGGTATCTGTGGACAGAATGCAAATACAGAGCTCTGAAGGATGAGCTGGGGAGGATGGATGATGCTGCTCCACCTGAGCAACTAAAGCTAATGGCAAACACCCATTCGGTGACCTCTGCAGGCTGCTCATTTGCATAGCGTTACCCAGCATGCTTCATGGCTTAAGTTTTGGCCCTAGTGTCAATAAAAGAAGCCAGGCCGAGATGTTACTACGGAAATGGTCCAGACGAAACACAAATATCCAGAGATAGCGTAAAATGCGAAGCAAGACCCTGTGTTGGACACAACAGCAGCAGTCTCCACAGCATAAAGAGCAAAGGTCATATGTACAGAGGAAAGAGACTATTGTATTATATGGGGAAATGCTAATGACTCATGTCTTGCTGTCAAAACCTCTCCCACAGAGTTTAAATGACAAAGCTTTATATGTTTTTCTAAGTCTGTAATGAGTTTCCACTCATTCCGGATTCCTCAGTGTATCTTTGGGATGGGAAGTGATTCCTGGATACCATACAAAACCATAAACAGAGAGAAAAAAGGGACAACTTTCAACAAAACAATGTTGGGCACTCTTTGTTTGTATAACTCTGCCACGGGGCTGACATCTTGGGTCAGATGAAGGAAGATCTAACTCAAGATTCTAAACAACATGTCTGCCTCCTGATAGAGCTGTACAGAGCAAAGATTCTAAACAACGTGTCTGCCCCCTGATAGAGCTATACAGAGCAACAAGATGTCAGCCCCCTTGATAGAGCTATACAGATCAAAGATTCTAAACAGCATGTCTGCCCCCTGATAGAGCTGTACAGAGCAAATATTCTAAACAACATGTCTGCCCCCTGATAGAGCTATACAGAGCAAAGATTCTAAACAACATGTCAGCCCCCTGATAGAGCTATACAGAGCAAAGATTCTAAACAACATGTCTGCTCCCTGATACAGAGCAAAGAGTGCTCAAGGAGGTACTTTATTTGTATTCTTTCATTAAAGCATTTGTTTAAAATGTCTTCACTTGAAGCAATCTTTCCGTTAAACTGTACTTTCCAAATTCCCAGATTCTGATCCGGTTAGCACTAGATTAAATGAGCCTCTTGGAATAACAGAGTGCGTAACAAGCAACAGTGCACGCGTTAAAACCTACCTGTGTCGACAAAACGGTCTAACAATGCTTAGACTACATCGATTTAGCGATGGTTTTATAAAACTATGGGTCAGAAAAGTGCCACATTTTTACCTGATATGTTTAGATGTTAAGTTCTCCAGACCTACTCCTTAATTATATGGAGGAGCTGGAGGACTTTGTGAAAAAGCAGCCGCCCACTAGACCACCCGAGGAGGATAACTAGGAGCAATACAGAGCGGCTCCTCTCCTGCCTACTTAGCAGGTGGCTGGGGGCACTCTGGGAGAGCAACTGCTGCGGATATGCATCCTAGCCTAGGCCAGCGCCTACCTTGCCTATGGGTAGCTGTAGCCCTGGCTGAGGGTGTACTAAGCCCAGTAGATTAATCCTCTTCTCCCAGCAGGATAGCTTATAATTCCTTAAACCCTTCGACTTAATATCGTGGACTCGTCACCAGTGGGTTCATCCCAATACACATGGGGGCCAGGGGGAAGACATCATGGGACAATACGGTTGCCATCTTTTCTTCAAAACAACGCTATTGTCTTCATAGACTTAACTTTGGGCTCAAGCCATGTTTTTCCAGGAAAAATGCCAGCGAGGCAGCAACCTTGTACAAGGCCTGTAGAAATGACTTGAAATTAAGACACTCAGTGGGGTAAAAGCATCAGGACCTGAGAGGAAACTCAGACATTACGAGGAAACTCGACTTCTAGAGCATCAGAAAAACTAACTCCCAGTCAGGTGATTCAGGGTTACTTTTACCCAGCCTCATGCCTGATCTGCATGCAAAAACCATTACCCACAGCAGGCATGCACACACCCCTACATGGGCATATGTATCACTAAACACAGCAAGATGCAAGTGATCCAACACTGCTCAAGGTGGGCGTGTTACTGGGGTCCGTGGGAGACCCATTAATGATGTTCCATGGACCTTGGCGTAGACTTTGCCCATCCCTACGCATGTACCACATAGGAAAGTGCAGCCGTGGACTTCTGAAGAAGGGCAGAGCCAATGTATAGATCGATGCCCGTGGTGGGTAGAGATACAATCTTTTTTTCTTTCTTTTCCATTTCATTATTCCTTCACTGTGTGAACAGAAACCTCTGCAAGATAATGGAAGTAACATTATAATAACCAGGAGAGGTTGAGGGGGGCTAGGACTAGTGGGAGGGGGGGCTTGCTTGTTTAAGCTGTGTTAATAGTTTTTCCTGGAAGATGTAATGTTTGGCAAGCTCTTGGCTGCCTCCGTCTTAGAGCGACAGCCTGAGCACCATATGTCTACATGCTGGAGCCTGGATGGACGAGGATTGTTTGAATGAGAAGACAGGTGAATACCTTATCCTTCTCACATGTTTGTACAGCTTCATCCATCCGCTTGACAGACAGGAACAAACAGATACACTGAGCCCAAGTTTAGCATCAAGGCCTTAAAGATGACACAGTGACGTCTCACTGATACTGGTTACTCCAGAAACCCCTGTATAGTCTTCAAATTAAAGGACAACTAAACCTTTATAATCCTCACACTACTGCCACCCATTTCAGTGAAAAAAAACAAAATGTTAGTGTCTCTTTAAGTGCAGAGACGGGTCTTGTGTAAAATGTCCAAGATCCTATATACCGTGCTGCAACATTACAACATATATTTTGCAAGCCTGTGGATTAAAGGATCTGTCTGCTGACTCTAATAGGCCATTTGCATATGCATATTAAAGGACAACTGCCAGCACAAAAACAAATTCTGTTTAATTGAACGAGTGATTCAAGTGTAGACATTTTACATAGAACTGCTTTAATAAAAGAATACAAATAGTACTGAGACCTCTTTCAAGTATACTATCAGGGGGCGGACATGTTGGGTCCGATGGGCGATATCTTCCTTCATCTGATCCAAGATTCCAAACAACATGTCTGCCCCCTGATAGGGCTTACAGAGCAAAGAGGGCTCAATAAGGCACTATATTCGTATTATTTAATGAAAGTGTTTCTATTTAAAATGTCTACACTGATGTAATCTTTTAGTTAAACAGAATTAATTTTTTTTGCTGACAGCTGTCCTTTCCGCAAACATGAAATTATTTGCTAAATATTTTCTCTTTACATTTCTCCTACAAAGTACAGCCATCTCTCACATCCAAACGCGGCAGACCAAGAACCACACATAATAAATGTGCATTAACTTGATAAGAAAAATAAAATAATGCTCCTGCATCAAGTGTCGGTGTTTAAAATGGAAATTAAAGAATGTATACAAAGTGCCTTATTGAGTTCTTTTTGCTCTGTATATCTATATCAGGGGGCAGCCATGTTTAGAATCTTGGGTCAGACAAAAAAAAAAAACCTGACCTACCTGACCCAACATGGCTGCCCTCTGATGGACTATACAAGCAAGTACTCAATATTCTTTCATTAAAGAATCTCTATATAAAATGTCTACACTTGAGGTAATTTTTCAATGAAACAGAACTTTTGGCGACAATTACCCTTTAAGGTATTTATACCATTCGACAAAAAAAAAGCTGACTTTGGAGCACACAGTCTCAAGGGGACTAGTAATGAACCATAAAAACAAACATAAATATATGTATTACATGAGTAAATCACATAGGAGAATATGGCTTTCCCAGTTTCCTTGTTAAACCATATTGTTCACAAACATGGACCTTGAATCCTAGCTGCTTCAAACCCATCATTCACATAGCCTATGATTAAGAGGTTTGACATTTCTATCCTGCTCCCATTGTATGATGCTGATGTGAATTGGATCAAGATTGCAGTATGACCTTTCTTTTTTATTTATTCATCTATGGCCAAGCTCCCTACATCTAGGGTTGCCACCTGGTCGGTGTTTTATGGGCAGGACGGTAAAAAATTGGCATTATGCCAATGTTAAGTCTATGGAGACAGTACCAAGGCTGGTATTTTTCAGAAGAAAAGGTGGCAACCCTACCTACATCCGATCTTGTGCTTTTTTTTCTCTCTTGATCTGTAATGCATCACATTGAGAGCAGGACACCACCTGTACCATGTACAGGGTACAAACTACAACGAGCACCAAAGTTGTTTTTAAGGTCGAAGCACAATTCCAATTTTACAGGGATGATTAGAAAAACATGATGTGACCGGTGTAGGATGTGAACAAATAAAATGTAGACTAAAGACTGGTGGCTAAGACCCAATAGGGATTGAAAATAAAGAGGGGGCACAACTTACCCAGGATAATGTTGAGTATATGGGAGTTATTGTGACCCTTAGGATATTGCCAGTGGCATACCAAGTGGAGGGTGGTCTGCCCCGGGTCCCACACATTCAGGGAGATAGCACTGGCAAGCTGTTTGGGGACAGAGATGGCAAAAACAAGCTTTTTGGAGACTAAGATGGCACTGGCAAGCTGTTTGGGTACAGAGATGGTGCTGGCAAGCTTTTTGGGAGCAGGGAAGGCACTTGCAAGCTGTTGGGTTTTTGGGGGGAGGAGTTGGGACTGTCTATCTGTTTGGGGACATATATGACACCGGCAAGCTGTTTGGGGACAGACAAGACTCTGGTCAGCTATTTGAGGACATAGAAGGCACTGGCAAGTCATTTGGAGGACAGAAATGGCACTGGTAGACATGGGACAGGGAGACAAACATATGTTCAGCCAAATACTCTAGGTACGCCCCTGGATATTGCTAATGCTTATTCCTCTAGCCCAGCGTTAGCAAAAAAAAATTCAACTTGAGTGTCCAGTATACAGCAGAAAGCAGAGCTGAAGCTCTCAAAGTGCTCTCTCGTATCAGGCATTTATCTGCTCATCAGTACCAGCCAGCCTTCTCATTCCCACTCTCCTCTGGCTCCCATTCTGCCATTTCCCAATTTGCATGGGCCATGTGTGCGTACAGAAATAAGGGCATTTCCAATGCTCTGTTAGATTAGTTGATACAGCAACTCAAGGAGATAATAATCCCTTTATGGACCTAAAGGCTTTTTACAAATATTGACCTGACACGATGGAATTAGCAGGAGTTTGTGTCTTATGTAAACCCCAGCCCCAGCCCCAGCCCCTGCCACAACACTCAGACAAAGGAAAAGGGTAGAAGTGCAATTCAATATTTTCGGTGTATATTGTGAAAATAAAAATAATCTCTTATCATAGAGAATACAACCTTATGTAATATTAAATCCACTGAATGTTGTGCGTTTTTCTCTAGGCGAAACGCGTTGCATGTGCACCAGAATCTGCTGCTCTGCCTTGGAACAGGTTCTGTTTGCTGAGTCTTCTACAGTCTACCTCAGTGTTAGACCGATGAGTGTATTAAAATATTCTCTGTATACATTTACTGACTATCTGTATTTAGATACCGAGGTTTGATGCTGCACATATATTCCTAAGAAGTGGCCCTAACCACCAACATTACACTCAAGGTGAATTGTACTACAGAGTGCATTGTTGTTCATTTTGTCATGCATATTACACTATTCTATTTGTTTTTTTTTTTCTCTTTACATGTCAACCTGGATGTATAACATTAACATCGACCTTATATAAGGTTGTATTCTCTACGGTAAGAGATTTCTTTCTATTTTCCCAATACTGGTAGCACTTACACACCCTTTCCCCAATTTTCTTTGATATTATGTATGATTTGGGGGTGATCACAATAGTTGTTACTGCTATTCGACTTCTAGCGCAGTAAATCACAGCCGACATAGAACGTCTAACAAGCGGGAAGGTTTAACCCTCATTAAAGGGTCATATGACATTACTCTACCAAATCTGAAAGCCACTCCTCTGTACTGATCCTCTTAGCTCTCTCGGCTGCTGTTGATACAGCTGACCATCTCCTCCTTAATAGATGAGTCTAGATGGGCATAGATGGCAGGGCTTTCTCTCTGATTAAGTAGTATGCATCTGAGTGCTCCTTCTCCATGCCACTTGCTGGTGCGACATTGTTGGTTTTCTCTACACATCTTCTCTGTAGGAAATCTTATTAGCTCCTTTGACTTCCAATACCACCTCTATGCAGATAACACGTAGACCTCTCTTCCCCTCACCTCTATTTCTCTGCCGGTCATGTCAAGGGACTGTTCTCCATCTCTACCTGGACGCGTAAAAAATGTCATCTCTCTAAAAGGGAGCTGGCAATGTTCATTCCCTTGAGCTCCATCCCTGTAACTTAACCATCTTTGACTCAGCTCTCGCCTTCATCCTCCGTGTGCAGTCCTTGGGTGCTGTCATCTGCACCAAAGGAACAGAGCGCTTGCATTTGCCCATAGCTCAGAGACTTGTGATTTATCTTCTTGACTACCGTGATACCCTTCTGACTGGCCTTGCGTGTATCTTGGTTTTGTGCTGCCCTAGGCAAACAAAATTCGGGCGCAACCCACCCATGTTGCACACCTACGACATGCCCCGTCACCCACGTTGCACACCCATGAAATGCCCCATCACCCACATTGCACACACATTAAATGCCCAATCCCCCCATTACATGCCCCCATCACCCACATTGCATACACACTAACTGGAAGGAGCTAAAGCTTGCTGAACGGTGGGGGAGGGAGGGCCGCCCTAGGCGAGTGCCTTGTTTGCCTTGCGGAAGATACACTATTGCCCTTAGCTCCCCGTTGGCTGTCCGCTCTGTCCTCGTCTGGCTTCCCGTCTGCTCTAGGATAAAATTCTATCTTTAACCTACGAAGCCCTCCACTCCCCACATTGCCCCCCACCGATACCACCCTGCGTGACTGATATGCTTCTGAGCAGTTGCAGAGAATGAACCCTGCTCTCTATACATTATCCATCAATGTCTTCTTTTGTATGAAAATATTGCATAACAGAAAATAAAACATGCAAACTAACATCATGCAGCAAAATAAAAAAAAAATGCAAATATATTGTTTGGTCAACATTGGTTTACTAGAGATTTCAAGAAACAATGGGCTCTGACCTAAACTAACCACTAGATGGCAGTAGTTGCAAATTAAATGTGTGATTACACTGTCTTGGCAGAGTGCACAGATTTGCAGGGAACAAATAAATAGATTAATTTGCATCAACTGTATTGTAATTATTGTCCCTTATTCGTAGACCAGGGGTATTGCACAGCCCGACTTCAAGAGAGTTACTGTGATTGAATAATTTAGAAAATTGAGCAAAGTATGGAAATTGAATTGACTGTTCTGTGTACAAGAGCTTGCAATCTAGCTGGATGTGGGTGTTACAGACAGAGGAGGGTAAGTGCCCCCCCAGGCTGTCCTCTACCTTAGCTCAATGGGCTGTGGCAGCAGCACTTTTCACCTAGCTCCCTGTCTAGCCACAGGTGATGTCATAAACATTTAAAACACGTTTTTCTCTTAATCTAAGTCAAAGAGAAATGTTCTGGGCTTACCGGGTGGAAAACGCCAGACAGAGACAAGCGATCTCCGCCCTCACCAGGTCTCCGGTGCCTTCCGCCGGTGCTCAACTCACACCACTGTATGAACAATTCGTATGAAAGTATATGATTAAGCGCCTGGAAAGCGAAACGCGTCAAGCTATAGTTATATGACACCTGCACTGCTGCTGTGGAATTTATCACTACATCAAGCAAGATTAAAACATATTTTTTATGTTTGTATCTTTTATACAAATTGTTCTCTTAATCTATAACTTTGCTTGCAAGTCTGATAACCCATTCTACAGCTCAATTTTTATTCTGTACCTTCTCAGTAGATGATATACACCAGTAACAGTATGAAAGGAGATACTTTATCTTCATAGTTATTGCCTGAAGAAGAGATTAAGTTCCACTGAAATTCTTCTCAGTGAGTGTATGACACTTGCAGCTCATCTCTGGTTGTCTCCCGTGTTCCTATGGCTGACACGGGACACATGTTTACCTGTCAAGTTATGAAACACTGTGACACGCCAAAGGATTAACATTATCCGCAATCCCGGGAGCTTTACATCCCTGTAATTAACATACTGACCGTGTCAAGGAATCGACAGAGAACTAGAAAACAGAGGTTAGTGTGAAACTAGGAATCTGCCCTTTAACCCAGTGACTATGAGATTAACAAGACCTGGATCCTGTTCTTATAGTCAGATCTCTACTTGAGGTCTGATTATAAGATGAACTTGAATATAAGACACAGGGACTTATTCAGAGCATTTAATTGGTTTTAGTTTAAGGGTAAACACACAAAATGTATAAACCCTCCGTTAGATGTAAAATACTAGATGTAAAATAATCACAGTAGATCATGACAATGTAAAAAATCAAAAAAATGGAGATTTAATAAATCTTCCATTCAGGATATTCCCACTTGAGGGTAAGAATAAATATATTTAGTAATCTATTTTTTGAGAGGAATATGCTACTGTGTATTATTTATTCATATTTCATCAAGTGGTTGTTTTGAAGTCTTAACTAGAGTTGAGCAGACACCTGGATGTTCTGGTTCGGCGGGTTCGGCCGAACTTCGGTAAAAAGTCCGGGTTCGGGCTCCAACTTGACCCCGAACTTGACCCCGAACCCCATTGAAGTCAATGGGGACACAAACTTTTGGCCACTAAAATGCCTCTAAAAAAGTCCTGGAAAGGGCGAGAGGGCTGCAAAATGAAGTAAAATGTGGGTGAGTGTCCCCATTCATACGAATAGGTCAATTGACCTATTCGTATGAATGGGGACTCTATTTCGGTTTATAGAATAGCAATAGGATTACATGTATTCCATAAACAGAAAGTCTATAAACCGAATATCGTTCAGTTTATAGACTTTTGGCTTATGGAATACATGTAATGCTATTGGCTTTCTATAAACTGAAATTCTTATGAATGGGGACTCTCTTTCGGTTTATAGAAAGCCAATAGCATTACATACAATGTAATCGCCGAACCCCGAACTCCAACACGAACATACAGTGGAATGTCCGCGTTCGGGTCCGGGGTCCAAAAACCGTAATGTTCAGTACGAACACGGTTCGCTCAACACTAGTCTTAAACCATCCAACCGATGGTCTTGGACCCATAATCCCATAATCCTGTGCCACTTTTAAGCAGTATAAATGGAGGTTGGTTAGTCCATCTGTAGCTCATTTTAAAATGCTAATATAAATGTTCACTCAAAGCCAAGAGGGTTTCAACCTGAAACCCAGTGACACGTCTGAGATGCGTATGAGAGGGCAGGATAGATGATTTATTGATAAAATGCCTTAACCTAGTGTCAGGATTTCTCTGCTATTTTTAAATAGAAAGCCTTAGTACAGTGAGTTGATCAGCTGTTATTAATAACCAGCTCCTTTCAGCTACTGTTACCATGGTAACACACCTGGTTGCTCTTAGCCAGCCCCTTTGCTGCTTAGTACAGGTATTTACATAGCTAGTCTCAGTTGCTCCTTTGCCCTAGAGTTGTTTCTGCCTTCCAAGTGCATTTCCTGGGATTCCTGTGATTCTCAGTTTGACCTGGCTTGACTTACTTCCCTGCTGGTTCCGTACTCTTGGCTTTGTTTCTGACTATGTTGATCTCCATTCTCCTGAATCAGGCTCTTCTAACTACCCGCTACGGTTCCTGACCCTGGCTTGCCTCCTGGATTTTGCTTATGGAATATTTTGCGATGTCACATTCTATAAGAATTTTTTTTTTTTTTTACACAAAAAGCACGATGGCACAATGTCTTGGAGAGAGAGAGCAGCAAGAGGATAACAAAATGAATTCAAGGTGATATCAATCAATGCCCGGGGGATAAACACTGCAAGCAAAAAATCCATAATAATGAATTATCTAATTAAAAATCGGATACAGTTATGCGTCCTTCAAGAAACGCACTGGACCAAAGCTAGCCAGACTATCAAATCAACAAGATACCCCTTTGTTATTAGCGCAGCACTAGAAAAAAAAAAAAAGAAGAGGGGTGGCCTTTGTTTTTGCCAAGGAAGTCGCCCTGAATGTAAGGAAAATAGACCCAGAGGGACATTACATTATTTTAGTCTGTGAAATTAACAATAAATTATTTACATTAGTTAATAGCTATGCACCAAATAAATTCACAATTAACTATATAACAAAGCTGCTCAAAAGAATAGATCAGCTGAAACAAGGGCTCTTACTAATCATGGGGGACTTTAACTATGTAGTTGATTACCAGATGGATAGGAAGAGCCAAAGGGAGAGGGAAGACAAACGTAAGAAGCCAACAGAAAATAGGTTGCAGAATCTCCTAATTAGTTATGGTCTCAGGGATGTATGGAGAACACTCCATCCTTCAGAGCGAGACTACACATGTTATTCTAGATCATTCAACTCTTACTCCAGAATTGATCTGATTCTAAGTAACATATCTATGCTACACCTGGTGAAAAAAAATAGAGATACAGGACATAACATGGTCAGATCACAGTCCAATCCTGATGGAATATAAAGATAACATTGACCTGTTCCGTAAGGAGTGGAGCATAAAGGATCCCATATTGAATATGAAAATGAATATAGAGAAACTTAAAAAACGAAACAGAACTATTCTTTTTAGAGAACAAAAACAAAGGAACACCGGCTACAGTGGTATGGTGCGCCTACAAAAGCGTCGTGAGAGGCCAACTGATAAAAATGGAAGCGATTGCTAATAGGAAAAGACCTTCACACCTCTCAAAATTATACATATTGTTAAGCGAACTTAAAAGGCAAAATAAAATTTCGCCATCACCACAAACATCTAAAGAATTAGAAGAAATGGAAAAACAAATAAATGTCCAGTTAATGGACAAAGTAACCAAACAGTTAGAATCATTTCAATCTAAATGGTATTTACAGGGGAACAGACCAAACACATTAATAATAAACAAACTGAAGAAAGAGAAACACAAAAGATCAATAACAAAAATTAAAGAAAACGGCAAGTACATGATGACCCCAAGGGAGATAAGTAAGGCATTTCAGGATTACTACCAGAATCTTTATAACCTTCCGGGCGAAACCTTTGGCAGGGAAAAAGAGATCAAAGCCTTTCTAGACAGCCTCCCCATACCAAAAATTCTACCCACCCAGCTAAACCAGATAAACCAATCCATCACAGAGGCAGAGGTCAGTAAAGCCATAGAAAAATTAAAAACAAATACAGCGCCAGGCCCTGATGGTTTCACAAATAAATTTTACAAAATAATGAAAGATCAACTAAAAGGTGAACTCAACACCATATTCAACCATATAATGACGAACGGTGGTTGTCCGAAAGAAATGTTAAATGCAAACATAATACCTATCCCAAAAGCAGAGAAGGACCCAGAATTAATAAGTAGCTATAGACCAATATCTCTAATAAACACCGACATCAAGATATTCTCCTCAATCATAGCGGACAGACTGAAAGCGGTGATACCACAATTAATAAACAGCGATCAAGTAGGCTTTATCCCGGGAAGGGCCCCAATTAATAACATTAGGAAATTAATAAATATAATAGAAGACACTGAGTCCAAGGGAACTTCACTAATAATACTATCAATAGACGCAGAGAAAGCGTTCGATAGAGTTGGATGGGACTTTATGTTGGCCACATTAAAACAATTCGGTATAACAGGCCCAATTTTACAAGCAATAGCATCACTTTACAGTGCCCCTTCCGCTAAGGTCACGGGGTCGGGATTCATGTCATCAAGCTTTAACATCAAAAATGGCACCCGTCAAGGATGCCCGCTATCACCCTTACTCTACATAATGGTATTGGAACCACTTGCAATCACAATAAGACATAACAATAAGATCAAAGGTTTCAAAAAGCCTCAAGGCCAAAGTAAACTGAACATTTATGCAGACGATATCCTACTAACCCTGGAAGAACCAGAAAGCTCAGTCCCTGAGACTCTGAAGGAGATACAAATATACTCTAAGCTATCAGGATATAAAATGAATATAGAAAAGTCAAAATTTCTAGCGAAAAATCTGGATAAAAATCAAATATCTTTCTTGGTACAAAAGCTAGGTCTCCCAGAAAGCAAAGACAATTTAAATTACTTAGGCATTATAATAACTCCAAAATTAAAAGACCTAGTGGAAGCAAATGTCCTCCCCTTACTAAAAGACACCAACAAAAAGCTAAGAGGCTGGAAAGGTCTTTGCTTTTCATGGTCAGGCAGGATTAACATCTTAAAAGCATATATTTTACCCAAGTGGCAGTACTTATGGCGAATGATACCACTCAACTTTCCAGAAGACTGGCTTGCATTATTACAGACAGACTTCAGGAAATTTATCTGGGGAGGGAAGAAAGCTAGAGTTAAAATGAAAATTCTAACTAGAGCAAGAAAGGAGGGAAGGCTGGGATGTCCAGAAATAGTACAAGGCTACCAGGCCAGCAGATTATATCATATACTGTTCACACAAAATAGTGCCGTAACACAAGAAACATGGTACTACATGGAAAAAGCAAAAACGGGGGTAAGAAAACTTTCGTCACTCTTTTGGACCTTAGAACTGAATATGAAACGGATGATACAGGCATTTTTCTATTTATTATTAATACAAATGTTTTGCATTTTACTTTATCTCTCTATCTGGTTCCTGATCCATAACACCAAGATAATTACCAACTCCTCAAGTACACAACCAATGCCAATGAAAATGATCACAATTTATTTAAAGGACAACTTTAAGGGGGAAAAAAAATTACTTATTTTTTAATTGAAAGATTGCATTAAGTGTAGATGTCTAAAAATGCATACTCTACAATGAAAGAATGTAAAGTACCTCATTGAGTCTACACTTGATGCAATCTTTCAATCAATCATATGGTCAGTTTTTGTCTACACTTGTCCTATAAAGACTACAGCATGGGTCATTCCATTCCAGAATCTTGGGGCATTCCAGTAACAGGAGACATGTATAATACTTCTGAAACCTTCTCAGTCTTCCTAACCAATGGTTACTGGAAGTGGGAAAAACAATGGAAGTGGACTCAGTGTGCCTGGAAATAGATAAAATGGAACAATAAGTCTGTGATTTGCATGCGGCTGAGAGGGAAAAAAAATCAATTTCCCAGCAGGATTAATACAGACGGATCGCGCTCCCATTTGGCGCTGTCACCCAATATATGCATCCGGTAAAAAGGAAAGAAAATGTAAAAATAAAAGGTTTTTTTTTCTTTTCTTGGGTTAGCTATGAATATTCTGCAATTTAATACACACTAAATGTCTTAGGACAATAGGGAACTGACTCACATGCTGTGAAACAAAATGATTTATTATAATCTTGTTCTAATATAGAGATACTTATGGAGACCAGATACTCTCGGCTACTTCTAGGAATGACTATGGATGTGTTCCCCACAAACATGGTTATAAAAAGGTCACATTCAGGGAGTTCATACAAATTAATAAAAATTACCACCAAAAACAGATTACAATCAAGTAAATAATAATGTAATGAAAAACAGATGATAAAAAATAGGAGTTTTAGTCACTAAAACAGATAATAAAATAATGGGAGTAATAGTCACTAAAATATATTATAAAATATTGGGAGTAATAGTCACTTAAACAGATAATAAAATAATTGGAGTAATAATCACTAAAACATATAATAAAATAATTGGAGTAATAGTCACTAAAACAGATAATAAAATAATGGGAGTAATAATCACTAAAACAGATAATAAAATAATGGGAGTAATAATCACTAAAACAGATAATAAAATAATGGGAGTAATAGTCACTAAAACATATTATAAAATAATGGGAGTAATAGTCACTAAAACATATTATAAAATAATTGGAGTAATAGTCACTAAAACAGATAATAAAATAATGGGAGTAATAATCACTAAAACAGATAATGAAATAATGGGAGTAATAATCACTAAAACATATAATAAAATAATTGGAGTAATAGTCACTAAAACAGATAATAAAATAATGGGAGTAATAATCACTAAAACAGATAATAAAATAATGGGAGTAATAATCACTAAAACAGATAATAAAATAATGGGAGTAATAGTCACTAAAACAGATGATAAGATAATTGGAGTAATAGTCACTAAAACATATAATAAAATAATGGGAGTAATAATCACTAAAACAGATAATAAAATAATGGGAGTAATAATCACTAAAACAGATAATAAAATAATGGGAGTAATAGTCACTAAAACATATAATAAAATAATGGGAGTAATAATCACTAAAACAGATAATAAAATAATGGGAGTAATAATCACTAAAACAGATAATAAAATAATGGGAGTAATAGTCACTAAAACATATTATAAAATAATGGGAGTAATAGTCACTAAAACAGATAATAAAATAATGGGAGTAATAATCACTAAAACAGATAATAAAATAATGGGAGTAATAATCACTAAAACAGATAATAAAATAATGGGAGTAATAGTCACTAAAACATATTATAAAATAATGGGAGTAATAGTCACTAAAACATATTATAAAATAATTGGAGTAATAGTCACTAAAACAGATAATAAAATAATGGGAGTAATAATCACTAAAACAGATAATAAAATAATGGGAGTAATAATCACTAAAACAGATAATAAAATAATGGGAGTAATAATCACTAAAACAGATAATAAAATAATGGGAGTAATAATCACTAAAACAGATAATAAAATAATGGGAGTAATAGTCACTAAAACAGATGATAAGATAATTGGAGTAATAGTCACTAAAACAGATAATAAAATAATGGGAGTAATAGTCACTAAAACATATAATAAAATAATGGGAGTAATAGTCACTAAAACAGATGATAAGATAATGGGAGTTATAGTCACTAAAACAGATAATAAAATAATGGGAGTAATAATCACTAAAACAGATAATAAAATAATGGGAGTAATAATCACTAAAACAGATAATAAAATAATGGGAGTAATAATCACTAAAACATATAATAAAATAATGGGAGTAATAATCACTAAAACATATTATAAAATAATTGGAGTAATAGTCACTAAAACAGATAATAAAATAATGTGAGTTATAGTCACTAAAACATATAATAAAATAATGGGAGTAATAATCACTAAAACATATTATAAAATAATGGGAGTAATAGTCACTAAAACAGATAATAAAATAATGGGAGTTATAGTCACTAAAATAGATAATAAAATAATGGGAGTAATAATCACTAAAACAGATAATAAAATAATGGGAGTAATAGTCACTAAAACAGATGATAAGATAATTGGAGTAATAGTCACTAAAACAGATAATAAAATAATGGGAGTAATAATCACTAAAACAGATAATAAAATAATGGGAGTAATAGTCACTAATACAGATGATAAGATAATGGGAGTAATAGTCACTAAAACAGATGATAAGATAATGGGAGTAATAGTCACTAATACAGATAATAAAATAATGGGAGTAATAGTCACTAAAACATATTATAAAATAATGGGAGTAATAGTCACTAAAACAGATAATAAAATAATGGGAGTTATAGTCACTAAAACATATTATAAAATAATGGGAGTAATAGTCACTTAAACAGATAATAAAATAATGGGAGTTATAGTCACTAAAACATATTATAAAATAATGGGAGTAATAGTCACTAATACAGATAATAAAATAATGGGAGTAATAGTCACTAAAACAGATAATAAAATAATGGGAGTAATAATCACTAAAACAGATAATAAAATAATGGGAGTAATAGTCACTAAAACAGATAATAAAATAATGGGAGTTATAGTCACTAAAACAGATAATAAAATAATGGGAGTTATAGTCACTAAAACATATTATAAAACAATGGGAGTAATAGTCACTAAAACAGAGTATAAAATAATGGGAGTAATAGTCACTAAAACATATTATAAAATAATGGGAGTAATAGTCACTAAAACAGATAATAAAATAATGGGAGTAATAGTCACTAAAACAGATAATAAAATAATGGGAGTAATAGTCACTAAAACATATTATAAAATAATGGGAGTAATAGTCACTAAAACAGATGATAAAATAATGAAAGATCTTCAGTAAACAAATGTCCAGAGAAAGTATAATATACAGTATTCACACACCTCTAATCTGCGGTATTCACACACCTCTTGGTTATTGTGTATAATACACGGTATTCACACACCTCTAGGTTACTGTGTATAATACGCGGTATTCACACACCACTAGGTTCCTGTGTATACTACGCAGTATTCACACACCTCTAGGTTACTGTGTATAATATACGGTATTCACACACCTCTAGGTTACTGTGTACAATATGCGGTATTCACACACCTCTATGTTATTGTGTATAATACACGGTATTCACACACCTCTAGGTTACTGTGTACAATATGCGGTATTCACACACCTCTAGGTTACTGTGTATAATACGTGGTATTCACACACCTCTAGGTTACTGTGTATAATACGTGGTATTCACACACCTCTAGGTTACTGTGTATAATACGCGGTATTCACACACCTCTAGGTTACTATGTACAATATGCGGTATTCACACACCTCTAGGTTACTGTGTATAATACACTGTATTCACACACCTCTATGTTACTGTGTATAATACACGGTATTCACACACCTCTAGGTTACTGTGTACAATATGCGGTATTCACACACCTCTAGGTTACTGTGTATAATACGCGGTATTCACACACCTCTAGGTTACTGTGTATATTACGCGGCATTCACACACCTCTAGGTTACTGTGTATAATACGCGGTATTCACACACCTCTATGTTACTGTGTATAATACACGGTTTTCACACACCTCTAGGTTACTGTGTGCAATATGCGGTATTCACACACCTCTAGGTTACTGTGTATATTACGCGGTATTCACACACCTCTAGGTTACTGTGTATAATACACTGTATTCACACACCTCTATGTTACTGTGTATAATACACGGTATTCACACACCTCTAGGTTACTGTGTACAATATGCGGTATTCACACACCTCTAGGTTACTATGTACAATATGCGGTATTCACACACCTCTAGGTTACTGTGTATAATACACGGTATTCACACACCTCTAGGTTACTGTGTATAATACGCAGTATTCACACACCTCTAGGTTACTGTGTATAATACGCAGTATTCACACACCTCTATGTTACTGTGTATAATACGCAGTATTCACACACCTCTAGGTTACTGTGTATAATATACGGTATTCACACACCTCTAGGTTACTGTGTACAATATGCGGTATTCACACACCTCTATGTTATTGTGTATAATACACGGTATTCACACACCTCTAGGTTACTGTGTACAATATGCGGTATTCACACACCTCTAGGTTACTGTGTATAATACGTGGTATTCACACACCTCTAGGTTACTGTGTATAATACGCGGTATTCACACACCTCTAGGTTACTATGTACAATATGCGGTATTCACACACCTCTAGGTTACTGTGTATAATACACTGTATTCACACACCTCTATGTTACTGTGTATAATACACGGTATTCACACACCTCTAGGTTACTATGTACAATATGCGGTATTCACACACCTCTAGGTTACTGTGTATAATACACTGTATTCACACACCTCTATGTTACTGTGTATAATACACGGTATTCACACACCTCTAGGTTACTATGTACAATATGCGGTATTCACACACCTCTAGGTTACTGTGTATAATACACTGTATTCACACACCTCTATGTTACTGTGTATAATACACGGTATTCACACACCTCTAGGTTACTGTGTACAATATGCGGTATTCACACACCTCTAGGTTACTGTGTATAATACGCGGTATTCACACACCTCTAGGTTACTGTGTATATTACGCGGCATTCACACACCTCTAGGTTACTGTGTATAATACGCGGTATTCACACACCTCTATGTTACTGTGTATAATACACGGTTTTCACACACCTCTAGGTTACTGTGTGCAATATGCGGTATTCACACACCTCTAGGTTACTGTGTATATTACGCGGTATTCACACACCTCTAGGTTACTGTGTATAATACACTGTATTCACACACCTCTATGTTACTGTGTATAATACACGGTATTCACACACCTCTAGGTTACTGTGTACAATATGCGGTATTCACACACCTCTAGGTTACTATGTACAATATGCGGTATTCACACACCTCTAGGTTACTGTGTATAATACACGGTATTCACACACCTCTAGGTTACTGTGTATAATACGCAGTATTCACACACCTCTAGGTTACTGTGTATAATACGCAGTATTCACACACCTCTATGTTACTGTGTATAATACGCAGTATTCACACACCTCTAGGTTACTGTGTATAATACGCGGTATTCAAACACCACTAGGTTCCTGTGTATACTACGCGGTATTCACACACCTCTAGGTTCCTGTGTATAATACACGGTATTCACACACCTCTAGGTTACTGTGTATATTACGCGGTATTCACACACCTCTAGGTTACTGTGTATATTACGCGGTATTGACACACCTCTAGGTTACTGTGTACAATATGCGGTATTCACACACCTCTAGGTTACTGTGTATAATACGCGGTATTCACACACCTCTATGTTACTGTGTATAATACTCGGTTTTCACACACCTCTAGGTTACTGTGTGCAATATGCGGTATTCACACACCTCTAGGTTACTGTGTATATTACGCGGTATTCACACACCTCTAGGTTACTGTGTATAATACGCGATATTGACACACCTCTAGGTTCCTGTGTATAATACACGGTATTCACACACCTCTAGGTAACTGTGTATAATACGCAGTATTCACACACCTCTATGTTACTGTGTATAATACGCAGTATTCACACACCTCTAGGTTACTGTGTATAATACGCGGTATTCAAACACCACTAGGTTCCTGTGTATACTACGTGGTATTCACACACCTCTAGGTTCCTGTGTATAATACACGGTATTCACACACCTCTAGGTTACTGTGTATATTACGCGGTATTCACACACCTCTAGGTTACTGTGTATATTACGCGGTATTGACACACCTCTAGGTTACTGTGTACAATATGCGGTATTCACACACCTCTAGGTTACTGTGTATAATACGCGGTATTCACACACCTCTAGGTTCCTGTGTATAATACGCGGTATTCACACACCTCTATGTTACTGTGTACAATATGCAGTATTCACACACCTCTAGGTTACTGTGTATAATACGCGGTATTCACACACCTCTATGTTACTGTGTACAATATGCGGTATTCACACACCTCTAGGTTACTGTGTATAATACGCGGTATTCACACACCTCTATGTTACTGTGTACAATATGCGGTATTCACACACCTCTAGGTTACTGTGTATAATACGCGGTATTCACACACCTCTATGTTACTGTGTACAATATGCGGTATTCACACACCTCTAGGTTACTGTGTATAATATGCGGTATTCACACACCTCTAGGTTACTCTGTACAATATGCGGTATTCACACACCTCTAGGTTACTGTGTATAATACACGATATTCACACACCTCAAGGTTTCTGTGTACAATACGCGGTATTCACACACCTCTAAGTTACTATGTCGCCCAGAGTGCAACCTGTGTGTAAACTAATCAACCTCTGAAACGCGTCAGGTAACCTCAGATTAATACTGGAATACATAAGATACAGCAACTGTACCTCCTGACTCTTTCATGGGTGTGACTTTATACATTATACACTCAATGTGTTCATCGCAAACACCATATCAATAGCTTTCATTAGTCACAATTTCATTCATGTCACTGTTTACACTGTCAGGAAATGGAGGAACAATGCCATCTAGTGGTGGATTATGGAACTAGCCCACCCTGTGTTTTATTTACTGTGATGCACACACTGCGGGTGATGTACATACAGGGAGCACACGCTGATATAGAGCAGGCTCCCGACACATGTAAAAAGAATGAGTGCGTGACTAGTGTCGGAGAACCTTCACTTACATTTCCCCCGCACAGTTTGACAGACAGGGTGGCAGACATCACCATTATGATATCTTGTTCACTTCCCATCACCTCCCCTGGCGCCCCCCTGGGTGTTGCACACTGTGTGGTCACAGTGGTCGCACCCCAAAGGTGGCCCTGAGTACTACCCAGATGATCCATGGACCAGCCATCAACATCTTTTCCTGGGGTGAACCCTACGGGTCTAGAAGAGATGCAAATGATCTCCTGCCAGCCATTGTATGTGAGATGTGGGCCTACAGTGGCAAGATGGAAGCCATCGTTGGCTTTGTGGTCTGCTGACTATCCCTCCCCCGCCTTATTCTTCTTTTATAGTCTTTTATTTTCATTTTATATTTTAAAAATACAATAGAATGATCATTCAATACATAACACAAGAAATATCATAGATAGTTATGTTTAATATTATATCGGCACCGAAACAAACACACACAAAAAGAAAATTACAACTTTCTGGAAGGGTCGCCACAACACATCTTTAAAAAAAATGATTTGTAAGCTGCTTTACATAATTCAGTCATTTACCACATGCTCAGCGGGCTACTATCTGAGATTCTATAGAGGATACCTAGCCAGTTGTTCCAAATGTTATAATTTTTAGGTGGATTTAGAAAAAAAAACATTTTACACTTTTTGACATTTTTTATTGAAAAGTGAATGGATTTTTAAGTCAAATGTGTTGTTTGTTTCGAAATCCGAGCTATCAGGATTTGTACCACTTTAAAGCAATGGATAACCAAATATAAGTCCTTAACAGGTAGATGGGGCCAACTCATATAGAGAAGACTGACTTTTGATCTCTTCAATTTCTCGAAGATCATATCCTAAAGATCCGTGAACTTACAACAGCCCCACCAAATGTGTAAGTATGTGTCCGCTAATCTATTACATCGCTAACATAAGGACAAGATGCATCCTTCTTGGCTAATCTAGTTGGCACGGTATACCATTTATTAACAAGCTTCAATGTATGGAAATCAGTGGTCTATCTTGGTTTTGTGCTGCCCCAGGAAGCCAAAATTCGGGCACCCCCCTACCCACGCTGCACAGACACGACATGCCCCATAACCCACATCACCCCATTACATGAGCCCATCACATACCTCCATCACCCCCATTATATGCCTCCACCACCCCAATTACACGCCTCCATCCCCCCCAATACATTCCTCCATCACCCCCCTTACATGCATCCATCACCCCCATTACATGCCCTCATCACCCCCATTACATGCCTCTATTACCCCTATGACATCCCTCCATCACCCCAATTACATAACCCCTCACTCCAGGTGAAGGGGTGCTGGTCAGTGTTGGGGGGGGGTGCTTTTTTTGCCGCACCTAGAAATTTGCTGCCCTAGGCACCTGCCTAGGATGCCTCGCGGTAAATACTGCACAGATGGGGGGAAGGGAGTGTTGTATGTTAATGTATGTTGTGCATTATGTGTATTATTTATAAAATGTACATTCTCACACTCATTAACTTGACAAACACTCCACTACCACACCAATGACACTCCACTTACGCACCTCTGATGTGCCCTAGCAACTCCACAAATACTCCCGTTACTCCGCATTGACTCACTAAATCACCCCTCTCTCTCACAGTCTCGATCCTGAGCCCTGTCTGGTGCCTCGCAAAAAGTCCAATTAGAGGCAGTGTGTAACATTTCCTGGCCCTTCATTTTTTCAAGTGTTTGGGGCGTGTATGTGACGTGCGGTATTTTCGCTAGGTCATTGGTAAAAAAGAGAAAAAGTAGACTTTCGCAAAGCTTACCGGCTGGCATTGAATCGAGGTCATTAAGTGAATGAGTCAGACAACCCTACCTCTCTGACTCATTGACAAATGAAAGATTTTGCTTTTGTTTGTGGAAGAGATGAACAGACCGAAGCACAAGAAACTTTCACGTCGCCGAATGATGTTTCCTTTTTAATTGTATAAAACCCAACATAGTGAGGAACAAATGTTACAATTACTTAGACTACGCATCAAGTTAAACAGGAAACTACAATCATACTATGAATTCCAACATCAAAGCCATAGTGAAAAACATATAATAAACAGAAATACTTTTAGTTAGTTCTCTAGAAATAAGACTTGGGAGGACAATCGTTTTCAGCATCTTGGAACAGACAAGAACTATATAACTCAGTGTCGCCCACCCATATTAGCAGTGGCTGGAAATCAAGAGAACAATGACCGTAGTGTGATCATGATAATATAGTATAGCGACACTATTCTGCATAATCAACCCAGAAAACATTATGACCTTTGTTATAGGCATGGGGGGAAAGTTCACACGAAAAAATACCCCCCAAAAAAACTTTCTGGTACATGCCTTACACTATTTTAAATTTATATAGAATGTACCATGTCTAACTCTTTGTGGACCAGGAGTTTGCTCAACCCTCTGGTGCTGCAAGGGTTAAACCAATTGCCCCACCACCATCTTGCTTTAAGCAGGGCAGTCCAGATACCAGGCGCTAGCAAAGGAATATTGCTCATGCACAGTAGTGTGACACTCCAGCTAGGAAGCCACGCCCCCGGCATCCCACATTACCCATGGTGCATGTGCATGTACGAGATGCTATATACGTATCAATGTATACACTGTAAATGTACATCTGTGAATCTATATGAATGTGTCTTTTTGTTTGTTTTATTGATACTGTATTGATACTGTGTCTTTTTGTTTGTTTTATTGATACTGTATTGATACTGTGTCTTTTTGTTTGTTTTATTGATACTGTATTGATACTGTGTCTTTTTGTTTGTTTTATTGATACTGTATTGATACTGTGTCTTTTTGTTTGTTTTATTGATACTGTATTGATACTGTGTCTTTTTGTTTGTTTTATTGATACTGTATTGATACTGTGTCTTTTTGTTTGTTTTATTGATACTGTATTGATACTGTGTCTTTTTGTTTGTTTTATTGATACTGTATTGATACTGTGTCTTTTTGTTTGTTTTATTGATACTGTATTGATACTGTGTCTTTTTGTTTGTTTGATTGATACTGTATTGATACTGTGTCTTTTTGTTTGTTTTATTGATACTGTATTGATACTGTGTCTTTTTGTTTGTTTTATTGATACTGTATTGATACTGTGTCTTTTTGTTTGTTTGTTTGATACTGTATTGATACTGTGTCTTTTTGTTTGTTTTATTGATACTGTATCGATACTGTGTCTTTTTGTTTGTTTTATTGATACTGTATCGATACTGTGTCTTTTTGTTTGTTTTATTGATACTGTATTGATACTGTGTCTTTTTGTTTGTTTTATTGATACTGTATTGATACTGTGTCTTTTTGTTTGTTTTATTGATACTGTATTGATACTGTGTCTTTTTGTTTGTTTTATTGATACTGTATTGATACTGTGTCTTTTTGTTTGTTTTATTGATACTGTATCGATAATGTAATCTAAAGACAGCCAATAATATGGTAAAGCGAGGCAGAAAGCATCATTAATGTAATCTTCTGACTTAATAAAAGTCTAATTTAATTAAGATGTTGGCCTGGATTGTGTGCTGGCCATTAAGTCTTTTTTAGATAATAAGTACCACACATTAATTTAATGCTAAGAAACAGAGGGGTATATTAGTCACCCCTAAACCCTTCTCTCCCATTAAAGCAGCAGCTCCCTAAATATAACTGGGACCAGGGACAGCCCAAATGCCCCTGACCCCTTTACCCTGAAAATCTGTTTAAAAATATTTTTTAGATAAGTGCTTTATCATATAGAAAAACATCTGTCTTATCATCTTTCCCTCAACATCTCCGATTCAAATCAATAGTAGATGTATTGCCATAGTAACAGTCCTGCCCATCTCTACAGGAGATCTGTAAATAGTTTTTAAGCAATAATAAGTGCATTTCACATAATCTAGAAACTTGTAAAGCATACAGAAAATAAGCAGGGCTACTGCCCCTCAAAGGGGGGAAATATCTATTTAGAAACAAACATGATCAGTTTGACATAGAACACATTGTATGGTTTTATAATAGTGCATCGTTCTGGCCAGTGTCCTATAATAACAGCCTCTGTGTGCCTGTGGACGACATGAACTAAGAACTAGTTTACCATAATGAAGGGTCGTAGGTTAGTAATTCAACTGATCTTTTTCTCCCAACCGAAAAAAATGAATCTTTGGCTCAGGACGAAAAGAGAATGAAGCCTTTCATTAGGAGGGGAAACCAAGCCAAAGACACATCTTCAGACGTTTAGAAACTCAACTTATCAGATGGGATCAGTGGTCATCCTGTGAGAGATTCCTTTACCGGGAAAGAGGACAGTTCAAGGGAATTATTCACAGAGGGTGAAATTCTCTAGAATTTATGTCTCTGGTAATCCACGTTTGGTTCAGGTGGGGTACCAAATATACTGGGGATGGCATGGGAAAACTGAGTATGATGGCCACATTCTCCGGAGTGGCATGTCGACAAACTAGCATAGAAAGGGTTGGAAAAGTAATTAAAGGACAACTTACATAAAAAATCAAGTTAGTTTAATTGAAAGAGCATTAAATGCTTTAATGAAAGAATACAAATTACAAGCGTTATTGAGTCCTCGTTGCTTGTATAACTCTATCAGGGGGCGGGCATGTTGTTTAGAATCTTGGGACGAATGGCTCAGATGAAGGAAGATCTAACCCAAGATCTCTGTCCCTGGTAGATCTATAGAAGTGGAGAGGACACAATAAAGTATTTTTTTTTTTTTTTCATTCTTTCTGATTAAAATACCAACACTCGATGCAATTTTTCGGCTAAACACAACATCATTTTTTTGTCCTTTAAAAAAAGCTGCATTCGCTGTTATTTTATGTAGAACAACTGATTTTCTTTTATACATCTTGACATTTCAGCACATGAAATTGTGTTAGTGCAAGTGATGGAGATTCTCAGAGCGATATCAGAGCTCCAGTGCCATTACTCCGAGCAGTAGAGCAACATGGAAGTCGAGGACCAGCATAGTTAGTGCAAACACTGATGCTCACCATTAGCCGCGGTCCACAGAGAGGATTAAAGATGGTGTGGGGTTCTGTGGTCACAGGGAGGAAGAGATTAAAGAACAACTGTAGCAAAAAAAAATCACTAATGTTTACTTGAAAGATCACATCAAGTGTAGATAGTTTGCATAGAAATACTTTAATGAAAGAATATAAATAATGTGCCTTATTGAACTCTCTTTGCTCTGTTTAGCTCTACCAGGAGGCAGACATGTTTTTTAGAATCTTGGGTCAGATCTTCGTTCATCTGAACCAAGGTGAGCGAAGATCTGACCCAACATTCTAAACAACATGGCCGCTCCCTATCAGAGCTATACAGAGCAAAGAGGCCTCCATAAGTATATTATTTATATTATTTCATTAAAAAAAATATATTTACAAATTGTACACTTAATGTAGAAACATAGAAACATAGAAACATAGAATGTGTCGGCAGATAAGAACCATTCGGTCCATCTAGTCTGCCCAATTTTTTTTTTTTTTTAGTACTTTTATTAGTCCCCCGTTCCCGGTCTTATAGCTAGGATAGCCTTGTGTCTATCCCACGCATGCTTAAAATCCTTGACTGTGTTTACCTCTACCACTTCTGCTGGCAGGCTATTCCATACATACACTACCCTCTCAGTAAAGTTATACTTCCTGATATTACTTTTAAATCGTTGCCCCTCTAATTTAAGACTATGTCCTCTAGTTGTGGTAGTTTTTCTTCTTTTACATATAATCTCTTCCTTTACTGTGTTGATTCACATAATGTATTTAAATGTTTCTATCATATCCCCCCTGTTACGTCTTTCCTCCAAGCTATACATGTTAAGATGCTTTAACCTTTCCTGGTAAGTTTTATCCTTCAACCCATGTACCAGTTTAGTAGCCCTTCTCTGAACTCTCTCCAAAGTATCAATATCCTTCTGGAGATACGGTCTCCAGTACTGCGTACAATACTCCAAGTGAGGTCTCACCAGTGCTCTGTACAATGGCATGAGCACTTCCCTCTTCCTACTGCTAATACCTCTCCCTATGCAACCAAGCATTCTGCTAATACCTCTCCCTATGCAACCAAGCATTCTGCTAGCATTTCCTGCTGCTCTATTGCATTGCCTACCTACCTTCAAGTCCTCTGAAGTTATTACTCCTAAATCCCTTTCCTCAGATGTTGAGGTTAGGACTGTACCAAATAGTCTATATTCTGCTTTTGGGTTTTTTACGCCCAAGGTGCATAATCTTGCACTTGTCCACATTAAATGCCAGTTGCCACTGCTCTGACCATTTTTCTAGTTTAGCTAAATCATTTGCCATTTGGCTTATCCCTCCATGAATATCAACCCTGCTGCAAATCTTTGTATCATCAGCAAAAAGACATACTTTGCCAACAAGACCTTCTGCAATATCGCTAATAAAAATATTAAAGAGAATGGGTCCAAGAACAGATCCCTGAGGTACCCCACTAGTAACAAGACCTTGCATTGAATATACCCCATTGACTACAACCCTCTGTTGCCTGTCACTGAGCCATTGTCTAATCCATTCAACAATATTGAAATCCAAACTCAAAGATTTCAGTTTATTGATAAGCCTTCTATGTGCGACAGTGTCAAAAGCCTTACTGAAATCTAGGTAAGCAATGTCTACTGCACCACCCTGATCTATTATTTTAGTTACCCAATCAAAAAAATCAATAAGATTAGTTTGGCATGATCTCCCTGAAGTAAACCCATGCTGTCTCTGATCTTGAAATCCAAGCGACTTTAGATGTTCAACAATCCTATTCTTTAACAAGGTTTCCATTATTTTCCCCACTACTGAAGTAAGACTTACTGGTCTATAGTTGCCCGCCTCCTCCTTACTACCTTTCTTGTGAATGGGCACAACATTAGCTAATTTCCAATCTTCTGGAACTACTCCCGTTAACAATGATTGGTTAAATAAATCTGTTAACGGTTTTGCTAGTACACCACTAAGTTCTTTTAATAACTTTGGATGTATCCCATCAGGTCCCATCGACTTATTTGTCTTTACTTTAGACAGCTGAAGTAAAACCTCTTCCTCTGTAAACTTACATGCATCAAAAGACTCATTAGTCTTTTTCCCTAAATGAGGTCCCTTACCCTCTTTTTCATTTGTAAAAACTGAACAAAAATATTAATTAAGGCAGTCTGCTAAGCCTTTATCCTCTTCTACATAGCATCCTTCTTTTGTTTTTAATCTAACTAATCCTTGTTTTACTTTCCTTTTCTCATTTATGTATCTAAAAAATGTTTTATCCCCCTTTTTCACTGACTGGGCTATAGTCTCTTCTGTGTGTGCTTTGGAAGCTCTTATAGCTTGCTTTGCCTCTTTCTGCCTACTCTTATAGATCTTTCTATCTTCCTCACTCTGAGTATTTTTATAATTACTAAATGCTAGCTTTTTATTTTTTACTATTTTAGCCACCTCTGCACAGTACCACAGTGGTTTCTTCAATTTTTTGCTCTTACTGACAAGCCTTATGCAATTTTCTGTTGCCTTCAGTAGTGCAACTTTTAGATAATCCCATTTCTCCTGGACTCCATTTAAATTGCTCCAGTCTGATAATGACTCCTTCACATCTAATCTAATTTTAGAAAAGTCTGTTTTTCTAAAATCTAAAACTTTTGTTTTTGTGTGGTGTGACTGGGTCACTGTTCTTATATTAAACCACACTGTCTGGTGATCACTAGATCCTAAACTTTCACCTACAGTAATATCTGATAACAAATCTCCATTTGTGAACACTAAGTCTAGTATGGCCTGCTTTCGAGTTGGCTCCTCCACTACTTGTTTTAGAGATAATCCCAGTAGGGAGTTTAGGATATGCGTACTCCTGGCGCAAGTAGCTGTTTTGTATTTCCAGTTCACATCAGGAAGATTGAAGTCACCCATGATGATCACTTCTCCCTTCATTGTCATTTTAGCTATTTCCTCAACTAGTAGATTATCTAACTCCTCTATTTGTCCAGGGGGCCTATAAATCACACCTACGCGAGTTACCATATGATTACCAAATTCTAATGTAACCCAAACTGACTCTATGTTCGCCTCACTAACTTGTATTACGTTACATTTTAAGCTATCCCTCACATACAGGGCCACCCCTCACCCTTTTTTACCTTCTCTGTCTTTTCTATATAGAGAGTACCCTGGTATTGAAATGTCCCAGTCATGTTTTTCATTATACCATGTCTCAGTAACAGCCACTAAATCTACATTCTCAGTTGCCAATATTGTCACAAGTTCATGGATCTTATTCCCTAAACTGCGAGCATTTGTAGACATGTAATCTTTTTAATTAAACCTTAATTACGATTTTTGCTACAGTTGCCCTTTAAGCAAGGTGTTCTATGGGAACAAATAACTAATAATTTCTAGAGAAGCATCCAACTGTTTTTTTTTTTTTTAGAACTGACTGGCAAAACAACTTTAGAAGATGGCCGGGTACTCCGCAAGTTCATCTGCTTAACAGTAAAGAAACTTTGTAAAGAAAGTTTTTAAGAAGATAGTTCTTTGCTTCCATTCTTAAATCGACTGTATCACCTAAACATTGCGTATACTGTGAATAAACAGAATAATAAATGATTGAAAAAAATCTATACATTGTGTTCGCAGAATTCGATGCAAATGTCAAAATTAGAAGATTGTGTTTTAGAAAATTAGAAAATGTGTTTTTAATGCATCTGTGGAGTCTCCTGCTTATGACATCACACATTTTCCATTGAAAACCAGTTCATTTGCATACCGTGCCACAGGTGATGTCATCAAAAGGAGACTCCACAGACACATTTAAAGCAAATTTTTCTCCTAATTTAGGCATTTGCTTGCCATTCGGCTAACACAATGTATAGATCATTTTCAAGCATTTTTCTTATTCTCTACATTCACAGTAAAAACAATGTTTAGATGATTCAGTCCCTTTTGTTTGTTTTTTCCCCATGTGTTTTCTGGAAGGTAAGGTTTACAAAGAGATTCCCCGAAAGGTCTTTGTCTTGACCTTGAACATATTTCTAAAGGTCATTCATATGGGCCTCCAAGGTGTGTCTTCTCCAGACAAAACCAACCCAATTTGGAATCTTCCATTCGTCTAATTCATCTTGTCGTTTGTACCACTGGTGTAATTCACATGTCTCCTCAAACAGGCAAGAGTTGAATGTATTTATGTATTGGGTATAATCAGGCAGATGTATCACTGTATGCTTCCCATCTTCCCATCTGCTCTCCATCATTCCCTTTAGGTGCGGCCTCGCTGGGTGGTCTCAGTGTTCCGATATCACCCAATATCCCACTTGTTATTACAGCTGGTGCTCCTTGCCCAAACCTACTGCTCATCCTGAACCATTGTTCTGAAGGACTTAAAACCTGTGTTACTACTCTCTGCTAACTAAGTCACTGTACACTTTCCTTCCTGGAATACAAAGATTTACTTAAACAAATATATAAAAATGTTGTAGATCATATCATTAGCGGCTACTAGTGACACAATATCTGCGTTCCCTAATGTATACCGCTATGTCCCGACAAGAGGAGCTACCCTACCTGCGTCTGTCCCAAATTGTTGGGTTGCTGTAATGCTGTTTGCCCTGGCAGAAGCCATTTGTAAAAAACAAAATTGCCGAAAATCTCAGCAGTCTCAATACAAAAAGTGTTGGCCTTTGTAAAGGAGTTGCCATTGGTCTTATAAATATTTTCATGGTCATTGCACTTTTTATTTATTTAGTACTGTGTTGACACTTTTATATGCACATGCCTTACCAATTTCCTACCTTAGTATTTTCTGTACACAGTGAAAGTAAAACATTTAGGCAGGGATGGGGTCTAAAATATAGTTATTAGATTGGATTATCTCAGATAATTTTAGTTTTCTTTCAGATTACCGGGTCGGTTTAGTAAAAAAAAATGTGTATAACAATTCATTTAATTTTATTTTCAAAATGTTATTGTGTTTAGAGCTCTTATAGCTTTTAATCTAGTCAAGTCATACTTGACAATATTGAAAATAAGACTCAGCTGTAGTTTTTACTCAGGAGGAAGCAGACACAGGTAAAATCTAAACAAAACAAATCTAAGCAAAACTGGGCTCTACGCAACACCATTTCAGTACACATTGTTATGTTACAGGGTGGTTTTTCTCAATGTTGCAGTCAGTATGTGAATCTGTTGAAAGTACTGTGAACATAATATTCCCATGCATTTAATAGTTATTTATACTGAAAGGGATCTATACACAAAAAACGTGAACTGAGGTGAACATACAATGCATAAACAAAAATCTTGCGTTAAAGGTACAGTATAGTCCCCAAACTCACTTTGGTGCCAGATGAAGATTACTGTTAAGGGCTTTTTCAGTGTGATTTTTTGCAGACATTCTACATAAAACACATTTTTAATATTTGACATACAAAGATTACCCTGCATGTTCACTGCAGGTGCGGCAGCACTGATTATATAGACATGGAGTATATAAAGTTTTGTTTTATTTAGTCACTTCCTGTGCTCCTGGAATAGAATACATTGTGTGGACTGTGATAAACTTGCACTTGTACACAGTAGGATCTCTTAACAGTGCAACACATTGTCTGATGACATCACTAGAGAGACAGGAAATTCTATTCATTTGAATTCAATTATTCTCATTGTTTTCTGCATCAAAAAAAACCTAAAAATAAAAGGAAATTACTTTTACTCGCTAGTGTGGGCAGTCCTGGTTTCTTGCAAACTCCTGTAATTTCACAATTTCATCTAGCTGTAAGTATTTTTTAATTTAAGCAATGCAAAATGTAAAACATGCATTTTAAAGTGATTATAAATCACATTAATATGAGTTAATATTTGGAAGATGCATTTTGGGTACCAGACTGTCTCTTTAATAATCGAGTTGGAAGGGCACCCAAATGGATCTCAGCAGTTAATGCCTGATTTTTGTCCATTCCCTTGTCCATTCACCACACTTCACAGTTTACTGAATAGACCTTTAAGTGTTTTACCAGGAAGAATGCATTAAGATTTCACTCGTTTTCAAGTTCATATGTAATCTCCTTTTCCACAAATGTACCCTTTTTAACCACCATAATTATAACAACCAAACTAAGGACTGACAACCTTGCAGTGACCTTCTGTTCCTCGTTCTCTAGATCACTTGTTTTTCTTGCAGGAACATGGACAGAGGCATTATTTGTGGGGTGTTTATGGCTGGGCCACAATGAAACAGCTGTCCAAACATAAAGACAACTCAGGAGTTCAGCGAAAAACTGCAGGAAGATCATCTGGTATCATTGCAACACTTTTAATAAAAGACATGTGTGATGTCAAATGAATGAGGGGGGCCAATGTGTTCTGGATATATTCAAAATTCATCAGTTTCTGGAACATTAGCAGAAATATAAGGAAATGTTAATTCATTAATGTTTTCTACACTCACATGCAGTATTGTATCTTCCACAAGGCAAACAAGGCACTCGCCTAGGGCGGCACTTTGCCAGAGGGTGTTAAAGCACACTTCTGGTGCGTCAAACATTTTCGCTCCCTCCCCCACCGTTCAGCAAGCTTTAGCTCCTTCCATTTAATCGGGGTGATGGGGGCATGTAATGGACGTGGTGGGGGAATGTACTGAGGGTGATGGTGGTATGTAATGCGGGTGATGGGACATTTAGTGTGTATGCAATGTGGGCGATGGGGGCATGTAATGAGTTGATTGAACATTTAATGTGGATGATGGGGCATGTTGTGGGTGTGCAACGTGGGTGATGGGGCATGTCGTAGGTGTGTAATGTGGGTGATGGGTGCCTGAATTTTGTCTGCCTAGGGCATCACAAAACCAAGATACGCCACTGCTCACATGCACCAGACAGATCTAGAATACAGTCTATTCCTCTTTCTATTTCTGTCTCCCGTGTCATTATGTAACTAACAATCAGAAAAGTATTCTGTTCAAAACTTCACTTGCACTTCAACAGTAATATTTAGTGCACTAACAGGTAACTCATAGTTATATACTAGTTAAGGCTAAAAAAAAAAAAAGACTTGCGCCCATCAAGTTCAACCTTTTTCCTAATCCTTGTTTACCAAAAACCACTTGTTCCAGCAATTTCGAATTCTGCTTTAAATGGGGGTACTTCCGGCTTCTTCATAAAAGTCCCGGCGGTCGTGCTGGGCGACAGCAGGGGATGTCTGCGCTCATCGAGCAGACATCCTCCGCTGCCCCGCTAGCCACAAGGGAGAATCGGGCAGCTGGGGGATGTCTGCACGATACGTGCAGACATCCTCCATGCTGCCCGACACGGCAGTCTTTTATGACGTACCAGCTCCGTCATAATAGACTGCCTTGTCGGGCAGCATGGAGGATGTCTGCACGTATCGTGCAGACATCCCCCGGCTGCCCCCACTAGCCACCAGGGAGCGAGTTACAGGTGAGGGGGAGGGAGGGGGCAGAGCAACAAGGGGAGGGGGGCAGAGAGAAACAAGGGGAGGGATGAAGAGACAGAGACAAGGGGAGGGAGGGGGGAAGAGAGAGACAAGGGAAGGGGAGGGGGGCAGAGAGAAACAAGGGGGGAAGAGACAGAGGCGAGGGGGGAGTCAAAGGGAGGGGGAGAGAGAGACAACACTAAGGGGGGAGAGAGAGACAAAGCTGGGGGCAAGGGAAAGAGAGAGGCAGCATTGGCACATAACAGGAAATAAAAACAAGAAATGGATTTTTTGATATCATAATTTTTTATTAAAAAAGCAATTTACATGTGAAGAAATATACAAGTTGAACTTTTTTGCTATAGGGTAGTCTTATATTCAGGCTTTTAGTTTTTTTCCTAAAGGAATATCCAAAGTTTGGGGGGTCATCTTATAATCAGGGGCGTCTTATAATCGAGCAAATACGGTATGCTTGTTGGATAAATACCAAGGTGGATTGTCCTGACACTTAGCCTAGAGGTAGACTTTGAATTTGTGTTTTGTGGAGTTGAACTAGCAGAACTTGTTTTTAAAATATTTTTTTGTTAAAGGACCAGTTTTTGTTATCAAAACATTATTATTTGTCATTTACCGGTACTTACTTCTGACGAAGGCCCCCGGGTGAAACGTGTAAGATTGTAACGCCCCTACAACCTTGCTGGGGGAATGAGTACATGACATTGTATCTTTAGGTTGTGTGTAATCCATATGTTTATGTATTGTGTTAATTGACTGTGCTATATTAAAATGTATATTTTTTTAATATCCTGTGCTCTCTCTCTTCCCGTCACATTACCACTAGCATTTTTCTGGGGGGCATCGGGAACTGAAGGGGGGAGAGAGAGAGCAGAGGAAGGGGGGAGAGAGAGAACAGAGGAAGGGGGAGAGAGAGAGCAGAGGAAGGGGGAGAGAAGAAAACAGGAGGGGGAGAGAGAACAGATTAGGGGAGAAGGGGGAGAAAGAGAACAGATATGGGGGAGGAGGAGGAGAAAGAACAGATATGGGGAGTTGGAGAGAGACACACATGGAAAGGAAGAGGAAAGAGACCGGCATGAGGAGGGGAGGGCACAAGGGAGGACAGTACAGGGCACCGGAACACTTAAGGTAGGCCCTGTGTTCAGCAATAGGGCAGATATATAAACACTAGAGCTAATTGTTAGCATAGACATATAATGCTGATTTGACCTCTGTCATGATATGCATTTTGGTGTAGCCTTGCAGTGTCCTTATTGTTTGAGTGCATCACTCACAGGAGGGAAAGAGAGAAAGAGAAAAAAAATCTTCATGGGCAAGTGTTATCCTAAATTGTTCCTGAAATCATCTACTTCAAGCAAGTCCATCCCTATGTAATCTCTTTTTGATGACTTAATGAGAGTCTGAGGTAAAGTAAGGGGAAGGAGTGAAAGGGAGAAAAAAAAGGGAAGGAAAAGGAGAAGAAACGGGTGCAGGAGCGCAGGGAAAATTAAATAGACAGGAGAGGAGGAACAGAAGATACATTTTTACAGTAAAGGAGAGAAAAAAAGGGGAAAAGATGGTGGGAAAAAAAGGGCCAAGAACCCAAAGGAACAACTAAAAGGGAAAGGAAGGGAGAGAATAGACAAGAGAAAAGGATGTCTAGATTTTTTCCCTCCCCCTCAGCAAACTCTACCAGGGACCCAATCGATATGGGAGAAAATAAAGACCCACAAGGGGATAGCAAACCACAATCTACTGAAGAACACATAGAGTCTGAACATTCAGTATAGAATGACTCAAAGATATATAAAAGAAAGTCTGAAATCGCTCCTAGATCAAATAAAAAATGAGATTATCCAGAATAGTATTCTGGATAGAACTAGCAATATTGGGTCACTGGATTAAAAAGCACTAAGACAAAATGTAAAACTTAGACTCACAAGTCCCCTTACTTCAAGAAGAGTTAAAGAAACAAACTCAACAAACTCAACAAACGCAAAGCCTAAGATCAGTGAACTTGAGGACCGCTCACGCCGTAGTAATCTTATATTCAGTGGAGGATGCTCAAGACAAATTCTAATCGTTTCTTCTGGCCTAATCTGATGCATTTCGGATTAAGAGAGGCAGAATCTGCGGACATACTGGAAAGATGTCACAGACTTCCTAAGCTGGCTTCAGTCCCTAAACAATATCCTAGGGATGTCCTTATTTGCTGCCACTCATATAGAGTGAGGGACAAGATACTTTGAGCAAAAAAAGACAACAAAAGTTGACCAGATTACACCTTTTATACAGAGAAAGACCCTTTTAGGCCCTGGTCAGAACTTTTACTACTCGGCCTCTCTCCCCTCACAAATCCTATTTAAACTTTCAAAACCAGTAAACCAAAACGCCAAGTGCAATTATTACAAATTATTAGCTATTGCCCCAAATTTACCTCACTCTGGACACCATTGGCAATTGTTCTATTCATTCTCCCCTTCAACTTTATTGTATTTGTTGTCCCCCTTTATAGTCTTTCTCTCAGTTCCGTTACAGACACACATTGCCCACATCATATAATATCCCATCCTTTATCCTCTTTCTGGCAGTTCCGTTACAGACACACATTGCCCACATCATATAATATCCTATCCTTTATCCTCTTTCTGGCAGTTCCGTTACAGACACACACTGCCCACATCATATAATATCCTATCCTTTATCCTCTTTCTGGCAGTTCCGTTACAGACACACATTGCCCACATCATATAATATCCTATCCTTTATCCTCTTTCTCTCAGTTCCGTTACAGACACACACTGCCCACATCATATAATATCCTATCCTTTATCCTCTTTCTCTCAGTTCCGTTACAGACACACACTGCCCACATCATATAATATCATATCCTTTATCCTCTTTCTGGCAGTTCCGTTACAGACACACACTGCCCACATCATATAATATCCTATCCTTTATCCTCTTTCTGGCAGTTCCGTTACAGACACACACATTGCCCACATCATATAATATCCCATCCTTTATCCTCTTTCTGGCAGTTCCGTTACAGACACACACATTGCCCACATCATATAATATCCCATACTTTATCCTCTTTCTGGCAGTTCCGTTACAGACACACACATTGCCCACATCATATAATATCCTATCCTTTATCCTCTTTCTCTCAGTTCCGTTACAGACACACATTGCCCACATCATATAATATCGTATCCTTTATCCTCTTTCTCTTAGTTGAGTTACAGACACACACTGCCCACATCATATAATATCCCATGCTTTATCCTCTTTCTGGCAGTTCCGTTACAGACACACACTGCCCACATCATATAATATCCTATACTTTATCCTCTTTCTCTCAGTTCCGTTACAGACACACATTGCCCACATCATATAATATCCCATCCTTTATCCTCTTTCTCTCAGTTCCGTTACAGACACACATTGCCCACATCATATAATATCCCATCCTTTATCCTCTTTCTCTCAGTTCCGTTACTGACACACATTGCCCACATCATATAATATCCTATCCTTTATCCTCTTTCTCTCAGTTCCGTTACAGACACACATTGCCCACATCATATAATATCCCATCCTATATCCTCTTTCTCTCAGTTCCGTTACAGACACACACTGCCCACATCATATAATATCCTATCCTTTATCCTCTTTCTCTCAGTTCCGTTACAGACACACATTGCCCACATCATATAATATCCCATCCTTTATCCTCTTTCTCTCAGTTCCGTTACAGACACACATTGCACACATCATATAATATCCCATCCTTTATCCTCTTTCTGGCAGTTCCGTTACAGACACACACTGCCCACATCATATAATATCCTATCCTTTGGCGGCTGCCAAACCGGGAAGTGATTTTGTAACATTATCACTGATATCACGGCAAGAATTGCAAAACTCCTTGCAACGTACAGACCACAAAGCATTATATGTGCACTCGGCGTGAGCAGGGGAATGAATGCATTCTGGTGCAATGTCCTTGAGGTTCATTGTAGTCTGTCATTAAATAATTAGGGAGAGAATGGTAGTTATTGAGTTGCAGCCAGCTCTGCGGTTAGCAGCTCTTACTTGTGTAAACTAAAGGGTTGGGTGGGGTTTCGACCACCCTACTTATTCTGATCAAATGGACTGTTACGTGTAATGTTACCCTAATGACTCAACGAGGACGAGAGATTGCACTAAACAGTGATAAAGCTGTTAGGGTCTCTATATCCATTGCAGCAACCTTCTGGTGAGATAGCTCAGTGGGCTAATGCATCAGTCATAGAATCTGTCCAAGCATTGGGGGTCAAAGGTTCTATTCCTGGCAGGGTTGACACATCCTTCCAAGGTAGATAAAATGAGGACCATGGCAACTGGATGATGGGCCCCACGATGTACCTGGCATCCAGAGAGTATCTGAATATATATTTCCTGGTTAAACACTTTTTTATTATTATTATTTATATAGCGTCAACAATTTACGTAAAGGGGACTATATACTAATTTAGAAGAACAGACTGATACATGAGGTAAATAACCCCTGGGGGAGTGGGGGTACATGAGACACATAATGGAGTGAAGAGGTCAAAGGTAAGGTAATGATATTCATTATGTGATTGACTAATCATTTTTTGGGGGGATAAGAAATTAGAGTATTGCTCGTTGAATGAGGAGGCTGCCCACCCTCTCTCCCTAAAATAAACTTTCATCAAAAATATTACTTATGTTTTAACCTCTTGCCGACACAGGACGGACTAGTTATTTTTGTTGTCTTTTGTAGATGAGTATACGATTTTTCAAATGAAAATCAGATTTTTTTACATTTTTGCCATATTTTATTATTTTTGGTAAATAAAATTATATGTTTTATATAAAAATAATGGTATCAAATGAAAGCCCTCATGCCGATAAAAACGATATATAGTTTGTGTGGGTACACTAAATGAGAGAGAAAGAAAATATAGCAAAACACAAACACCGCAGAAATGTTAAAATGGCCCATGTCACCAAGCGTCAGACAAGCCAAAAATGGCATGTCACTAAGAGGTTAAATTGAAATTCTTTAACCCCTTAGTGACATGACTTTTTGATCGCTAACACCACTCATTGAATCGCAGCACGAGCCAGGCTCACTGCCTGAATGAACGGAAGAATACCATTAATGCACCATACTGAGCTCTCTTTGCTTCTATAGCTCTATCAGGAGGTGGACATCTTGGGTCAGATTAACGAAAATGGGACCCAAGCTTCTAAGCAACATGTCCGCCTCCTGAAACATCTGTACAGAGCGAAGAGGATTCGATAAGTTACTTTATTTCTTATTATATCATTAAAGCATTTATTTTTAAAATATCAATTGATGTTATCTTTTAAATAAACATATTGTGTTTTTTTTTATTTTTTTTTTTATGCTGACAGTTGAAAACTTGGCCTCCAGGAGAGTATTATCACAAGGACTGGTTCTAGTGTTGGTTCTAAACAACATGTCCGCTCCCTGATCCAGTTCACCTGCTTGGAAGGCCGCAATGCTCGCCACTTGTATCAGTGCTTACTGGAACTGCGTCTTCACCTACTGACTCAATTTGCGCCCCAAAAAAACCTTTCCTAATATCAGAGATCAGCTAAATTTCTCTTCCGTGGAGAACCAAAACTGTAAAGGGAAGTGTTGCGGACACAATTACAAGGTCCGACACCTTCTGCACCTCCCCTAATATTCTGCCCCTGACATTCTCTGTAATACATTCCTCGGCCTTCATTGGTTTCTCACTCTGTTGGTTTTAAGAAAATCAAAGTAGTGGAGAAGTGAAGGCGGCATGCTAGGCTTTGTGGAAGGCGGCATGCTAGGCCTTTGTCTGGGGCTGGCGGAATGTGTGGGCATCCATTTTGCTCCTCTTGTTGGTGAGAAAAAAAAACCCAATGCAGTACATTAGCAGAGCATTCTGTGCTTTACACAAGGATCTGCACATAAAGTTCTGTACAATAACATCCTCTGATGTTGGCATAGGCGTGCGCACGGGGTGTGCCGGGTGTGCCTGGGCACACCCTAATCCGTGCAGGGCCGTCTTTAACGCGGGGCAAACGGGGCAGCTGCCCTGGGCCCATTTACTCCTGGGGGGCCCCAAGGCAGCTGTCCCGTGGGCCCCCAGCCCCTGCTGCCGCGTTCACAGCGCATTGCGCTTGTGAACGCTTTTTTCCGGCAAGCCGCATCCGATGGATGCGACGGCCGAAAAAAAAAAAAAAAAAAACTGACGCCGGATGTGACGTCGCGTCACATCCGGTTTCGGTTTCTGTTTCCCTCCTCCGTGCAAGAGGGAAGACTGCACGGAGGAGACATCCGGCGGGGGACACGGAGCAGTGAAGTGTAAGTACGGGGGGGGGGGGGGGTGTCTGGCTGGCACAATATTCCTGGTATCTGACTGGCACTATATTACTGGGCATCTGATTGGCACAATATTACTGGGCATCTGATTGGCACAATATTACTGGGTATCTGATTGGCACAATATTACTGGGCATCTGACTGGCACTATATTACTGGGTATCTGATTGGCACAATATTACTGGGCATCTGACTGGCACTATATTACTGGGTATCTGATTGGCACAATATTACTGGGCATCTGATTGGCACTATATTACTGGGTATCTGAATGGCACTATATTACTTGGCATCTGATTGGCACAATATTACTGGGCATCTGATTGGCACTATATTACTGGGTATCTGATTGGCACTATATTACTGGGTATCTGAATGGCACTATATTACTTGGCATCTGATTGGCACAATATTACTGGGTATCTGACTGGCACTATATTACTGGGTATCTGATTGGCACAATATTACTGGGCATCTGATTGGCACTATATTACTGGGTATCTGAATGGCACTATATTACTGGGCATCTGATTGGCACTATATTACTGGGCATCTGATTGGCACTATATTACTGGGTATCTGATTGGCACTATATTAATGGGCATCTGATTGGCACTATATTACTGGGTATCTGATTGGCACAATATTACTGGGCATCTGATTGGCACTATATTACTGGGCATCTGATTGGCACTATATTACTGGGTATCTGGCACTATATTACTGGGTATCTGATTGGCACTATATTACTTGGCATCTGACTGGCACTATATTACTGGGTATCTGATTGGCACTATATTACTTGGCATCTGATTGGCACTATATTACTGGGTATCTGGCACTATATTACTGGGTATCTGGCACTATATTACTGGGTATCTGATTGGCACTATATTACTTGGCATCTGACTGTCACTATATTACTGGGTATCTGATTGGCACTATATTACTGGGTATCTGATTGGCACTATATTACTTGGCATCTGATTGGCACTATATTACTGGGTATCTGACTGGCACTATATTACTTGGCATCTGATTGGCACTATATTACTGGGTATCTGGCACTATATTACTGGGTATCTGATTGGCACTATATTACTTGGCATCTGACTGGCACTATATTACTGGGTATCTGATTGGCACTATATTACTTGGCATCTGATTGGCACTATATTACTGGGTATCTGGCACTATATTACTGGGTATCTGGCACTATACTACTGGGTATCTGATTGGCACTATATTACTGTGTATCTGACTGGCACTATATTACTTGGCATCTGATTGGCACTATATTACTGGGCATCTGATTGGCACTATATTCCTGGGCTCTGACTGGCACACTATTACAAGCATCTGACTGGCATAATATTACAGGCATCTGACTGGCATAATATTACAGGCATCTGACTGGCACAATATTACAGGCATCTGACTGGCACAATATTCCTGGCCTCTGACTGCACACTATTACAGGCATCTGACTGGCATAATATTACAGGCATCTGACAGGCACCATATTCCTGGGCTCTGACAGGCACAATATTCCTGGTATCTGACTGGCACAATATTATTGGTATCTGACTGGCACAATATTATTGGTATCTGACTGGCACAATATTACTGGCATCTGACTGGCACATTATTACTGGGCTCTGACTGGCACACTATTGCAGGCATCTGACTGGCACAATATTGCAGGCATCTGACTGGCACAATATTACTAGGCTCTGACTGGCACAATATTACTGGGCTCTGACTGGCACAATATTACTGGCATCCGAAAGTTACAATATTACTGGCATCTGAATGGCACAACAATTATGGCATATGTGTGTGTGTGTGGGGGGGGGGGGGGGGGGTAACATCGCGATGGATGGCGGGATTGCATGCAGGGGAGGGGGCAGGATCCAGGGGGCCCAAGCAAATGCTTGCCCAGGGTCCAATCACTATTAAAGACGGCCCTGCCTCCGTGCTGCACTGCCGTCTGCCGCCCGAGTTTGTCTCCTAATCCGATCCTTCACTATGCGAGCGGAAGCGCCGCATAGTGAAGGACGGACTTTCTCCTCCCTCAGACCTCCCCTGTAATGTACGCGTTCGCGTACACGCGTTCCGTGACGTCACGCAGAGGCGGAGTCACGGCAACGCAAGGGTGAGGCCCAGCCGCAGTGCCAGAGGAGAGGGTGCAGAGCGGAGCACAGGCACATCGTTTTTTCCCAGGAGGGGTTCTGGGGCGGCCGGCTGGCTGGTAAACTTTAAGTAAGTGTTTTTTTAAGTTAAAAAATGTGAAATGTTTGTTTACATTGCTAAATGCTTAATTAATAAAAAAAAAGTTTTAATACAGTTTTTAAATGTTTGTTTATATTGATAATTATATGAATGCGGGTCTGTATGTAAGTATGCAGAGTGCATTTGTGTATGTGTGTGTGTGTGTGTGTATAGATATATAGATAGATATATATCTATCTATATATCTATACACACACACGTGTGCGGCGTGTGTGTTTGTGCTTTAGGGTGCACACCCTAATGCAATAGGCTGCGCACGCCTATGGATGTTGGGTAAAACAGCCCCAAGTGTCCGCAAACTCTTACCTCGATGGCAAGATTGTCAATTACGGGAGGTTAATGGGAATCATGATGGAGAACACGACTGCCATCCGCATTTCATGCCATCCATTAAAAACCTCAAATCAAATAAAGCAGAGGGCCGCGGGAGTCCGCGAGGTGATGTAATGATCAGTAAAGTGCTTTGCTGCCTCTTCTCGGCCATGTTTAACCAGCTGACAAATATTGACATTTACTGGCTCCTTATTAGATCTCAATCTTGGATGGATTCTGTTCTCGATGAATGTGAAACAGACTTTTCTACAGCAGCGGAAAGAAGAGATGTTGTGTTAGTCGGGCCGCAGAAGAGCCGTGAGCTTGTAAATTGTCTGTTTTGTTATTTACAGGATCCTTTGTAACTTTTTTGCCAATAAAAACATACATAGTTACATAGTTACATAGTGACTTAATTACATAGTTACATAGTTACATAGTTACATAGTTACATAGTTGCATAGTTACATAGTTGCATAGTTGCATAGTAATTTAGGTTGAAAAAAGACTTGTGTCCATCAAGTTCAACCCTTTTCCTATCCCGTGTTTACCACTGTTGATCCAAAGAAGGCAAATAAAAAACACTTTTTTCGAATTCTGCTTTCAGAAAAAAAATCCTTCTTGACTCCAAATGGCAATCAGATTTCTCTGTGTATCAACAAGCACTAAATAAATATTACTGCCTATACTAACATGCATAGCCCTCTATGCTCCGGCTCATTAAAAAAGTATCCAGGCCGCTTTCAAAGGCATCTCAGGTATTTGTAGAACCACTTCATCAGGCAGTGAATTTCATATCTTAATCCTTACTGTAAAATAATCCCTTCGGCTGTCGTAGACTAAATCTCCTTTCTTCAAGTCTTAGCGGGTGATCTCTTGTCCTTTGTACTGTTCTGTTAATGGACAGGTCTTTAGAAAGCCCTTTTTATGGGCCCGGTACATATTTATATAACATTATCATGCCATGAAATTTTACAAAATTAAAATGCTTTCCTATAGTGATGACGTCTATGAGAAACAGCCTTCTGGTCCCTCAGCTTTGGTCATCAAATGAAAGAAGGTTTGGGTCCAGATGGAGTGGACCTAGACTATGGGTTGTGTTTGTAGGTCAGCCGCAAACCCGGAACCTCTTGTATACGAACCTTTCAGTGGCTGACGGTGGAAATTCTGAGCAATAATGGCTTGTGAATAATCAAAAAGAAATACTGGCCTCTGAGTACTTCATTTGCTGTAATCATACAGAAATGTAGACTGTGTTGGCATATAGGAACCTTTTGGGCTATCTAGCCTGCCCAATTTCTGTCTAAAACTAATCTGAATACTCTTATTAGTCCCCACCCTTATTAATGGGAGTCTGCAAGATTTTTTTTTTAGGTGGGAAGAATATCCGCCACACTTTTCCCCTCTTCCATTCCAATACTTCCTCATCTCCTCCCCATTTCCTACCTTTGTTGGCTCAGGAGTGGGGTTTCCTGGTGGAAGGTAATTGTTAGTTATCCAATAATAGCAACAATCAGGGCCACCACCAGGAATTTCAGGGCCCCTTACTGAACATTCTTTTCCCTTTTAATATGCCAGTATTTTTCTCCTCAATATGCCATTTAATATGCCAGTATTTTTCCACTCAATATGCCATTTAATATGCCAGTAATTTGCCCCTCAATATGCCAGTATTTTGCCCCTCAATGTGCCATTTAATATGACAGTATTTTGCCCCTCAATGTGCCATTTAATATGACAGTATTTTGCCCCTCAATGTGCCATTTAACATAACAGTATTTTGCCCCTCAATATGCCAGGTATTTGCCAATTAATATGCCAGGATTTTGCCCGTCAATATGCCAGGATTTTGCCCCTCAGTATACCAATTAATATGCCAGTATTTTGCCAATTAATATGCCAGGATTATGACAATTAATGTGCCAGGATTATGCCAATTAAATTATCAGGGTTATGCCAACTAATATGCCAGGATTTAGTCAATTGATATGCCGGGGTTATGCCAATTAATATGTCAGGATTATGCCATTTAATATGCCAGGATTTTGCCCCTCAATATGCCAATTAATATGCCAGGATTTTGCCAATTAATGTGCCAGGGTTCTGCCAATTAATATGCCAGGATTATGCCAATTAATATGCCAGGGTTATGCCAATTAATATGCCAGGGTTATGCCAATTAATATGTCAGGATTATGCCAATTAATAAGCCAGAATTATGCCAATTAATATGCCAGGATTTAGTCAATTAACATGCCAGGGTTATGCCAATTAATATGTCAGGATTATGCCAATTAATATTCCAGGATTATGCCAATTAATATGCCAGGATTTAGCCAATTAATATGTCAGGATTATGCCAATTAATATCTCAGGATTATGCCAATTAATAAACAGGATTAGGCCAATAAATATGCCAGGATTTTGTCACTCAATATGCCAGGAATTTGCCAATTAATATGCCAGGATTTTGCCCCTCAGTATGCCACCCTCCTCCCCCTTCCCCAGCCAGTACTTACCTCCTTGCTGCTATCTCCCAGGACAGGTCTGTGGCTGTGAGGATTCAATAAAGTTTGTTAAAAAAACAAAATGCGACCAGAGTTACTCACATCGCATTTTTTTTTAACAAACTCCCAAAATTATCCCAAACACTTATGCTATCCCTTAATATGTTTTAATTTTAATTTAATTTTAACCCTATCCCTTATGCTAAAAATTATTTAATTTTAACCCTATAGGCTAATCTAACTATATAACAAGTTTTATAGATGGCATAGCCATATTGTCATACATGTCCATTGTCGCGAAGGGGTTAAGGACAGACCATTTGAAACATTTTTGGTCATTCTGGACAATGGCTATTTTAACATTTCTGTGCTGTTTGTGTTTAGCTGTAATTTTCTTCTAGATTCTACTATTTTTCCTGAGTACAGGGATACCACCCATGCATAGGTTTGTTGGGTTGTTTGCGGGCTAAAAGGGCTAATTTGGGAGGTGCAGTTTTTGGTTTTCCAGCTTGAAATTTTGACATACAGACAGCTTGCACCCATGTCCCATTTGGGACATATTTGAAGCCAGCCAGTGTATTTTACCCCATCAACCCATATCTTTTTTAAAAGTAGACACCCTAGGCTATTTCAAATGGTGGTATTTTAAGACTTTCCTCTAATTCTACCACCAGCCTTTGTCAAAATTTGCGGTAGTAATTTTTTTGTTTTTTTTCACAAACATTGTACTTCAGACATAAATTCACAGATTTTGGTATGTGTCACTGCCAAATAACACCCCAATAAGTGTTCAACAACATCTCCTGAGTACAGGGATACCACCCATGCGTAGGTTGTTTGGGGGCTAAAAGGCCACATTTGTAAGGTGAGCATTTCCAACTTGGAATTTTGATGTGTAGTCAGCCTGCGCCCATGTTTCATTTTGGGACTTTTTTTTTTTTAAAGCCTTGTGTATTTTACACAAAAAAGCATATATTTTGTAAAAGTAGACACCCTAGGCTATTTTAAATGGTGGTATTTTAACACTTTCCACGCACCAATTCTACCACCAGCTTTTATCAAAGTTTGTGGTAGTGATTTTATTGTGTATTTTGTCCTACATACATTGTACTTTAGACAAAAATTCACAGATTTTGGTATGTGTCACTGCCAAACAATACCCCAATATGTGTTCAGCAACATCTCCCGAACACAGGGATACCACTAGACATGTGCATTTGTTTTCGGACGAAAAACGAAGAACGAAAATGCTAAGCTAACGAAAGCCGAATGAACGAATGGTTAATAAACGAAAATCATTCGTTCATTCGTCCATTCGTAGTACTATTGCATTCTATAAGCCGAAATAGAGTCGGTTTATAGAATACAATAGCATTTCACTACACGGAGTCAAAGTCTCCATTCATAAATTTATGAATGGAGACTCTGTCTCCGTGTAGTGAAATGCCGACAGGACGAATGGACGAAAACGAAACGAAAATTTTAGTTTTGCACATGTCTAGATACCACCCATGCGTAGGTTTGTCAGCTTGTTTGGGGGTTAAAATGCCCCATTTGAGAGGTGCGCTTTTTGATTTTTCAACTTGGAATTTTGACATTTAGAGCAAGGAAGGGGTTAATACCCCTAAAAATTCACAGACAAGAAAAAATGTTCTGCTATGCAGTGGATGGATGGACTCAGTGGCAGGGAAGGGGTTAATACACAGGGTACACTATACAAAGGGTATGGCTTTTATAAAAGCCCTTGGTTCTCACAATTTTGTAACATTTTATTTAATTTATTACAATTAAAAACTTATATTATACAGATCTGTCTCTCTCAATCACTAAAACTCAAGTGAGGAGAGGGAGGCAGATCCATATAGGTCAGAACAATATTTACCAATATTGATCTGACCAGGCGAATGTTGATGCTCATCTGAATAATCGCCTTTTCCACTGATCGGCTGTTACTAATCACTATATACGCGTTCAGACAGCTTCAAAAGGAATACACGTAATCCCCTAGTGGGTTTAATTAACCCCTAGCGAGTGTGACAAAAAAAATGCTGATAGCAAAAAAAATCCTTATGTGGCCAGATTGCTCCATATGCGCTGCTTATGCGGTGACCATATGCGCTACTTAGCCAGTGACCATATGCGCTACTTATACAGTGATATACTGCAAGGGGTTAATAGCTCTTAAAAGAGTCTTTCATATACTGTAATAAATGACAGTAAAAAAAAATTAACCCCTAAAAAATTCACAGACAGCAAAAAATGTGCTGCTGTGTAAGATCACTGCGTACTCAGCGATCAGTGGCAGGGCAGGGGTTAAAAACTTGAAACGGCTTTTATAAATGCCATTGGTTTCTAAAATTTTATTAAATACTTCATTTTATTTCTAAAATATTTTCTTTTACATTATCTGATCTGTCTCTCTCCCTCACTAAAACTATAGTGAGGAGAGGGAGGCAAATATTGCCTTCACAAACATTGCCTTTGACTGTATGATAAGTGCTCATCAGATTAGCGCCCCTTAGAGCAACGGAAGTGAAAGACCATCTCTTCCGATGCTCTAGCCAGTAGAAGGGAAGCGCTGCCTGTACAGGCAACGTTCCCTTCTGCTGAGCCGATGGAGTCGCTCTGGAGAGCGACCACCATCGGATCTGGGGAGCATTATGTTGTTGCAAAGTGTCTCACTAGCGAGGCACTTTAGCAGGGGTCTAGGACTCTTCCTCGCCGCATCTTCATCGCTGACAGTTCAGCGCGGCAGTTAGAACGCTGAACTGTCAGCAATGAAGAAAAACGCCGCCGTTTCACCACGGCTGCAGCTATGTAAGAGCTGATAGTTCAGCGCTGAACTGTCAGCTCTTACAAATCTAAAAGTAAAACGAAAATAACCCCCCCCTAATAAATGATTCCCCCCCAATAGTAACACTAAACCCCAATACTAACACTAAAATGAACCCCCTAAACCCTAATACTAACTCTAATACTAAGCCTAATACTAACCCCCGATCCCTAATAGTAAAATTAACCCCCTAAACCCTAATACTAACCCCCGACCCCTAATACTAAAATTAACCCCCTAAACTCTGATACTAACACTAATACTAACCCCCGATCCCTAATAGTAAAATTAACCCCCTAAACCCTAATACTAACCCCCAACCCCTAATACTAAAATTAACCCCCTAAACCCTAATACTAACCCCCGACTCCTAATACTAAAATTAACCCCCTAAACCCTGATACTAACCCCCGACCCCTAATACTAAAATTAACCCCCTAAACCCTGATACTAACACTAATACTAACCCCCGACCCCTAATACTAAAATTAACCCCCTAACCCTGATACTAACACTAATACTAACCCCCGATCCCTAATAGTAAAATTAACCCCCTAAACCCTAATACTAACCCCCAACCCCTAATACTAAAATTAACCCCCTAAACCCTAATACTAACCCCCGACCCCTAATACTAAAATTAACCCCCTAAACCCTAATACTAACCCCCGACCCCTAATACTAAAATTAACCCCCTAAACCCTTTATACTAACCCCCGACCCCTAATACTAAAATTAACCCCCTAAACCCTGATACTAACACTAATACTAACCCCCGACCCCTAATAGTAAAATTAACCCCTAACATTAAACCTTAATTCTAAACCAACTAAAATCGGTAAAATACTAACCTTTAGTGATGAAGTGTCTCGCAATGAAATCTCCAGCGACGATCTGTCTTGTGCTGTAGAGTCGGCGGTGAAGCGGTTGCGCGGAAGCAGCCGCGATGAAGTGTCCCATCCCCCTTTAGCAGCACCTGAGTTGCTTAGGAAGCAAACAATCGTTCGCTTCCTAAGCACATGTGTGCAGCCGGCGCCGCCATTTTAAAATAGCAGCTACGGTCACTCCGGGGAGTGATCGTAGCGCACCTCTTCACTTTTGTTTTAGTGTTGCACAATGCCTCTACATAGAGGCATTGTAGCAACACTGAAAGAGTAAAGAAAGCGACCTTTGGTCACTTTCTTTGCTATTTTTAGTGCATGACGTGCCAGGAACGTCACCTGTCACGCAGTCCTCGTTTTTCCGTGATGTGCCTGTCGTTAAGGGGTTAAAAGCAGTAGTGTATCTTTCACAAGGCAGACAAGGCACTCGCCTAGGGCGGCACTTTGCCAGAGGGTGTTAAAGCACACTTCTGGTACTTCAAACATTTTCGCTCCCTCCCCCACCATTCAGCAAACTTTAGCTCCTTCCAATTAATCGGGATGATGGGGGCATGTAAGGGACATAGTGGGGATATGAAATGAGGGTGATGGGGGCATGTAATGGGGTTATTGGGCATTTAATTTGTGTGCAATGTGGGTGCTGGGGCATGTAATGGGGTGATGGGGCATGTCATTGGTGTGCAACGTGGGTGATGGGGCATGTCGTGGGTGTGCAACATGGGTTGGGGGGGTTCCCAAATTTTGTCTGCCTAGGGCAGCACAAAACCAAGATACACCACTGGTTAAAGGGACACTACCATTTCCATAAGATGGAACTAGATAACCTGGTCATTTAAAACAAACACGTGATTATTTCCCATGATGCAGCATCATTCAAAATCTTCCAGCCAGTCTTAATTTACAACTGTGGCCAAATCCTGCATGATGATGTCATAAGATACACCCCTGCTCTCTTACTGGCTCCTGTGTATCACAGTGGGCAAGACTAGGTGGCTGTGTACAACTTTTTTTTAAACCTGCCTTCCAACACAACGAGAGGAGATTAACCTGATCAAACAGGATCATAACTCCGCCCCCTTGTGATGTAATAGTTACATTACCCTCCCATTCAATGCAATTCTATGGTCAGAATTCTGACTTATAGAAACATAGAATGTGTCGGCAGATAAGAACCATTCGGTCCATCTAGTCTGCCCAATTTTTTTTTTAAGTACTTTTATTTGTCCCCCATTCCCGGTCTTATAGCTAGGATAGCCTTGTGTCTATCCCACGCATGCGTAAAATCCTTGACTGTGTTTACCTTTATAGACAGCATTCTGTGTCCCCAGCTCCAAAGTGAGATACTAGTGCTGTAAAGTCACTAGGGAGTGGCACCAAAATACCCTATATTTCACAAAATGGCGGCGCCCAGTCACACTTTATTTCATAAAATAAACTCACATAACAAAAACAAAAGACATCTCTGAAATCAACAACACAAAATAAGAAAAATAAACCCTTTTAACTTTTTGGTGGGAGTGTCCCTTTAAGTCTGAGATTCCCATCTCAGCTCCCTGCAGTGCTCCCGTTCATGAATAAAGCCCTTATTGTTTGTACTGTATCCCTTTCCCCCGACAACGGTTAGTATTATTCCCATAATAATCAACTAGTTCTGTGCTCAGCATCATGGGAGTTGCAGTCAACAAAGGTTAATGTTGTGTAGTGTTGGCTCTGTGATGCACAGCAAACATTCAGAGGTATTACACAAAATGTAATGTGTTTCTATTACAAAAAAAGAGGGTAATAAAAAGGGACATAGAGGCAAAACAGGACAATAGGTAGTAATGGCCAGTGGTGGCTAACCACTGGGACTCTATGCATGGGAAGTTCAGGATAGAGTGAATTGGGAGGAGGCCAGCTACAGGGAGAGGAATAGAGCAGGCCAAACCACTCTGATAGCATGGGGGTGTATAGAATTAAATAAAAGTTTTGCTGCTCTCTCCTGCCTAAAGCTTCTCCCACCCTTGCTGCTGCTCAAGTGGTACTGGTGGAATTTCTGGGAATAGGTGCCCACTCACCCCCCCCCAAAACGAACCCCCCGCCCCCCCCCGCTCCAGATGGCCATAGCACTCAATGGGAAGTGTGTAGTTTGCATATCAAGCCACAAGCTGATATACCCAGGAGACTCCACAGACACTTTCGAAACAAATCTTTCTCTTATTTTATGCATTTACTGCAATTCTGTCAACACACAAAGTATAGATCATTTTTCAACAAATTGAAACCATATATGTCTCTTATTGTACACATGTGCATGCAATTCAGACCATTTTTTCATATGTTTATTCTCATCATTCACCTGCTTATCCAATGTTTGCCGTGTTAGCTTTCACCATATCCACTGTAAGTTTATCCCGGGCATCTACTACTCTTTATATAATATTACATTTTCTACATCCACGACTTGAGTCAATGTATCTCTGGCCAGTGAATATCATAGACTGTAATAGAAAAGCTTGATTTAAAAGCCTCGGATAATAAGTGATAATCGAGTAGAGACCATTGTCTCCTCTCTATTGTAACAGGAGAATCAATATCCTGCTTCCTAAGATTGATTGTAATAATCATCCATTGTCTTGCCTGAGTCTGCAAACATACTGGTCTTGCTGTAAATGGTTTAAAGGTCCTACAGGAGTGTAGACCTTTAAACCCTTTGATAAGGAGAGGATGCCCTGCTATAGCACATAAACATGTGGAGGAAATGTGCGGTATCTTCTTACTGAAGAAGAAGTCAGTATTTGGAGCCAATATTCACAGTGCAGGAGTCTAATACCCCATTTATAAGGGTGAAAGTGGTTTCACACTGCTGTGTCGTCGTTTTGAGGTTATGTTTCAGTCTTCGACGTCTGGTAACATTGATTTGTGATCTTAAAGCAACTTTACGGAAAGTAGCACAACGTGAACATTACACACACCTGGCACATTTGCCCCTCAAGCCGAAGATTGAAAGATGACTGGCCGGCCTTCTGTTCTCCTGGTCACATGCTTCTCCTTTTTTTGGTGGCGGAGGTCCCACCTATTGTCGACAGGGCCACGCCTATTTCCAAAGCCACTTACCTGACCCTGGAGTCACCCTCTTCCTGTCTGAAGAAAAAAAACATAGAATGTGTCGGCAGGTAAGTACCATCCGGCCCTTATAGTCTGCCCAAGTTTCGAAACACTTATCCCTATCCCATGCATGCTTAAACTCCTTCACTATATTAACCTTTACTACTTCTGCTGGAAGGCTGTTCCATGCATCCACTACCCTCTCAGTAAGACAGTCATGGTTGAGTTGGAAGGGCCAGGCAAATAGCAGAATTTTTCCAGAACCTCTTTTATTGTCTTAATTTTTTTCCCAGCTTCCTTGCCTTGTTATCCTGAGGGGTAATCTCACTAAAAGTTATCAAACAAGACCAGCGCTCAGCATGCGCTACCAGCAAACATAATGTTAAAAAAGGAGAAAATAAGTGCTTGACAGGAATCCCTAAAAATAGTAAGTATTCAAAAAAATACTGTGCATTAACCTTTAAATACCATTTAAAGAATTATTTAAATATTTTGATAATACAGCACCTGAGTTTGACTTAGTCTTAAAAATAGTTTATTGGGTGTTAATATGAATATGCTTAGGACGGCTAAAATAAAAATCTATAGAATGTTAGAGCCTTAAAATAGATTAAAACTGAAGCAGTGCAGTAGGTATGCAAGACCAGAGAGGCCCATGTACGTTCAATATTTTTCTGACTTGTTTTCTTGAGATAAAAAAGATGTTATTTTCAAATAACAACTTGTTATCTCGAGAAAACGAATCAGAAAAATATTAAACGTATATGGCCTCATTGTGCTTCTGCAGTCAGGAAATTAGACCATGTTTAAGTGGGAATATTCTCTGGGTATTTAACACTGGACACAGAAGGAACAATAAAGTTCTTTGTTTCAACATAATGTTGGTGGTTGTCTTCTAATGGAATAATATAAACAGATGCGTTCCATCCCTAGTACATCATTATATATCTGAACTTCTCTAAATGTCTTCTTTCATACTGGATGGACTTAGGTTTATGCATTACATAGTTACATATAAGTTTAGGTTGCAAAAGGTCTTGCGTCCATCAAGTTCAATCTTTTCCTAGTCTTTACCGCTGCTGATCCAAAAGAAGGCAGAACAAATCTTATTTCAGTAATTTCAAATCTTCAAAAAATCCCCCTTGACTTGAAAGTCACCGAGGAAGCTCTGGGCGGGGCTGAAACGTGTCTGATGTCAGCAAACAAGGGAGAGATTCAACCGCCAAGGATTGTACCCAGGACTGTACCCAGTGACACTCCAACAGAGTGGTCACCAGAAATATATGTAAGATTTGAAACCTGTTTTTTTAACTTATATTAAAGCTTTTTATACTATGCAAATATTTTTTCTCCCTGCATCTTAATGTGAAATACATCGAGAGGGTGAAGCAGCATTTGAGGACCAATTGTGCATGCTCTCCGAACACACAGAGGATGCTTTATAATTGAGCAGTACAACTTCTGCTCCAATCCAAGTGAGTGTACACATATACATGGAGATTTAAATTATTATACTTACAGAGAGAACTATTGTTGTTCCTTTTTACATTTCTTTCTGAGAAACCTTGGGAAAGGCACAGGAAGATCCCTGCATTAGCAGCAAAGTATTGTTTCATAAGACATGGTGGATTTTGTTGCAATTGATTGTAGCCCTACATCCTTACTTTGCTCTTGTTTATATTCTAAGAGGTGTTTAAGGAGACCTTGGATGTGTGTAGCAGCTGTGTCCATGAAGATTAACATAAAATTGTGAACTAGAGCCTGAAAACACTATCTTTTTCTATACAAGTCCATAAAAGGTCACCAGTGTCCGTGGCACGGTCAGTAAATGTCCATTGAACACAGTAGTGTATCTTTCACAAGGAAAACAAGGCACTCGCCTTGGGCGGCACTTTGCCAGATGGTATTAAACCACACTTCTGGTGCTTGAAACATTTTCGCTCCCCCCTCCTGCCCTCCGTTCAGCAAGCTTTAGCTCCTTCCAGTTAATCGGGGTGATGGGGGCATGTAATGGACGTGTTGGGGGAATGTACTGAGGGTGATGGTGGTATGTAATGGGGGTGATGGGGCATTTAGTGTGTGTGCAATCTGGGTGATGGGGCATGTAACTGGGTGAGGAGGCATGTTTTGGGTGTGCAACGTGGGTGATGGGGCATGTCGTAGGTGTGCAAAGTGGGGGGGGGGGGGGGGGGGAGTGCCCGAATATTGCCTGCCTAGGGAAGCACAAAACCAAGATACACCACTGATTGAGAATTATTAAATTGTCCATCACAGGCCCCAGTCAATGTCCACTATGAACAATATTGGTACCTACCACTGCTCTTCATCACCCGATCACCTTCCATCACCTTCCATTATTAACTCACCTCCATTATTGCTCCGTCTCTATTTGAGCTCATTCCTCTTTCATGTTAGTCTACTTCACCTACCCTCAGAACGGGGCTCTTTTGTCCTGAGTGCCACCACAGGTACGCCATCACTGATCTACGGAATCTACTCACTAATGAGTGAACGTACGGTTTATTCTACATGCTAGCTCATTATGTTATAGACATTTTAAAGCACAAACTTTCCCTCCCCCCTACCATATTTGTAGTATATATATAAATGAATTTCATATATATATATATATATATCTATGCTAAATACTAATTTTACTTGTTTTTAGTATAGATACATTGATGAGGCCTTTATTTTTGAAATAACAGGTGAACTGTACTTTGTTTTAAATTTAAATTAAGTGGATTTCACATACATTAAACACATATAATACACAGAAAATAAGCTTGAAGGAACTGCTCCCTTAGGTCGGTATAATGGATAAATAATGAACTAGCGGCCCATCGATTGACTATGGCATTAACTAACTCAGATCATTTCCTGAGAGGCTTGACAATAGTCCCCCCTCGTGATCCTATAAGACCACATCAGCAGGTCAGGAGGTTGCACGACATTGATCGGGTCCTATTGATCAGTCCTATTAAGTGATTGATTTTAAATCATTTCTCCTTGTTAAGTTCCAAATGGCTCCACTGAGAGTAAAACTAGCACAGGATCTGCTGGGTTACCAAACGTTTAATCAATGTACATAGTGTGCGGTGGGGCAGATCAATGTAGAATGCCTAATATTTGTGATAAACAAGATAGGGCTATGGATTTCCAAGTGTTGTGTTCCTTTTGGACCATATGTCAGGCTGTGTTTGTGATGAAGAATGTATGACTATTACAGATTTGTACAATTCCTTTTGTTTCAGACCAATGGATTATGTTTCTGTTCACTACACACTGATAGACCAGCTTCAGAGCAACCCCAATATAAGTCACATAGACCTGAGGGTGGAGAACAATCAGGTGAGTCCTGACTTACTTTTTTTTAATGTATATTAATGGCTAGTAGTTATTAAAATGTATACATTTATTAAAAATACTGTATTCTTTGTTCCATTTGCTCACACCTACTTGGTTTGCAGCTTACATTCTGATCCTCCCACTCAGCTCTCACGTTAAGCTGAAGTCTGGCTTTTAAAAAAAAATAAAACTCCCAGTGCTTCAAATGATAAATATACCAGCAATGTAGGTTTAGTGAGTTTGTATCGAGCACACATCATCAGGCTCGTTCAGAGCATTACAGAGCAGGATCTGCACAGCTGTCCTCCCAGTGCATACAGCTGTACACCTCAGATCTTTCAGATACAGGGAGTGGGTGGAGTCTACAAATAAAATGGCCGCGATTTATAAAGTGAGGTTGAGAGGGATTAACATTAATGCTTGAAGTAAGTTCCATACATATATACATACAGCAATACTAGGATTCAGTATTGGTTTAGCAAGACTAGGGTTGACTTCACAAAGTCACAGACACACACATACATACACACATAAAGATCCATGCGCACAGTTACACTCACATGCAGTCCCATATACAGTCACACACACAGTCATGCACAAACATATAGTCCCATACACACAGGGGACTGTTCACTACAAGGTGAGGTGAGGTGAGATAAACATTTAATCTCATCAAGTTGGTAATAGATTGTGCAGGGACAGTCCTGTTGAATTTGCAGGGGGAACTCACCAGGATTGTCCCTGCACAATGTATAGTGCAAATGGTGTGATCAAATGTTCATCTCACCTCCACTCACCTTTTTAGTGAATAGACCCCACAGTCTCACATTCATACACAGTAATGTTCACACACACCACACCTCACACTTTACACAAGGCAGTTCAAATTTGGGAATACAATCCCATGGTTAAGCGCTGACACTGGACCTCCCATGCCCCCCCCCCCCCCCCGCCCCTTCCCCAGATTCACTGGGGGCAGAAGCTGGGCATTGCGATACACACATACAGTCCCATTCACATTTAGACACACAAACATACAGAGACGTACACACACACAGTATGGGCTTCTTACCTGGTACTGCTGCATCCTGCGCTGAGCTCCGTGTGAAGGAGGGATTGGTGAGATGAGAAGTTTCTCCTTCACTCAGAGCTCTCATTCCCCAGGACTAGCGTTGCTACCTTACCAGCGTTGCTAAAGTCTTAACCAAGGCCTCAAGCCAATTTTTTTTAGAATCCTGCCAGTAAAACACTGGCTGGGTGTCAGGCCTGCCCGGCACCTGGAACATTGCGGGTCTATCCTGGGCATGCCGAACTCACTACCCCCTGGCACTGAATGAGCCATCCTGGCAGTGGCGTAGCGTGGGTTGTCAGCACCCGGGGCAAGGCAAGTAATTTGCGCCCCCTAACCCGTGGATTTTAGCACTCGAGTCTCTTCTACTAGATTAGTTAAAGAAACCCTTACCCCCCAAGCACATGTATTGTTTGTTATGAAAATACTTATGTAATTAAAGTAAAATGCATCTAAATACAAGTTTATTTTCCAACACTTTATTGAGTGCGAACATGCATTACACACATTCTCCACATTTTCAGCAGGTCTATGAATACAAATATACACATGTAGTAACCTAGCATGGGCCATGCTATTATATGTCGTCTCACAACCATCGTAAACGACAAACAATATCAAGAACAAAAACTAAACATCAAAATGGAACCATACCCTGGAGATGATCCAAGACTGGGCTAGATGGAGCCAACTTCCTCAATCCTGTACCTCTAATGTTACCCCCCCCCCCCCCACACACACACACACACACACATATGCCATAATTGTTGTGCCATTCAGATGCCAGTAATATTGTAACTTTCGTATGCCAGTAATATTGTGCCAGTCAGAGCCCAGTAATATTGTGCCAGTCAGAGCCTAGTAATATTGTGCCAGTCAGATGCCTGCAATATTGTGTCAGTCAGATGCCTGCAATATTGTGCCAGTCAGAGCCCAGTAATAATGTGCCAGTCTGATACCAGTAATATTGTGCCAGTCAGATACCAGTAATATTGTGCCAGTCAGATACCAGGAATATTGTGCCTGTCTGAGCCCAGGAATATTGTGCCTGTCAGAGCCCAGGAATATGGTGCCTGTCAGATGCCTGTAATATTATGCCAGTCAGATGCCTGTAATAGTGTGCAGTCAGAGGCCAGTAATATTATGCCAGTCAGATGCCTGTAATATTGTGCCAGTCAGAGCCCAGTAATATAGTGCCAGCCAGATGCCTGTAATATTATGCCAGCCAGATGCCCAGTATTATTGTGCCAGCCAGATGCCCAGTAATATAGTGCCAGTCAGATGCCCAGTATTATTGTGCCAGTCAGATGCCCAGTATTATTGTGCCAGCCAGATGCCCAGTAATACAGTGCCAGTCAGATGCCCAGTATTATTGTGCCAGTCAGATGCCCAGTATTATTGTGCCAGCCAGGTGCCCAGTAATATAGTGCCAGTCAGATGCCCAGTAATATAGTGCCAATCAGATGCCAAGTAATATAGTGCCAATCAGATACCCAGTAATATAGTGCCAATCAGATGCCCAGTAATATAGTGCCAATCAGATGCCAAGTAATATAGTGCCAGTCAGATACCCAGTAATATAGTGCCAATCAGATGCCCAGTAATATAGTGCCAATCAGATGCCAAGTAATATAGTGCCAATCAGATGCCCAGTAATATTGTGCCAATCAGATACCCAGTAATATAGTGCCATTCAGATACCCAGTAATATTGTGCCAATCAGATACCCAGTAATATTGTGCCAATCAGATACCCAGTAATATAGTGCCATTCAGATACCCAGTAATATTGTGCCAATCAGATACCCAGTAATATAGTGCCAGTCAGATACCCAGTAATATTGTGCCAATCAGATGCCCAGTAATATTGTGCCAATCAGATACCCAGTAATATAGTGTCAATCAGATACCCAGTAATATTGTGCCAATCAGATACCCAGTAATATAGTGCCAGTCAGATACCCAGTAATATTGTGCCAATCAGATGCCCAGTAATATTGTGCCAATCAGATACCCAGTAATATAGTGCCAGTCAGATACCCAGTAATATTGTGCCAATCAGATGCCCAGTAATATTGTGCCAATCAGATACCCAGTAATATAGTGCCAGTCAGATACCCAGTAATATTGTGCCAATCAGATACCCAGTAATATAGTGCCAATCAGATACCCAGTAATATTGTGCCAATCAGATACCCAGTAATATAGTGCCAGTCAGATACCAGGAATATTGTGCCAATCAGATGCCCAGTAATATAGTGCCAGTCAGATACCCAGTAATATTGTGCCAATCAGATACCCAGTAATATAGTGCCAATCAGATACCCAGTAATATTGTGCCAATCAGATACCCAGTAATATAGTGCCAGTCAGATACCAGGAATATTGTGCCAATCAGAGCCCAGTAATATAGTGCCAGTCAGATACCCAGTAATATTGTGCCAATCAGATGCCCAGTAATATTGTGCCAATCAGATACCCAGTAATATAGTGCCATTCAGATACCCAGTAATATAGTGCCAATCAGATACCCAGTAATATTGTGCCAATCAGATACCCAGTAATATAGTGCCATTCAGATACCCAGTAATATAGTGCCAATCAGATACCCAGTAATATTGTGCCAATCAGATACCCAGTAATATAGTGCCAGTCAGATACCCAGTAATATTGTGCCAATCAGATGCCCAGTAATATTGTGCCAATCAGATACCCAGTAATATTGTGCCAATCAGATGCCCAGTAATATTGTGCCAATCAGATACCCAGTAATATTGTGCCAATCAGATGCCCAGTAATATTGTGCCAATCAGATGCCCAGTAATATAGTGCCATTCAGATACCCAGTAATATAGTGCCAATCAGATACCCAGTAATATAGTGCCAATCAGAGCCCAGTAATATAGTGCCAGTCAGATACCCAGTAATATAGTGCCAATCAGATACCCAGTAATATTGTGCCAATCAGATACCCAGTAATATTGTGCCAATCAGATACCCAGTAATATAGTGCCAGTCAGATACCCAGTAATATAGTGCCAATCAGATACCCAGTAATATAGTGCCAATCAGAGCCCAGTAATATAGTGCCAGTCAGATACCCAGTAATATAGTGCCAATCAGATACCCAGTAATATTGTGCCAATCAGATACCCAGTAATATAGTGCCAGTCAGATACCCAGTAATATAGTGCCAATCAGATACCCAGTAATATAGTGCCAATCAGAGCCCAGTAATATAGTGCCAGTCAGATACCCAGTAATATAGTGCCAATCAGATACCCAGTAATATTGTGCCAATCAGATACCCAGTAATATTGTGCCAATCAGATACCCAGTAATATAGTGCCAGTCAGATACCCAGTAATATAGTGCCAATCAGATACCCAGTAATATTGTGCCAATCAGATACCCAGTAATATAGTGCCAATCAGATACCCAGTAATATTGTGCCAATCAGATGCCCAGTAATATAGTGCCAGTCAGATACCAGGATATTGTGCCAATCAGATACCAGTAATATAGTGCCAATCAGATACCCAGTAATATAGTGCCAATCAGATACCAGGAATATAGTGCCAATCAGATACCCAGTAATATAGTGCCAGTCAGATACCAGGATATTGTGCCAGCCAGCCCCCTCCCCCCGTACTTACATGAAGCGGCTCCGTGTCCCCCGCCGGATGTCTCCTCCGTGCAGTCTTCCCTCTTGCACGGAGGAGGGAAGCAGACACCGGATGTGACGCGACGTCACATCCGGCGTCAGTTTTTTTTTTTTTTTTCCCCGGCAGTCGCATCCATCGGATGCGGCTTGCCGGAAAAAAGCGTTCACAAGCGCAATGCGCTGTGAACGCGGCAGCAGGGGCTGGGGGCCCACGGGACAGCTGCCTTGGGGCCCCCCAGGAGTAAATGGGCCCAGGGCAGCTGCCCCGTTTGCCCCGCGTTAAAGACGGCCCTGGCGGCCACGCGGCCGCATAGGGCTAGTGCGCCCCCCCAGATATTGCGCCCGGTGCAGCCGGCCCCCCCTGCACCCCCCACGCTACGCCACTGCATCCTGGTAACAAGCGTACTGGTAATTACCCTCATAATTACATCCTGCCTCAGAGTGATTATCTCCGCTGTAAGGGTTTTTTCAAAGTCAATAGGAATTTCCTTATTGTGTTTCTGACATTAGTGTTTGGGGAGCAATAAAATTTGAATCCAACGAAGGGAAATCCATTCTCCGTGCCCTGACTCCACAGGCTCTACTAAATAAAGAGAGGGCTGCAGGGAATTGAGAAGGCAATTCCAAACGTAAATCCCAAAGTAGAGAAGTTGGAATAATTCTCCAGTGCAACTAACCAGGAGAATTTTTCCAACTCGGGATTCAAGGTCTAGTGGGACGTCGAATGGGCTGGGCTCCAAACAAATACATGTTCCAAAGTCAGTGTTTGATGGGTGGAGAAGATGTTAAACAATCGGAATATTTTTTTTTTAAGTACTCCCAACTCAAAGAGAGAGGAAAAAAAATGATACAGCACAGTGTAGACAGTCAGGTACTATTCTGCTGTTACTCCCAGTACCCCTTAGACAAACACAACTGCGTCCTTGATGAAGCTCGACTGTGAGCGAACCGTGTGAAGCACAAAGTGACCAACATGAGGAGGAGGAGCCAAGCTGTGGAAACAGAGAGGCGGGGGGTGCTGCGTTATTGGACCATCTATTGGGACTTTGTGTAATGGGTCTGTTATTAGACTCACCTGAGCAGACCTTCGTGTTGGACGAGCATTGCTGATTACCTTATAGTAAGTAGATGTATATGTTTACATGAACGCAGATGAATTTGCACTAACACTGTAGCACGGACTCCTTTCCTGTCTCTTTCCTGCACACTTTCTGGTCCATATTGGGATCTGGAAGTGACCGAGGTAATATGAATGCTGGTGAATAGCAACATCTCAACACTATTATAAATGTGAGTGTTTGTCTAAGGGATACTGGAAATAACAGCAGAATGTTACCTGACAGCCTATACCAGTGATGGTGAACCTATGGCAATAACGTGGGTGAGTGGCATGGAGAGCAGATGTCACTGATGACAATGGCATGCTGCCCACTATTGAGCTGAGCATTGGGTCTCACATAATTTCCTCAGTGCAAGTCTTGCAGCTGGAAGAAGTCCCAAGTGCAAGTCTTGCAGCTGGAAGAAGTCCCAAGTGCAAGTCTGGCCGCAAGGGCAACTTGTGAGTGCAAAGTGGGTGCTGGAGCAGGCCCTGTGAGTGTGTGTGGGTGCTGGAGCAAGCCCTGTGAGTGTGTGTGGATCCTGGAGCAAGCCCTGTGAGTGTGTGTGGATGCTGGAGCAAGCCCTGTGAGTGTGTGTGGATGCTGGAGCAAGTCCTGTGAGTGCGTGTGGGTGCTGGAGCAAGCTCTGTTAGTGTAAGTGGTAGCTGGAGCAAACCCTGTGAGTGCAAATATGGTGCTAGCCACTGAGGTATGTCATCTGGGTGCTCAGGAAAGTCCGGAGTGCAAACCGTCTTTATTTAGATCCAGGGGAGCCTATATTGTTTGTTTTAAAGAAATGGCACTTTGAGGTCAGCAACTTGGTTTCCTCCGGGCCCAAAACATTCACCTTCACTGGCCTACTCTATGTTGTATAATTCTTTCTCTCTTTTCTGTGCTAGGAGAACTTAAGAAACATCCAACCATGAATCACAATTTAATCCATGCAGCCATCAAAAAACAAAACAGGGTTAATACTTTAACTAACAATCGTCTTTCAGGTTAATGGCCCGTGTTCTATAATGCTATCATGTGTGTTACATTAGTAATTAAGTCCCCACTTATTGATCTTTTGGAAAGTATCGATGATATGGTCAGTAATATCGGCAGGGGTTCTATGCAGCCCCTGGTACCAGTGATAATGCAGCTGGCTTCATTTATTATGGTATTGTGATAACTATTGATAACTTGTATCCGTGCCATGCACAACTCATTCCCTCTGACCTCGTTATACTTCATGTACTGAACTTTTCAACATCCCGAAAAATAAAAAAAGATCTGTGTTTCTACATTAGAAAACAATGGCACTTTCACCATCCTATAAGACTATCTATACTGTATGTATGTCCATCTTTTATATATCTGTTTAGTATTTTTATTTTTTTTTTATTTATTTTTTGCGGCTCAGATATTAAACACGCTTATTGTTTTTTTTTTTCTAATATTGTGTTTTCAATCATCCTTGCCTAGTTTTGTTCTCTTAATTCCAGTAACTTTTCTTTATTAATTTCTTCCTTGATAAAATATACGGTATCCCCATATATTCTTATATCTCAATTACACTACCCTTTTAATAAAACTATCAAATTTAAATATATTACATTTTATACCTACAACCCCCCCCTCCCCCCCCTAAGACGCTTTCCATCCCCAAGTATCCGTTATTTAACAAGATTTAATCCAAAAAAGGTGCATGCATGGCTAATCGCTGGTGGGTTCAGAGTTCACTTCACTTCCAGGAGTAAATAATGGTCCCTCTAAATATTGTGACCATCTGTTCCATTTTATACTATGTTTAAGGCTTCCCTCATCCTCTAATATCGTCAGCCCTTCTATTCGTCGAATCATTTCTACTTCTCCCACCCATTCCTCATAGGTAGGTATCTTCTCCTGTTTCCAGTATCTCGGAACCAGCATCTTAGCTGCGTTAAGAAACACTGGAACTAAAGATCCCCCATATATTTTCACTGATTCTTCCGTATGGTGGAGTAGGGCTGATAGAGGGTTGCTTTCAAAAGAGGGATCCAAAATCAAATGTATCGTGTTGATTATTAAGTCCCAAAATGGTTTAATCAGGGGACATGTCCACCATATATGTTTAAGGTCTCCTACCCCTCTCTGACACCTCCAACATTTATCCGACCCTTTTTGATCTATTTTATACAGGAAAGATGGAGTCCTATACCACCTAGTCAGAAGTTTATAGTTGTTCTCCTGAATTGCTACTGATACTGAACATTTATGGCATAGAATAAGTATCTTCTTCCATTGTTTTTCATTCAGATTCACCCCACATTCCTTTTCCCATTCACATATATAGTATGGTTTGATATTTTCACTCAGGCTGGAAATGACCTCATTCATACTAGAAATAACCCCTTTGGGCGTGTCTTTCCTCATACATAAAGATTCAAATAGGGTTAGTTCCGTAGGATAGGTCAGTGAATTTATAAAGCAATTTACTGATCTCTGTAATTGCGCATATACATATTTCTGATTAATTGTTGGTTGACTATCTCCTATAAGGGTGTTTAAAGATATTATCCCCTCCCTTTGTATGACATGTCCCAATCTGGGATATTTAACATCCAGGTTAAGCATCTTCTTCCATATAGAATAATCCTGCCCCAAGGGAAAGTCTTCATTAGCAATGAGAGACGTGAGGGGGGACAATGCTCCCCTCACTTTCCCATTATCCTTTGATATTTTTTTGAAGATCTTGACAGTAGTGCCTATGGTTGGGTGATTAGGTTTCAATACCACTCTTTGGGTGTGTTTGACCCACATGGCTACTGGGACTGGGACCGCAAGACCTCTATTTTCTAGGGTAACCCACTGTTTCCTTGCAGGTCTTGTCCATTCAATTACTCTGGCCAGATGGACTGCTTTATAGTAATTTTGAACATCTGGGAGGCCCAACCCTCCCAAATGCTTGGGTCTGGTAAGGTGTCCATATCCCAGCCTAGGGGGCTTCTTATCCCAAACAAATTTCGTTATACACTTTCTAATGTCCCTGAAAAACTTTTCAGGTATTTGAATTGGGAGAGTCTGTAGTACATATAAAATTCTTGGTAAAAGATTCATTTTAATTACTCCAATACGCCCGAACCAAGAAATTTTCAGTTTGGACCATCTAAGTATATCTGCCTTCATTGTGGTTAATAAGGGGGGGAAATTTAACTGAAATGTTTTTTTCAGATTGCATGGTATAAGTACTCCCAAATACTTTATATATTCTCTTGCCCATTTTAGGGGGAAGGTTTTTTTAATCACTATTTCCATTTTTTGGGGGATCGAAATATTTAATATTTCTGATTTTCCGATATTGACCTTAAAGTTTGACAGTACTGTATATTCTTCCATTTCCTTTAATATATTGGGCAAAGATATTTGAGGTTGGGTGACAATCAACAATATATCATCCGCAAATGCGGCTACCTTATACTCCTGCTGGTCTACTTTTATTCCGTTGACACTGGGATTAGATCTCAGGGCAGACAAGAGGGGTTCCAACACTAACACGAACAATAGAGGTGACATGGGGCAGCCCTGTCTCGTACCATTGGACAGGGAAAAACTTTCTGATAGGGTACCATTCACTCTAACTCTAGCTTAGGGCGTTTGATATAGTTCACTTATCCATTTCCCCATCCTGGGTCCAATTCCAATGTGTTTTAAAACCCCCATCATAAAAGACCAGTTCACCCGATCGAATGCCTTCTGGGCATCTATTGATACTATCAACATAGGGATTATATTTTCTTGGGCAAAATGGATTAAGTTCAAAATTTTTGTGGTATTGTCTCTGGACTCTCGCCCAGGGACAAATCCCACCTGATCGTCATGAACAAGATGTGGGAGAATTTTTTTCCATCTATTGGCCAATATTCTAGAGAACAGTTTGACATCCTCATTTATTAAAGAAATTGGCCGATAGCTTGGACACAGCAACGGATCTTTTCCAGGCTTAGGGATGACCACTAAATGTGCCTCCTGAGCCTGAGCTGGTAAGGACCCTCCTGCAGACAGAGACTGCAAAGCCTCAACGAAGTAAGGGGTTAATACGCCCGAGAATACCTTGTAGTAAATTGTAGGAAACCCATCTGGTCCCGGACTTTTGCCTGTTGGGGAGTTTTTTATTACTTGACTTAGCTCTTCCACTGTTATGGGGGCTTCAAGACTTTCAGCCCATTTCTCAGTTAGTTTTATTGTTGAGTGTTTATTAAGGTAATCTTTCAATTTTTCAGTATACCCCGTGTCCACTTGGCTTCTCTCAAGATTATATAGCTGTTTATAGTAACTACAAAATACTTCTGCAATTTTTTCATTTGAGTTCAAAATTATATTCTTAGCATCCTTTATTCTTGATATAAAGGATGATACCCTCTTAGATCTTATAGCTTTAGCCAAAAATGTTCCGGGTTTATTTCCAAACAGATGCCTTTTAGTTTTTGTTGCCAAAAAGGAATAATGGATACCAAGATTTTGTATTGTGGCCAGTTGGGATCTCAGGGCGAGTAATCTCTGAAGAGTTATCAAATCTAGTGAAAGTTTATGTCTTGTTTCTATTTGAGCTATTTGTAATAATATATTACTTCTCTGCTGCTCACTTTCCCTTTTATTTTGGGCTGTCATACTAATTATTTGCCCCCTTATGACCGCCTTATGGGTTTCCCATAGGACCGCCCGTGGGGTCTCTTCCAGGTCATTCTCCAGAAAGTATTGTGTCAACCCGTCTCTGATTCTTTTAGCCTGATCCGGTTTTTTAATTAAGTTCTCATTGAACCTCCAATTAAAAGGGGATCTCTTTAAGTGTGGTATTCGTACATCCAAAAATATCGGAGCATGGTCGCTCCATGTCATATGGCCAATATCCGCTCTTTTTATCAAATCCAAGTGTCTATGGGACAAAAATATGTAATCAATACGTGAGTATCTTACATGAGGAATGGAATAAAAAGTATAATCTTTTTTATCTGGAAAGAGTATTCTCCATGCGTCTACTAATTGTTCTGCATATAGTTTACTCTTTATTTTCCTAATATCTGTATATCTCACATGTGATCTCCCTGTTGAGGAATCCAAGAGCGGATCCAGTACTGTATTAAAATCTCCTCCAAGTATCGTGATCCCTTCTGCAAATTCTGCAAATTTTCCTATTAATTGATTTAAGAAGGAGCGCTGGTCTTTATTTGGGGCATATATACTTCCCAAAGTGATCATAGCTTCCCCGATGTTACCCTTCACAAATACTGCCCTCCGCTCATTGTCTGACCATATTGCCTTCATTTTAAAATGTAGTTTACTAGAGAGCAGAATCGCAACCCCCTTTGCTCTACTCAATGGGGAATGTGAATAATAATATTGTTCGAATCTTTTATCATATAGTCTAGGTGTTTTATCTTTTTGGAAATGAGTTTCCTGTAGGAGAGCAATATCTGTTTTATATGCATATAAATCCCTGAATAATTTGGTTCTCTTACATGGAATATTTAGTCACTTGACATTAAATGATATGACTGCTATGCTATGGTCTGCTTGAGACATAGAGATAAATTTTTATTTATTTTTTGCTCTTTTGTTCCCCCACCAGCAATTTTAGCATCACTTCATGCACTATTATACTCAAGGTTGGAAAGCGTGTCCCCTCCCATCCCCCTATATGGAACCCATAGGCATCTGGTAGATGCCGGGCAAGGAATCTCATCCCCACCCGGCAGCCTCCCATATTTACACATGCCCTAAGTTGCCTCTGGGCTAGCCAGATCCGAACCCTACCGCGTCGCATCTGATGTATTCCCTACTCCTCTTCTTCCCCAGGGTCAGTTTTCTAATACTAAGATAAGCCCAAACTATGTCCCGAATATTGTTTTTGCATATTCCCGTTCGCCGCGCGAGGCAGTCGGGGGGGGGGGGGGATGGGGGGAGAGGGTGCGGGAAAAAGGGCGAGAAAACACCCCCCAAAAAAAAAAAAAAAAAGGGGGGGGGGACCCACCTCTTTGAGATATCCCCCTTCATACAATAACCTCCTATGTACTTTTCCCTTTTCTTTTCCCCTTGTAAAAGAAAAAATAAATAAATAAATAAAAAACCCCTCTTTCCTTCCTTTCCCCCTCTTTCTAGATATTGGTTGTAATTCATGCCAGTATGCCAGCCACTTTGATTTCTTATGTGTATTCTTATTGATCTTGTTCCCTGTAAGATTCATATATACACCGCTTTATGAACATTATAACTATCCCCCGTTAGTAGTGATTGTGTTCCATAAAAATAATCTATTATATCAACATACACACGTGATTTTACATATTTCCCTCATGTATATAGTAACTCTATTCATATTAATATCGTCTGGGATTTAAACTCCCTATGTGTTCCCCTTTTCCTTCTTTTTCCCCTTTTTTTTCCCCTTTTTTTTCCCCATTCCCTCCCTTCCTTCCCCTTTTCCTTCCTTCCCCTTTCCTACCCTTTCCTTCTCTTCCCCTTTTTCTCCCTTTTCTCCCTATATCCTTGATCTATAGTATATTATTTATTTTTATTCTATCATATGTGATTAATCTTCAACCCTCCCATACATCTTGCTTCATTATCGTCTCCTGTAAGGGTAAAAGGCACTTGCAGAGACCAGAGGGATTTAACAATAGTGTAGGGGACTTAACACTGCCCCGTGCACATAGTGATTGTGTTCCATATTAAGATGCTCTATTATAAAAACTGCAATTTAACATATCTCCCTTGTGTATTTAGTGATTATGTTCCTATTAATATCCTCTATCATTTGAACTTTCTACATATCCTTTTAACTCTTATATTTTTATCTATATCCAAGTTTCTCATATATATAGTGTTTTAAGCTTATCATCTTATTTGTGATTTAAATTTCAATCTACCCATGTATCTTACAGTTTCATTGTCTCCTGCAAAATTTTCAGGAGAACTAATCGATATTCAAAGGAATTGGCAGTTGTATAGAAAGAGAAAAAAAAAACTCAAAACAACAACTCAACCCTCACAGAGCCCGGTGTGCCCTTTCTATTTCAATTCTCATTTCGGCACTATTACCCAGCAAGTATTGGCATAGATCTTTTACAATTTGCAGTGTATCCTCTGGCCCATCCGTCTCTGGCACTCCTCTAATTCTTAGATTAGATCTCCTTCCTCTATTGTCTAAATCTGTTACTCTCTGCTCCATTTCTCTTATAAGTTTAGACTGTGCCTTCTGTGTTTCCCACAGATTTTTGTAAGAGCCGTGCATAATTATTAAGTCTGCTTCCAGAGTCTGCAGTCTGTCTCCTTGCTGTGTTAGTTCCTTTTTCACCTCTGTTATCTCTTCTCTTATGATATTTCTTATGCTCATTAACATGTCTGCCATCTCTTTTTTAATTTGCAGAATAGAAGAATCAAAGTCTTCCTTAGTTAATAAAGCTTTGGGAAGACCCGAGGGATCAAGTTCTAAATTTTCTTCCTCGTCTATTGTTCTACATGAAGTGTTGGAACTAACTATATCCTCTGAATGAATGTGGCCTTCCTCCCCTTCCCCCTCTATAAATGTCTCCTCTCTTGGTGAGACCGGCAGGGGAACTAGAAAAGATTTTAAATTGAGTGTATTCAGTTTTTTGGCTTTCTTAGGTGTACCTGGGGTAGCATTCCCCTTTTTATTTGGCTTGCCCATCTTTAATTTGAAGGATGTTTCTATATACCTCCTAGCACTTTTAGTCTGCTTAGCTCAGTCTCATTCATATACACTCAATACTTCCGGACCCTTTAGGGTACACAAATTTTCAATTAACCCCTTCGCGACACAGGACGGACTAGGTCCGTCCTGTGTGGCGAAGCGTTAGTGACACAGGACGGACCTAGTCCGTCCTGTGTCAAAACGAGCACTGAAAGCGGAGTTTTTCCGCTTTCAGTGCTCTGATGGTATTGTAACGATGCTTCCGTATGGAAGCATCGTACAATACTAAAAAAAATGCCCGTCGGCATTTCGATCGCTCCGGAGAGCGATAGAAATGCCGGTTTTAAAGGCACAGTGCCTTTAAAACACGTGCATTAAAAAATGAGCATATGCTCAGAAAGTGTTCCTGATTGCCTCGCAAGTCGAGGCAATCAGGAACACAAAAAAAAAATGCACGATCTTGGTCACTGAGTGACCAAGATGGCGCTGCCCTTCTAAGGGCAAGAGCACAGGAGGCAGGAAGTACCTGCTTCCTGTGCTCTCTGGCTGTCACACGATTGCCTCTTCACAGAGGCAATCAGTGACTGCCAGGCACACTGACAGGCAGTGGGGATGTTCTGCTGAACATCCCCACTGACTGGTCAGATCAATATTAACCCTATATTGATCTGACCAGTTATGATCTGCCTCCCTCTCCTCACATTTTTTTAGTGAGGGAGAGAGACAGATCAAAGTTCTAAAAGTAAAAAAAAACAATAAAACACACAACACACAAATATTAAAACAATAAAAAAAAACTTATTAAAGCAATTCCCTGCGTTTAACCCCTTCCCTGCCACTGATCTTGCACAAGCAGTGATCGTGCACATCAGCGCATTTATTTTTGCCGTTTGTGCATTTTTTAGGGGTTAATTTTTTTTGTACTGTAATTTATTACAGTACTAAAAAGGCTCTTCTAAGAGTTATTAACCCCTTCTTTGCTGTCGATCACTGCTTACGCAATGATATTGACGCCAAAGCAATTTTTATCTGTCTGCATATTTTTATTTTATTTTTTTTACACATACCCGCTAGGGGATTACATGTAAAGTAAAAATATTTGAGTTTTTTTTTTTTAAGCTGCCTGAGCGCATAGCGATCAGTAACAGCGAATTAGTGGCAAAGGCGGTTTGGTGATTTCTCAATTAAGCTCACCATTCGCCCTGGTCAGATCAAAATTGGTCGGATCAATATTCACAATTATTGATCTGCCTCCCTCTCCTCACTTACATTTTTGTGACGGAAAGAGACAGATCAGTATTAGTGATATAAAATAAAATTTTATAAAATTGTCAGGTTTTATGAAAGTCTTTCACTGTGTATTAACCCCTTCCCTGCCATTCATCACTGTGTAAGCAGTAATCTTGCACAGCAACAGTATGTTTTTCTGTCTGCACTGTTTTATGGATTAATTTCTTTGTACTGTAATGTATTACAGTACTAGATAGGCTCTTCTAAGAGCTATTAACCCCTTCTTTGCTCGAGATCACTGCTTACGCACTGATTCTGAGGCCGCGGACTCAGGGTTCGATTTTGACCCTATTCAGCTTTCTGATACATCATCTAGCGATGTATCGGTGGCTGCTGAGCCCTTGCCACAAGTAGTGATGGGGGTCTACCGATAAAAAAATATATGGTTTGGTGGGGGTAAATTACATTGGCTGGCTTCAAAGATATATCCCATAAAGGACACGTACGCAGGTTGACTACATGTCAAAATTCCAAGTTGGAATTTTGAGATGCGCATCTCACAAATGTTGCCTTCTAGCCAAAAACAAACCAACAAACCTATGCATGGGTGCTATCCCTGTACTCGGGAGATGTTGCTGAACACATATTGGGTTGTTGTTTGGCAGTGACATATACCAGAATCTGTGAATTCATGCCTGAAGTACAATGCATGTGGAAAAAAACCTCCCAAAAAAGTACTACCACAAACTTTTACAAAGGCTGGTGGTAGAATTAGTACCTATACAGTATTAAAATACCACCATTTGAAATACCTTAGGATGTCTATTTTCCAAAAATATATGGTTTTGATGGGGTAAAATGGAACATGGGCGCAGGCTGACTACATGTCAAAATTCCAGGTTGGAATTGCGCACCCCCTAAATGTGGAATTTTAGACCCAATACAAACCAACAAACCTATGCATGGGGGGTATCCCTGTACTCAGGAGATGTTGCTGAACACATATTGAGGTGTTGGTTGGCAGTGGCAAATACCAGAATCTGAAAATTCCTGCCTGAACTACAATGTGTGTGGGGAAAAAATGACAACCCAACCCTTTGACATAGGTTGGTGGTAGAATTAGCACTTGGAAAGTGTTAAAATACCACAATTTTAAAAACCCTAGGATGTCTAGTTTTCCAAAATATATGGTTTTATGGGGTAAAATACTTTGACAGGCTTCAAAAGTGTCCCAAATGGAACATGGGCGCAGGCTGACTACATGTCAAAATTCCAAGTTGGAAATGCACCCCCCCTAAACATGGCCTTTTAGCCCCCAAATAATCTAGCTAACCTACACATGGGTGGTATCCCTGTACTCAGGATATGTTGCTGAACACATATTAATGTGTTTTGTGGCACTGACACATAATAGGATCTATGAATTCATGCCCGATGTACAATGAATGTGAAAAACAAATTACTATCCATAACATTGACATAGGCTGGTGGTAGAATTAGTGCATGGAAAGTGTTAAAATACTACCATTTGAAATACCCTAGGGTGTCTAGTTTTCAAAAATATATGGTTTTGTGGGATAGAATACACTTTTTGGCTTCAAAAATGTCCCAAATGGGACATCGGCGCAGGTTTTCTGCACGTCAGAATTCCAAGTTGGAAAACCAAAAAGCGCACCTCTCAAATGTGGCCTTTTAACCCCCAAATAACCTAACCAACCTATACATGGGTGGTATCCCTGTACTCAGGAGATGTTGCTAAACACATATTGAGGTGTTGTTTGGCACTGACATATAACAGGATCTGTGAATTCATGCCCAAAGTACTATGTATGTGAAAAAAAATTACTATCCATAACATTGACATAGGCTGGTAGTATAATTAGTGCATGGAAAGTGTTAAAATACTACCATTTGAAATACCCTAGGGTGTCTAGTTTAAAAATATATATGGTTTTGTGGGGTAGAATACACTTTCTGGCTTCAAAAATGTCCCAAATGGGACATGGGCACAAGTTTTCTGCATGTCAGAATTCCAAGTTGGAAAACCAAAATGAGCACCCCCTAAATGTGGCCTTTTAGCCCCAAAACAAACCAACAAACCTATGCATGGGCGGTATCCCTGTACTCAGGAGATGTTGCTGAACACATATTGAGGTGTTATTTGGAAATATCCCTTCACATTTTAAGGTAATGTTTACCTAAATTGCAATATATGTGAAAAATTAAAAAAAAAGATTTTTTGCTGCAAACTTTGGCATAGATTGGTGGTAAAATGGCTACATGAAATGTGTCAAAATACCCCAAGTTAAATGCCCTGAGTTGTCTAGTTTTCAAAAATATGTACATGTTGGGGGTCATTCATGGATTTAGTACAGAAATCAGTGTTACAATGTCACTATCGCTAATTTTGAAAGAAAGGATTTTAAAATAGCTTTGCACCACTTATAGTACTGGCCCTGTAACATGAATAAAAAAGCACAAAAACATAAAAACATGGGCTATTTCTGAACTCAGGACATATATTAGAAACTTTTTAGCAGTGTTTTTTTGTTGTCTCTTGTACATGAGTATACTATTTTTCAAATAAAAGTCATAAAAAAAGTATTTTTTCAATTTTTTTGCCATATTTTATTATTTTTTTTACATCAAATGATATGCTATTATCAAAATAATGGTATCAAAAGAAAGCCCTTCTTATAACGATAAAAACAATATATAGTTTGTGCGGGTACACTAAATGAGACAGAAATAAATTACAGCAAAACACAAACTGCTCAGAAATGTTAAAACAGCCCATGTCACCAAGCGTCGGACAAGCCAAAAAAGTCATGTCACTAAGGGGTTTAAGACAGAAGAAGAAAAAAAGTGAAAAAATAAACTTATCTGAATTTTCTTTCCTCTGTGTATTCCCTGGGTCCCGGCAGTTCCTTTCAATCGTGTGAGGATGTCTGCATTCAGGTCATTGCTGTTTCCCTTCTACAGCTCTAAATTAGTGGACCTACAGTGTCCAACGCTTAGGGGTATTTCTCCTCTCCTTTCTCCTTGTCTCCTGGCCAGCTCCGCTCTTAACTAGCAGCCCGTTTAACTAATGTATTTCTGTACATACCAATCACTTCTGGATCAACCACGTGGAACGCTCAACACTTCCTGTATCTACCTCCGTCACCGCTCGCCGCTCAGTCAGGGCTTTCAGAGGCTGTTTCAAATTCGGGCATGTTTTCAACCTAGACCGTGGGATTTCATGGAGCACTTAGCGATCGCGATCTACGTCCATTTCCGGTCACGCCCCCCGTTGTCCTGTTTAGTATTTGTTTAAATATATGTTTTGTAACAAAACTGGAGGCATTGCTTTTTTTAGCTGGTGCACGGTGGGCATATTGCATCATTTCACTTTCCCTCCATGGAAATGCATGGCACATTCAGCTCAGCAATGGAAATCCAAGATTCCAGTTAGCGACTGGCAATAGCTTTTTGTAATGTGAACTATCTCTAAGAAGAACAATCTGAGACCTTTTTAAATCTAATCAATATTGGGGACCCTCAATAGGACTCGTTCCTTCTTCCAAAGTCGGTATACCACAGCTTCGCTGGCTACCCTTTTCCCGTTCTTGACCACAGCTCCGCTGACTACCCTGTTCCTGTGTTTGACCACAGCTCGGCTGGCTACCACGTTCCTGTATTTGACCACAGCTCGGCTGATTACCCTGCTCCTGACCACAGCTCGGCTGATTACCCTGCTCCTGACCACAGCTCGGCTGACTACCCTGCTCCTGACCACAGCTCGGCTGACTACCCTGCTCCTGACCACAGCTCGGCTGCCTACTCTGCTCCTGACCACAGCTCGGCTGACTACCCTGCTCCTGACCACAGCTCGGCTGCCTACTCTGCTCCTGACCACAGCTCGGCTGACTACCCTGCTCCTGACCACAGCTCGGCTGACTACCCTGCTCCTGACCACAGCTCGGCTGACTGCCCTGCTCCTGACCACAGCTCGGCTGACTACCCTGCTCCTGACCACAGCTCGGCTGACTGCCCTGCTCCTGACCACAGCTCGGCTGACTACCCTGCTCCTGACCACAGCTCGGCTGACTGCCCTGCTCCTGACCACAGCTCGGCTGACTACCCTGCTCCTGACCACAGCTCGGCTGACTGCCCTGCTCCTGACCACAGCTCGGCTGACTACCCTGCTCCTGACCACAGCTCGGCTGACTGCCCTGCTCCTGACCAAAGTTTGTCTGACTACCCTGCTCCTGACCACAGCTCGGCTGACTGCCCTGCTCCTGACCAAAGTTTGTCTGACTACCCTGCTCCTGACCACAGCTCGGCTGACTACCGTGCTCCTGACCACAGCTCGGCTGACTACCCTGCCCCTGGCCACAGCTCGGCTTACTACCCTGTCCTGTTCCTGGATGTACTTACCTTGGGAGTAAAGAATACAGTTTATGAAGGTGAATCATTTCCTTGGTGCTCTTTGGTCTACTGATATTGGCGATTGTGACAGTACACTAGGATCCTGGTCCTTTGCTAGGTTCCCATATTGGTTCTGATTTGACCCTGGCTTGACTGACTATCCTGTTTCTATTTTTGATCTTGGTTTGGCTGATACTATAGGTATTGTGGTTATTAAACCCGCTGTCCCGTCAAAATTGGAATTTCCCAAATGGCATTTCCCAGTCCTCCAGGACATGCCCCATCATCCACATTGCACCCCTAGAACATGCCCCATCAGCCACATTGCACACCTAGACCATGCCCCATCAGCCACATTGCACACGTAGACCATGCCCCATCAGCCACATTGCACACGTAGACCATGCCCCATCAGCCACATTGCTCATCTAGACCATGCCCCATCAGCCACATTGCTCATCTAGAACATGCCCCATCAGCCACATTGCACATCTAGAACATGCCCCATCAGCCACATTGCATATCTAGAACATGCCCCATCAGCCACATTGCATATCTAGACCATGCCCCATCAGCCACATTGCATATCTAGACCATGCCCCATCACCCACATTGCATATCTAGACCATGCCCCATCACCCACATTGCATATCTAGAACATGCCCCATCAGCCACATTGCTCATCTAGACCATGCCCCATCACCCACATTGCATGTCTAGAACATGCCCCATCAGCCACATTGCTCATTTAGAACATGCCCCATCAGCCACATTGCACACCTAAACACGACCACATAAAAGTGTGGGGAGCACAAGAGAAAGCATGGGAGGATGTCTGCATCTCAGCAGAGCACAGACACTACGCTGCCTACTCGCTGGAAAGAGACTGATAAAGGGAGCTTGATCTACCGGCAAACTTTTTTTTTTTTTATAAAGACGCCACCAGACCTGTGACTGGTGTACCACCTTTCACCCCCTAATTGCAGCCCTGCTCCCCTTTCCTGGTGATAGATTCACTGTGATCAACACTTTTGATACTCACAGATGTTTAACGGATCATTATCATTATATCAGCCTGCGAGCGGCTTCTCAGATAGTTCCATCGCAGCTTTTGGCGCCCGGCTTGTTTTCTGTATTTGACTCAATAATTCTAATTATTTTTGTCAGATCTGCAGTTGTTTTTAACCTAAACTAACTTGATGCCTGGTCCAAAAAAAAAAAAAAACAGCAGAGACAAAACACAGATAGTGCTAGGGAACTCGAAACCATCCCTACAGTGACGAAATCCCAGCCAGTATAGTGCTCAACCATCTCCCCAGCCAGTATAGTGCTCACCCATCTCCCCAGCCAGTATAGTGCTCACCCATCTCCCCTGCCAGTATAGTGCTCACCCATCTCCCCAGCCAGTATAGTGCTCACCCATCTCCCCAGCCAGTATAGTGCTCACCCATCTCCCCAGCCAGTATAGTGCTCACCCATCTCCCCAGCCAGTATAGTGCTCACCCATCTCCCCAGCCAGTATAGTGCTCACCCATCTCCCCTGCCAGTATAGTGCTCACCCATCTCCCCAGCCAGTATAGTGCTCACCCATCTCCCCAGCCAGTATAGTGCTCACCCATCTCCCCTGCCAGTATAGTGCTCACCCATCTCCCCAGCCAGTATAGTGCTCACCCATCTTCCCAGCCATTTCCAGAACGGGGCTGGCTGAGAGTGATGACAGCTGTAGCTTTACAAATTCTGGGTGGATGCTGATTCAATCACCCTGAAATAAACAGATAGCAGCCTTTTCATATCAAGCAATCTGCCAGCAGACTTACATAGTCCATATTTCCTGTTGGACGAAATATGAGATTTATTACTCGATAGCCATTCTACGCTTGTTTTAGCATTTCCTCCTAAAAGGAGACACATATGTGTTCCACATGCTGCAGAAAGAGCATGCAAAGTGCAGTCCAGCAGTATGTAGGATGGATATACGCACAGACACAATCCAATTAATTAATCAGGGTGGAGATCTCACAGGACCTGCCATGATTAATTAATTGGATTGTGTATGTGTGTATATCCATCCTACATACTGCCGGGCTGCACTTTGCATGTTCTTTCTGCAGCATGTGGAACAAATATGTGTCCCTGGAAACATGGCCAATGTTGGCAACTATGAAAGGGGGTCTCCTAGTGCTTTTCTTAAAGGGAATGTATCATCTAAACATTGCAAATACTGTGAATGTAGGGAATAAAAATGATTGAAAATGATCTATACATTGTGTCAGCAGAATTGCAGCAAATGCCTTAATTAGGAGAAAAATGTGTTTTACATGTGTCTGTGGAGTCTGCTGCTTATGACATCACCTGTGGCACCATATGCAAATTACACAGTTCCCATTGAAAAGCAGTTAATTTGCATACCGTGCCACAGGTGATGTCATAAGCAGGAGACTCCAGACACATTTAAAACACATTTTTCCTAATTTAGGCATTTGCTGGCAGTTTTGTAATACAATGTATAGATCATTTTCAATCATTTTTTTATCCTCTACATTCACACAATAAGGCTGCCTAGACAGCCGCCTTAGGGCACCACAGCAGGGGGGGGGGGGGCTCCAGCGTGGAAATGGTAGGGGAGAAAAAAAATGCCGGTAGATGATCTCCCCTCACCAGCCCTCTACACGGCGGAGTGGAGTACTCTGGGAGGGGGCGGATCTCACCGGGTGCGAGGTCCGTCCCCTCCCCATGAAGCAGAGTAGCGTCTGCTTCACGGGGGGCCGAGCAGCATGAACTCTGTCCGTAAAACACACACGGAGCTCAGTAAGTGCTGCTCGCGCTCCCCGTGTGGAGTGATAATGCAGGGTATCGGAATGCCAAGCGTTTTGGAGGCTTTGTCCCCAGTGTCCCAAAAACTTTCTCGGGATGCAAAAATGTCCTGTTTTTTTTTTATTTTTTTAAAGAAAATCGATCAATTGCTCCTAATAAGAGTAGTTTAATTGGTTTAGTTTGTGCCGAAATTATACACATCGGAAGTGACACCGCCTAGTCATGAAATGCGTAGGGCGAAAGTATCTGGTTTCCACAGTCAGCCTACGTCCAGACCAGAACATATCTGCAGTTTGCCGGTGTTCTGACAAATTACTCGAGCAAATTCTCCTGCGCAATCGCAGGAGAATTTGCTCACTGCGCATGCGCAGAAAGTTACAGCTGATCACTCAGCTGTAACTTTATGTCCACCGCGCATGTGCGAGCTGCGCAACCCACATCCCGCCCCCCGCACACCCCTTCTCACCAGCTGATCGGACAGCGGCGGTACACAGCGCATAATACAGCAGGAGGATCACAACTCCTATCAAGATGAGGCAGCCCTCACCAGGGTGCTTACCTCTCTGTTGGCTCCTTATGTGCCCCCCCCCCCGCCCCGTGTTACTTACCAGCGTTTTGTTTGAGTCCAGCCACGGACACAGCGCATTCCCACACGGCTTGATAGCCGCGCGCATGCGCTGTGTACCGCCGCTGTCCGATCAGCTGGTGAGAAGGGGTGTGCGGGGGGCGGGATGTGGGTTGCGCAGCTCGCGCATGCGCGGTGGACATAAAGTTACAGCTGAGTTATCAGCTGTAACTTTCTGCGCATGCGCAGTGAGCAAATTCTCCTGCGATTCCGCAGGAGAATTTGCTCGAGTAATTCGTCAGAACACCGGCAGTACCATCCTGTGGATTCAGCTTCCTCTTGTTACTTATTCTTTACATCTCGTGAGTAGCTTTGTTACATGTTTTTTTTTGGGGGGGAGGGGGGAGAGCTATTTTATATCGCTAATGGGTGTCCTGGTTTTTCATTTCCAAAATCTGGTCACCCTGATCTATAGAATTTGTCCCCTCCCTCACTACTTTTAATTAGAGTATTTGTTTTACACTCAGCTGGGGTTGGGGCCCCTGGTAGATCAATGGTGGGAAGTCATCTTGATATCTCACTAATTGTGGTCAGGGAGGCCTCATGGGCGAGGTTCCTTCGGTCTTCCAGTTAGCAGGTTTTCTCTCCCACCGTGCTGGTGTAATTTGCAGCTGGGGGATTAAGTCAGAGCTCAGTTTGCAATAAACACATTACTAATATGGCTGTCATGGCTCAGGGAACTCAATACAGTTAGAGTTATTTACTAAAGTGTAATGTTGCAAATTTTATTTCTATTCAATGTTTGAAAAAACGTGTATGTTTGATTGTTACAGTGTTTTTGTTAATAAATAGTGTGGACTTTTCAAAATCAGTTTCCCCACTCCTAGTGTTTCTTTCTTTCTTCAAAGTACAACGTTTTGCTGATTAAACATGCAAATGTCATGTGTGATTTGAGAGGAATGGGTGTTTATGGTACAAAGAATAAGACCGTGTTTAGAGTGCGCCTTTCAGGTTATATCTAATTTAAGGCACTAGGAATCTTCCAGATTAATTGAATATTTGCTGGTCTCTGGAAACTTATTCCACAAAGATCGAAGGCGCTTCAATTAACTTTAGCTTTGTGTAAAGAAATAGTAAGTATTGCACTGGACGTTATAAGTGGGGGCAATAATAAATTAACTTCAAACGACTCAATCTCAGTATTGCCTAAAAGGTAACTGCAGGATTGCCACCCGTCTGACAGGTAAATCATTTGCTTGAATTCAGGTAGCACCTTAATCCTGGACTATTGGGTAATTTGAATGTCAGGGTTGGAGACCACTGTGCTATAGCATGACCCCTGATCATCTCCCTCTGTTTTGGCTTTAATTGAAGCCCCTGCTCATAGCAATGCAGTCTAACCAGCCTTATTTAAATAGTGAGGTGTAGATTAATTGCTATTTGTACCAATCACTCAGAGCTTGCCCCGTGGTATTACAGACACACAGCTGATCAATCCTATTTTTCGTTATGGGTTTTGCAGCCACTTCCTGCCTGGGAAGTCAGATCAATAAAGTACACAGAGTAAAACTGTTGTTAGAGTGTTTACTCAAACCTTGTGCCAAGTCAGCCTCCAACACGCACAATCAATGGGGTTTCATCCTATAACACTGTGAAGAACTTCATGTGGTCTCACCCTCTGTTTACTCTTGCTACATGTCTCTACATTAGACAGATTCTGGACTGCTATCTCACGCTGAGTACTGAAGACGACTGGTCACTGTGACCTCTGCGGTGGTGTGTTGTGTCCTTGAGGAGTAGAACTCTGTTTAGCCCAAGATTTATAATTTATCACACTGTGTAATTTATCATTATTTGTTTGCTTTCAGGCACAGCATGGGAGTCTGTTTTTAACTACAAAGTAAAAAGTGTTTCGCTAAATATCCTTTTCCTCTCCTTGAAGTGACTGAGGACTCGTCCGGTCTGTTTCCTGTTGATCAGAACCATTGGGGACGTTAGACTTTGTGCCATCAGCATGGATTTTCCTACTAAAGAAGTCTGAGCTAAATACTGGGAGAGCAGCGCTTCTCTGATCTGGACCAGATAATTAGTGACTCTGCCGTGACCGCAACATTGTGGCTGTGCATTAGTGGCTGTGCATTAGTGGCTGTGCAATTATTTCTTAAAGGATAAATGTGGTGGTCTTCAAAAACCTGCAATGCCAATAAGTTGTAGTAACAGTAGAGTGGATGGGTGGCACTAGGTGGGATAAGCCAAAGAGGGAGTGTGTGTTCCAGCTAGGTGGGATCAGCTAGAGGTAAAGTGACTGATATTTTAGTGGGTTGGGTAGTAAGCATCTCTGAAGAGATGATTTTTAAGAAACTTTTTAAAGTTTGAAAAGGAGGGGGAGAGCTGGATGCTCCGGGGAAGGGAGTTCCAGAGAGAGGGGGCAGCTCGGGCGAAATCTTGGAGACGCGAGTGAGAAGTGGTGATGAGATTAGAAGAGAGTGTTAACCCCTGTGAGGAGCGCAAAGGTCGTGCAGGGAGGTAACGGTTAACAAGGGAGGAAATGTAAGTAGGAGAAGAGGAGTGGAGGGCTTTGTAGGTTAAAGACAGAATTTTAAATTTTATCCTCGAGCAGACGGGAAGCCAGTGGAGGGCGTTGCAGAGAGGAGCCGCCGAATCAGACCGACGTGCAAGAAAGATGAGTCTGGCAGCCGCATTTTGGATAGACTGTAGGGGAGCCAGACGAGCCAGAGGTAGTCCAGTCAGAAGACCGTTACAGTAGTCCAGGCGAGAGATCACAAGCGAGTGCACTAGACTTTTGGCGGTCTCTTCGCTGAGGAACGGGCGAATGCGTGCAATGTTCCTTAGGTGCAGCCTATAACCGCAGAACAGGCGACGATGTCGCTCCAGCAATAAACACTGAATAAGAGCACTCAGATAAGTACGACTCGATCCAGGAGAGTGCTACACCACCTAAGCCAAGCGAGGATAATCTATTAAGAAGGAGGCAGCGGTCAACGGTGTCAAAGGCAGCAGAGAGATCTAAGAGGATCATCACCGAGAAGTGGCATTTAGATTTGGCAGCAAGGAGGTCATTTGATACTCTAGTAAGGGCTGTTTCAGTAGAGTGTAAGGGTCTGACGCCAGATTGAAAAGGGTCAAGTAAGTCATTGTGAGTCAGTCGCGAGTGCACCGTTTTCTCCAGCAACTTGGACACGAAGGGGAGAAGGGATATAGGACGGTAGTTAGATGGAAGAGTAGGGTCGAGGGAAGATTTAGTGTCTATATAATCAGTGCTGCGACACCTCTAGTATAGAAGCAGAGTAATTGCTGGGGGAGGGCTTGAGCCAAAGATTAAAAATGTGATTTATGCAGAATACCTGCCTCAAATACAAGCAGTGATCTTCATCTTGCACCAAAGTGATTTGGGGACTAGACTGTCCCTTTAAGCAAATAAATGACGTCACCAAATGCATTTTATTTATTTATGTTACATTTTCACATAAAATGCCCTTTAGGTTTTTATTACACTTTATTATACATTTAATAGCTAGTTTATCACATATTATATAGTCTTATATATTATAGTCATAAATATAAATTTTCAAAGAAGCCACTTCAGTGATTTGTACCATAACCCAAAATAGTTCATTAGGGAAAGTATTGTTTGAGGTTCTTAATGTTGTAATGTTGGTGTGAAATTGCATTAGGTCCCTTGCATTTAAAAAAAAGAAGAAAGAAGGAAATGAAACATAGCGCCATTATTTTGCAATACAACTAGTGAAAGTATGTGGCAATTAGTTGATTTAATGCACCTGTTCCCAGGAATTGTACCATTCAGTGGAGGTTTGGACCGGAGCCCAGATACACCTGTTGTCTTTGGGTAATTGACCTCTCAGTAAGTACATTTGCTCAGATATGAGGACAAGGCAGATATTGATGGGTAGGAGGAAAGCTGACATCATGCAGAGGCGTAATGCATGACCGCTTACGAGCTGGCTTCCCTGTAATAGGTGGAGCGATCATGGCTCCTTTCAAGGACAGGCTACGTTTTTGGCAAACCAGTATGTGTGGTCAAACGTCAACAGCAGAAGAGCCAACAAAGTCATCCACCCATAGACTGCTGGGAAATGGAACGTTGGAAGACAGCAGCAATGTCCGACATCATGACATCATTCATGACATTCTGCAGGAAGGTGGCAGCAAATGCCCTGGCACTGAGGAGGCTACTTCACAACTATCTTATGGAACAAATATTATTGCTGATCAGCTAATGCAAGTCATAAAGTTAGCTTAATATTGACCACTATAATGGAGTCAAAGCTCTGTCCTCTTTAATAAAGAATTAGAAATTCTTATGAATGGGGACTCTACTTCGGTTTATAGAAAGCCAATAGTATTACATGTATTCCATAAGCCGAAAGTCTATAAACCGAACGACATTCGGTTTATAGACTTCTGGTTTATAGAATAGCAATAGCATTACATGTATTCTATAAAACAAAAGTCTATAAACCGAATGTCTTTCGGTTTATAGACTGTCAGTTTATGGAATACATATAATGCTATTTCTATTCTATAAACCAAAGTAAAGTCCCCATTCATACAAATAGGTCAATTGACCTATTCGTATGAATGGGGACACTCACCCACATTTTACTTCATTTTGCAGCCCTCTAGCCCTTTCCAGGACTTTTTTAGAGGCATTTTAGTGACCAAAAGTTCGGGTCCCCATTGACTTTAATGGGGTTCGGGGTCAAGTTCGACCCCGAACCCGGACTTTTTTCCGAAGTTCGGCCGAACCCGAGCATCCAGGTGTCCGCTCAACTCTAGTTAGGACTTTCCAGTACTGAGTTACCGTGATGTGGTGGTAACTTACCATCTTATGGCCATCAGATGAAACTATACCCTCACATTTAATATGTATTGTTCTGTGCTTTATGGGTGTCTTTGTCTCCTATGGGCCTTGTTCATGAAAAAGGGAATTGCAAGCATAAGGCCAAAATAGCAGTGTTGGAAGTATAACTGATACTTTCCCTTCACAACTCCTTTTCATGAATAATGCAGCCCCCGGAGACGCCTAGGTGCAGGAGGGCCTTGACAGCTTGTGCTGTAGCAAGGCTGCACACATTGGTGGTAAGGTTTTAGGGGAGGAGTTGGGGGAGGGGATCAGAGGGTATTTAAGGCTGTGCAATATTGGAAAATCTCATAATTTTTTGGCCTACCAGAATTTTCTGCTTGCTTCTGTCTCCCTGCTTTCTCCCTTCTTCTGTTTCAGGATGGATTCTTCGCTGGAAAGGCTCCTGGCTTGGACCTGGATGGGCAAGAGAACAGCTGGGACATCTGGTGACAGTACCTGATCCTGACGCGCGCCCGGTGAGGAGGACCCGTCCGCCGCAGAGACTGAGCCCTGGATCCCCTGCGCGAGGACGGATGGCTGCGGATGATGGGACCTCGGGAGGAGCACCACGTGGCCGACTGGTGGACCGGGAGAAGGCCTCCGGAAGCGGGACTGGAGCAGCGACACGGCGAAGAGGGAAGGGTCCCAGCGCGGCAGCGGAGGCCTCAGGGGACCAAGCCCCAGGCCAGAAGAGGAGAGGAGCTCCGTTGGTGGCATCCGGTGGATTAAGGCCTACCGGAAGTGGAGCGAGCGGCGCAGGAGAGCAGAGGAGGCCGGCGTGCCTCGTTCAGGTGATCGGGGACCGGGTCAGATGACCGGAGGGACCACGTGACAGGACAGGGAGGCCCGGCGGGCGAAAACGACGGCGGTGGATGACGGGGACCTGACAGGGCCGCGACCACGTGGGAACTGGTGAAGTAGCATGGTGGCCGGGAGAGGGACACAGAAGGTAGGCCCCGACAGGCTACTGGTGGACATGGAAGTCCAGGGGAGGTCCAGGATGGAGGAGGTGTGGCAGCAGGACTGCCAGGCTGGGGTGAGGTGACTGCTGGACCCAGGAGGGCACCGAAGTGTCGATCGGGGGAAGGGACAATCCTGAAGGGGAGGCCTTGGCTGCTGAGGTCGGTGGTTAGGTGTAACAGAGCATGGGGTGTTGCAGGACCGCAGGATATCTCTGGAGGAGGGTCGGGCCTCAGGGGACCAAGCCCCGGGCCGAAGTCCAGAGGGGGACCGGTCCGATACAGGCTGGAGCAGTGACGGAGCCGAGGCGGCGGAAGCATACCAGGAGGCTAGAAGGGATGTCGACCAGGGGCCTACCGTACGGGCCCAGGAAGAGGAAGAGGCCATGCCGAGCGTTTCCGCAGGTGCTACGGGGACGGCAGCAGCGCGTCCAGGTCACAACCGTGGGCAGGCGGCGCCAGGATCCAAGAGGCCCAGGATGTCTGGAGTGGGAACGAAAAGGCGAGTACCTAGGGACGTTACCCCTACTCAGGCCAGCCGTAGGGTTTCCCCTGGGGCTCGGGCCTCAAGGAGCCACGGGAGGGTTTCACCTAGGCAAGGGTCCCGGGGTAAGAGTGGCAGATGGGGGGGCGATAGGGGTAGATCTCCAAGGGGCAGGATGGGGCATTCATCCAGGGCTAGTCCAAGTAGGGTTAGCTGGCGCCAGGTTCCGGCGGGTAGGGATCCAGGTAGCGGTAGTAGCGTTGAGAGGGGGAGGTCCAAGGACAGGTCCCCCAGAGGCCATGGCGGGGCACATAAACACCGCAGACGTAGCCCTCATCCGCACAGCGTCAGTGCTTCAGATTCATCTTCTAGGGAGCGCTGTAGGAGGCATAGGGCCCACCGTTCATCTTTATCACCTCATCCCGGTAGCATAAGATCCCGGTCTGGGGGCAGGTCCGGCAGGGTCGGGGTGGCGGACGGGCAGTTGGCTGAGCATTCACCGCGAAGGGGCGGGCGCAGGGAAAGGGAAGGACATCCATCAGCAGCACTCCCCAAATCTGTTTCCCATTCCAGGAGAACCAACGATGACAACAGGAGAACAGCCACCCAGGGTTCGTGTGGGACAACAGCCGGCGGTGCGGTTCCCGAAAACAACACATCTGGGAGTTCTGATCCGAAGTCTGGGACGGCTGGACGAACAACCGGTGAGGGTTCTGATATTTTACACATAACACACAAGGGCCTCGAGGGGGCTACGGGGGATGGGGGCTTGATGGCTGGGTTGCAGGCCTTTTTAAATTCCTGGTCAGAGGGTAAGAAAAGAGCAGGTCCGCCGTCGGCGGCAGCAGCGTGGGTCGCATCTAAGGCAGAAAGCGGTAGGGGCGCGATAGAAGGTATCGATGGGGGAGAGGTCGTGGAGACATCAAGGGCAGTTGAGGAAGGGTCAGGGAAGGACGGAGCAGATGAACTGCGGGACGGGGTACCCGACGCGGCGGTTTATAATTCATATTTGTCATATTCGGGCCCCTTGGGGGCGCATTTAAAATTAGAGACAAAAGAAAAAATCTGGAAAGGGGAATATTTAGAGTTGTTTTCTTTGCTTCCTCTGGAAGAGTCGGTCGACCTGAAAGAGGATGTGAAAAAAGAGGATAGGGCAAAGAAGGAGGAGGAAGAGAGGAAAAAGCGTTACAGCAAGCTTCGCAAGACCTTTGGGAATTGGTTGAGGGCTTTTTGTATACTAGGTAGCGTTGTGGGCCAGAGGGCGCCGGAGAAGTGTTCGGCGCTGTTCTCATACTTGGACGGGATTTGGGACGCATACAGGGTGTATGGAGGGCTGGCGTGGTGGCGGTATGACGAACAGTTTCGTCAACGCCTGGCTGCCAATCCCACAATGAGGTGGGATCAAATGGACATCACTCACTGGCTCAAACTCATGTTGGCGCAAAAATCTGCGCCCTTTCAGGCAGGGGCCGGTGCAGGAACATCAAGTTCTTCACCGGCCTCCGGAAAAAAGGGTTGTTGCTGGCTGTTTAACGACAGTCAGTGCAAATGGGGCAGTTCATGCCGTTTCCGGCATGAGTGCACCGGATGTGGAGGTAGCCACAGCTACACTAAGTGTTTTAAGAAGGGGAAGTCGGGAGGAACAACCGGGGCTTTGGGGGCAAAAGGGGAACTCTCCAGTGAGCAGAAGCGCGATGCTGCCGTGGCTAAAACGCTACGGTAAGCAAGAGGACGCGTTGTTCCTGGACGAAGGGTTTGACAAAGGGTTTCGTATTCCTTTCGTGCCCAAAGGAGCGTTAGGGTCTAAACGAAATCTCAAGTCAGTACAATCCTTTCCAGAGGTGGTGGGGGAAAAGTTGATGAAAGAGGTGAACTTAGGGAGGATGGCGGGCCCCTTCGTGGACCCTCCGCTGCCTAATTTACGTGTCTCCCCTTTGGGGGTGGTCCCCAAGAAGGAGGCAGGTAAATTTCGGTTGATACACCACCTGTCTTACCCAAAAGGCTTGTCGGTGAATGATGACATAGATCGTGAGCTGTGTTCGGTATCCTATACGTCATTCGATAGAGCAATTGACGTGGTTAGATCTGCGGGCCCTGGGGCTCTGCTAGCTAAGGTGGATATTGAGGCGGCATTCCGGCTTTTGCCAGTGCACCCGGAATGCCATCATCTGCTGGGGTGCTGGTTCCAGGATAGGTTTTTTGTGGACATGTGCTTACCAATGGGTTGCTCTATCTCCTGCGCTTACTTCGAGAAGTTCAGCACTTTTCTGGAGTGGGTGGTTAAGCAGGAATCGGGAGTTGAAACATTGGTACACTATTTAGACGACTTCCTATGCGTGGGGCCAGAGGCTTCGTCAGATTGCACCCATTTACTGAGGACGATGCAATTAGTTGCAAAATCCTTTGGTGTTCCCTTAGCTGCGGAAAAGACGGAAGGCCCAACCACCCGGCTTAGTTTCTTGGGCTTGGAAATTGACACAGTTAAAGGGATATGTCGGTTACCGGATGATAAGCTTGTCATCTTGAGGAGGGTGCTAGCTGAGGTATTGCAGGCAAAGAAGGTCACGCTCAGGCAGATTCAGTCTGTGATTGGGAGGCTTAATTTTGCGTGTCGAATTATACCGGCTGGTCGAGTGTTCCTGAGGTCGCTGTCGCGTGCGACAGTAGGAATACGTGAGGGACATCACTTTCTAAGAATGTCAAAGGCCATGAGAGCTGACCTGTTGGTATGGAGAGTATTCCTGGAAAAATTCAAAGGCCGGGCTTTATTCCAAAAGCCGACGGTCTCGGCACCGGCCTTGGAGCTCTATACGGATGCTTCCGGGAGTGTGGGCTTTGGGGCATACTATGGGGGTAAGTGGAGTGCGGCTGCATGGCCAGAGGAGTGGAAGTCGTCACCTTTAATGCGCAACCTGGCCTTTCTGGAACTATTTCCGTTGGTGGTGGCACTTTCACTGTGGGAATGGTCCATGAGGGATAGGCGAGTGGTCTTCTATTCAGACAACCTGGCTGTGGTATATTCGGTTAATAAGGTCTCCGCATCTTCACCTGCCGTGGTCAAGCTTCTGAGGTACTTCGTGTTGCTGTGCATGGAGCTTAATGTGGCATTTAGGGCAAAACATGTTCCGGGTTACCAGAATGTCATCGCGGATTCTCTCTCTCGCTTACAGTGGGACAGATTCAGGCAGGCGGCGCCAGGGGCGGAGGTCGAGGGCTCCCCTTGCCCGGAGGTAGTGTGGAAGCTCGGGACCGAATGTTGCAGGGATGGGTGAAGTCTTCATTGGCCCCTGCTACGTGGACGGCTTATAATAGGGTATGGCAGGAGTGGGACGATTTGGCTGCCTGGGCAGGGAGGGAAGCGATAGAGGAAAATCAGTTGGACATATTATTCTGGTTTTTATTCCGTTTGGCGTCGCGAGGGACTTCCCCTGCTCAGCTGAGCGCAAAGCTAGCTGCACTGGCGTTTATGTTCAAATTAAGGGGGCAGGAGGATATCACAAAACACTTTGTGATCCGGCAGGCTATGAAGGGTTTAAGGAGGGGTAAGGCGGTTCAGGATCACCGTCGCCCAGTATCCATGGGAGTCTTAGCTAGGGTAATAGGAGTCCTAAGTGATGTTTGCTCTTCGGAGTTCGAATCATTGCTATTCAAGGCTGCCTTTTCACTGGCTTTCTTTGGGGCCTTTCGGATATCTGAGCTGGTCAGCAGCTCGCGTCAGGTGGCAGGGGGCCTTCGGTTTTGTGATGTTTCTTGCACAGCAGATCAAGTAATAGTGTTGTTACGCTCATCCAAAACGGATCAATCGGGAAGAGGGACCCGAGTGGTATTATATGGGGTACCGGGCAGTGTGGCCTGCCCGGTGGCAGGCCTGCAGGGCTACTTGTTGGTTAGGCCTGCGGTAGAGGGTTCCCTATTGGTACACAGGAGTGGAAGGTCTCTTTCCAGGTTCCAATTTCTGAGGGTGTTCAGGTTGGGGTTGAGTAAGTTGGGTTTGCCGGAAAAGGAATATGGCACTCACTCCTTTCGGATAGGGGCGGCCACGGAGGCGGCGCGGTTAGGATTAGGTGACGACGTGGTTAAGCGTATTGGCAGGTGGGAGTCTAACAGGTTTAGAACGTACGTGAGGCCGCATCGGTTGCTGTAAAAGTCGGGCGATGAGAGCAACATGTTAGTTCCCTTCCCACTCCTTTTCCTCTCCCTTCCTTTTATTTGTAGGGTCCATCTACGTGGTGTGGATAATTGGCCACTCTTACGTGTTCTGGGCTAGACGGAGGGCCGCAGTTAGGCCAGCGGGCCTACGGCTGGGCTTTCCTGACGAATTACTTCAGGTGAAGTGGTTCGGGGCCCGGGGTATGCGCTGGGCGGGGGTCTTACCCATGCTGCTGCGCTTCATTGACCGAGGGGTGCTGCCTAATGTCATAGTGATACACGCCGGGGGGAACGATTTGGGGTTGGTTCCACAGAGGGAGTTGGTCCAGATCATGCAGAAGGATGTTACCCACATTCTATCACGGGTTCCCGGGGTAAAAATTGTATGGTCCGAAATGGTACCAAGAGACCAATGGAGGTATGCAAGAGATGTCAGGGCAATGGAGCGCAGCAGGGGGAAGATTAATAAGTTAATGTCGATTTTTGTACGGAAACAAAAAGGAGTGGTGGTCAGACATCGCACTTTGGAAGGAGATCGGAAAGGCTTGATAGCTAAGGATGGAGTGCATTTGTCTGACCTTGGTTGGGATGTTTTCCTGTTGGGAGTTCAGGAAGGGGTAGAAAAGGCTCTCTTTTTATTGGATGGGGTAGCCCTTCTGTAGTGAGGATTCACTCAGAAGGGCTTTGGCGGCAACTTGCTCCTTAGGGGGGTCTATGGCTGGAATATCGGGAGTCAGCCATAGTGCAAATGGATTACGGGAGAGGTTCTGAGCTAAGCTGGAGCTCTTAGCCTGTTGGTGGGCTGGGCAGAAGGTCTGCCTGGCAATGGATTCAATGGACGGTGGACCCCTGGGGAGCAAGTTGGTGTGGGACATGTTCCGTGTTATGTTAACTATGTTAATAAAGTTATTGGTAAATTATGTTAATTTTGAGGTTCATGTCATTTATGACATATGTGTGAATATGTGGGTTTGTCATTGCCTAATTTGTATATCTATATGTATTTATTACAATGTGTTATGTTAAGGTTGGAGGCAATGACATATGTTTTAAATAAAATGGCTGTGGCCTTTTCTACCCACTACGTCTGTGCCATGTGTCTCTATTTTATGGTAAAGATACAGCCTGGTAGTCGAGGCTACAACTGTCATGCAGCCCCCGGAGACGCCTAGGTGCAGGAGGGCCTTGACAGCTTGTGCTGTAGCAAGGCTGCACACATTGGTGGTAAGGTTTTAGGGGAGGAGTTGGGGGAGGGGATCAGAGGGTATTTAAGGCTGTGCAATATTGGAAAATCTCATAATTTTTTGGCCTACCAGAATTTTCCCACCCGCCCTCCCTAAAGTTTTGGGGTTATTAGGTGTATACTTGTGGTTTCTGGTTTCTGCCGCTTGTTTTCTATGTTTCAGATACAGCGTTGCATTGGAGGGATCTTGTTGGACTATGCATTGTCACAGCTGGCGGTAACTTGCTCCTTAGGGGGGTCTATGGCTGGAATATCGGGAGTCAGCCATAGTTCAAATGGATTACGGGAGAGGTTCTGAGCTAAGCTGGAGCTCTTAGCCTGTTGGTGGGCTGGGCAGAAGGTCTGCCTGGCAATGGATTCAATGGACGGTGGACCCCTGGGGAGCAAGTTGGTGTGGGACATGTTCCGTGTTATGTTAACTATGTTAATAAAGTTATTGGTAAATTATGTTAATTTTGAGGTTCATGTCATTTTGACATATGTGTGAATATGTGGGTTTGTCATTGCCTAATTTGTATATCTATATGTATTTATTACAATGTGTTATGTTAAGGTTGGAGGCAATGACATATGTTTTAAATAAAATGGCTGTGGCCTTTTCTACCCACTACGTCTGTGCCATGTGTCTCTATTTTATGGTAAAGATACAGCCTGGTAGTCGAGGCTACAACTGTCAAGCCATATATCTCCGGTGTTCTCTGTGTATCTCGTGCTCTTTGTCTGCATATCTTACGAAACCATTCATGGTTTTAGCTAGACTTGTCACCCTGCTGCGTCCTGTCTATTTCTCCTGTGATTCCAGCTCCCAAGCCAGGCTACAGGATCCTGCAGGGCATGGGCAGGATGGAAGCCCTGGGAGCAAGTGGTGGTTATCCTGCACCAGGCCCTGTCACTAGACTCCTGTACAGCACCACATGCGGCCAAATTCACTCTGCAAGCAATCTAACAGTGTAATAAAGCTGAAATGTCTGTAGGGTTGACACCTTGTCTTAAAAAATATATATATTGCCGTAGACTTAACAATGGCTTCAAGATAAAAAAAATTTACCCGCAGGCCCGGTAACATACTGGCTGGATGTATGGTTGCCAATGTTAAGTCTATAGAGGCACCAGCAAGGCCGGTATTTTTTTTTGTAGAAAAAGTGACAAACCCTAGCTGGAGGGCAACCCTAAATGTCTAGCAAATCTTTTTTTTTTTTTTTTTGATGCCCTGTTAGTTCATAGACCGGAAAATGCTCAAAATAATAATACACTGACCAAGAATCAGATTAACGTAACGGAAAACAAGATAAGTCAGGAGTGAGACTGTCAGAGATAGCGTGACATCAAGGGGTCAGCAGAACTGGCCATCAATGATTCCACACACAAGAGGGGAAGTGATGGCTCTTCCGATAACAATGAGGGGACCAGGGTCAGTGACCCTGACCAGGTATTAAATATTGAAATGAGAATTTCATACGAAACCTCTAAAAATGATACCAGGTTCCACTTATGGTACCCAGCCATGTTAAAGGGGCAGTCCCAACTTAACTTATTGTAAGGGTTGGCTATAGGAGGTCAGTATACGGGTACAGGAATAGAGTAAGGTACTCAACCAGGATGCAGAAAACCCTTGGAACGATATAGCGTGGAATAGTTCACTAGATGACCACAATCCACAGGGACAACAGCATACAGCAGCAAGGAGATAGTTAATAATCCGCGAGGAACTGCAGCGTAAGCCAGCAATGAGATGGTTATAGATGACCACAATCCACAGAGAACTGCAGCGTAAGCCAGCACTGAAAGGGTTATAATCCACAGGGAAAATAAGTAATTACCATGAGGAAGTTCTAGACAATCCGAGGTCAGGGGCATGGGCAGACAGGTAAGCGATAAAACAGTCCAGATCAGGGGCACAGGCAGGCAGGAAATTCCAATAGTACAATCCAAGGTCGGGTAGGAGAAGGCAGGGAACACAAACAAACAGTCCAGGTCACTAACGGAAGGTAGGTAAGGCAGCTTAGGCAGAAACGTGCAAGAATCACCGAGCACAGTACACAGCTTGGTGATTCCTTTTAAACTTCGCGCTAGGTGACGTCATGATGCGCCTGCCGGCTTGAGCGATGCTGCGGGGAGGAGAAGCGCGCGCACCCGTCCTTGGTGACAGTCGCTTGATAGGAGGCTGCCGATCCAGAGCATAGGTCCCCCGCTACTCCGTGACACCCAGCGGGGTCTGGGTACTCCGGAGATGCGCTGCGTGGCGGGACCTGACACTTATCTTCTGTATGTTGTACATGTGTTTAATATCTGATGGGAAATTGTCATTGTGAAGGACCGTACTGAGCACTTTGTGCTTTCTAAGCAACATGAGGCAACTAACAGAATTCCAAAGAGACAAAATTATCAGTGTCCGAACTGCAAAAACTGAGAAATGATTTAATGTGTCCAGAGAAACAATCCCAGAGTTCATGACAGCAGAGACATGATTTTTTGCTACGTGGTATAACCAGTCCTGCATGACAGAATGCCCTGAACATGGATAACTCGGCAAAATTAAACAGTTATCACAAGCTCGCCCGATAAAGTCTTAAATAGAGAAAAATAAATGTACTTTATGTTTATTCCCCAGGACAGGCCCCATCATCCACATTGCACATCCAGGACTTACCTCTGCACCCCAGGACAACCCCTATCACCAACATTGCACATCCAGGACTTACCTCTGCACCCCAGGACAGGCTCCATCATCCACATTGCACCTCCAGGACTTACCTCTGCACCCCAGGACAACCCCCATCGCCAACATTGCACACCCAGGACTTACCTCTGCACCCCAGGACAACCCCCATCACCAACATTGCACATCCAGGACTTACCTCTGCCGCCCTAGGACATGGCCCTTCCCTGGTGTCTGAGACAGCCGCTCCCTGGTGTCTAGTGGAGGCAGCTGGATGCTGCTCCGGATACTGTCCGCGCTGTTCTGAAATGTTAGCACCGGCAGGTCCGTGATCCCCGACGCTCTGACCTCAGAGCAGCGCTGAGCGCGTTAGAGACAGCGTGAGAATGTTTGTGTTGCTGCACAGACATCCAGCTGCCTGCTCGCCGCAGGGAGGGGACATTCTTTGGAAGCAGGCTCCTTTTTTTTTTTTTTTTAGAGGGGCCCGGGCCCGTCTGTGACAGGTGTATCACCTGTCACCCCCTGAAGTAGCACAGATCATGCTAAATATTCATTTGTGAGTTTTTTTGTTTCAGCACTTTAGACAATAATTATTATATTTTCTTTATTTTTAACTTCCTGTTGCTTAATGAAGAGGTATTGCTTTGTGCAATGTTATCATAAAAATCATTTTAACTGACGTTTGACTTGTGGTCATGATTGTGTTCTAGTTCCTGCCTGAGGGAAACCACAGAAAATGTGTAACGTTTAATATAATTCAGAAAATGAAATGAAAAGAGAAAAACGTTTGAGAGAAAAAAATTAGACCAAATTACCACTGAGATTGTGGGTTCTGTGCAATGTTATTTTGTGATGTGGGTTGGACAATCGCCCAGGTTTAGCTTGGACTATTTAGAAATACTTAGTAATGCCTTGTCTGGAATCACGGTGTCTGCTCTTAAATGACAACTGTCGGCAAAAAGATCAAGCTATATTTAATTGAAAGATTGCATTTTATATATAAATGTTTTAATATAAGGATATAGAAAGAAAAAAAAAACACTTTATTTAGCCCTCTTTTGCTTGTATAGGGGGCTGACATAATGGCTCAGATCTTCCTTCATTTGACTCAGTATTCTAAACAACTTGTCCACCCCCTGATAGAGCTACACAGAATAATTATTCTAAACAACATGTCCGCCCCTGATAATGCTACACAGAGAAAAGATTCTAAACAACATGTCCGCTCTCTGATAATGCTACACAGAGAAAAGATTCTAAACAACATGTCTACCCACTGATAACGCTACACAGAGAAAAGATTCTAAACAACATGTCTGCCCCCTGATAGCGCTACACAGAGAAAAGATTCTAAACAACATGTTCGCCCCCTGATAGCGCTACACAGAGAAAAGATTCTAAACAACATGTTCGCCCCCTGATAGCGCTACACAAAGAAAAGATTCTAAACAACATGTCTGCCCTCTGATAACGCTACACAGAGAAAAGATTCTAAACAACATGTTCGCCCCCTGATAGCGCTACACAGAGAAAAGATTCTAAACAACATGTCCGCCCCCTGATAGCGCTACACAGAGAAAAGATTCTAAACAACATGTCTGCCCCCTGATAGCGCTACACAGAGAAAAGATTCTAAACAACATGTTCGCCCCCTGATAGCGCTACACAGAGAAAAGATTCTAAACAACATGTTCGCCCCCTGATAGCGCTACACAGAGAAAAGATTCTAAACAACATGCCTGCTCCCTGATATTGCAATACAGAGAAAAAAATCTAAACATGTCCACCTCCTGAAAGAGCTATAGAGAGAAAAGATTCTAAACAATATGTTCGCCCCCTGATAGAGCTGTAGAGAGAAAATAGGGATCAATAATGTATCTTTTTTATATTCTTTCATTAAAACCTTTTCTATATAAAATGCATTTAATGCAATCTTTCAATTAAAACAATCCGCAGAAGTCTTGCTTATTTAATGATTAGATGAAGTGTTTTCTATTTTAAATAGAAATGCTGAAATAAATTAAATTGCTTATCTGACTTCGCCAATGGGATACCTCACCGGCGGTTTGCAATATTATAGTTTTTTTAATAACACTTACTATAGGAATATAAAAGTATACACCTTAGATTCTAAGATGCCATCGATTAAAAGATGCACCGTAATTTCTGTACCACAAGCAGAAAGAAAAGCTGGTTGTAGAGCGGCCATGACAGTTTGGTGTTGCGCAACTTGTGCGTGATCTGAATGCATGCCAACAATGTAATGCAGCGCACCTCCGCATAACCAGACACTTTGTTAACATTAGCATTAGCACAGACAGATAGGTAGTTAGTCAAAAGTGGGGAAATCATTGTAGATAGCTCATCGGAGAAGCCGCCAAAATAGAATACAGAGGCTAACCACGACGCGGTTCTTCGCGCAAGTCGATTATCGAGCTACGCAACACAACACGTCATCACATCACCTCCATCCCTCTCCGCTGATCCATTTAAGCCAAACCCCCGCGGAACGTGGAGTGCGTCATGGCCATGGAAAACTGCAACGCTTTTCAGAGCCCTTTCTACCTGGAAAAAGGTGCGTCTTAGAATTGAAGAGTAAAGGGTATTAAAGTTTTTAATAACCTTTGAACTACAGAGCGTCAAGTCAAAGATCAACACTCCCCGGCAATATAACAATATTTATTAAGAGAGGCTAGAAACAAATAAGCAAGACATATACTGTACAATATATGCTGTGACCGAACTATCTATTGATGGATTGGAAGTAACCAAGAAACTGTGAAATAAGCATAGAGGCATGCGGGATATAATTACCAACTGAACCACGAGAAAGAGAGACAAGAATAGTCCAAGAACATAGAGAGTTAAGAGAGAGTGAGTAGTATGAGCAGGACTTATAAAAGAATAAAACCCTCTCTTTCTGCTATACACACTTTCCAAAAGTATTCAACGGAGACCTGAGTGACCGCTGGGTATTGCATTGACTGGGATTGGGGTTTGACAGACAGCTTTAACTTTTTCCAAACTGGATCTAGCCCTGTGCTGTCAGAGACGACCCCTTTATTGCCTGAGGCTGGATATGCATCCATAAGTGTAGAAATGTTACAGAATTTGTGTGTCCTTCAAACCCCCACACTAGATCCCTTGACTTCATTGGCAAACAATTGGCTGTCAATCCTTCCCCCCATTTATTACAAATTATCTAATGAAAAAAATACAAACAAAATACCTTATTGAGACCCCTTTGCTTTTTATAGTTCAGGGGACAGAAATGTTGTTTGGAATCGTGAGTAAGATGGATCAGATCTACCTTCATCTGTCAGCCCCCTGCTCACTTTGGTTAAATAGTATTCATTCAATGTAATAGAGTAGTTAATTCTCTGAAACTGCTCATGCCTTTCTAATAAAAGACTTAATTCTCTCAAACTGTTCATCTCTGGTAACAGAGGAGTTTATTCTCTGAAACCGCTCATGTCTGCTAGTAGAGAGGTTCATTATCTAAAACTGCTCATGTCTGGTAATAGAGATGTTAATTCTCCTGAAATGGCTTGTGTCTGGAAATAGAAGGGTTAATATCTGAAACTGCTCGTGTCTGGTTACAGAGGAGTTCATTCTCTGAGACTGCTCATGTCTGGTAATAGAGGGGTTAATCCTTTCAGACTGGTCCCGATTTTGGGACTCACTCCCACTGCTTGGCGGGACAGCGAGACAGAGTAGTAAAATTGGGACAGTTGGGAGGCATGTACAAGGCATCTACAACCACAATACAGGCGCACTGTACGTCTCTATTGCTGGCACAGCCCCAAATTGGATGGGAAAGGACCAATAAACAGGACTGTCCTGTCAAATAGGTATTTTAGCAGAAGGCTGGTAAAGACAATTGTCTTGAGGCGTTTAGTCTTTGAAAGTAATAGCATGGGTGGTATTTTTTAGGTGAAAGGTTGGCAGCCCTAGCTGACAGCAAGTCATACAACGAACACCGGTCAGAAAGCAATCGTAGGCCTGTGTGTCGGTCAAAATAACATCCTGCTCTATGTGCGCTCGTAACACCGTAACACTAACACACCAAACACTGCATGACTCAACAATGAGAAGGGAGATCTAACTGAGGTGTGAGTCATAGAGTGACTGGAGACTGAGAACTAGAATCTGCTCTGCCGCAAGTTATGTACTAAGCGAAGGTGATTTGGAAGAGAACGTTTCAACCTGTCTGTGGTTGTTCATTTACAACAACAACGGGAAAAAAAACGAAATTGCTAGCAAATGCATGGATTAAAAGATAAATGTGTTTTAGCTGTGTCTGTGGTGTGTCCTGTTTATCACATCATCCTTGTGGCTTGATATGCAAATTGCTTTTTCATTTGCATACTGATTCAACAGGTGATGTCATAAGCTGGAGACATTGGGGAGCGTGTGTAAACAAAACATTTTCATTAACCCCTTCCCGACGCTAGGACGTTCTATGCCGTCCTAATTTAAGTGGTCCTAAAAGACGCTAGGACAGCATAGAATGTGCAGCGTTAAACAGCTCATCGTGGCTCCGCACGATGTGCTGTGCTCGGATCCCACTGCAGGGACTTACAGCGGGATCCCACCTGTCAGATGAGGCCACTTTGAGTCTGACAGGGGAAATGTAGCCGGTGCTCAAAGCAAACACCTGCTACATTTTACCGAATCGCCCTGTGCCTGAACTTCCGCGTTTGGGCAAGTGTCTGTGACATCACACGTGACATCCGGAGGTCTCGCGATTTTTTGGCAGTGACCCACAGGGTCTAATAAGACCCTGATCAGATCTCTGCCATAGTGTTCCTGGCTACCAGTCACCTTGTGATCGGTGGCCAGGAACAAAACTTTTTGGTGCTTGCGTCATCTGGGACGCAAGCACCATGCGTAACAAAGGGGTTAATAGACATACAATGATAATTGCACCTATTTTATACATCCTGTAACTTTTCAGTGTTGGAGAAGGTCCTCCACCGATGTTTGGCGTAGATTCCCCGACACGCTTTTTCAGCTTCTGATTCTCGATACCTCGGCTGCGCCAGCGCGATGAGTACAAATGTTCGAGAGTCTGATTTATACATAAACGCACATGCCCATAGCACCAATATTTGCCACTATCAGCATGTGCACCGAGTTTATACATGACCCCCCAATATATTTAAATATACATATATTTGAAATAAGTTAAAGGAGCAATTAATTGAAAAATAATTAACATAAATATAATCTTTTAACCTTGTGAAAATACACTGATTAGTGGCTACAATTCAGCCAAAATAAGAAAACCAAAATAAAACTCAAAATATAAGGGTATCTGTCCTTCATCAGTAAATATACCATTTCATTAGCGAGGGGTGTCTGACTGCATGCTGGCCCCCTATATATACACCACACATTGGCCGGGGATGAAAATCTGTCAGCTGTGAAAGGTTTTGGTTTTACCTATGCTGATATGTGGTTTGAACTAACAGCAAGTGAATTTGGCAGCGGCAGGAGGAAGGATGTAATTAGGGGCGTAGCTTGAAACCCCCAACGCGCTACTTGCTTAAACAGCTTCGTCAGGGGCCCCAGATATAACATATCCGTATAGTAAATATATTTAATGTATTCAGAAACATCAGGTTTGCAGCTTTTACTGATCCTCCCACTCAGTGATAACTATACTTGCAATGGATTGCAGGTCAGTCAGTGTTTATTCTGGACATGTATAGTGCAAATCCCAAAGAAATGTATTAATTAACCCATTGCCTTCTGCCCACATTATGAATTATATCATCTGCAGGGAAAACAATGTCATCAGAAGTGGAAGCAGTTAAGGTGCGTTCTATTCATTCAGGTTTAGTAAGTACATATTACCAGTGCCGAACGTTTGATTGAGAGAGGGGGCTGCGTAGGGTAGAAATAATAAAAAGTGCGAAAATGCATTGGGGTGAAGCATTAAATGGACTGTATCACCTAAACATTGCGTATACTGTGCATGTAGAGAATAAAAAATGAGTGAAAATGACCCGTGTTAGCAGAATCGCAGGCAAAACAAAATGTGTTTTATGTGTCTGGGGAGTCTCCTGTTGATGACATCACCTGTGGCTTGATATGCAAATTGCCTAATGTCCCACTGTATTTGCATACCGTGCCACAGGTGATGTCATAAACAGGAGACTCCACATATACCTTTAAAATCAATTTTCTCCTGATTTAGTCATTTGCTCGCAGTTTTGCTAACACTTTTTTTTTTTTATTCTCTACATTCACAGTAAAAACCATGTTTAGGTGATACAGTCCCTTTAAGGTTGAAAAATGCACTCCCTTATAGGCTATCCTGGCTGCTGTAGATCCAAAGGAAGAAAAAACAAACAAACATTGAAAAGGTACCTACTATATCCACTTAATATATCTCATCAGATCAACAAGCATCAATAAAGAAAGCCTAATTATCACAGCTTGGCAAATCCTGCTTTGAACAGCAATTATCTTTTTAAAAGTGTTGATGGTTTGTTTTCAGCCTCACAAGGTGATTAAAGCTTTGGAAATAAGAAAGTCCCAAAACTTTACTGTCTTAAAAAAAGCAAAAAGTTTCTGCTGCTGTAGGTGAATTCTCTTACTCTACACTACACTAAATACATATAATAATAATAATAAGATTAATAATAATAATAATAACAAATTAATGCATACTAAAACAGTTAGTAGCTAATTTCAATAAATCAGTATTTCTAGGGTTACCATGTCCAGAAAAGAGGACACCCACCCACATCCCTTGCTATTTTCCCCCACAGCCCGTGATTGTACCCTTATAACTTGCCCCAGCACTCATTGCACCAACAGGACTTGCCCCCAGCATGTCTTGCACTCACAGGACCTGCCCCCAACACATATTGCACTCACAGGACTTGCCCACAGCATGTATGGCACTCACAGGACTTGTCCCCAGCATGCATTGCTCTCACAGGCCTTGCCCCCAGCACCCATTGCATTCATAGGACTTTCCCCCAACACATATTGCACTCACAGAACTTGCCAACCAACACATATTGCACTCACAGGACTTGCCCACAGCATGTATGGCACTCACAGGACTTGCCCCCAGCATGCATTGCTCTCACAGGCCTTGCCCCCAGCACCCATTGCACTCATAGGACTTTCCCCCAGCAAATACTGCTCTCACAGGACTTGCCCCCCAGCACCCATTGCACTCATAGGACTTTCCCCCAGCAAATACTGCTCTCACAGGACTTGCCCCCAGCACCTATTGCACTCACATGACTTGCCCCAGCATGCATTGCACTCACATCACTTGCCCATAGCACCCACTTCAGTCACAGAACTTCCTCCCAGAAGCCATTGCACTCACCGGACTTGCCCCAAGCAGGAGGTCCTTCACTGGAACAAGTGTACCCAAATCTTGGCATTGCCTATACCCTCACTACATTGTGACATTGTATGTATACATATGTATAGGTATACATACTGTACACAGGCACACATATATATATTCTGAGAGGGTAGTGGATGTATGGAATAGCCTGCAAGCAGAAGTGGTGGAGGTAAACACAGTCAAGGATTTTAAGCATGCGTGGGATAGACACAAGGCTATCCTAGCTATAAGACCGGGAACAGGGAACTAATAAAAGTACTCAAAAAAAAATTGGGCAGACTAGATGGACCGAATGGTTCTTATCTGCCGACACATTCTATGTTTCTATATATATATATATATATATATATATATATATATATATATATGTTTCTCAAGTGTTTCCCTACTTCTAACATATTAAATATTTAAAATGTGCTCCAAATCTACAGAGATAATATTGATTTAAACACAATATCCTGGACTGACCATCACAAACAGCCCCCCAGCCCTCGACCCAGACAGAACATTTGTGGTTTGAAGAGAAGAGATACCCAAAACCCATCACAAACCAAGACCTGAAGGAGTTTGAGGATTTCACCCTGGAGGTTAGTTAGAAATTCCTAAATATAATTACCACACCCCTCATTAACCCCCTCCTGGAAATGTCCCCTGATGCCATAAATGTCCATTAACTATGCACAGGACACTAAAAGCTGAATACTTGGGTTAATTGTGTTTTTTGTGTGTGTTTCACTGTGCACAGGCAGTATTGTGTCTTTTAGACACACACAGTCCAAACGCTGATTAATAGAGCTCCGGATACCAGGTATCAGTCCAAACACTGATTAATTGAGCTCTGTATCCTAGGTATCAGTCCAAACGCTGATTAATAGAGCTCCGGATACCAGGTATCAGTCCAAACACTGATTAATTGAGCTCTGTATCCTAGGTATCAGTCCAAACGCTGATTAATTGAGCTCTGGATACCAGGTATCAGTCCAAACGCTGATTAATTGAGCTCTGGATATCAGGTATCAGTCCAAACGCTGATTAATTGAGCTCTGGATATCAGGTATCAGTATTAACGCTGATTAATTGAGCTCTGTATACCAGGTATCAGTCCAAACGCTGATTAACTGAGTTCGGGATACCAGGTATCAGTCCAAACGCTGATTAATTGAGCTCTGTATACCAGGTATCAGTTTGAACGCTGATTAATTGAGCTCTGTATACCAGGTATCAGTTTGAACGCTGATTAATTGAGCTCTGTATACCAGTTATCCGTATTAACGCTGATTAATTGAGCTCCGGATACCAGGTATCAGTCCAAACGCTGATTAATTGAGCTCCGGATACCAGTTATCAGTCTGACCGCTGATTAATTGAGCTCCGGATACCAGTTATCAGTCTGACCGCTGATTAATTGAGCTCCAGATACCAGGTATCAGTCTAAATGCTGATTAATTGAGCTCTGTTTACAAGGTATCAGTATTAACGCTAATTAATTGAGCTCCGGATACCGGGTATCAGTCCAAATGCTGATTAATTGAGCTCCAGATACCAGGTATCAGTCTGAACGCTGATTAATTGAGCTCCAGATACCAGGTATCAGTCTGAACGCTGATTAATTGAGCTCCGCTTGACTGTGTTTGACATTACAATGTGACCTTGCGACACTGCATGCAAATTACAAATTTGCTACTGAAAACCGTTAATTTGCATGTCGAGAGGCTCAGAGTCATGTCGGGGGGCTCAGGGTCATGTTGGGGGGCTCAGGGTCATGTCTGGGGGTTCAGGGTCATGCCAAGGTCAATTCATAACATCCATAAAAATAGTGGCAGTGCGCTTCTGTGCTATAAAGTGAAAAAGTGCAATGAGGTATTTTACCTCTGTGCAGATATTACAGAGTGTGTACCCCGTAGGGCAAAAGAGAGGAAAAAAAACTTTAAAACACTTACACACAGTCCCTGATGGTATGGGACACAGTAAATGATGTATGACAATTCTTGATATAAAACCTCCAAAGAATAGAATATGGTGTTAATACACAAAACTTCAATTTAATACAAAAAGTGTTTAAAATATCTTACACTTCAGTTTTGGAGTAGCAGCAAAATCCTGGAGCATAGATAAGAAAACAGGATCCGGAGAGAGCTCTAATGGGTAGTAATAGATCGTGATCAACGCGTTTCGCCTTTAAATGGTAGGCTTCATCAGGATCCTAGTTGCTGCTAGTGCTATACCCCTCAGAGCGCATTCTACCTCTCCCATTTCAATTCATAACATCAAATTTTGCTCTTGTCTTTTCAAAAAGTACACGCCAGTATATCCTCACAATAGAAACAACTAACATTTCACTCCCCCCCCCCCCCCCCCCCATTCCCACACTTCCTTTGCCAACAGAACCCCACAATGCACTCTTTATTCTCTGAGTAATTACACTGGTGAAAGGTTTTCCTTTGTTTTCGTCTTGTCTTTAACGGGAGGCTGAACTCGGACAGCCAAAACAACCCCATCCGATATGTGACGGGGGGGGGGGGGGGGGGGGTGGGACAGGAAACACAAGTGATCTTAATATGGAGAGATGTGTGACCATCCGAAGCATCCTCATACTCCAGCCTGCCAAACTTGCAAATCCCAAACATGCAAAACATGCACTGTACAGCCAACCGTGGTGCACTGAGCATGTGCAGCAAGCAGGCGTCAATAAATTAACGCTGTTAAAGGGACAGTTCCGCAGCGCTTATCTCCTGCATGCTGCGCATATTTCTAATGTATGTCAGTCTGGTCAGCCTTGGTGTTCTACATAGATATATAAACTCTGTTACTTTGTCTCTGTCGTGTTTACTGATTAAAGCTTTCCTAGTTTGTATCCATGTAAACCCTACGCCCCAGGAATTTACACAATCATTTCTTAAAGGGCCAGTTCCACTCATCTTTACTTTAAAACAATTTAGAGTACAGTTTTTGATTGGACATAGTTTCCCAGGAGCCTCTATATTCAGTGACATCCAATAATGAGGGGTTTGGAGAGGTAGGAAGAAGTGTCGCTGTGGAAACAATAATAATTAGGAAATTTTAAGGGAATGAAAACTGCTAAGACAGCTCTGTTTCTCTTGACACGACGCGTTCTGTGGCACTGGCCCTTTAATACCTGATTGTGGCAATTTAGTGAATTGCTCCCACTTTGTACAACATGACCCCAAACCGGTCTTTATGAGGGAGTCACTCTGGTCAGCCAATAGCCTTTCAAAATGGCCACCAGCGGCTCAGTATCCACGGAGGTGGCGCTTGGGAAGGGGTGTGCCAGCGCTACAGCACAAATGCAAGAGAATGAAGTGGGTTCGGAGGGATAGCTCTCTCCAAAGTTTGTGTCACATGATATCTTTAAAGGGACGGTATCACCTAAACATTGCTTTTACTCTGCATGTAGAGCATAAAAAAAAATATTGAAAATGATTAATACATTGTGTTAGCAAAACTGCAAGAAAATGCTAAATTAGGAGAAAAATGAGTTTTAAATGTGTCTGTGGCGTATACTGCTTATGACATCACCCGTGGCACGGTATGCAAATTACACATTTCCCTTTGAAAAGCAGATCATTTGCATATCCAGCCACAAGTGATGTCATATATAGGAGACTCCACAGACACATTTAAAACACATTTTTTTTCTCCCAATTTAGGCCCTTTCAGTTTTGCTAACACAATGTATAGATCCTTTTCAATCATGTTTTATGCTCTACATACACAGTGAAAACAATGTTTAAGTGATACCGTCCCTTTAATGGGATCTGCTGTCATAGCAGATAATACAGATATGAGAGGGGTGTTCATGGTGCTCCCCCTGTTGGAGATTCATTGATTCATTTTCTTGATCTGATGGCAGCATGTTGTCCTGTGCAGTTACTTTGCTGTTCATACTTTTACGACACATAGAAATGCCTCAGAGGTTACTATTCAATAAAGAGTGGACTCTGTGTATTGAGCATTGATAGACGGGCAGCTTGGAGGGGGGGTTGATTGTCAGCCCTACCATGCATGCGCAGGAGTGATCAGACATGGGGGAATGCGATATAGACGGCAGGATTCTGACAAACAGGACAAAGGTAGAGCTCTGCGGGTCAGTGGGACAGACGCCCAAATCAGGACTGCAATAAAACAAAGTGGGGTCTGCTTAATTCTCACCCTGGCACGTTATTAGATCTTCAAAGCAGTGACCAGGAACAGAGAGTGAGACAAGTCGGGGGGGCTGGAAAGGGGGGCAGGTCGGTCATTGGAACCCCCCAGGAAGCTGTCTAATCTCTCTCAGCGGGCTGGGGCTGCAGCACTTTTCACTTTTAAATGCCCCAGTCAGTAGCACTTTTGTTCTTTGTATCCAGTTGTCTTGTCTGCCTGTCACTCTCTGTACTTTATTTGTTAGACTATCTTGCATGTCCTTATGTGTCTGTGTGTGTGTCTCTATCTGATGATATCAGCCGGGCTAATGAAGCGGCACCAACTTGTTTTTAACCCTCAAGCCAACAATTGCCAGTACTCCCCATGGCCACAGTGTTGTTTCCATCGCTGGACCACCAGAGAAAACACTTAGCCCTCCAGGCATAGCAAACAGGCGGGGAGGGATTTTTTGGCACTCCAGCTGTGCGGAGGTGACTGAGCATCGGAGGAGGGCCTAATCCAGTGATGGCTAGCCGAGGCACTCCAGCTGTGCGGAGGTGACTGAGCATCGGAGGAGGGCCTAATCCAGTGATGGCTAGCCGAGGCACTCCAGCTGTGCGGAGGTGACTGAGCATCGGAGGAGGGCCTAATCCAGTGATGGCTAGCCGAGGCACTCCAGCTGTGCGGAGGTGACTGAGCATCGGAGGAGGGCCTAATCCAGTGATGGCTAGCCGAGGCACTCCAGCTGTGCGGAGGTGACTGAGCATCGGAGGAGGGCCTAATCCAGTGATGGCTAGCCGAGGCACTCCAGCTGTGCGGAGGTGACTGAGCATCGGAGGAGGGCCTAATCCAGTGATGGCTAGCCGAGGCACTCCAGCTGTGCGGAGGTGACTGAGCATCGGAGGAGGGCCTAATCCAGTGATGGCTAGCCGAGGCACTCCAGCTCTGTGTACTAGGACGGAATGGATTTGTTTGTTCATTCATTCGTTCATTCGGATGCCGACAGACACTCTGAGATGTTGAATTTGTCAGTTCGCCTCAGTTTCGTCTTTAATTAATGTATGTCATTCTAATAGCATTACATAAGCTGACATTGATAAGTCTATTAGTTACAGATACAACTTAATCCAAATTAACATTCGTTATATATCTAACAGACTCAATATCGACTACATTTAAACTTCAGTAACTAATAGACTAATTTTCAACTCAATTTCAGCTTTAGTTGTATATGTAACTAAAAGACTCAACTTCGACTTTAGTTGTACATGTAACTAATAGACTCAATTTCGGCTTTAGTTGTACATGTAACTAAAAGACTCAACTTCGACTTTAGTTGTACATGTAACTAATAGACTCAACTTCGACTTTAGTTGTATATGTAACTACTAACTAATAGACTCAACTTCGACTTTAGTTGTATATGTAACTAATAGACTCAACTTCGACTTTAGTTGTATATGTAACTAATAGACTCAACTTCGACTTTAGTTGTATATGTAACTAATAGACTCAACTTCGACTTTAGTTTTGTATGCAACTAATAGACTCAACTTCGGCTTTAGTTGTATATGTAACTAATAGACTCAACTTCAGCTTTAGTTTTATATGTAACTAATAGACTCAACTTCAGCTTTAGTTTTATATGTAACTAAAAGACTCAACTTCGACTTTAGTTTTATATGTAACTAATAGACTCAACTTCGACTTTAGTTTGATATGTAACTAATAGACTCAACTTCAACTTTAGTTGTATATGTAACCAATAGACTCAATTTCGACTTTAGTTTTACATGTAACTAATAGACTCAACTTCGACTTTAGTTGTACTGTATATGTAACTAATAGACTCAACTTCGACTTTAGTTTTATATGTAACTAATAAACTCAACTTCAACTTTAGTTGTTGTATATGTGTGTATACTAGAATAAGGTTGGTGAATTTGGATGAAATAGCCGAATTTCATCCCCTACTTTATACTATTGAGCTTAGGTAAAATTTCTGTTATTTTTCGGGTGACATTTTTCATCCAAATTCTTATACTATTGAACATAGGGGAATTTTTGATTTGTGCGAAAGTTAAATAACAAATTGATTTTGTCCAAAATAAATGGAGCAATGAACAAAAAAAGTTTGGGATGAAACTGGGGGAAAAATTGGTCCAAAAATATGAAAATTAAAAATAGTAAGCTTTGTCCTTTCTGCTGTGTAAGCACCCTCGTGCCCCGCCACGGCATCCAAGCCACGGAGCCCCATAGCACATTGCCCTGGGAGTGTAAGAGTTAACCATGACCTGAGAGTGAGAAGGTTGTTAGAAGGAGGTTTACAGCCCTGTCTGTCTGCACACGTGTACCCACCCCCAGGACACATACAGCTTTATCAATAGAAGTGTCCGATGAGAAGCCAACTTGTTAGAACAGTGAGCTTCTGCTCTGTGGTTTATAGTCCACTCCTACATGGGCTGCCGACAGCTCCTGTGTGAGAAAGGGGAGGAATCTGTGACTCCCAGAGAGACAGAGTGAGTAACTCAGACTGGGGAAGCTGGGGATCATTTGGAGTGTGTGTAATTTCTGTAATTACCAAGAGGTGCAGCTCTGCAATGCTCCAGTGACTGGGCAATACAGAGTATGAGGCTGGCTGGTTACATGTGTGCCTGTGACTGGGATCTTATTACATGGATCCCATTTTTATGAGGATCTGATTGCATTTGGATGACCTTAATGTAGCGGATCCTCTGCAGGTCACAGTATCTCCAGCTGCCTGCTGATCCTGGACTTTTAAATCCCTGCTGAAGAAAAAGTGCTGTGATCTATCTACATTTGGATATTCTGGAATTCACCTCCCCTCCAGGCTTGAGGGTAAGTAGATAACTGAGTGTGTTCTGTGTCTATGCAAATGTTTGTCTTCACAGTATTGTAATTGTCACTGGCTACTGTGGTTAGAGAAGGTAAACAACCTAAATCTGGATTAAATGGGAAGAATCCCCAATCTGTCTCAGTATAGGGCACAGTTAGAAATCTGGGGCAAAGATCCAAAAAGTGGAATGTAGCAAACAGGTGAGCAATAGAAATGTATCATTTATATATATATAAAATATATATAGAAAACAAACCCAATTTATGGCTAAAAAAAAAAAATCGGAATACTTTCTTATATCTAGGATAGTCTTATGACCATACCATGCATGCTTACTTTGTTTACATGTTTACTTTGCAAAAAAGTAGTCCATTCTTGAAATGGCCTGCCAGCAGAAGTGGTAAAAACTTCATAACTGGGAAAGTTCTGAAAACAGTATATTGACAGGACTGTTCCATTGGTTTGCATGGTGATGCACTAAAGACAACTATCAGACTACAGTATTACTAATACATCTATAATAAAAATGCTGTCACCGTGGAAACCAATGGAACAGTCCTGGCAATATACTTTTTTCAGATTTTGCCCTATCATTCTTCTTCATTCATAACACCCAATAAAAACTGAAGTTACATAATTGTATTTTCATGTGATATTGTGAACTTTTCCAGTTATGAGGTTTCTACCACTTCTGCTGGCAGGCCATTTCAAGAAACGACTACTCCTTTAACACTTTTAGACATTTGCCCTATAATTTCATTTTCAACACCCAGTAAATCTTAAAATTGGTTGGATTAGTTTTATTTCCCTGTGATGTGCTGCCTTTTCCCAGGCATGAGGTTTTTACCACTTCTGCTGGCAGGCAGTCTCAAGAAAGGACTACACTCTGTACTGTAAAGCAAACACTGCCCACCTGTGTGTTACCATGGAGTTTAAAATGATGGACACCACTGTGCTTGTTACACTCACATACAATACTAAACGGTGAACTGTGGTGAACTGTGGTGAACTGACAGAGGAATAGCAACATTTTGTCAGTAAAGGGACTGTATCACCTAAACATTGTTGACACTGAATATAGAGAATACAAAAGGATTGGAAATTATCTATGCATTGCAAATGCATAAATTAGGGTTAAACATGTGCCTGTGGAGTCTCCAGCTTATGACATCACCTGTGGCCTGATATGTAAATTACACAGTTCCCATTGAAAATCAGTTCATTTGCATACCGGGCCACAGGTGATGTCATAAGCAGGACACTCCACAGACACATTTAATTTAGGCATTTGCTGTAGTTTTGCTAATACAATGTATAGATCATTTTCTATTCTCTGTTTTTAGGTTATGGCTAGGACATTTTATTTTACACAGTAATAATATATGCTGTGCATAATGCATACAAAATTGTAAAAAATATATATGTTAAAACAATGGTAGGTAGAAATGAAGTTAATGGTCACCAGAGCTTGCAATCTAATAGTCTTTATTTTAACCCTTAACAAAATAGATCTCATGCCTAATTAGATGTTTGAAAGTAAGGACGCTTGTAACTCCATAATTAATATGGAGAATTTAAACATACAGTTATATGTTAGGTTAAACGTTGGTGGAAAAAGTAATAAATAGTGAAGAATGTAAAGTTGTATTATTAATTTTAATATTATTGTTGATATTCAGACATCACTGCATTTTTATATGTCTCTGTAATTCTGGTTAGTGGGGTGGTCTGAATCACGGAATATATGTGCTTTATATGTGTATCGGATTATATAAATCTTGGTGATTTTGCATATTTTGAACATTTCAAACCTTGAGAAAGGGCTAAGTACCATTCGAATTGGCAGATGATCAGTTAGGGACATCTCTATTGATCTAAAACCTATTTCCTATAATGTAGTCTGGGTTTATAGAGCCATTAATCATTAAAAATTCATTTTGTTATTCTTACAAAATCTCCTAAAGGGAATGGGAGATACATTAAACAGTCTCTCACTGCCTGGGCTCGGAGAGAACACAATGGGGGTTATTTACTAAAAGGTGAGATGCAGGAGAGTTAAGGTGAGATCAGCATTCCATCTCACTGAATTATAATAACATGGTACAGGGACAAACCTGGCGAGTTCCACCTGCTAGAAGACCAGAGCTTTGCATCAGCAGAGTGATGGAAAGGTTAAACAGAAGGACAATCATTGAGAACTAATGTATAATATCACTTTCACCTTCTTTCTTTATATTTATATACATCCCGACACTTTGCTGTAGCTGCCCCTTCACTTCCGCTTGTCTCCCCAATTTTAGTACCAATTGTTCTACACATGGGTGTTGGTTGCTAGCAGTACGTGCAGTAAGAATACCCAAAAGATGCTCCTCAATTCTCTACTGTGTATAAACACTGACACATACAATAGAAGACCAGGAATAGCTGGCAGCCTGTTCTGTACCGTCTGTTATTCCTTGTTGTCTCTGGTGACTGCTGTGTTTTTGTGTTTATACACAATATAGCATTTTTTTTTTAGCAGAAACATTGTGCTTTGCGAATCTTTTGCGTCTTTGGTTTGCATGATTATTGTACTGTTTGCATGTCAATTTTCGTGGTTCCAGGGTGGCACCTTTTGTGCGTGGCACCCAGCCGAGCATTTGTATTCCACACTTGGAATTTGGTTTGCAGTTCTAATCTTTGTTCTATACCCATGGAATTTTTAGTACACACTATTACTCACTATTATTTATTTCATTATAAATGCTTCCCCTAATGCTGCTATAGAATAAGTAAATAGTACCATATTTTTAAATATTAGTGGGGTGGTGGGGTTATTTTAAACATCAACAATAATAATAAAAGACTTCTATGGCAGCATCTGTTAAATTGAATATGGCGATAAAGTAATAAACATGGTCAAGGGAAATGATTTGCTTTTATTTTGCTGCTGGTAATGATTTTATGCACAAAGATGAGTCAACGAGTTTAATAAACATCCATTTGTGGGATGAAAAAATAAACTCCTTACACCATAACGTGACTTAAAAACTATTTTTGGACATTCATTGAAACTAAATCCCCCACACTCAGCTCTCACTTTTTAAGTAGGTTTTTCTCTCTTATGATATTAGGAATGTCTTTCCTGCTGCTTATTTTTTACCAAATTGGACAAATGCTGGGGATAATATCTATTTTAATGATCATTAAGCAGAGTAGATGTAAATAGTTTGCAAGCTCTTCGCTGAAACTGTTGGGATACAGTATACACTAGGAATAGGAAGATTACAACTCATCCGACTAGAACACACAATCTCTAGCCAATCCCACCTAGCTCTCGCTGTCCTCAAACACTGTTAGGAATAGGAAGATTACAACTCATCCTACTAGAACACACAATCTCTAACCAATCCCACCTAGCTCTCGCTGTCCTCAAACACTGTTAGGAATGGGAAGATTACAACTCATCCAACTAGAACACATAATTATTCTCTGGCTCTCGCTGTCCTCAAACACTGTTAGGAATGGGAAGATTACAACTCATCCCACTAGAACACATAATTATTCTCTGGCCAAACCCACCTAACCTTGACCATCCCTAATACTGGTACTACCCCCACCTTCCCTGTGACCTCTTCACTCCCTTAGGTGTCTCATAGCCCTCACTCCCTCTAGATTGTAAGCTTTGCGAGCAGAGCTCACTGCCTCATGGATCAGTCTGTTCTTGTTCATGTAATTTAGTATGTAGTTCCCCTCTCTGCACTGTACCTAGCGCTACGTAAATTGTTGGTGCTATATCAAAAAATGTTACTGTAAATACACTAGGCACTGTAATGGGATGTAAGATATTAAATAACTAGACCTTCTACTTGGAGAAATATATATTAAGGTTGAAATAAATGGTATTTTTAACTTGTGCTTCACAAATAGAAACAAAAAGTAAAACTTCCTTTGCAGATGTTCCAAAGTAAACCCGGCATATATCTGTCCGGCGCAGGCTCAGCCAATCAGAGCAGGGGCTTGCCCCGTGCGTCTGATCAGGGGCGACCTTGGTTTATGAATGTCACCTACAGACGGGGTCTAGTATTTGGGTGGAGTTTGGGAGGAAAAAAGTAACATTTAAAGTAATTCAAAAAAGGAAAAAGCACCTGGCTATGGTCCTCTCTGTTTGTGGCATGTGAAAACATCTAGATATCCTACTGAATTGGGGGTATAGTGGTGAGAGGGACACTGGGGGGATAGTGGGGATGGGGGTGAGAGGGACACTGGGGATTAGTGGGGATGGGGCTGAGAGGGACACTGGGGGATAGTGGGGAAGGGGGTGAGATCGACACTGGGGGAAAGTGAGGATGGTGGTGAGAGGAATAGTGGGGATGGGGTTGAAAGGGAAACTGGGTGATAATGGGGATGGGGTGAGAGGGACACTGGGGGATAAGAGGGACACTGTGTATCCTTCTTACACTCTGCTCTGTCTCCTGGTCTGGACCTGTCTATCGATTTTCCACCTATGTCATCACCTCCTTAGGGGAGCAGCACTTGGTTTTTGGATCTCCTAAAGACAGAGTTTTGTTTTCAGTATAGATTATGTATTACATGAGGGTCGTGCTACAAATATAAAAGTAAAAGTGTTTTAATATATATTTATATATATGTTTCTTTATTTCTCTTCTACGGGGATTGCGATGCTGCAGTGAATGTTTGTGTTGTGTTTGAATTATGTGTGTTTTTTGGAGCACACACTTGGCCCAACAGTGTTGTCTGCTTAAAGGGACAGCCTAGTCCCCAAACTCACTTTGGTGCAAGATGAAGATCACTGCTTGTATAGTGCACAGGCTTTGTCCCAGTGTGATTTGATGCAGGCATTCTGTATAAATCACATTTTTAATATTTGGCTCAAGCCCTCCCCAGTGATTACTCTGCATGTTTACTGCAGGTGCGGCAGCACTGATTATATATAGACACTGCTGATATAAAGTTTTGTTTCATTAAGTCACTTCCTGTGCTCTTCCAATTGAATGTAATATGTGGACTCTGAGTGTCCTTGCTCTTGTACACAGTATTGCAACACAGTGTCTGATGACATTACTAGAGAGACAGAATAATCCATTCATTTGAATGGTATATTTTCATTGGTTCCTGCAGCACAAAAAATAAAGAAAATTACTTTTTCTCAGCTAGTGTGGGCAGTACTGGTTTCTTGCAAACTGCTGTAATTTCACAATTTCATCTAGCTGTAAGCATTTTATATTTTAATCAATGCAAAATGTAAAACGTGCATTTTAAAGTACTTTGAAATCACATTAATATGTATTAATATTTGGAAGATGCATTTTGGCCATCAGACAGTCCCTTTAAGGTTTGGCGCCAAGGGAATTACACTATCTGTTATCACATTTTATTTTGAAATGTTTGGGATTTTAAGGATGAGCTGGCAGATCCAACAAACACTAATCTGCAGAGAGTGATTCTGGTTTTATAGAATAAAGTTGACTTTTAAAAAAAAAATACTCTTGAAGCTCTGAGTGGATTCTCTTTGGCATGATGCAGATTATCTCAGGGTATCCGGGTACAGATTATTGGGTCAATTCACCAAAACACCAAGGAATATAATAAAATACAAAATAAAATTATTATAATATGTGATGTGAACATTAGGAATACACAGTCTAAACAAGGAGACTTGAGTTCCAGACACTCGATATCAATCTTCCGGGGGTTTGGAACGTTACGTGATGTCACACAGCGTCACATGACTCCTCCTCTTTGCGTCCCAGGCTGATGTAATGTGATTCTCTGCTGGCATCTATTAGCCTTGAAAACGTTCCTGCAGCTGTACAAGATACAAAACATCCCAGTGTAAGCAAAAAACATGCAAACCATTAACCATCCAGCCTCCTCCAATACAATACAATACAGTGTGTAGAAACCAGGGAGATAACTCAGTGCGCTAATGCACTGTTTGTGGAATCTGTTCAAAGTCTGAGGGTTGCAGATTCAATGCATGGCAGGGTCGACTTAATATAGCTTACTGTTTGCACCCCCCTAAAAAATATCAAATCTGTATAACAATATTACACTCTAATACAGTTCAAAAAATTTTTACTATAGAAGACATCAGCATATTACTAAAAAAAAAAAATGCAATAAATATACAAATGAATTCATGACAGAAGGAATTAAATGGGAGAATTTTTCCAGCTCGGCTACTTTGGTCTTAAATTTAAAATTCCACTGTCAGTTCGCTGTTTGATGTATACAGTCCCCAGTCTCCAAGGCTTACTAGCCTTTTTTTTCAGTCCTTCGTCCTATAGAGCTCGATAAGATGAGCACCTTAGTGTATATTTGCAGATCCATGCAGGATTACTGCAGCATGGGAGACATGCGGGATTACATGCGAGCTCTGCATAGCAAGCTCGTCTGGACGCAGGCTAACGATCACACTATCTCGCCACTTGCGTCTGTCTGAGGTCTGTCGGGTCCGGTCATCTCTCTCTCTGCCAGTGCAGGGAGAGACCATGGTTCTTCACACTCCACCGATTGGCAGGACCTCATTAAGGGGACCTTAAAAAGTACCTGCCGGTTGATCCTCATACTAAGGTCAAAGGTCTTTTCACCGCTGCTGCTATATCAGAAGCTCCGGTGGGAGGGAAAAGTGTAGTGTCTCTTTAAATAGATCCCCTGGTTTGTAAATATTACTTTACATTAAAAAACAAAAGTGGGATGTACCACTGCGCGTCTGTGATGTCCAAACTGCTGAGGATTATAGACTTATTACTATTAATTGACATCCTACTCCAACAGGTGTCCTTTCAGATTTGTTTTATGTTGTCCATGACTGAGTATAGATGACCCTGCCTGGAACAATCCAGATTTAAATCCAGTTCTTCTTATCGGCTTCTCTTTACACTGGAGAATTTATTTTTTTTTGTCTTTTTTTTTTTTTTTTTGTCTTTTCTTTTTTTTTTAAAGCCTCCCTAAATAAAACTGGGATGTTCCCACTCTACCTGTTCTTTTTTCTTTCTTTTTTTTTAACCAGTATCAATAAAAATAATAATAATCTATGCGTGTGTGATTGAGAAATAAACCCAGTCCGTATTGATCATTTCCCGTCCGGCCGGGACCTTGTATTCATGGGAAGAAGGTTAAATATTTCCCGTAATCGTCTAGCTGCCAGGAATGTGCTCAGGGAGAAAATTGTCTTTTCAGAAAAGTCGCAGGCGTGAACGTCAAACGAGAAACTGCCACGAGATTACAATACGACAAGCGGTAAATCAAGTGGGACACGTCGACATGAGGGTAAGATATGAAGTCAGAGGGGTAAATAGCCGGGTAATCACTTTCTACCCTATGAGAACAGACTGGCTAACCCTTAAAAAAAGGGGGGGGGGTTACCATCTAAAAAAAAAGTAGGACAGAGGTCCCTGCTGGACAAGGATTTGATTCTGTGCCGAATGTCTGGCTGGCGCTTGGTAAAAAACAGAGAAGAATAAATAAATGGAGAAAATATATATTAGTATATTAAAGGGGTAAATATACTAACTTAATAGCTGTTAGGAAAAATGATACTACTTGTACATACTGGGTTGTCTTCTAGCAGAAGTGGAAAGGGCAACTACTGCTAAAAGGGAAGTTTTATGGGGGGAGGGGGGCGTTTTAAACGCTTGGCGGTCACCACGGAAACCAATAGGATGCTCCTCCTGTATGTTCCATTTTTAGAATCTTACCCCAGTATTGACCTTTAATTCCTCCTTGGAATATTCCACTTCCCCAGGTTGCAGGAAGGATGCCAAGGTGGGAGACAGGTGGCGGGGCTGGCATTATAGAGAGGAGATCTGGGGTTAAAATGAAAAATGGTGTGCGGAGAGGGGGGGGGGGGCTGAGAATATCCAATTAAAAATAGCTTATGTTAGCAGCTGACAATATGAAGCCAATGAGCGATGACACTCATGACCCTCAGCCACCAGCCCCTGAGTTCTGCGTTAGATGCTACTCAAGGAAGTAGTGGAGCAAAGATAATACATATTCAGTGGGTGACAAAGTATTTCATGGTAAAATGTGTTATATAACAGCCTATAATGTGTGTTATTATTAGATGTGTGATCTTTGGCACAAGCCGGCAATATATTTATTATTCTGTGAATTGCAATGAGATGGGGTTTGTTTGCAGGGCTGAGACTCCAGTAAGACAAGGAGACAAAGTCAATTATCAACTTGGCTTCTCCTGAGAAGATGTAGGCAATGACTATATTTATACATGACTCAGGAACGTCTGTAGTATACAGCGCTGTTACTTAGCTTTTGTCTCTTACATTCGCCAATTGCCCAGCCCTACGAATTAAGACAATTAATTATAGAGCAATCCATCAATGATAATGATATAATCTTTCACAATACGTACCCTCTTTCACTGTGTATTGCCCGTGGGAGTGGCCAAACTGCCTCTCTGATTGTTTGACATCTGTTTAAAAGTTCTACAGAATGAAAGCCGGGAAGATTTTGCTTTTGTTTTGGGTTATTTTTGGGTCAAAGAAAGAGTTTACAGAAGTGAAGCAGAGCTTCCCAAAAATAAGGGGGCACTCTTAGAAGGGGGGGGGGGGGGTAACACTATCAGATCACATAGAAAAGTAGATACTACAGTGTAGCTAAAAAATATACTTTTATTAGATACTTTAAAAATAAAAGGATTTTAAAAAACATAATGGTGCTCCCATTCTAATTCAAGGGAATGGAGACACAATAATAATTAAAAAAAAAAACAATGGTTGTGTAGCTTGTGGTAATTTAATATCTTAACAATAAATGTAGTTAATTGGTTTCTATCAATTGTGGTCCTAACAGGCTTGACCAGTAGACATCTAAATAAAGAAAGCTGATTGTTACTGAAAAAAGTTGGACTGGTACCACTACTGACAAGGAATAGGACACCATTTTCTTACTGTAACCACAAAAAAAGGATATAGATTTTAGACATTCTATGTATTCTATAAGCCGAAAGTCTATAAACCGAACGACCTTCGGTTTATAGGCTTTCGGCTTATAGAATACGTGTAATAATATCGTATTACACTACGTCCGAATGGCCAAAAACGAAACGAAAATTTTAGTTTTGCACATGTCTAATAGATTTTTATTTTGTACTATGCTGGTGTTTGTGTGTTTTACTATATATTGAAGGACATCTCTCTCTCATCACCTGCACTGGAAGGTAATTCCTTTGTTATGCTTTCCCTTAAGATCTTCTAAGCCAGCTAACTGTAGGTTACTTAGCCTCAGAAGTCTACAACCCCGCAGGAAAAACAAAGTGTAAATATAACACCTTAGCGAAATACAAATTGGCTGAATTTTCAACTATGTAACTAGTCTTGTAAATTGAATTATGGAGAGGGGAAAAAAAGACCTGTATAGTCTGTAAAGTCATCCTTTAACAGCTCTTCTACTAAACAGAATCCAGACTCAGGTAGTGAATTGTTACCAGTTCTATATATAGTGTATCTATATGAGCTTTAGGTATGGATTCAGAGCATCTGCAGATTCATAAAAATAATACTTGCCCTCGGAACTAATTCCCACCAGTGCTACCGCCACTAGGCATGCGTCCAAGTCTGCACAGTATGCATGCTACAGTGTCTACGCCACCAGAGAAATTGCAGTCCCTCGAATCCCACCCAACTCTATCTCTGCCGCAAAAAAGTTAACTAATCTTATGTTATTGATAAGACTTGGTTTAAGATTGGTTCTCATTGGAGGGGCAGTAATATCATACAGAAAGGGAAACATGGCGGATATATGACCTAAAATATGTCATAAAGGGGCATGTACTAAAAAATATATATATATATTTTGGGAGTCATGTACTAAACAAGTGCAGTGGGAAAAATTTGAGCAATTTGCAAATATATTTAGCGCTTTTTTTTTAATGTTTTCTGCCGTTTATTGTTATTAAGTGTAATTTTTTTCAGTTGTGCCGATATATTGCGATTATATTTGCACACGCTGAAGACATTTGCGTTTATTTTGTGAAAAATAATTCTTGCCTGTTTTGTATTTGCAGTTTGCTCCTATTTACTATTTGAGGACATTGGAGCAAAGAGCAAAAAATAGTTTAGCCCATAAAATATATTTGCTTTTTTTGTTTAATACATTCCCATCTTTATGTGAAAAACTATTTTTTCTCTTTGCTCCTTTTGTAATGTACTACATATTTAACACTCAAATATCTCCTTACTCATGTTTTACCTACTCCCCCCCCCCCCCACTGCACTAGTTTAGTACATGCCCCCCATAATCTTAGCACAACATATAGAACATTCCTTATACTCTTAGCGATCGATGCATTTTTCAGGCCTGTTTTAATTTGCTCATTGTAGAGCATTGAACGAGATTAACAGGAATCTCAGCCAGTTACGCACTGTGACGTTAAAGATGTGTTGATTGTGGGTATTATCTCTACAGTAACCGCATTCCTGGAAGACTTTCGGCATCACTCTCCGAAAGGAATGCATTAATGCCAGAAACTGCTTAGTCCCTCTTGGATGATGACGTGTGATTGGTCAGCAACAGGAAGTAACGAGAGGTGTGATTATATGTAGCGGATTCGGTTTGGTGACCAGTTAGTTCATTGGCTCCTCATTGGGTATTTGCTGAAATATAATCTGTAGGGCAGGCCGGTAAAAAATTGTCACCAGGCCATTGTTAAGTCTATGGAGACAGTACCAAGGCATCACAGAGCTCTAGGTGCACCTCTCCAAAAGCGTGAAGTTAAGTGATAATTGCAGAATTCTCTTTTAAAAGGCTTAATCATGGCCAGGTGACATAACGTAGTGTAGCACAGACTCCACAGCAATAAAACTCACAGTAATGTGCAGTGTGTGAGTGTATCACAGACTCCACAGCAATAAAACTCACAGTAATGTGCGGTGTGTGAGTGCATCGCAGACTCCACAGCAATAAAACTCCCAGTAATGAGCAGTGTGTGAGTATCACAGACTCCACAGCAATAAAACTCACAGTAATGTGCAGTGTGTGAGTGTATCACAGACTCCACGGCAATACAACTCACAGTAATGTGCAGTGTGTGAGTGTATCACAGAGCTCCACAGCAATAAAACTCACAGTAATGTGCAGTGTGTGAGTGTATCACAGACTCCTCAGCAATAAAACTCACAGTAATGTGCAGTGTGTGAGTGTATCACAGACTCCACAGCAATAAAACACCCAGTAATGAGCAGTGTGTGAGTATATCACAGACTCCACAGCAATAAAACTCACTGAAATGTGCAGTGTGTGAGTGTATCACAGGCTCCACAGCAATAAAACTCACAGTAATGTGCAGTGTGTGAGTGTATCACAGGCTCCACAGCAATAAAACTCCCAGTAATGAGCAGTGTGTGAGTGTATCACAGACTCCACAGCAATATAACTCACTGTAATGTGCAGTGTGTGAGTGTATCACAGACTCCACAGCAATATAACTCACTGTATTGTGCAGTGTGTGAGTGTATCACAGACTCCACAGCAATAAAACTCACAGTAATGTGCAGTGTGTGAGTGTATCACAGACTCCACAGCAATAAAACTCACAGTAATGTGCAGTGTGTGAGTGTATCACAGACTCCACAGCAATAAAAGAGGTGGAAGTGAGCACTGATCATTTTCACTGCTGGTTTTAACACAGGATGTGTGTATATATATATATATATATATATATATATATATATATATATATATATATATATATATATTTATCAAGACAGTTTTATTATCCGCGAGGAGAGACTGCGCCAACATTATCTTGAAACCATTTAAGGTTTACATTTTCACAAGCGTTCAGTGAACACAACCTTTTGTGAAAGGAAATAAGTCACTCGACACTTCTCGCCCTAACAGAGTTGGCAACAATTATATAAACATAAGATGCAGGAGAGGTTTCACTTATATGAAATAGTCAAAGTATAATCCCGCTCACCCGCCACGTTAGCACACGCGCTAAATAGGGTGAGCCCCTATCACCTTACTGACATAATGACGCAGCAGAAGATCTTAAAGGTGTGCGTCAAAGTGTTGCTCGGACGTGAAGGCGTCAGTATATCATGCGGAACCAGACCAACACATATTAGGGTCCAGAGGTGCAATCTGGTGCTGTGGCAAGTACTGTGGGTGTAACCTGGTATAATGTGGGCAATATGGTGCTATGGAAAGCACTGTGGGAGCAATGTGATGCTGTGACAAGTACTATGGTGCAATCTGGTGCTGTGGCAAGTACTGTGGGTGTAACCTGGTATAATGTGGGCAATATGGTGCTATGGCAAGCACTGTGGGAGCAATGTGATGCCTTGACAAGTACTATGGTGGCAATCTGGTGCTGTGGCATGTATTAGGGGGAACCCTGGGTGATAGCGTCTTTAACCACACAACATTTTTTACGCATGCACCAGTGGGCGCACAGAGCAGTCTATTATGCTACCAAAGCCTTTTTTTCTTGTGTTGGCGGAAGTTCAATTAAGCCTACTCCAAATTACCCCTAAACAGAAAGCTGTTTGTACGACTATGACTTTCACCCTACTTGCGCTAACTTTCTCCATGAATATCTGTTGTGTTTGTGTCGTGACAATGTAATGGCTAATTGCACTGGTTTAGCAGCCTTGCCTGTGTATTTCACTCATGTATCTCCTTTGATGTCTGCAGCATCACTAGGAGGAGCGAGATTCGGGTATTTAATCCATTTGATGTTGACCGTGCAGATAAAAGCAGCTTCCTGTTCAGGAGGAGCCCAGGAAGCTCTGATCCTGCTACAAACCCAAACAGCCTGATTTTCTTTCTGGAATAAATCACCATTGGTTTTCTCATGTATTCGAATTTCCTGCTATTTCTTCCTTTAGCTTTTCACTCCTCTCTGCTCTGGACCAGCTAAATATGATGGATAAGATAGAAAATGTCTCTATCTGCCACCTTAAAGGGACTCTGTCGTATTAAAGGGACACCGTCGCATTAAAGGGACACCGTCGCATTAAAGGGACACCGTCGCATTAAAGGGACACTGTCGCATTAAAGGGACACTGTCGCATTAAAGGGACACTGTCGCATTAAAGGGACACCGTCGCATTAAAGGGACACCGTGGCATTAAAGGGACACCGTGGCATTAAAGGGACTCTGTCGCATTAAAGGGACACTGTCGCGTTAAAGGGACTCTATTCGCGTTAAAGGGACTCTATTCGCGTTAAAGGGACTCTATTCGCGTTAAAGGGACTCTATTCGCATTAAAGTGACTATTCGCATTAAAGTGACTATTCGCATTAAAGGGACTCTATTCGCATTAAAGGGACTCTGTCGCATTAAAGGGACTCTATTCGCATTAAAGGGACTTTGTCGCATTAAAGGGACTCTATTCGCATTAAAGGGACTCTATTCGCATTAAAGGGACTGTCGCATTAAAGGGAGTCTATTCGCATTAAAGGGACTCTATTCGCATTAAAGGGACTGTCGCATTAAAGGGACTCTATTCGCATTAAAAGGACTCTATTCGCATTAAAGGGACTTTGTCGCATTAAAGGGACTCTATTCGCATTAAAGGGACTCTATTCGCATTAAAGGGACTGTCGCATTAAAGGGAGTCTATTCGCATTAAAGGGACTCTATTCGCATTAAAGGGACTGTCGCATTAAAGGGACTCTATTCGCATTAAAAGGACTCTATTCACATTAAAGGGACTGTCGCATTAAAGGGAGTCTATTCGCATTAAAGGGACTCTATTCGCATTAAAGGGACTGTCTCATTAAAGGGACTCTATTCGCATTAAAAGGACTCTATTCACATTAAAGGGACTGTCGCATTAAAGGGAGTCTATTCGCATTAAAGGGACTCTATTCGCATTAAAGGGACTGTCGCATTAAAGGGACTCTATTCGCATTAAAAGGACTCTATTCACATTAAAGGGACTGTCGCATTAAAGGGAGTCTATTCGCATTAAAGGGACTGTCGCATTAAAGGGACTCTATTCACATTAAAGGAAGTCTATTCGCATTAAAGGGACTCTATTCGCATTAAAGGGACTCTGTCGCATTAGAGGGACACATTTATACTGTGAATGTAAACAATAACAGCATTGCAAACAAATGCATAGAATAAGAAAGGAATGTGTTTTAAATGCGCCTGTGATGACTCTGTTTATGACATCATCCATGGCTTGATATGCAGACAGGCTTTTCTCTGATCTGATGCATTCTGCTAACACCATACATCCATTGTTTATTCTCTACATTCATATTATAGACAATGCTTTGGTGATTTTAACTGCACATTCATTGCGAATATAGGGAATAAAAATCATTACATTGTTCTGGAAGCATTACATTTTACCAATGTATAGGTTTAGAATAAAAAGGATGTGTGTTAAATGTCTCTCGTTATGACATCACTTTGCACTCCTTCTATGCCAATCAAACACTACATTGCAGATTGTGTCATAGTATTTGCTGCCACACTGTGATGTCATCAAGAGGAGACACTGTACATACTATTCCAACTGAAAATACTATGTTTAGCTCACAGGATATCTTTAAAGTACATTTATATCTCTTTTATAACTGAAACTGTAATGAGATGATTTTCGGATAAGAGAAAGATTTGCAAGGATTGTATGAATGTAACAATTAATATCTGTTGTGTTTGTGTCGTGACAATGTAATGGCTAATTGCACTGGTTTAGCAGCCTTGCCTGTGTATTTCACTCATGTATCTCCTTTGATGTCTGCAGCATCACTAGGAGGAGCGAGATTCGGGTATTTAATCCATTTGATGTTGACCGTGCAGATAAAAGCAGCTTCCTGTTCAGGAGGAGCCCAGGAAGCTCTGATCCTGCTACAAACCCAAACAGCCTGATTTTCTTTCTGGAATAAATCACCATTGGTTTTCTCATGTATTCGAATTTCCTGCTATTTCTTCCTTTAGCTTTTTACTCCTCTCTGCTCTGGACCAGCTAAATATGATGGATAAGATAGAAAATGTCTCTATCTGCCACCTTAAAGGGACTCTGTCGTATTAAAGGGACACCGTCGCATTAAAGGGACACCGTCGCATTAAAGGGACACCGTCGCATTAAAGGGACACCGTCGCATTAAAGGGACACTGTCGCATTAAAGGGACACTGTCGCATTAAAGGGACACTGTCGCATTAAAGGGACACCGTCGCATTAAAGGGACACCGTGGCATTAAAGGGACACCGTGGCATTAAAGGGACTCTGTCGCATTAAAGGGACACTGTCGCGTTAAAGGGACTCTATTCGCGTTAAAGGGACTCTATTCGCGTTAAAGGGACTCTATTCGCATTAAAGTGACTATTCGCATTAAAGTGACTATTCGCATTAAAGGGACTCTATTCGCATTAAAGGGACTCTGTCGCATTAAAGGGACTCTATTCGCATTAAAGGGACTTTGTCGCATTAAAGGGACTCTATTCGCATTAAAGGGACTCTATTCGCATTAAAGGGACTCTATTCGCATTAAAGGGACTGTCGCATTAAAGGGAGTCTATTCGCATTAAAGGGACTCTATTCGCATTAAAGGGACTGTCGCATTAAAGGGACTCTATTCGCATTAAAAGGACTCTATTCGCATTAAAGGGACTTTGTCGCATTAAAGGGACTCTATTCGCATTAAAGGGACTCTATTCGCATTAAAGGGACTGTCGCATTAAAGGGAGTCTATTCACATTAAAGGGACTCTATTCGCATTAAAGGGACTGTCGCATTAAAGGGACTCTATTCGCATTAAAAGGACTCTATTCACATTAAAGGGACTGTCGCATTAAAGGGAGTCTATTCGCATTAAAGGGACTCTATTCGCATTAAAGGGACTGTCTCATTAAAGGGACTCTATTCGCATTAAAAGGACTCTATTCACATTAAAGGGACTGTCGCATTAAAGGGAGTCTATTCGCATTAAAGGGACTCTATTCGCATTAAAGGGACTGTCGCATTAAAGGGACTCTATTCGCATTAAAAGGACTCTATTCACATTAAAGGGACTGTCGCATTAAAGGGAGTCTATTCGCATTAAAGGGACTGTCGCATTAAAGGGACTCTATTCACATTAAAAGGACTCTATTCACATTAAAGGGACTGTCGCATTAAAGGGAGTCTATTCGCATTAAAGGGACTGTCGCATTAAAGGGAGTCTATTCGCATTAAAGGGACTCTATTCGCATTAAAGGGACTGTCGCATTAAAGGGACTCTATTCGCATTAAAAGGACTCTATTCACATTAAAGGGACTGTCGCATTAAAGGGAGTCTATTCGCATTAAAGGGACTGTCGCATTAAAGGGACTCTATTCACATTAAAGGAAGTCTATTCGCATTAAAGGGACTCTATTCGCATTAAAGGGACTCTGTCGCATTAGAGGGACACATTTATACTGTGAATGTAAACAATAACAGCATTGCAAACAAATGCATAGAATAAGAAAGGAATGTGTTTTAAATGCGCCTGTGATGACTCTGTTTATGACATCATCCATGGCTTGATATGCAGACAGGCTTTTCTCTGATCTGATGCATTCTGCTAACACCATACATCCATTGTTTATTCTCTACATTCATATTATAGACAATGCTTTGGTGATTTTAACTGCACATTCATTGCGAATATAGGGAATAAAAATCATTACATTGTTCTGGAAGCATTACATTTTACCAATGTATAGGTTTAGAATAAAAAGGATGTGTGTTAAATGTCTCTCGTTATGACATCACTTTGCACTCCTTCTATGCCAATCAAACACTACATTGCAGATTGTGTCATAGTATTTGCTGCCACACTGTGATGTCATCAAGAGGAGACACTGTACATACTATTCCAACTGAAAATACTATGTTTAGCTCACAGGATATCTTTAAAGTACATTTATATCTCTTTTATAACCGAAACTGTAATGAGATGATTTTCGGATAAGAGAAAGATTTGCAAGGATTGTATGAATGTAACAATTACAAACAAAACGACATTGTGGCTGAGCATGATGTGAGCTGAAACCCCTCAGCAGCTAAGGTGCCAAAGAAATGTGATTTAGTAAACAGGTAATGAGGTACCTGGAAAGGAATGACATGCATGCACTCCAACTGATGAGTACCCTTTAATTAAATGGTGTAGCTAGACACAGGGCATGTCCAGGAAGGGGAGGGAGATAATAAGCGCACCAACTGGTCATAGACTCAGAGTTCTAAGCGCTGATGTGAACACCTAGTAACATTGTTTATGTCTGCACTTATGCTAAATAATGGGAATACACCAGGACATTAAACGGACATTCTAGTCCCCATACTCACTCTGGTGCAAGATGAAGATTACTGCTTGTATAGTGCACAGGCTATTTTTCCCAGTGTGATTTGATGCAGGCATTCTGCATAAATCACATTTTTTATAATTTGACTCAAGCCCTCCCCCAGTATGTTTAGGTGCGGCAGCACTGATTATATAGACACTGAGGATATAAAGTATTGTTTCATATAGTCACTTCCTGTGCTGTTGCAATAGAATACATTGCGTGGACTCTAAGTGACATTGCTCTTGTACACAGTAGGCTCTCTTAACAGTGCAACACATTGTCTGATGACTTTACTAGAGAGAGATAGGAAATGAAATTTATTCCAAGGACAGTGGCAACTGGCAAGATCAGTGAAGCTTCTTAAATCCTCATTCAGTTGTCCACCCTAAACAGCAGCATGTAAAAGGTATAGGTTTCCCTAAAACAAAAATGGCTGCCCATACAGCTGTATGGATGGAATCAGAGGTAGGAGGAGTTAATGTAAGATCTATTCCCTTTAATCGCACAAAAACCGTAGCAATTCAGAAACTGAGGGATGGCTGCGTGTAGCAAAATAGTGGGAAAAAAAAACATTTTGCTTGGAATGTGCCTTTAAGGACAGTTTAACATGTGTAAAGGTCTGTTTTTTTCAGGCTAATATTTTCTCTCTTTGTCAAATCCCTGCAATTAATTCTGAGCAAATAAAGGCCATGTGTGTTTATTCTTAATTCAACACGGTGAATTCAGCCAACTTACTATGAAGTTAATGAGCCGTGAGAAGATAGAGCAAAGTAAACTGAAGTTACATTTATTAGAAGTTCATTTACCAAGGACCTGTAGACTCAGGTGTCAAAGGTTCGTACCATGAACGTAGAGAATACAAAGGCTCAGATTTATACATTGTATTAGCACAATTGCAAGCAAATGGATTAATGTGGTTCTAATTAGTTGGCAGTGTCCCCCTATTTATGACCTTTATGGGTTAATAAGAAACTTCCATTTGAAGGTAATTAATTTGCAGATCAGGCCACAAAGTGATGTAATGGGTAGAAGACCCCACTGACACGTGTGAAGTGCATTTATCTCCTAATTTAGGCATTTACTTGCAAATCTGCTAACACAATGTGTAGATACTTTTTCGTGTTTTTTGTTTTTGTTTTTTGGTTATTCTCTGAATTTGCAGTATAAACACTGTTTAGGTGACAAAGCCCCATTAAGACCTAAGAGAGGTCATCTTAGAGGGGCGCTACCCTGATGTATTGTATTATCCTAATCAGTTGAATCGTTTTTTGTATTAATGGACGTGTCAGATTGCATAAAATGGCATCTCCATGAATTTAATGTATTTATTTATTTTTTTACAAATGACTTGTTACCTCTTCCGACCTGCCAAGAAAAGACATTCAATCTGTGTCAGATTGGTTGCTGTACACCAGATGTCATACGCTCTTTGATACATTGGGGTGATGTAGAAAGGGTCATTGCTGGGGAAAGATTCTAAAAGTGATGTAATCAGCAGGATCATTCCTTTGGTTTCCATGGTAACTTGATTACTTTTATAACCTGGCCCCACAATTAAAGGGACAGTCTAGTCCTCAAACTCACTTTGGTGCAAGATGAAGATCACTGCTTGTATAGTGCACAGGCTTTTTTCCAGTGCGATTTGATGCAGACATTCTGCATAAATCATATTTTTAATATTTGACTCAAGCCCTCCCCAGTGATTACTCTGCATGTTTACTGCATGTGCGGCGGCACTGATTCTATAGACACTGAGGATATAAAGTATTGTTTCATATAGTCACTTCCTGTGCTCCCCAAACTGAGTCTATTAAGTGGCCTATGAGTTACCTTGCTCTTGAACACAGAAGGATCTCTTAAAAGTGCAACACATTGTCTGATGACATCACTAGAGAGACAGGGTATTCCATTCATTTCAATGGCATTATTCTCATTGGTTCCTGCAGCAAAAAAAAGGAAATGACTTTTACTCAGCTAGTGTGGGCAGTCCCTGTTTCTTGCAAACTGCTGTAATTTCACAATTTCATCTAGCTGTAAGTATTTTATATTTTAAGCAATGCAACATCTAAGACATGCATTTTAAAGTACTTTGAAATCACATTAATATGCATTAATATTTGGAAAATGCATTTTAGGCACCAGAGAGTCCCTTTAACCTTTACACATAACCTCCATTGAGCTGACAGAAAATATCTAGTATGCCCAAAATTGAGGAAAAAGCTCCCATTTCAAGCTAAGTCTTCTTAGGTGCTAGGAAAGACAGGATGTATAGGTATGGTCCACAAGGGGATGGGACTCTTCATAGCGGCTGCTTCCGCGCAGCCGCTTCACCGCCGACTCGACAGCACAAGACAGATCGTCGGTGGAGATTTCATCGCGGGACATTTCATCGCTAAAGGTAAGTATTTTAGCTATTTTAGTTTGTTTAGAATTAGGGTTTAGGGGGTTAGTGTTAGGGGTTAATTTTACTATTAGGGGTCGGGGGTTAGTATTAGGGTTTAGGGGGTTCATTTTAATTTTAGTATTAGGGGTCGGGGGTTAGTATTGGGGTTTAATTTTAGTATTGGGGTTAATTTTAGTGTTAGTATTGGGGTTTAGTGTTTAGTGTTACTATTGGGGGGGAATCATTTATTAGGGGGGGTTATTATAGTTTTACTTTTAGATTTGTAAGAGCTGACAGTTCAGCGCTGAACAGTCAGCTCTTAGATAGCTGCAGCCGCGGTGAAACGGCCGCGTTATACTTCATTGCTGGCAGTTCAGCGTTCTAACTGCCGCGCTGAACTTTCAGCGATGAAGATGCGGCGAAGAAGTGTCCTAGACCCGTCCACAAGGATCATTCTATTTTGGACACTGGAAAAGCGGTTTGATAACAAAGATCACATTGGAAAGCTGTGTAGGCTCAAAGCTGCCACTGTGAAGCTATTTGGGCACAAAGATGGCACTGATAATCTGTTTGGGGCAAAGCTGGCACTATGGGAAGTAAATGACTTGTTATCTGGTGAGGTCAGGGCCCAGAGAGATGGATCTCATAGTGTGACTGCACCCAGTCACACTATGACCCTAGGATCAGCCCTGTACACACACGCAGCTTATAATTGCAAGTAATAAGTCCATTTAATGCTATCCCAAATAAGAAATGAAATCCAAGCTAACACAAGCAAATCTACAATCACACTCCAAAGTATTACTTGGCTGGAACAAATATCTTTCCTGGATCAATACTTGTTAAAATATGCATTGTATGCTATTCTCCTTAATGGGTTTATATAAAATACACTGCGTGGCACGATATAGAATATAAATTAGGCATTTGTTTTCTTCTTAGAGCAGTATCTGGGCACTCTGTGTATCAATCCCTTCCAGGAAGATTGAACTTCATACAGAGGACCTCTGCCAAGATATATATGAAATGAGCATCTCTGATAAAGTTCTGTAGTATTAGGCTGGCATAATAGCCTTGCTGGCAATGCTACAGATCGGTAGGTAATGAGAAGGAAAGAGATCCCTCCACAGACCTGTTTAGTAGTCCTTTAAACCAGGTAAAATAGTCTAAGAGGGCGCTAGCATTTTAAAACTGATTTCCTGTATACAATAACAAGGGGATGGGAGGCAGGATGTTGCTATAGCAACAGCAATAAATCTATGGGAAGTTTGGAGGAAAAGATGGATGAGACAGCTCTGTTTGTATATATTTACTTTACACTAATCTAAAAAAAAAATGTTTTTTTAGGTGTCACTGCCCCTTTAAAATGATCTTTCTATCATCGTCACTGATATATTAAAGGAGAAACCAAGCACTAGGACACTTTCTCCCGTGTCTGATTGGGGGGCAGCGGCAGTGCCTATGGGGAGTTCTACAGTACGTAAGTGAGGGGAGACAGGGGGTAGTGGGTGTGTTAAGTAAGGTAAAGAAACAGATCTGTCTGTCTCCAAAAAACTACAAATTAAGAGGGCCATGTACTAAAAAAATTAATTTTATTCTAGGAGCCAGCAAAAAATTTTAGGAGCCAGACAATCACGCAAACATACACGCAATTCATAAACAAACACACACCAACCCACATCACATATACACCACACACACCAACCCACATCACATATACACCACACACACCAACCCACTTCACATATACACACACACACACACACCAACCCACTTCACATATACACACACACACACACACCAACCCACTTCACATATACACGCACACACACACCAACCCACTTCACATATACACCCCACACAAACCAACCCACTTCACATATACACCCCACACACACCAACCCACTTCACATATACACCCCCCACACACCAACCCACTTCACATATACACCAACCCACTTCACATATACACCAACCCACTTCACATATACACCCCACACACCAACCCACTTCACATATACACCACACACACTAACCCACTTCACATATACACCAACCCACTTCACATATACACCCCACACACCAACCCACTTCACATATACACACACTTCACATATACACCACACACACCAACCCACTTCACATATACACCCCACACACACCAACCCACTTCACATATACACCACACACACACCAACCCACTTCACATATACACCAAACCCACTTCACATATACACCAACCCACTTCACATATACACCAACCCACTTCACATATACACCAAACCCACTTCACATATACACCAACCCACTTCACATATACACCAACCCACTTCACATATACACCAACCCACTTCACATATACACCAACCCACTTCACATATACACCCCACACAAACCAACCCACTTCACATATACACCCCACACACACCAACCCACTTCACATATACACCCCACACACACCAACCCACTTCACATATACACCAACCCACTTCACATATACACCAACCCACTTCACATATACACCCCACACGCCAACCCACTTCACATATACACACACTTCACATATACACATATATACCCCCCTTCACTTCACATATACACATATATACCTCCCCCCACACTTCACACATATATACCCCCCCTTCACTTCACATATACACATATATACCCCCCCTTCACATATACACCTCTCCCCTTCACATATACACCTCCCCCCCACATTTCACATATACATCCCTCCCCCCTTCACAAATACATCCCCCCCCCCACATTTCACATATACATCCCTCCCCCCTTCACAAATACATCTCCCTCCCCCCCCCACTTCACATATACACCTCACACGTGACAACCCAGCACTTAGCCGAAAGAGCAATGAAGATCGGCTGTGGCACGAATGTTCCCCCTCCCTGCTGCCTTACCTCATTGCTGGGGAGGTGGAACATTCGTGCCGCAGCCGATCCTCATTACTCTTTCGGCTGAACACTCACGCACGTGTTGCGCGAAGGGGCGGAGCTTGCTGTCTGTGCAAGACTCCGCACAGACTTCCCCCCTCGCGCTGCAAAAAACGGATTGGCAGAGGCAAGGGGAACATTAGGGCAATGGCACCCGGGCGCCAGGCTCAATTTCCAGGTCGCCATGGCGACCTGGCGCCCGGGGTTTGTCGAGCCCTGTGTTAAACTATTTTTGCACTTTGCTCCTATTGCAATGTACTAAACATTTAACACTCACATAGTACATACGGGCAAATTGCCAATAAAAATGGGCAATTTTGCGAATATTTTTTCTACCTCGTTTGATAGCGCTCACTAAAAGCCGGTGTAATTTTCACAAGCAATTAAGAATGATTTTTCACAAAATATTCGCAAAAAATTAGCGTGCGCAAATATAATCGCAATATATTAGCGCAACCGGAAAAATGCATGCTAAATAAAAATAAACGGAAGAGGCGCAAATCAGGGAAAACAAGCGCAAAATGTTACAAATAGCCGCAAATTGCTCCTTACTCATGTTTTAACTACTTTTTCCCCCACTGCACTTGTTTAGTACATGACTCCCTGAGTATAATAAACAATTTAGTGGCAACTTAATCACCCCACCTGTTGTCATCAGAGATAGACAAAGAGGTGGGCTGGCAAGTGGGCTGGAATGGTAATTGCCCCCAGGCTGCTCTCTAACCTGACTCAATGAGCTGCAGCTGCACCACTTTTTACTTCTAAAATCCCCAGAGCCTACAGTATGCAGCCATCTTCCTCAGATAAGGCTCTGGCTGGGAGCTTAAGGTAGAAAGGCCTGAGGTGGGGTATGCTGACATGTGTGAGTGGAGAGTCGCTCAGTCTCTCCCCCTTCACTGCCTGCCTGCCTGCCTGTCTCTCTCTGTCTCTCTCTCTGTCTCTCTCTCTCTCTGTCTCTCTCTCTCTCTCTCGATTTAAGGTAGAGAGGATTTTTGGGTATTTGAAGTAGAGAAGATTTTTTGGATCTGAGGTAGAGATGAGAAGACTGGGTTATAATACATTTGGATCCAACCACTACTCTATCTGTCTACCTGTGTGTTTTGTCTGTCTGTCTTTCTTTCTTTCTGTGTTTCTGTCTTTTTTTCTGGGTGACCTGCATGCCCTGCCTGTCTTTCTTTCTGCATGCCCTGCCTGTCTTTCTTTCTGCGTGCCCTGCCTGTCTTTCTTTCTGCGTGCCCTGCCTGTCTTTCTTTCTGCGTGCCCTGCCTGTCTTTCTTTCTGCGTGCCCTGCCTGTCTTTCTTTCTGCGTGCCCTGCCTGTCTTTCTTTCTGCGTGCCCTGCCTGTCTGTCTTTCTGCGTGCCCTGCCTGTCTGTCTTTCTGCGTGCCCTGCCTGTCTGTCTTTCTGCGTGCCCTGCCTGTCTGTCTTTCTGCGTGCCCTGCCTGTCTTTCTTTCTGCGTGCCCTGCCTGTCTTTCTTTCTGCGTGCCCTGCCTGTCTTTCTTTCTGCGTGCCCTGCCTGTCTTTCTTTCTGCGTGCCCTGCCTGTCTTTCTTTCTGCGTGCCCTGCCTGTCTTTCTTTCTGCGTGCCCTGCCTGTCTTTCTTTCTGCGTGACTTGCCTGTCTTTCTTTCTGCGTGACTTGCCTGTCTTTCTTTCTGCGTGCCCTGCCTGTCTTTCTTTCTGCGTGCCCTGCCTGTCTTTCTTTCTGCGTGCCCTGCCTGTCTTTCTTTCTGTGTGACTTGCCTGTCTTTCTTTCTGTGTGACTTGCCTGTCTTTCTTTCTGTGTGACTTGCCTGTCTTTCTTTCTGTGTGACTTGCCTGTCTTTCTTTCTGTGTGTTTTGCCTGTCGTTCTTTCTGCGTGACTTGCCTGTCTTTCTTTCTGTGTGTTTTGCCTGTCGTTCTTTCTGCGTGACTTGCCTGTCGTTCTTTCTGCGTGACTTGCCTGTCTTTCTTTCTGCGTGACTTGCCTGTCTTTCTTTCTGCGTGACTTGCCTGTCTTTCTTTCTGCGTGACTTGCCTGTCTTTCTTTCTGCGTGACTTGCCTGTCTTTCTTTCTGCATGCCCTGCCTGTCTTTCTTTCTGTGTGACTTGCCTGTCTTTCTTTCTGCATGCCCTGCCTGTCTTTCTTTCTGTGTGACTTGCCTGTGTGTCTTGTCTGTTTATCAGTCTCTTCTTTACTGTATCTGTAATTAAGTCTGTCTTGCCTGTTTATCTGTGTCTGTCTGTGATGATAATGGAGTGGGCTGGTGAAATTGCACAATAGGCAGCTAAACTGTTTTTGCCCCCTGGCAGCTCTACCCTGACTGCGGGTGTGAAATTCTAATCTTTCTTGTTCCTTTATAATGAGAACCATGTAACACTGATAACTGGAGATCTGTATAGAAACATAGAATGTGTCGGCAGATAAGAACCATTCGGTCCATCTAATCTGCCCAATGTTCTCAATACTTGTATTAGTCCCTGGCATTATCTTATATCTTGGATAGCTTTATGCTTATCCCATGCATGATACCCTAAAGGCCTCCTGGAAGAGGGAATTGGCAATGGAATTTCAAATTTAAGGCCAAAGTAGCAGAGTTGGAAAAATTCTCCTATTTCGCTGAATGGGAGAATTTTTCCAACTCAGCGACTTTGGCCTTAAAAGGGACACAAAACCTTTTTTTTTCACAAGTGAAAAATTGAGTGCCCCTAGTATGAGGATAATCTGGCTATGAGGATAGTGCAGGTCAGTTTCCTCTGATTGGCAGCTGCCATGCTTCCCTGGCATGAAGGAGGCCTGGTCAGTCGACAAGGGAAGCAAACGCTAAAAATATTTGGTTGTCATTTATGTGTGAAATTCCCTTGTCAATTCCCTCTTTTATGAATAAAGCGATTGCCCTTTAAGCAGCCGTCCCACTCAATCACACTTTCTGAATTGCTACTGTTTCCTTGTTATTGGCCTAAATAGATCTTACTTTAGCCAAACCCACTTTACCCGAGAATACCGCTGAATGGTTGGCCATTTTTTTAAAGGGCACTCCTGTGCAATGTATATATGCAAACACTGCAAGTTATCAATTAGGATACCTACAGTGTTTAGCTTACTGGAAGGATCCTATTTAGCACTCTCCCCACCCCCCATTTAAATATCTGTCCCCAAACAGCTTGCTAATGCTATCTCTGTCCCAAAACAGCTTGCCGGTGCCATCTCCGTCCCAAAACAGCTTGCCTGTGCCATCTCCGTCCCAAAACAGCTTGCCGGTGCCATCTCTGTCTCAAAACAGCTTGCTTTTACCATTTCTGTCCCCAAACAGCTTGCCAGTGTCATTATTGTCCCCAAACAACTTGCCAGTGCCGGCGCTGTCCCAAAACATCTTTCCAGTGCCATCTTTCTCCCCAAACAGCTTGATAGTGCCATTTCTGTGCCCAAATAGCTTACCAGTGCCCAAACTCCACTCAAGTACACCTTGTTTCTTTGTTTCTCCCAGGTTCCAGCCAAATGCTCAGAGCTCAGTCGTAGGATCAGTCCTGCAGGCTTGGCGCACAGAGGTTTAATTACTCTAGTGTACTCTTGTGACAGTTTGTGCTAGCCGCCTTGGCCTCCTTCTTACGGCTGGCAAACCATCAAAAGAGCTGATTGTAGAAGCAACATCGGCTTTGCCAGCCAGAGCATCCTGCTCTTCTCAACGGTGACCTGACATCATCCAGCTGGGTAAATAGTACAAAAAAAAGGACAGAATGTGTTCACTCTGCGAATCAGTTCACAAAAACAATATAATACAATACTATCCCTAGCGTAGCACAGACTCCCAAACTGGGTACCCAAGTACCAATATAGACAACACACGGAACGGGACTGCCCAGGAACACTGGCATGTGATAAAAATGCCACACTGGCGTGATGTTTTCAAACCAAATAAAAGTACAAATATGTAGAGGTGTAGAAGGCATCGCGAACTACTAGCAAACCGATTCTACTGATGAAGCTGTGATTTGGTCCAGCGAAATGCGTCACATTTGGCTTCTATTGAATATTATTTGTTTTCCGTAAGGCTCCTCCTAGCAGTGCTCTTCATTTGTACTATACGATACTGCACTATCTGATTTTTTTTTTATCCCTATTGGTTTAGTATGAAAGGATCCAAGAACCAACCAACTGTGTCATCATTTGTTCTTAAAGGCGTTTGTACCTTCTTCACTTGTGAGTGATTCTTACACATATTTGGGCTTTTTTGATTTAAAACTATCACATCATTGTGGCATTTTTCATCACATTCCAGGGTTCCTGCCCCATCCCCTGCTCCTTGTGTTATCAGCTGGGGACAACTGGGACTTGCGGATGTTTCAAGTGTGTGTGCGTGTGCTACACAGTAGTGTATCTTCCACAAGGCATACAAGGCCTAGGGCGGCACTTTGCCAGAGGGTGTTAAAGCACACTTCTGGTGCATGAAACATATTCGCTCCCTCCCCCACCGTTCAGCAAGCTTTAGATCCTTCCAATTAATCGGGGTGATGGGGGCATGTAATGGACGTGGAGGGGGTGTGTAATGAGGGTGATGGTGGCATGTAATGAGGGTGATGGGGCATTTAGTGTGTGTGCAATGTGGGTGATGGGGCATGTAATGAGGTGATGGGCATGTCGTGGGTGTGCAACGTGGGTGGGGGTGGTACCCGAATTATGTCTGCCTAGGGCAGCACAAAACCAAGATACAATTATCATGGGTGTATGCTGCTGTTACAAACCTGAACTATAACTACAGAATTAAATATATAAATAATGGCTCTTTTTTTGTCCATGGCTGGCTCTGTATATGTTTGCACTCAACTAATCACTGGAGTGCCATCAATTATTTTTTATTCCTGATTCTCTTATATCTCCTGACATCAGTTGAACTGTTCCAGCTACCTTATTTGCTCGATTATAAGACGACCCTGATTATAAGACGACCCCCTAAACTTTGGATATTCCTTTAGGAAAAAAACTAAAAGCCTGAATATAAGACTACCCTATAGGAAAAAAGTTCAACTTGTATATAAAAAATTATGATATAAAAAAAATGCATTTCTTGTTTTTATTTCCTTTTATGTGCCAATGCTGCCTCTCTTTCCCTTGCCCCGAGCTTTGTCTCTCCCCACCCATTAGTGTTGCCTCTCTCCCGTCCCTTTGTCTCCCCCCTCGCTCCCCTTGTCTCTGTCTCTTCCCCCCCTCCCGCCCCTTGTTTCTCTCTGCCCCCCCCTTGTCATTCTGTCCCCCCCTCCCTCCGCTTGTCTTTCTACCCCTCCCTCCCCCTCACCTGTTTCTTGCTCCCTGGCGGCTAGTGGGGGCAGCCAGGGGATGTCTGCACGATACGTGCAGACATCCTCCATGCTGCCCGACACTTCCGTCTATTATGATGGACGTCTGGTCCGTCATAATAGACGGCAGTGTCGGGCAGCATGGAGGATGCCCGATTCTCCTGGTGGCTAGCGGGGCAGCGGAGGATGTCTGCACGATGAGCGCAGATTCCCCCTGCTGCCGCCCGGCACGACCGCCGGGACTTTTATGTTGAAGCTTCGTCATAGAAGTCCCGGCGGTTGTGCCGGGCGGCAGCAGGGGGAGTCTGTGCTCATCGCGCAGACATCCCCCGGCTGTTAGAGAGGGGGATCCAGGTCCCCTGCAGCTCTGTGGGGGACCTGGATCCCTGTCTTATAGTCTGACCTCGATTTGAGGTCAGATTATAAGATGACCTCGATTATAAGACGAGGGGTCTTTTTCAGAAAAACATTTCTGAAAAAAACCTTGTCTTATAATCAAGCAAATACAGTATGTTTGTGAGTGGATACTATATATACCGGAAGACTCTGAGGATAACTGTTTTATATTGCATACATAATGCACTATATTCTTCTTCTTCATTCTCTTACATCTACTATATGTTCTAAGTACATCCGAGAATTGTGAGAATATCCACTGTTATATACATAAGATCCATTTAGCGATGATCCATTACTTTTTTTAGGATTAAACCCCTTTTTTCCCCCTGCTTTTGTGACTTTGGTGTGTAGTCATTTTTGGTGGTTGCTGCTCTTTTGTAGTACTGACACATATTTGTTCCTACTGTATATATTTTACACCAAACCACTTTGCTTTCAATATTTAAAAGGGACGGTCTGATGGCCAAAATGCATCTTCCAAATATTAATACATATTAATGTGATTTCAAAGTACTTTAAAATCCATGTTTTACATTTTGCATTGCTTAAAATATAAAGTACTTACAGCTGAAATTGTGAAATTACAGCAGTTTGCATGAAACCAGGACTGCCCACACTAGCTGAGTAAAAGTAATTTCCTTTTTTTGCAGCAGGAACCAATGAGAATAATGCCATTCAAATGAATGGAATATCCTGTCTCTGTAGTGATGTCATCAGACAATGTGTTGCACTGTTAAGAGATCCTACAGTGGACAAGAGCAAGGTCACTCAGAGGCCACACAATATATTCAGTTGGAAGAGCACAGGAAGTGACTAAATGAAACAAAACTTTATATCCTCAGTGTCTATATAATCAGTGCTGCTGCACCTGCAGTAAACATGAAGAGTAATCACTGCTTGAGTCAAAATGTTACTAATTTGATTTATGCAGAATTCCTACATTAAATCACACTGGGAAAAGAAGCCTGTAATCTTCATCTTGCAAAAAACTAAGTTTGGGGACTAAACTGTCCCTTTAAGTCGGAACGTCTTTCATTGACCCGTCACAGGAAAACTTCTGTCTTTTTATCACCAGTCCTGTTTGTTTATTTATTTAACTTGCAATACAAATGAAGGAAGTGCATACATGCTGCTAGGAATGTCTGCCAGCATCGTCCATATAGCTCAGTGGAATGTTATAATTCCTTAAAGTGGTACTACAGTTTAAGTATTTTTTTTCCACTATTTAAATCATCAAACCCTTCACACCGTGTTCTCTAATCCCCTGGTGATATTTTTAGGGACCAGTGCCCTGTTTACAATCTCTGCAAACAGAAATATTCACAGACATCAAAAGGATACTCACATCTTCAACTCGAGCTACTTTCTCCAACAACTGTTCGGGTCGTGGCCTTCAGAATATTTTGATACAAGGTTCATTTGAAGCACTCTACATACACCACGTCCTGGGGCATAAAACAAACAATGTTTTCTTTTTGTTTAGTTTATTTTGTTTATGTATTTATTGGAAGACATTTTTTGGACTGTTATATAACGGTACCGAGAAGGCTTCACGCAAACCTGGCGAGTCTTACGCTGTTACCAGAACTCTCATTGGTTGTTTTACAAAGCTCCCATGTATTCCACGGAAAACACCAAATGGACACAACTGAGTGAGACTGATCAAAGATAAATAATAAATAATAATAATATTTGAATTAAGAAGTAATAGAAAAGAATGTCCAGCAGCAAGAGAAAGGGGTGTAGTGTTAGTCTCAGGGCCAAAAGCAAACTCAATAACATACGCAAAAAAAATAAAAAATTAATACAAAGTGAACACATGTTATAAATATTTATATATTGCCAAATCAATACATGTTAAGGTTAAACCCCTTAAGGGCCAAGGATTTTAGTATGTCAAAGAATAGACACTTCTTTAATATGTGTTTGTTTAAATGTTATTTTCCTCTTTGTATTATACCCATACAAGTTATATGTTGTTTTTAAAAGAACAAATCTTTGATTATTTCGATATATATATATATATATATGTGTGTGTGTGTGTATGTGTATAAGGTAACCAATTTAGTATTAAAAATACATACAAATAGAGAATTATTAATAAATAATATTCTACACAACTAGTGCAACACTAACCCACTTATCTCCACCAATTAACCAGCTAACTAACTAATAAAAAGATACAAGGTTTCCAGACAAAAATATATATATAAATAAAAAATAAAAAAAATTGGGAGTTGGTGGTGAAAGTCACCAGCCTGCAGGGTTTAAAGGGATAATCTAGTCCCCAAACTCACTTTGGTGCAAGAGAAAGATTAATTATGCAATGATCTCAATAGCTCACTCCGATCACATCTTTTTCTTTTATGCATAGTGTTGCATTAGGCATGTTCAATTTGTATCAAGCTACAGGTATTGTCATAACCTGGGACACTACAGATATATTCACATCATGTGTAAGCGTGAAACGCGTAGGGTGAGAATCTCTGACTCCTTTTCAGCCATCAGCTGCTTGTTTTGTTGTTGCTTGCAGTAATACCATCTATTTTTAAATGGAGTAAGCCTGTAACATATATATCTCATCTTCGGTCCTGGCGAATCAGGTCACCAGACGACTTTGCTTGGGAAGTCACATGTCAGCGCCACCGGGCATGCACACTAACACTGCCACTTAAACCGGTAGTGCTACTGAAGATTCCTGCTTGTATAGTACATCGATTTTTTTCCCAGTGCGATTTGATGCAGGCATTCTGCATAAATCACATTTTTAAAATTTGACTTAAGCCGTCCCCCAGTAATTACTCTGCATGTTTACTGCAGGTGCTGCAGCACTGATTATATAGACATATAATATACAGAGGATATAAAATTTTGTTTCATTTAGTCACATCCTGTGCTCTTCCAATTAAATACGACTCTGCGTGACCTTGCTCTTGTACACAGTAGGATCTTTTAACAGTGCAACACATTATCTGATGACATCACTAGAGAGACAGGAAATTCCATTCATTTGAATGAAATTATTATCATTGGTCCCTGCAGAAAAAAAAAAGGAAAATTACTTTTACACAGCTAGTGTGGGCAGTCCTGGCTTATTGCAAACTGCTGTCATTGTCCACAATTTCATCTAGCTGTAAGTATTTTATAGTTTAAGCCATGCAAAATGTAAAACATTCATTTGTACTTTGAAAGCACAATAATATGCATTAATATTCGGAAGATGCATTTTGGGGGCCAGACAGCCCCTTTAACTGAACTGAAATGAAAATATAGAAAAAAAAATGTAAAATAGGGTAAATAAAATGTGTATTATAAAGTAGGCGGACACTGATAAACTGTGATCAATCAGCAAGGGACTGGAAGGGTTAACTTCATTGTATACTGAATAAAGCTGGGTTTTTATTGATATAATGCAGTGATCATGATTAATATGGATAATAGTTCTCACATATTGTTCTTCTCACACAATGCACAGGGTTCCTTTTTATCTCCTACCTGACACCCATATTTGCCTTTATTATGTCTTAATAGTTTATTATGTTTTTGTATATACTGTGTGTTTGTGTACGGTGTGTTACTTATTAACATGACCAGTTTATGCTAACACGCTTGTGCCAAAATCTGTGACTGACATTGGCTGGGTGCTAACAGTGCTGGCTGTGTTTTTTGGGTGCTCCATGCAACTGGCCTGTTTATTTTGACCCGCTTCGTTTCGCTTGTGTGCGGCAGAGATTAGTATCCATAACACAAATCAAAAAATAAACACCTCGTTCCCACCACAACCAGTATGATAAAGAGATTGGAGTCAAAATGTAACTATCACTGAGAATTCATTAGTAACATAGAATCCAAATGTTGGATAGTCCTATGTAACGATGGATAAGCCACTGTGACCTTCCTCTCTATTCATTAAACAGTGAACTGCAGTGAACTCTAAAGTCAACTGCAAAAAACAGACGTTAGAGGGACTGTCTACTGCCCAAAATGAATCTTCCAATTGTTAATGTGCTTTCAGAGTACTGTAAAATGCATGTCTTACATGGTGAATTGCTTAAAATATAAAATACTTACAGCTAGAAGAAATTGTGACATTACAGCAGTTTTGCAAGAAACCAGGACTGCCCACACTAGCTGAGTAAAAGTCAATTTACTTTTTTTTTTTTTTGTGCTCCAGGATCCAGTGAGAATAATTTCATTCAAATGAATGGAATATCTTGTCTCTCTAGTGATGTCATGAGACAATGTGTTACGAGATCCTACTGTGTACAAGAGCAAGTTTATCACAGTCCACATAATGTATTCCATTTCAGCAGCACAGGAAGTGACTAAATGAAACAAAACGTGATATCCTCAGTAGAGTTGAGCGGACACCTTGATGTTCGGGTTCGGCGGGTTCAGCCGAACTTCGGAAAAAAGTCAGGGTTCGGGCTTTCGAACTTGACCCCGAACTTGACCCCGAACCCAATTGAAGTCAATGGGGACCCGAACTTTTGACCACTAAAATGCCTCTAAAAAAGTCTTGGAAAGGGCTAGAGGGCTGCAAAATGAAGTAAAATGTGGGTAAGAGTAGGACAAGTGCCCTGCAAGCAAATGTGGATAGGGAAATAACTTAAAATAACATAAAATACATACAAATTACAAAAAAAGATGAGCCATAAAATAGCACTAGATGGAATCTTTGATTTTAGCTTTGGAAGAACATAAATCTAAATCTAAAGCATGGCTGCCAGGAGGATCAACAGGATTATCCATTTTAGAGAGGGTTGGAGTGCAGGGTATTCTCTTTCAGTTTATACTAAGTGACCCATAGGTTGAGGAGGCGGTGACCGTGGCGGTGTAGGTGGAAGCAGCGCTGGAGGAGGAGGAGGAGGAGGTAGCCAGAATTTTTCAAAGTGCGCTGTAAGCACAGTATTTGACGGTTCTATTTGACTCTCAGACATGAAGTGCACCGCAAGACGCAAATGTACTATTTACCACCCAAAACTATTAGAATTTTTTAGGACGCAGGACGCAAATGTAATATTTAACACCAACAAATTGCAGTATTTAAAAATGTCTAACTGAGTTGGTTTATAGACTTTCGGTTTATGTAATCCATGTAATGCTATTGCTATTCTATAAACCGAAATAGAGTCCCCATTCATACGACTAAATCGCCGAACTCCAACCCGAACATACAGTGAAATGTCCGTGTTCGGGTCCGGGGTCCAAAAACCGTAATGTTCGGTACAAACCCGAACAGTGCGGTTCGGGTTCGCTCAACACTAATCCTCAGTGTCTATATATAATCAGTGCTGCCACACCTGCAGTAAACATGCAGAGTAATCACTGGGGGAGGGCTTGAGTCAAATATTAAAAATGTGATTTATGCAAAATGCCTGCATCAAATCACACTGGGGAAAAACCTGTGCACTATACAAGCAGGAATCTTCAGTAGCACTACCGGTTTCAGTGACAGCGTTAGTATGCATGCCCGATGGCGCTGACATGTGACCTCCCATGCACTGCCCTCTGGTGACCCGATTCGCCGGGACTGAATTTGGGAGGTATGTTACAGGCTTACTCCATTTAAAAATAGATGGTATTACTGCAAGCAACAACAACAACAAAAAAATCAGCTGATGGCTGAAAGGGAGTCAGAGATTCTCACCCTACGCGTTTCACGTTTACACATGATGTGAATATATCTGTTGTGTCGCCAGTTATGACATCACCTGTAGAGCTGAGAACGCAGAAACATTGAACATGCCTAATGCAACACTATGCAGAAAAGAAAAAGATGTGATCAGAGTGAGCTATTGAGATCATTGCATAATTAATAAGTAAATACATAGTAATTCCCTTGACTGACACATCTCCTTTAAACTGCAGGTTAATTGTAAGTAACACAACTCTTGGAATACATGTACTGCCATCTAGGGGCAGGAAAGAGTACCTCATGAACAAAAAAGTTCTAAAATGCATTAAAAAGACTCTGTCCTCTAAACATTGTGAATACTGTGAATGCAGAGAATACAAAATAAAGGCACAAGGTAATAAACACATTTTTCATTCTCTATAATAGCAATATAAACATTGTTTTGGTGACTTATTTAAAGAGACAGTTACACAGTTTTTTTTTCTCTCTGTTATAGTATGAGTTTGATAAATGTGAAATGTACTTATTTTTACTTGAAAACCATTTACATTTGTCCTTTATGTTACTTTGAAAGTAATTTCTGCTGGGCCTCTAAAATCAGTGACATCTGATGAGGAGGGGGCATTGAGAGATAAAAGGTCTCTGAATATCGTCAATGTATCTACAGTAAAAACAAGTCATATCAGTCTTTAGCGTACAGATATGATATGTACTGCATTACATTTACATATAGTGCAAAACTGATCGGGGAAGGGAAGGTTTGTGCCTTAATGTAGATAACATAATGAGCAAGCATGTAGAATAAACAGTGCGTTCACTAATTGGAGAATAGACTGCGTAAAGTCAGGGGAACTGGTGCGGTTGGAGAGATGGATAAAGTGGGATTAGAGAGCCCATACTGAGGGTGGAGGAAGTGGACTAACATGAAATGGAGGAGGAATGGGCTCAAATAGAGAACGGAAGCAAGAATGAGGTTGATATGGAGGAATGGGCTCAAATAGAGAACGGAAGCAAGAATGAGGTTGATATGGAGGAGGATGGTCGCATCAGCAATACATCCATTACACGTTATTTGCAATAATTAGGAGATAGGAAAAACTGATATCTAAAAAAATTAAATAAAAACGAGACAATGTAGATGGCACTGTCCCTCTAAGTGATCAGTAAGGAGCCATGTAGCAGATGAAAGCGCTTTCATGGACCCGCGTGTGTTTGGGAGGTCTGCCAGAGGCAGAGGAAATGATATTACACGTGCAATACGGTCATATTACAGTATTACAAAACTTCACTTCTCTTCACGGCTAATCTGAAAGACACTCCCCTGCGGATTATAGACAGGGCGAGGGGGGGGGGGGTTTAGATTCTCTGGCAGTTTTTGTAAATAAAATATATTTTGTAACATCCGTAAATAGATAGATATTAATCTTCTCACGATGTCTGGTATTTATTACATCAGTTTGCAAATGAACAGCAGCAGCGGCAAATCATTTACTTGCTTATCGGCGAGTTACGTACAAAAACAAAAATGTGTTTAGGGTGAAAATTATTGCAGCAGAGGCAATTTCTTAATGGGTATGTACAATATGATTACCGAAGAAAAATTGAAGTGTGATATTTGTTTGTTTGTTTGTTTGTTTGTTTTTGGTAGGTTTTGTATTTTTTTTTTAGCCTAGAGTACCCCTTTCAGAGTATATTTAAATAGTGAACCATTGTATACACCAAGCTTCATCCCATCTAAAAGACATTTGTGTCTGATCTCCTCCTTCTGTCGTGTTTATATTATCTCTGTTTCTAAATAAAGCAAAGACGAAGTCTACGATTGATTACATGCGTGTTTACGGATTAGGTCACGTAACGAGGGCCGGGTAATGAAGTCCATCTGTCGTGATGTGTGTCAGGCTTACGTATCTGGCAGGAAAGGACAATGATCCCTTTGGACCGCCGAGTTAGGCCGAGCTCCGTTACCATCATTTATACTTTCTTGGTTTCAACATTCTCGTCTGTGGATTACAAGAACCCAAATTGGTCCGACAGATATAATATTATTATATTTAATATAAACGTAACCAATTTTTTTAAATAATTTTTTTGGAGCCCGGCCATATTTAAATGTGTCTTATTGGTTATGTTTTTTTTTTTTTTCAAAGCCGTTGTATAATGCTGCGCAATATAATGGCACTTTTAAAACAAAATGAGTATTATTTATTGATACCAACTATTTATATAGCGCCAACAGTTTACAGAGAGGCGAGTACAATGATGGAAAAGGCAGACAGATATATAACAGAGAGAGGGGCCAGCCCCGTAAGCTTGCAGTCTAAGGGGAATGGGGAACAGGTAAGACACCAGGTACATGGGAGGGGGTAGAGAGGGGGGCTATGGAAGCAAAAGGTGAATATTTAGTAATGATAGATAAAAGGATGGTGGGTAGTTGAGTAAGATGTTGGGGCTCGGAGTTCAGCATATATTGGGATAGGCACAAGGCTATCCTAGCTATAAGATCGGGGACTAATAAAAGTATTTAGAACATTGGGCAGACTAGATTGGCCAAATGGTTCTTATCTGCCGACATGTTCTATGTTTCTATTGTGACCCTTATTATTTGTTCTTGTTTTGTTTGTTTGACAATTTTAAAGAGATCTCAACCCAATTTTGTGAAATCTGTAGTATATGTTGCTGTAAATAGTATGTTACTATCTAGGATGTATAGTGTCCCTCTGGTATTGATTTCCCAAGTTAAAGACTCTACATGTTGGGAGAGGACCCAGTTAATCATTTTAAAGTTGTCCCTTACTGTCAGAAGCCTGGGTGGTTGGAGGATGGCTATAATTGACCTGCAGGGATAGTTCATTTCCAGATGCTTTCCTCCCGATGGGGACCAGTGATACTGGTGAGGAGCATGGAGAGAGGGTCTGGGGTTTGCATGTGAATTTCACATAATATTTAATGCTTCCTGGAAATTAGTGCAGAGCCAGAAAGAGAGACATCGGCTGTGCTTCGAGTAACTGCATCTACGGAGCAGTCAATAATACAAACCTCATGTTAAACTGACAAGTTTCAATATGACATAATGGCATGTTTATTACTCATAATTCAATGACGGTCATTATTAAGATATGCAATTCCGGCATAAATTGTTCAATTACCAGCTGCTATGGTGGTGTGTAACATGATATATGATAACGTACATTTGGCCATTCCCTACACTTCTTGGGGGTTATTTAGTGGCTTATGTGAAATGTGTATTTTATATTACATAATGTGTTTATTAACCTGGTAATTGTGCCTTTTATGCCATAATAGCATATTCTAATTAAAAAAAAATAGAATTATTCATTTTTTTTTTTTAGAAATAAATATGCTATCAGGGCATGTTAAAACTATTACCATGCCAATGAAAAATTGAGCTGTCTTTTTTTTTTATTATATTATTGTAACATTGCGATTTTTTTAAATATTATTATTAATTTATTTCAATGTGTTTTTGTATTTAGCTATACATATTTTTTTTCTATTTGTTTTATTTTAATATATTTTAGAAACTTTTTAAACAATTTTTTTTCATTGCTATATATATATATTTTTTTTTTTTAATTTAACTTTGGGCCATTTTGTGAGGACTTCTGTAATAGCCGAGATCCTCCAGAAATGTTCTTAAAATAACTCTTGGTCCTCGGCAAGCAATCTCTCGCCTGCTTTATTCCTGAAAGAGTTAACTGCAGGGAATCTACAAGGGAATTTTCAAACTTTTGGCCTTTGGTTTGAAATTCCCAAGAGTTCATGAAAAAAACAAAAATGAAACCTAAAATAGCATCACTTGGTCGACATGGGCCCGGCAGACACATGTACCCTACTTATAATGACCTAAATGTAACTGTGCAGCTGCTCCTTGGCTTATAGCCAGTAACCACGCTCTGCTTGTATAGGGGAAGGATGCTGTGTTCCGTTTTTAAATTTCTGAAGAATGAGGTACTTGAAACTAAAAGCAGTTTGGAGAGGCCCACCTTCCTCCTTTTCACTCCAAAAATACCTGCATTGTAACAGAGCATCAGTGCTTGTTTTAGATACATATATTAGTACATGTGCCAGGAATCTGCGTCAATTAATCGTACATTTCAGGAGAGAATATTCGCTCACAAGCTAACTTGGTTGTAACAATGCACGTAAGTGGGTTAAATTTAGGCTTATTTTTTTAAGGCGACCCTTTGTGTGTACATTGTTGATCGGCAGACAGTGGGGGTGCTAAAACATTGGACTGTAACAGACTGGGAACCCAGGGTGCGGTGGGGGGCTAATAATTGCTTTCAGGTATACATTTATTTATTTATTACGTTTTTTACCAGGAAGGATACACTGAGATTTCTCTCGTTTTCAGGTATGTCCTGTGTCCCCAAACATTCCATTTTTACAATATGCTAAATTCTCAAGTAACATAGTAATTTAGGTTGAAAAAAGACACAAGTCCATCAAGTTCAACCCTTCAATCTATCATTCCAGCTTTTGATCCAAAAGAAGGCAAAAAACCCTAAGGAAGCTATTTGGAATTTTGCCTCCTAGGGGGTAACATTCCTTCTTGACTCCAAGCGGCCATCAGATTTCTCCTTGGATCAATAAGCTCTATTATTAATGCTTATTCTATTATTAATAGCCCTGTATGTCCTGCGTTTGTAAATAAAGTAAAAAACAAACAAACATCCATACCATGTTTAAATGCATCTATTGTGGTTGATAGCACTACCTCTCTTGGCAGTGAGTTCCATAACTTTATTGTCCTAACCGTAAAAAGAATCCCTTCCTTTGCTGTCTATTAAATCTTTGCTCTTCCAGTCTTCTCTCTTGTTCTTTGTACATTTCTGTTAATGAACAGGTCCCTGGAGAGCTCTTTATATTGGCCCTGCACATATTTATATAATGTTATCATATCCCTTCTGATACGCCCTTTTTATCTAGTCTGAAAAAAGAAAAGAAAACTATGTGAAAAGGACTCTGTCAGCTAAGCATTGCTTATTCTGCGCATATAGAGAATTAAAAAAATATCAAACATAAGCTATACATCATACCTCCCAAGTGACCCTATTCAGGAGGGATAGTCTCTATAAGTGAAATACTTTATTCTTATGGGTATGATACAATGGGGTCTGCACAAAAAAATGAGCCTTGCAGGGAATTTCAAACTTTGGGCCAAAGTAGCAGATCTGGAGACATTTTTCCAACTCTGCTAAATTGGCCTAATTCAGCAACACCCCCACCCCTCAGTTAATGATAGCGAGGGAAGCCGATTGTCATTCCATAATAAATTATTTGAATAATAATTGTAAATCAATTAGTCTCCTGGGTTTTAAACACACACCAATGTCATTAAATAAACATGCAAGCAGAGCACAGGAGATATTTAGGAAACCAGAACAGCTGCCCCTACACCCCCGGAAGCTTCCGCCATGCGTCCACTACCAGGGAACAGATGTCTTAGAAGTGTATGTCTGGCTTCAGACCAGGGAATAGCTATCTGAGAAAAATCACCGTAACCTACTGGGATCTGGGCTGGATCAGTAACTCACCAGCAGTATTCTGCTGTGTTAACAGTGACGTATGACACTGCGATAAGAGGATGGTTGTATGACACTGCGATAAGAGGATGGTTGTATGACACTGCGATAAAAGGATGGTTGTATGACACTGCGATAAGAGGATGGTTGTATGACACTGCGATAAAAGGATGGTTGTATGACACTGCGATAAGAGGATGGCTGTATGACACTGCGATAAGAGGATGGCTGTATGACACTGCGATAAGAGGATGGCTGTATGACACTGTGATAAGAGGATGGCTGTATGACACTGCGATAAGAGGATGGCTGTATGACACTGCGATAAGAGGATAGCTGTATGACACTGCGATAAGAGGATGGCTGTATGACACTGCGATAAGAGGATGGCTGTATCACACTGCGATAAGAGGAGGATGGCTGTATGGCACTGCGATAAGAGGATGGCTGTATAGCACGGCGATAAGAGGATGGCTGTATAGCACGGCGATAAGAGGATGGCTGTATGACACTGCGATAAGAGGATGGCTGTATGACACTGCGATAAGAGGATGGCTGTATGGCACTGCGATAAGAGGATGGCTGTATGGCACTGCGATAAGAGGATGGCTGTATGGCACTGCGATAAGAGGAGGATGGCTGTATAGCACGGCGATAAGAGGATGGCTGTATGACACTGCGATAAGAGGATGGCTGTATGACACTGCGATAAGAGGATGGCTGTATGACACTGCGATAAGAGGATGGCTGTATGACACTGCGATAAGAGGAGGATGGCTGTATAGCACGGCGATAAGAGGATGGCTGTATAGCACGGCGATAAGAGGATGGCTGTATAGCACGGCGATAAGAGGATGGCTGTATGACACGGCGATAAGAGGATGGCTGTGTGGCACTGTGATAAGAGGATGGCTGTATGGCACTGCGATAAGAGGATGGCTGTATGGCACTGCGATAAGAGGATGGCTGTATGGCACTGCGATAAGAGGAGGATGGCTGTATAGCACGGCGATAAGAGGATGGCTGTATAGCACGGCGATAAGAGGATGGCTGTATAGCACGGCGATAAGAGGATGGCTGTATGACACGGCGATAAGAGGATGGCTGTGTGGCACTGCGATAAGAGGATGGCTGTGTGGCACTGCGATAAGAGGATGGCTGTGTGGCACTGTGATAAGAGGATGGCTGTGTGACACTGTGATAAGAGGATGGCTGTGTGACACTGTGATAAGAGGATGGCTGTGTGAAACTGTGATAAGAGGATGGCTGTGTGGCACTGTGGAAATTTAAGGGACTTATGGCACTGGGGAAGTTTGTGGGGGATATGTAGCAATGTGTAAAGTAGTGGTGTATATAGCACTGTGAAATGGGAAATTGTATGGCACTGTGGAAAAGAGGAACTACATTGAACTGTAGCCAAGTGTGGGATATATGGTACTGGTGTTAAGGCATTGCTGTTTTTATAGGAGTTCGAAATGTTCAGTCAACAGGTTATATGATGAAATCTGGTCTGGAGGGGTAAATTGTCATGGGGGCCTAACTGATGAGTTATATTGAGCCACGGCTGATCAGTTAGATCACCATAGAAAGTTAATTTCTGTATAGAAAATTCCATCCCTTTTCCCCTAACCTACATTGTACATGTATAGTTAGGATACCAGCCTCTCATTAATGCATGAAGAAGGGACCTAGAAACAGGTCTTACAAGATTGCACTCAGTTAGCCAATAAAGGGTGTATAGAAATATTGCTCATATCTGCCATCCCTCATCAGCAGCACAAGTCACTTTGATTCCATTATAATTCTGCCTTAAGTATAAAGAAAATAAATTGTATGTGACAAGGACGAACAATGCCTGAGACAATGCACGCATGGAACAATCTATAACTAACATAATATCCTGGGCTTTGTCTCCATCCGTCTGTATTTAACATATATTTTATTTGTTTTCATGATTTCATTAAAAGTCATGTACTAATGGGGCCATGTACTTTAAAAAAAATGCAAATATATTTTATGTACAAAACTACTTTTGCTCTTCACTCGTTTTGCAATGTACTAAACATTTAACACTCATAGTAAATATGAGCAGATTGTGAATAAAAAGGGGCAAGTTCGCGAATATACCGTATTTGCTTGAATATAAGACAAGGTTTTTTTCAGAGCAAATGCTCTGAAAATGAGCCCTCGTCTTATATTCAAGGTCGTTTTATAATCTGATCTCATCCCGCAGAGCTGGAGGGGACCTGGATCCCCCTCGCTAACAGCAGGGGAATGTCTGCACGATAAGCGCAGACATCCTCTGCTGCCGCCCGCCACGACCACCGGGACTTCTATGATGAAGCCGGAAGTGCCGGGCAGCAGCGGAGGATGTCTGCGCGTATTGTGCAGACATCCTCCGGCTTCCTCCACTAGCCACCAGGGAAAGAAACAAGGTGAGGGGGAGGGAGGCAGAGAGACAAGGGGAGGGGGAAAAGAGACAGAGACAAGGGGAGGGGGAAAAGAGACAGAGACAAGGGGAGGGGGAAAAGAGACAGAGACAAGGGGAGGGGAGAAAAGAGACAGAGACAAGGGGAGGGGGGAAAAGAGACAGAGACAAGGGGAGGGGGGAAGAGACAGAGACAAGGGGAGGGGGAAGAGACAGAGACAAGGGGAGGGGGAAGAGACAGAGACAAGGGGAGGGGGGGAAGAGACAGAGACAAGGGGAGGGGGGGAGAGACAGAGACAAGGGGAGGGGGAAGAGACAGAGACAAGGGGAGGGGGAAGAGACAGAGACAAGGGGAGGGGGGGAGAGACAGACAGAGACAAGGGGAGGGGGGGGAAGAGACAGAGATAAGGGGAGGGGGGAGACAAGGGTGGGAGAGGGAGAGAGACAAGGGGAGGGGGGGGGAAAGAGATGAGGTGGAGGGGGGAGAAAGAGAGAAAAGGAGGGAGGTGGAGAGAGAGAGAGAAAAGTTTGGGGGGAGGGAGAGAGACAACGCATTGGAACATAAAAGTAAATAAAAACAAGAAATGCATTTGTTTTAATATTTTATTTTAAAAAATGATATTAAAGTAATTTACGTGGTGACCACGGTTTGCTTTTTTGTGTTTAATTTTATTTTCTGACCGGACCCTGGTAGTTGGCCCTGGACCCGAGTTGAAATTCCTATGTTTACGTATATACTTTGCTGCAGGTGACACATGGAATGTGTGTACGGTCTTGTTACACTGCCTGTTCCTTCTATATTTTTTGTCTCATTTAAGCAAAGATGGGACTTACGATATGGGGGGCCCTCCCCCTTGATAACTCCAGTTTTATAGGTTGATTTCAGCCTAAGTTTCTCTACCATGGTTTCTCAAAATGTGTATGTTTGGGAGGTGGACACTCGCCTCTTCCAATGTTATTTCCTTTTAGTGTTGATTATAAAGTGTATATATTGTGTTTCAGTTGTTTGGTTGGGTCAGCAGGGCAAGACATTCTGCGCCCTCTGCTTTGACGGTTGACACCCACCCCTCACCACGAGTGTCACGAAATATTTCCGTGGTCACAGTTGCCCACGCCGGGAGTCGGATTAGACTCAGGTGGTGGCATCAGACCAGCGGTGCAATAGATGCTGTAGGTCAGGGGTCCTCAAACTACGACCCGCGGCCCGCCGAGGACATTTATGTGGCCCGCGGGGGGTGCTGCCGGCAGACCCCCCCCCCCCCCCCCCCCTTCCGCACTGTTTACTTTTTTTTTTTCTTTCTGGCAGCCACAAAGGATGCGGCTGCAGGAAGAAAAAAAAAAAAATCACTGCGACCGGATGTGACGTTACGTCACATCCGGATCCGGTATCTGTTTCCCTCCTCCACACGAGGACACTGCGCGAGACGTCCGGGGACACAGCAGCTGGAGGTAAGTGATGGGGAAGCGGGGGAGGAGGGAGGGATAACGAGCACTATTCCTGGGCTCTGACTGGCACACTATTCCTGGGCATCTGACTGGCATCATATTCCTGGGCTCTGACTGGCACACTATTCCTGGGCATCTGACTGGCATCATATTCCTGGGCATCTGACTGGCACAATATTCCTGGGCATCTGACTGGCACAATATTCCTGGGCATCTGACTGGCATCATATTCCTGGGCATCTGACTGGCATCATATTCCAGGGCATCTGACTGGCATCATATTCCAGGGCATCTGACTGGCATCATATTCCAGGGCATCTGACTGGCACCATATTCCTGGGCATCTGACTGGCACAATATTCCTGGGCATCTGACTGGCATCATATTCCTGGGCATCTGACTGGCATCATATTCCTGGGCATCTGACTGGCATCATATTCCAGGGCATCTGACTGGCATCATATTCCAGGGCATCTGACTGGCATCATATTCCTGGGCATCTGACTGGCATCATATTCCTGGGCATCTGACTGGCATCATATTCCTGGGCATCTGACTGGCATCATATTCCTGGGCATCTGACTGGCATCATATTCCTAGGCATCTGACTGGCATCATATTCCTGGGCATCTGACTGGCATAATATTCCTGGGCTCTGACTGGCACACTATTCCCATTGAAATACTGGTAAGTTTGTTGATTTAACTTTACTTTAAATATTGTATTTGTTCCCGTTTTGTTTCTTCACTGCAAAATAAGATTTATGCAGTGTGCATAGGAATTTCTTCATAGTTTTTTATTTTTACTATAGTCCGGCCCTCCAACGGTCTGAGGGACAGTGAACTGGCCCCCTGTTTAAAAAGTTTGAGGACCCCTGCTCTAGGTGTTTTCCTTTACATTAAGGTTAAATTGTAGTTTTGTCCAACCCCCCCCCCCCCCCCCCCCTCCTCTTTTTTTTTTCCACCCCGTTCCCTCTCTCCCCCAGTCAGTGATCTCTGGTGTACTTCAGTGCAACTAATTTGGTGGGATGGGACCGCCCACAGCTGTTTTACGTCCTCCCAGGGGAAGACAGACTCAGGGAGGTCTATCTTCCAGCCCAACACGTGAGATTACACTCCTGTCGTACAATGTGAAAGGGCTGAATATCCCAGAGAAAAGATCCCACCTGATGAGAGACCTCCATTTCCATAGGGCCTCGGTCGTCTACCTGCAAGAAACCCACTTTCTAACCTCAGCCCAACCCAGGCTCACCACGCCAGCTTACCCAATAGGGACTTTTTAGCAATAACACTGTATCCAGATATAAAGGTACTGCTATACTGTTCTGTACACACACCCATAGTGGAGAAAGAGCACTTAATAGACCAACAAGGTAGATATGTTTTTGTTAAAGGTTCCTTTGCCTTTTACACTTTTGCTAATGTATATCTGCCTAACGCGCGTCAGCACCATGGTTTCAGTAAAATAATGTCTATTCTCCAAGATTTCCAGGAAGGTATCCTCATTTTAGGGGGGGATTTTAATGTAGCTCTGGAACCTCGTACAGATTCCTCAATAGGCCATTCTTGCATTGCACCGTCTATTCTAGAGGAATATCAATTAACTGACTGTTGGAGAGCCTTACATCCCGGCGACAGAGACTTTAGCTTTTTCTCTAACCCAAAACAGACATACCCCCGAACTGACTATTTCTTCATGCCATACTATCATCTACCTAAACTTTCCATAGCCAGCTATGGTCTGATTACCTGGTCGGACCATGCTCCCCTTAGTATGACAATCGCCTCCACTCTACCACGCTCCATCTTCTCGACCTGGAGGTTGAACGAATCCCTCCTGACGGACGAGACGCATGCTTCAGCTACTGAGACCCTTCTCACTGATAACTTAACTCCAGATATCCCGCTCTTGATGGTCTGGGAGGCTCACACAGCTGTCGTACGGGGACACTTTATTAGGTTAGGGACAAACAAGAAAAAAGCCGACGCGAAACGTCTAAGCAGACTCTGTACTCACCTTTAATCCATCTAATATGAGAACTCCTCAATGTCTCCTGCAATGTCTCAAAATGTCATTAATCTATTTATAATAATACAGTATATATAATAATAGATAATAATAAAAGCACAGCTGTTCCCTGCAGTGTGTCTACAGTACAGTCTTGGAAAGATTCCATTTGTGTTAATGAAAAGGTTATCTTATATCCGTTGATGGACTGATCTCCTCTGCTGCCCTCTAGTGTCACTCATGTGTCAGATTCTAGTCACTGCTCACAGATACTGTTCATGCAGATTGCCCTGTGCGGAGGGTTTGTAGCGAATGATGGAATTAGTACTAATCTTGAAGGTTCAGTGACCTCCTCCTTTGTGATAATAAGTGTGACTTTAGCTGGCAATGGGTTTTACTAAGTAGTACATAGAAACATAGAATGTGTCACCGGCAGATAAGAACCATTTGGCCCATCTAGTCTGCCCAATGTTCTAAATACTTTTATTAGTCCCCAGTTCCCTATCTGATAGCTAGGATAGCCTTGTGCCTATCCCACGCATGCTTAAACTCCTTTTTTACCTCTACCACTTCTGCTGGAAGGCTATTCCATACATCCACTACCCTCTCAGTAATGTAATACTTTCATTAGTCCCTGGCCTTATCTTATATCTAGGATAGCCTTGTGCCTATCCCACGCATGCTTAAACTCCTTTTTTACCTCTACCACTTCTGCTGGAAGGCTATTCCATACATCCACTACCCTCTCAGTAAAGTTATACTTCCTGATATTACTTTTAAATCGTTGCCCCTCTAATTTAAGACTATGTCCTCTAGTTGTGGTAGTTTTTCTTCTTATAAATATACTCTCTTCCTTTACTGTGTTGATTCCCTTTATGTATTTAAATGTTTCTATCATATCCCCCCTGTTACGTCTTTCCTCCAAGCTATACATGTTATGATGCTTTAACCTTTCCTGGTAAGTGCCAAACTGCCTCTTATTTTATGCATTTGCAAATTCACTAACACAATGTGTTATATATATATATATTAAATTATTATTTTATTTTTTTTAATTCTTTACATGGACTTTATAAACAATGTTTAGGTTTCCAGAGTCTCTTTAAAATGAGAATAGCCAAGTGCAAGCATATATATATATATTTTTTTTTTTTTTTTTTTTTTGTAACAAACCACCTCTCACAAAATATCTCTCTGTAACTGGGTGGCTTTCCCACTTACCAATTTCCAAGAAAACAAAAAGGGATTTGCAATAATCACTAGTATACTCTCTCTCCTCGCTGGCTTTCCTCTTCTCTCTGCAGCAGGCTGATTTCTTACTTTAAAGACCTGCCTGCTAATTAACCAGCTACAGGTGAGTGTTAATTAGTTCACATCTCTGGGACTACTACAGCTAAATCAAAGTTGTGCTCAGTACACAGCAACTAGTGCTGTTGGAGCACCGGCCCACCCTGCTCTCCAAATGCTCCGTCCCAGGGACGCATACCGTGTACCAGCAATGTATTCTGCAAACTTAACATCTCTCCCTGGGACATGTAACTGCAAAACTCTGGCTGCTGGGTAGCAAAGTAGGCCTGATACATCGTCCTTCAAACACTATTCCACATTCTCGCTCACAATATATATATATATGTTCCTGATCAATATATATGTAAGCCAGGCATAGTAATAATTATAGCAAATCTACATTATTCACTGACCCTAGTATAGAGCGAGACATGCTAATCTATACAGTGCATCCTGTTGTTAATCTCACAAATATATCAAGAAAGCGATCGTAATAAGAAGGAAATTACTGAGTCAATGATCCGGCACTGATGTCAAATGACATTACACCATTAATCCATTTGTTCCCATTATCACCAGCAGCTCCCTTCCCGATATTAATGAATCGCTCTCCCTCCATTATATTATCATTCCATCTCCACTGCCATACGTTCAGTGGTTGTGAGGACCAGCCAGGGCAGAGCAGGGAAGAGCAGGTTCTGTGATGCTCTCGGTCGATACAGGCAAATAAAAAATCTTGTCCTGTCTAATTTTCTCCACCGTACTCTTTCCAGGTTTCGGGAATTTCTCCACCGATCCAGACTTCATTGTGGATTAAACCTGGAGGGAAAAGCAAACATCACCTGGATCTGTCTCCACCAGCTGTGCATGAAGGAGAGAGACTTACGAGGTAATTATATGGGACAAAACATTGAATAAATAATCAATTTGTAACATGCTATACATGTAAGTAAGCTATTAAAATGTCTAAACTCAAAAATATCCTAATGCAAATAAAGTATAATAAATGTATTGATGTTGATGATCCTCTACCACTTCTACTGGAAGACTATTCTATACATCCACTACCCTCTCACTACCTATATATATAGTATAGCATTCTGTATTTTATATATAGTATGTTATGTGTATTATTCTATATATAGTATAGCATTATATAAACAGTACATTATTCTATATATAGTATAGCATTCTGTATTTTATATAGAGTATGTTATATGTATTATTCTATATATAGTATAGCATAGAAACATAGAAACATAGAATGTGTCGGCAGATAAGAACCATTCGGTCCATCTAGTCTGCCCAATTTTATTAGTCCCCCATTCCCCGTCTTATAGCTAGGATAGCCTTGTGTCTATCCCACGCATGCTTAAATTCCTTGACTGTGTTTACCTCTACCACTTCTGCTGGCAGGCTATTCCATACATCCACTACCCTCTCAGTAAAGTTATACTTCCTGATATTACTTTTAAATAGTTGCCCCTCTAATTTAAGATTATGTCCTCTAGTTGTGGTAGTTTTTCTTCTTTTAAATATACTCTCTTCCTTTACTGTGTTGACTCCCTTTATGTATTTAAATGTTTCTATCATATCCCCCCTGTTACGTCTTTCCTCCAAGCTATACATGTTAAGATGCTTTAACCTTTCCTGGTAAGTTTTATCCTTCATCCCATGAACCAGTTTAGTAGCCCTTCTCTGAACTCTCTCCAGCATTATATAAACAGTACATTATTCTATATATAGTATAGTATTCTACATACAGTACAGTATTTTATACATAGTATAGCATTCTATATACGATACAGTATGTTATATATAGTATAGTATAGTATTTTATACATAGTATAGCATTCTATATATAGTACAGTATTCTATAAATTGTATATTATTCTATCTACAGTACACTATAGTATTCTATAAACAGGACAGTATTCTATTTACAGAACAGTATTCTAAATATTGTATAGTATTCTATACACAGTACAGTATTCTATATACATTATAGTATTCTATATAATACTTCTCATGTTGTGAAGATACAGGCTGGTCTGTTACTACTGCTTACAAGGTCATATGATTATTTCTATTAATGGCTTACTAACGTTTGCCTCCCACCAAGAAACCCCTCTCCTGACCCCACAAATGTTGGCAATGGGGAGGAGGTAAGGGAGTTTGCAAGGTTTATCTTTTAAGGTTCACTTACTGACCAGACACAAGTATGAAACCATAAATGTTTGTCATGTGATGGGTGCAGAGATACCTGGGCAGTAATTCCTTCACTAACCTGAAGGTAACCAGCTTAAAAGTACAGAGAACCTTGTAGAGGAACGGCAGGCTCCAAGCCTCCAGCTATGGGGGTCATGTACTAAACAAGAGCAGTGGGGGAAAAGTAGGTAAAACATGAGTAAGGAGCAATTTGCGACTATTTGTGACATTCTGCGTTTTGTTTTCCCTGATTTGCACCACTTCCGTTTATTTTAATTTAGCGTGCAATTTTCCGGTTGCGCTAATATATTGCGATTAGATTTGCTCGCGCTAAAGAGTTTTGCAAATATCTTGTGAAAAATCATTCTTATTTGCGTGTGAAAATTACACCGGCTTTTACAAATTGCTGTCAAAAGGGGTAGAAAAATTATTCGCACAATTGTCTGTTTTTATTCGCAATTTGCTCGGAGTTACTATTGGAGTATGTTTAGTACATTGCAATAGGAGCAAAGCTCAAAATTAGTTTTGCACAAAAAATATATTTGCGTTTTTTTAGTACACGCCCCTCTAAAATGGCTGTCTGGCGGGGATATTGTCTGGCCAGCAACATGTAGATTTGTGGTGTCGTTTGTAATCAAGGTAGAAAGTAATTAAATGGTGTTGCATCCAAAAGCCCACAGAACATCAGTAATTACCCCTGTAATAATGCAGTATCTGTCCAGGAAGTAATGATAATTTCCTAAGAAAAAACAAAACATTTTATTGGGGGAATTGTTTTGATGGACTGTCACTAGAAAAAAAATATCTGTTTCACTATGGTTGCCACCTTGTCGGTATTTTACCGGAAACCCTATGTTTAACTGAGCGATTGCATCAAGTGCAGGCATTTTATATAGAAATGCTTTAATGATGGAATACAAACAATGTGCCTCTTTGCTCCATATAATTCTATCAGGGGGCTGACATCTTGGATCAGGGGAAATAAGATCATGTGACCCAACATTCCAAACAACATGTCCACCTCCTGATAGAACTATACGGGCAAAGAGGGCTCAACAAACTACCATTTGTATACTTCTATTAAAGCGTGTCTATTGATGCTTTAATAGTTTTCCTTTAAGATGAGGAAGTATCGGGTAATACAGAGGGATGGCATCCGTAACATGAAAGGCCTGACACATCATTTATCATTTGTTTATATATTCCCTCCTGTATTATTTATTTTACAAACTTTATTTTAGAAGTGGGTGCGTGGGATAGCTAATATATAAACAGCTATGAGTAGATTAGACTGGCCAGTGCTGAAATTATCTGGACATTTTTAAGATGTATTGTATTTTTCCATGATAAGCCAACAATAAACACTGATCAGATCGGGTTCATGATAGTGACTAGTTTTAACTTCTTATAAATAACCAATAATTCAATGTGCATCAAAGTGCATATAATTATTATGTAATAATGTCAGGGCTAAACACAAATTCGAATCGTTATGGTGGAAGTAGTAGATAGCTGGATTAACCTTCCTGTGGTGGTGGTAAAGGCTGCACTGTCAGGGAATTCTAGAAACGTCTGAGGTGTGCACCATCGTTTTGACCTTTAACCTTTGCACATGATGGCTAACCACTACAGCCTCGAGGCTGACAGAGAATTATGAGATATGTAGTTCCCAAACAACTTAGTTCAGTCACCTGCATTCAAGCAGAGCCTTTAACTGTAGGTATAGGCAAAATAAATAGGGGGGCATAAGTACTATCAAATCAGTACAGAAATTAAAGTGCCAGCTCCAAAAAAAAACTGATTTGTAAATCTACATGATATCCTTGGCTCCGTAGATAATACGGGCTATATTTTATAAATGTTTTCTCAATCTGGACTGTTTTTTATTTAAAGGTTCAGTTCTACACAGTGTCCCCAAAAAACGTAATTGTAGATATTCATATAAGGTAACGAACCAGCTCTGTCTGTTGCTATATTAACAGTCCTGCCTATCTCTTTAATTTCCAACACTTTTGCTCAACCCATTGAAAGAGAGGTTTATATACACCCCTCTGCAGTGTTTTGGGTGCAGGGGCATATTCAGAGTCTTTTCCTCTCTCTCTCATGTCCTTCTGTCACGCTCCTCTCCCTTCCCATATCTGTCGCACTCCTCTCACTCCCGTGTCCACCTGTCTCTCTTCCTTCCCATGTCCGTATCTCTCCTCTTCCTTCCCATGTCCGTCTATGTATCCTCTTCTTTCCCATGTCTATCTGTCTCTCCTATCATTTCCCAGGTCTCTGTCTCTCCTCTGCCATCCCATGTCTGTCTCTCTCTCTCCTCTGCCATCCCATGTCTATCTGTATCTCCTCTGCCATTCATTGTCTGTCTGTCTCTCCTCTACCATCCCATTTCTATCTCTCTCTTCTCCCTTCCCATTTATGTCTCTCACCTCTCCCTTCCCATGTCTGTCTCTCTCTCCTCTGCCATCCCATGTCTATCTGTATCTCCTCTGCCATTCATTGTCTGTATGTCTCTCCTCTACCATCCCATGTCTATCTGTATCTCCTCTGCCATTCCTTGTCTGTATGTCTCTCCTCTACCATCCCATTTCTATCTCTCTCTTCTCCCTTCCCATTTATGTCTCTCACCTCTGCCATCCCATGTCTGTCTCTCTCTCTCCTCTACCATCCCATTTCTATCTGTATCTCCTCTGCCATTCATTGTCTGTCTGTCTCTCCTCTACCATCCCATTTCTATCTCTCTCTTCTCCCTTCCCATTTATGTCTCTCACCTCTCCCTTCCAATGTCTGTCTGTCTTCTCTCCCTTCCCATGTCTCTCTCTATTCTCTACCTCCTATGACTGTCTCTTTGACCTTCTACCCATGTATGTGTCTCTCCTCTTCCCAATAGCTGTCTCTTTTCCTCCTCTCCCCGTCTGTGTTCTCTCCTCTCTCCCCCACCCGTCAGTTTTCTCTCCTCTCTCCCCCACCCGTCTGTGTTCTCTCCTCTCTCCCCCACCCGTCAGTTTTCTCTCCTCTCTCCCCCACCCGTCTGTGTTCTCTCCTCTCTCCCCCACCCGTCTGTGTTCTCTCCTCTCTCCCCCACCCGTCTGTGTTCTCTCCTCTCTCCCCCACCCGTCTGTGTTCTTTCCTCTATCCCCCGTCTGTGTTCTCTCCTCTCTCCCCCACCCGTCAGTGTTCTCTCTTCTCCCCTTTAAGTGTTCTCTCTTATCCCCCATCAGTGTTCTCTCCTCTCTCCCCCTCATCAGTATTTTCTCCTCTCTCTCCCCCCCATCAGTGTTCTCTCCTTTCTCTCCCCCCAGTGGTGTATCTTGGTATTGTGCTGCCCTAGGCAGACAAAATATGGGCAACCCCCCCCTACCGACGATGCACACCCACGACATGCCCCATCACCCCATTTACATGCCCAATCACTCCATTACATACACATTGCCAATATTATTTGCAATTTACATTCCCCAGCCAATTTGCCCAGTAATATGCCAGTATTATTTGCCATTAATATGCCCCAGCCATTTTGCCCAATAATATGCCAGTATTATTTGCCATTAATAAGCCCCTGCCAATTTGCCCAATAATATGCCAGTATTATTTGCCATTAATAAGCCCCTGCCAATTTGCCAATAATATGCCCAGCCCCCCCCCCCCCCCCCCCGGATCCGCCACTGTTTGCTTGACGATAAAGTTTTAAAACAAAGTGTATTAATACCTACTTATGAGGAGGTTATTATGCATTGATTGTTTTTATTTCTTTATTCTTGTACTCCGATTGGCCTTTTAATGCTCCATATTTAAAACCAGAAAGTTTGTTTGCTTCCAGTTCCCGTCTTATGAGAGTTAAAAAAAATAAAATAAAAAAAAAAGGAAGTCACTGATGAGTAATAGGCAGAGCTCTATATTAGGCCAGAGCCTGTGTAATAACTGTCATTATCACATGAGATTCTGATCATCCAAAGCATCGCCTGGGAAAACAACTCCTGTTCAATATGGTAATTACACTTTTTATTACGATACACCTTACTGGAAAAGATGGGACCTTATAACATGATAATGGATCATTTGTATACGGTAGGAATAAATGAATTAGGCATTTTATATTATGTTAGTCATTTTAATTAATTTAGTCAAATTTGTTCCCTGAGAATTTTATTTATTGGTTTATAATCAATTGTGGGCTTTATTGTATCTCTATTATATACACCCCAGGGTGTAGCTTTGTTGCTGTATGATATCCTTGGCTCAATAGATAATACAGTGTATATTGTCTAAAGCTTAGACTCATTTTTGGCTCAATATATGTGGTAATAATACTGCAAAGAACGTGGAAAACACTTATATCTGTGGCTACAGTAACAGTCCCCTTATCTCCCATCACCTTGTTATTGGATACCACTCAATTGAGAGGTGAAATAATGTTCAATGGAAAACTGCAGGTGAACTGTACATTGTTTTTAAGTAGAGATCAATATATTTCACGAGTACAATATATATAATATAGAAATAATAATAAGTGGAACGACCTCTATAATGATACGTTCTGTGATACACTCACACACTGCACATTACTGTGAGTTTTATTGCTGTGGAGTCTGTGATACACTCACACACTGCACATTACTGGGAGTTTTATTGCCGTGGAGCCTGTGATACACTCACACACTGCACATTACTGTGAGTTTTATTACTGTGGAGTCTGTGATACACTCACACACTGCACATTACTGTGAGTTTTATTGCCGTGGAGTCTGTGATACACTCACACACTGCACATTACTGTGAGTTTTATTGCTGTGGAGTCTGTGATACACTCACACACTGCACATTACTGTGAGTTTTATTGCTGTGGAGTCTGTGATACACTCACACACTGCACATTACTGTGAGTTTTATTGCTGTGGAGCCTGTGATACACTCACACACTGCACATTACTGGGAGTTTTATTACTGTGGAGTCTGTGATACACTCACACACTGCACATTACTGTGAGTTTTATTGCCGTGGACAGTGCTGTATTTACCGCGAGGCATCCTAGGCGGATGCCTATGGCGGCAAATTTTGGGGGGCGGCAGCGCCCCCCAGCACTGGAAAAAAAAATAAATAAATAAAAAAAAATCCGGCCCTTTAAAAAAAAAAAAAAAAACCCCCACCGCGCTTGCAGGCAGAGACGGAGGTGACAGGGGATCGGAAGATCCCCCCTCACCATTGCTCTGCCTGCCAGGCTGCACGGGGAGCCGAACAGGCAGCACAGAGAAACCTCCGTGCTGCCTGTTCGGCTCCCCGTGCAGTGTGCCGACACGGAAGTGCCGACAGTCACGTGACGGGCGCGCTGACGTCATACGCGCGCCCGGTCACGTGACCTGTCGGCACAATCGCCGGGAAGCCGAACAGGCAGCATGGAGGGACCATGCTGCCTGCCACCAGGGAAAGGTAAGTGTTGATGGGAGACTGTGTGTGTGACTGAGTGTGATGGGAGTCAGAGTGTGTGTGTGTGTGTGTGTGTGTGTGTGTGACTGAGTGTGATGGGAGTCAGAGTGTGTGTGATGGGAGACAGTGTGTGTGACTGAGTGTGATGGGAGTCAGAGTGTGTGTGATAGGAGACAGTGTGTGTGACTGAGTGTGATGGGAGTCAGAGTGTGTGTGATGGGAGACAGTGTGTGTGACTGAGTGTGATGGGAGTCAGAGTGTGTGTGATGGGAGACAGTGTGTGTGACTGAGTGTGATGGGAGTCAGTGTGTGTGTGATGGGAGACAGTGTGTGTGACTGAGTGTGATGGGAGTCAGAGTGTGTGTGATGGGAGACAGTGTGTGTGACTGAGTGTGATGGGAGTCAGAGTGTGCATGATGGGAGGAAGAGTGTGTGACTGAGTGTGATGGGAGTAGGAGTGTGTGACTGAGTGTGATGGGAGTGTGAGCTTGATGTGAGTCTGAATGATGGGGCATGTCTTAGGTGTGTAACGTGGGTGTGCAGCTTGGGTAGGGGGGTGCCCGGATTTTGTCTGCCTAGGGCAGCACAAAATCAAGATACACCACTGGCCGTGGAGTCTGTGATACACTCACACACTGCACATTACTGTGAGTTGTATTGCTGTGGAGTCTGTGATACACTCACACACTGCACATTACTGTGAGATTTATTGCTGTGGAGTCTGTGATACACTCACACACTGCACATTACTGTGAGTTGTATTGCTTTGGAGCTCTGTGATACACTCACACACTGCACATTACTGTGAGATTTATTGCTGTGGAGTCTGTGATACACTCACACACTGCACATTACTGTGAGTGTTATTGCTGTGGAGTCTGTGATACACTCACACACTTCACATTACTGTGAGTTGTATTACTGTGGAGTCTGTGACACACTTACACACTGCACATTACTGTGAGTTTTATTGCTTTGGAGCTCTGTGACACTCACACATTGCACATTACTGTGAGTTTTATTGCTTTGGAGCTCTGTGACACTCACACACTGCACATTACTGTGAGTTTTATTGCTGTGGAGTCTGTGATACACTCACACACTGCACATTACTGTGAGTTTTATTGCTTTGGAGCTCTGTGACACTCACACACTGCACATTACTGTGAGTTTTATTACTGTGGAGTCTGTGATACACTCACACACTGCACATTACAGTGAGTTATATTGCTGTGGAGTCTTTGATACACTCACACGCTGCACATTACTGTGAGTTTTATTGCTGTGGAGCCTGTGATACACTCACGCACTGCACATTACTGTGAGTTTTATTACTGTGGAGTCTGTGACACACTCACACACTGCACATTACTGTGAGTTGTATTACTGTGGAGTCTGTGACACTCACACACTGCACATTACTGGGAGGTTTATTGCTTTATAAAGGGAAACACAAATACATTTAGCTCATTTAAAGAGGAAAAATCTGATGTGCAAACGCACAAACGCACAAACGCACGTCCAAAAACTGCTGAGTTTGTAGCACGCGAGAGCTAAGTATATTTATGTATATATATATTTGTTTTTACTAGTTAGCGATTTTCTGTTCCTTAAAAAGATTGGTGGTTTCCAGGTTATGGTGTGTTGGACGAACAGCAAAACAACTCCTAGCATTCTCATCCAAACAAGGATCCCTTAGACAGATGGGGTATGCTCCCCAAATCTTTCACTGACTTGATTCCTGCCAGTTGCAGTGACCGCACTGTGACATATGAGCAAGAAACAAACCAAGTTGGTGATATTCTTGCCTAAAAAAAGAGCATCTCGTCTCCCTGGCTTTATCTCTGGTACATGTCTAATCTTCTTTATTTAGAGCACAACTAAACCAGTGATTATTCAGATCATTTACAGTAATTAATCTACAAGATAATGTAAGATGATCAGTACCTGTCACGGCCGTCTCCTGGGGCGCACATAGTTATTTAAAGTCTAATAAATCTTTTATCATAATCTTATCATTTATAAATCACCCCTTGTCGGGTGCTGTACTATTCGCTTCCTCATTTGGTTCGGGTCATAGTCTGGCACTGACTCGTTATGTAGAATGGAGTTGGTTATCATGAAACCAACATATACACTGTGCCCCGGGCACAAACTTATCACTACAGGATAGAGGAAGGGTAGTATACTTTCACTGTGGAAAAGGATTTGGTGGAGTAATGGCACTGTATAAAGTGATATGGGGGGAATTACACTGTGGTGAGGAATAATGACTGTGGTAAGTGATTGTAAGAAAGAATGGCACTGTGGTAAGTGATTGTAAGAAAGAATGGCACTGTGGTAAGTGATTGTAAGAAAGAATGGCACTGTGGTATTTGATTGTAAGTAAGAATGGCACTGTGGTAAGTGATTGTAAGAAAGAATGGCACTGTGGTAAGTGATTGTAAGAAAGAATGGCACTGTGGTATTTGATTGTAAGTAAGAATGGCACTGTGGTAAGTGATTGTAAGAAAGAATGGCACTGTGGTAAGTGATTGTAAGAAAGAATGGCACTGTGGTATTTGATTGTAAGTAAGAATGGCACTGTGGTAAGTGATTGTAAGAAAGAATGGCACTGTGGTAAGTGACTGTGGGAAAGCATGACACTGTGGTAAGTGATTGTGGCAAAGAAAGACATGGTGGTAAGTGACTGTGGCAAAGAAAGACACTGTGGTAAGTTATTTGAGGAAATAAAGACACTTTTGTAACTGATTGTGGCAAAGAATGAAACTGGCAAATGATTGTGACAAAGAAAGGCACTGTGGTAAGTGATTTGGGGGAATACTGTCACTGTTTCAGGAGTAAAATTCCTACTAAAAAGTGTTTTGAGTGCCAATTAACCAACATGAAAGAGATAGTTTCGGATTGTATGAACTGTCCATTACTAAAAAACTGATTACTGTAAATCAAGAAACAGTGAGTATGAAGCCACAAGATACCATTGTGAAGTCTTGGATGGATGTTATAATGTGGTGCTGGCTCCACCTAGTGGAAGAAAATATACTGTGCGTTGTATTAAAGGGGCAGTTTCTATTTTTTGTGCCTATCTCTCTCTAAGCCCTCCTCATATTGGATACCACTGAATTTCAAGATACCTGGGAAATAATTTTCAGTGTAGAGTCACAGGAGAACTGTAAATTGATAAAGCTATTTGCACTGCCTCTTTAACAACAGTGAACACACCTCCCAAGGGGGCAGGTGTCTTAATCCTTTCTTTTGTACTCGCACGTTGGTTTGCAAACGTAATTATTGGAATAATACATTTGTTAGGTGTGTCCTTTCCAAAGTGCTAAAGTTTTAAACTCTATTTCATGCCTGCGAACGTGTTTTTTTAACTTTTTACTTTGTTTTTTGTTTTTATTTTGCAGTGTCAATTTTTTTTCTTCAGACATTTTATCACTACATTGTCACATAACTTCCCATGAACGGTAATTGGCTAAAATTCACAAATACGACAAGACCTCGATAAATTCTTAATTTTTTTCAGACCTGAAACCATCATTAAATCTTAAACCAGTTAAGGACACTTGAGGGTAACGGCGCAAGGAGGGGTGACAAAAAAGAAAATCCTGTCCTTAAAGTGTTTTCAAGGTTTTCTGCAGGGCTAGATTCTCCCTCTCTGCTTCTCAATGTGTGAGCTTGCCCAGTCTTATCTTCTGAGCCAATCACAATGTGTGAGCCTGCCCAGTCTTATCTTCTGAGCCAATCATCACAATGTGTGAGCCTGCCCAGTCCTATCTTCTGAGCCAATCACAATGTGTGAGTCTGCCCAGTCTTATCTTCTGAGCCAATCACCAGTGGTGTATCTTGGTTTTGTGCTGCCCTAGGCAGACAAATTTTGGGCACCCCCCCTACCGACGATGCACACCCACGACATGACCCATAACCCACGTTGCACACCAAGGACATGCCCCATCACCCCATTTACATGCCTCTATCACCCCATTACATACACATTGTCAATATTATTTGCCCATAATATTCCCCAGCTAATTTGCCCAATAATATGCCAGTATCATTTGCCATTAATAAGTCACAGCCAATTTCCCCAATAATAGGCCAGTATTTGCCATTTAATCAGCCCCTGCCAATTTTCCCAATAATATGCCAGTATTATTTGCCGTTTAATATGCCTCAGCCAATTTGCCCAATAATATGCCAGTGTTATTTGCCATTTTATATCCCGCAGCCAAATTTCCCAATAATATGCCAGTGTTATTTGCCATGTAATATACCCCAGCCAATTTGCCCAATAATATGCCAGTGTTATTTGCCATGTAATATGCCCCAGCCAATTTGCCCAATAATATGCCAGTGTTATTTGCCATTTAATATGCCCCTGCCAATTTGCCCAATAATATGCCAGTGTTATTTGCCATTTAATATGCCCGTGCCAATTTGCCCAATAATATACCAGTGTTATTTGCCATTTAATATGCCCCTGCCAATTTGCCCAATAATATGCCAGTGTTATTTGCCATTTAATATGCCCCTGCTAATTTGCCCAATAATATGCCAGTTATTTGCCATTTAATATGCCCCTGCTAATTTGCCCAATAATATGCCAGAATTATTTTGCCATTTAATAAGCCCCAGCCAATTTCCTAAAATCCCCCCATTTCCCCAGCACTTACCTTTCCTTGGTGGCAGGCAGCATGGTCCCCTCCATGCTGCCTGTTCAGCTCCCAGGCGGTTGTGCCGACTGGTCAAGTGACACGCGTATGACGTCAGCGCGCGGTCACGTGACTGTCGGCACTTCCGTGTCACAATGTGTGAGCCTGCCCGTCTTATCTTCTGAGCCAATCACAATGTGTGAGCCTGCCCGTCTTATCTTCTGAGCCAATCACAATGTGTGAGCCTGCCCTGTCTTATCTTCTGAGCCAATCACAATGTGTGAGCCTGCCCGTCTTATCTTCTGAGCCAATCACAATGTGTGAGCCTGCCCAGTCTTATCTTCTGAGCCAATCACAATGTGTGAGCCTGCCCGTCTTATCTTCTGAGCCAATCACAATGTGTGAGCCTTCCTTGTCTTATCTTCTGAGCCAATCACAATGTGTGGGCCTGCCCAGTCTTGTCTTCTGAGCCAATCACAAGACTCCTATATCCACAAGTCTGGGGGCTCCAAATAAGGTTAATTCCAAATCTACATATTGCATTTTACCAGGTTTTAGATATGAGAGCTCACTAAAGTCACAGGAGGGTTTAAAGGTCCAAGGGATCTATTCATTAAAATGTGAGATGAACTATACATTGTGCGTGACAAGCCTGGTGAGTGTCTCCTACTAGAAGAATATAGTTAGCCCTGGTGAGAGTTCATAAAGATGTAACTGTGCACTATCCTTGACCAGCTGAGCTCTTCTAGCAGGAGAAATGCACCAGGTTTGTCCCTGCACAATGTTTAGTTGAGTCGGCAAGAGTCTCATCTCAGCTGAACTCACCCAATGTTTTGCCAGAATATAGATCTAACGTCTAACGTAGGAATCAAGTCCCAACTCACAAATGTGTCAAGAGATAATAAAGCATTAAATCCAGCTCTGTGATACTTCTCACAAACATGAAACTGCTGAGACCCGACGCATTTTATGGTCCATTTTATTTTATTTTTTATTTTTTTTTGCCTTTTGCTTTGTTTTTGACTCTCAGTTAGTGGAAGTTCTATCAGGTACCCCATATATATCATAATCTAACACGAGGATTAATGCGGGAGAAATTTATTTTTTTAGCATAATCAAAAATTATGGAGCATTTTAAACGTATATATTTATATATATCACCTCCTGTCTCTGGCCCCAGGACTTTCCCAATATGTTGGAATGAGAATGTTTGAATATTTCGGATGATAAACAGATGTTATGTGTTTGGAGACTGAGGGATTCCTAGCACTTTGCTGTGCTGTTTGGGTTTATTTTCTGACCTTTTGCAGTGGATGCTACACCCTGGGAAGGTAACTGGAAGTGTATCAGTGATATTACAATGATTGGAATATTTCATATGTTATCCTCTGCCTTTTAACACTCCCTTCCAATCAAACTTTCCAGCAACTACATCCCAGCATTCTTTCTACACTTGTTACCTGTAAGAGTAAATACATATGCTCACAGAAGCCAAAGTAGGTGTTGTTTTTTGTTACAAATTGTATTCCCAATTTCTCTGTAGTTCCTTCTTGCATGGTTCCTAAACTGTCCAGATTTACCCCCCCCCCCCCCCCCCTAAATATGTAAACGCTTTGTGGGCACTTGAAATCAGTTGCCCTAGTTACTAGGGCCTAGTATGTAGGTGCCTTAAGTCTTCCGCTAACACCTAAACTAACATTCAATGTTATAGACTGAAAAAATTATCTTAAAAGTTTGCTCCAATTTAGTGAGTAATGCCAGAATTATAAATGTTTTGATACATTATCCCTGTTGTGATGATTTAGTTGCTTTTAAAATATTCTTTCTATCATGTTTTGTTTAGAAGATATTACTGGTTATTGAGAGTAAAAAAAGATAAGCATTAGGAGATTTGTTTCCTGGATTCTTCAAAGGAGTCTAAGTGTCCTAGTGCTGGGTTTATCCACTAATATAACAGTGATATCTTCCAAACAATACATGATAGAAAGATATTTTTTAAAGTTTATATAAAAGGGGCTCAGTGTGTTAATTGTTTTACATTTTTTGGCATTACCCCATCTTTAAGCATGAATTGGTGTCTCCAAAAGAAAAAACCTTTCACATTGTACCCTGTGTATCTGATTCCCTGCATGTTTCCCATATAATCTCGTTGACCCAGGCAAATTTCAAGTCTTCATTGGAAAATTCTAGATAGGTCTATCCAACATGAAGAACTGTGTAATCACATACACAGAAGTGTAAGTCACATACAGGCCCATTCCAGACATCAACCTGAACTGGTTATGTATCTGCCAGTATCTAAATTGTACAGTTTGTGCGCAAACAGTAAATTTCCATTTGGATATCTCCTACTCTAACCTTCCCCATGCGTTTGCTGGTACCGCGTGAATATTTGATAAGATGAACTGAGCATGTGCAAACACCACCTTCACGGAGAAGCTGGTCACAGTCGTCATTGGTGACATCAGTGACATCCTTCACAGTTTTAGTGAGCATCTCAGATTGTGAGACACCCATACTTTTGTAGAGAGCAGGAGAAACCCAAGACAAGCTTTGTAACCAGGTACATTTTCAAATTAAGTACTGTCAAAACTAAAAAGAAAAAAAAAATTCGAACAAATACATGCATATTTATTTTGTAACGTGTCAGCTTAGTATTTTTTCTTTCTCAAACTGGTATATAAGTTCTCATATTTAGGGTCAATATTATATTTTATTTTATGTAATCTGCATAGTTTACCAGCCTTTTTTAACCCCTTAATATTGCACAGTATTGTGAAACCCGCAGTACTTTACAAAAAAAAATTAATAAAAATATGTTCCAGCCTTTATATCCTGTACCATATAGGAGATTATTAATAAGTGATCTTCTATTATAAAACACAGTGTGAAATAGGTACTGTATTGTCCATATTCAGGTGAGGTTGGTATAGTGAAACGTGATTGAGACCAGTGGTGTATCTTGATTTTGTGCTTCCCTAGGCAGACAAAATCCGGGCACCCCCTACCCAAGCGGCACACCCACGTTACACACCTAAGACATGCCCCATCATTCAGACTCACATCAAGCTCATACTCCCATCACACACACACTCCCATCACACTCAGTCACACACTCCTACTACCATTACAGTTAGTCACACACTCCTACTCCCATCACACTCAGTCACACACTCAGACTCCCATCACACACACTCTGACTCCCATCACACTCAGTCACACACACTGTCTCCCATCACACACACTCTGACTCCCATCACACTCAGTCACACACACTGTCTCCCATCACACACACTCTGACTCCCATCACACTCAGTCACACACACTGTCTCCCATCACACACACTCACACACACACACTGTCTCCCATCACACACACTCTGACTCCCATCACACTCAGTCACACACACACACACACTGTCTCCCATCAGCACTTACCTTTCCTTGGTGGCTAGTGGCAGGCAGCATGGTCCCTCCATGCTGCCTGTTCGGCTTCCCGGCGATTGTGCCTACAGATCACGTGACCGGGCGCGCGTATGACGTCAGCGCGCCCCTTCACGTGACTGTCGGCACTTCCGTGTCACACTGCACGGGGAGCCGAACAGGCAGCACGGAGGTTTCTCTGTGCTGCCTGTTCGGCTCCCCGTGCAGCCTGGCAGGCAGAGCAATGCCAGGCTGCAATCTTCCGATCCCCTCTCACCTCCGTCTCTGCCTGCAAGCGCTGTCTTTTTTTTTTTTTTTTAAAGGGCCGGATTTTTTTTTCTTTCATTTTTTTCCCCACTCGTTTCCTGAATTATGATGTCTCATTTTATGAATTGCTTTAATCTTTTCTAGATCTCTTACAATATCTGTTAGAAAATAAAGACGGCTTCTCTTATGTCTTATTCCAGGTTCTGGAGTAAACATGTGACTTTCTCCACCACCAGCAAGACCCAGCATGGAGAACGTTACCTCCATTCCTGACAACTCCTGTACCTTTCAAGAGGACTTCAAGCAAATCCTGCTGCCCGTGGTCTACTCGGTGGTTATGGTCTTTGGCCTACCGTTAAACTTCATCATCATTCTTCAGATATGGGCGTCCAGGAAAGCTCTCACCCGTTCGGCCATCTACACCTTGAACCTGGCGGTGGCCGACCTCCTCTACGATTGTTCCCTGCCCCTTCTCATTTATAACTATGTCCAACAAGATTACTGGCCCTTCGGGGACTTCACATGCAGGTTTGTCCGCTTCCAGTTCTACACCAACTTACACGGAAGCATTTTGTTCCTGACGTGTATGAGTTTTCAGAGGTACATGGGTATCTGCCACCCGTTATCCATCTGGCACAAAAAGCGAGGCAAGAGGTTCACATGGGTGGTCTGTGGCATGGTTTGGTTTGTCGTGATAGTCCAGTGCCTGCCCACATTCATCTTTGCGTCTACGGGCGTAAAACGAAATAGGACCGTTTGCTACGACTTGAGTCCCCCAGAGCTCTCGGCAAAGTATTTCCCATATGGAATCACATTGACTATCACGGGTTTCTTGCTCCCTTTTATTGCCATCTTAGCCTGCTACTGCTGCATGGCCAAGATCCTCTTCCAGAAGGATGACCTCAATGGTCCACAGGTGCGTCGGAAGAAGGTCAAAGCCATCCGCACGATCATTATTGTGGTCATCGTCTTTGCCATTAGCTTCTTCCCGTTCCATCTCACCAAAACCATTTACTTGGTGGTGCGCTCCAAAGATAATATTCCGTGCCTGGTCCTTCAGACTTTTGCCATCGTGTATAAGTGCACCAGGCCTTTTGCCAGCATGAATAGTGTTCTGGATCCCATACTCTTCTATTTCACCCAACAGAAATTTAGGCAGAGCACCAAAACCTTGGTGAAGAGAGTCACTTCAAGGTGGAAAACAGACACAAGTACAAGAACCACTCAGTAACTGACGGTGACCCTATGTACCATCAAAAAAATGGGAGGAGGGCATCAAACATTATACTTATTTGTAAATACAATATCTCTGTGACAAGGTTAGATGAAGAAAATCTACACTCCCAACATTTCTTGAGTTCACTGTGGATTTTGGAGAAATCCAGAAAAAAAAGATATGTTTGCTTAGCTCAACCTGAGCAATTGACATTCACAGTTGTCCTCAGTTTATGTTTTTGACCATGGTCTTAAGAGAGGCCAAGAGAAACGGAATGTGATATTAATCAAATCTTAATAGTTTTTTTTTTTTTAAATCACTCACCAAGTGTTTTTTATTTTTAAGTTGTTATTTTTCTTACCTAATATCTGTGCCTTGTTTTTCAACAAAAGAGGCTTTATTCGTGAGAGAGAGAACTGCTGGAAATTGAGAAGGGTGTTTTGAACTGAAGGCCAAAGTAGCCGCGCTGGAAAATTTCTAAAATTCAGCTGAATGGGATAATATTTCCAACTCTGCTACTTAAGTCTGAAGTTCCCTCTTCAGTTCCCTGCAATCATCTCTTTCACGAATAAAGCCCAATGTTTTGAGATATCCAGAGTTCCACGGTATGAAGGAAGGAACTTCAGGTTGACCTCACAGCCAACAGGACCGACGATGACCGATGCTAATATTGGATCTGTGGTGGACTAAGAGAAGGAATGTGTTCCATGATTTCCATACCAATACGATACCAATAATTTACCTGTAAATAATAATTTTAATGTTAATTCGTGGTGTTTCCATACGTATGGGAAAGCTATCATGCCCACACAAAGTGGAACATCAGATCTCCTTTGATGATGACTTAGGTTCAACTAAAAGATGCACAAGTCAACGACAATATGCACTTCAAACTTATTTAATGAAAAATGTGACTAATATACCCTCGCCGATATGAAGTACAATGTAGATAAAACATCTGTAAATAAATGTACATATTTTAAAGCAGAGCCAGGAATGTGCGTGAAAATAGGAATTATTATGTAGCACCAAAGCGCTAACCAATTCCTCAGCACTAGAAACCACAAGTAAAGGTTTATTTTATTTTTATTTTATTTTTTTTCTGTGTTGACCCTGATCATAAACCTACAGACCAGTTCAGACTGGAGAATCCCCAGCTGTTCTTTTATATAAACAGTCCATGATTCTTCTCCGCACTCCTTTGGCCAATCATTGTCCTTCCAAGCAAAGAATCATTGGTTATGTAGCTCCCGATGGAGCAACTTCCTGTTGGCTATGTTTGGTCCACAATGGAATGCGGGACAACTGTAAGATGATATCAGTAGGAGATAAGTAAGGGGGCTTCTTACATGGGAAGTAAATGGGTATACAAAACAAGGATGTCTTACCAAACCTGCGAGTGGACCCAATAAAATACACTGTCACTGTCAATCATGAAAATGATATTTTTTTAGACTGGTTTAACATAGCAGCTCCATCCAGCACTTCTAAATTAAATATTATAGGTTCAAAATATGAAATGTATTTAAAATTTAGAAAAATAGGCATGGACGTGTCCTCCAAGGAGGGCTAAATGCTACCTCCCATGCTGTGTCTTCCATCCTCCCTCCCAAAAAGTATGTAATATTTGTCCATACTATTTGAAGGCATGAAGAAAGAGGCTCCCAGTGTGCCTCCAGTGCCAGCACAGACTTACTTGTCTGCCTCCACATGGTCCCATGTACCTAGATCACTTTTAGGGAGTTTGGGAGAGCTAGTGGGCAGGTCAGGAAGATGTTTCTTTTGTCTCTACAGTGCCTGGAGACGGAGATTTTCCACCATTGCTCTATAGATATTGTGGGGCTGGATATGAAAGATCTCCCTTTTAATTCCAGCATTCGCAGAAATAATCCAGAGGACGACGCAAGTGTCCTCTCCTGACACCTCTCTCCTCTCCCACTAGAGGCTCATTAAAAATGCTGCCTGTCTGGCCTCTGGTTCACGCAATACAGAGCTCCAATTTTTTTTGGGATTCACATTTCTTCAGATAACACTCCGCGGTAATGTGAAACTAAGCAAACAACCTGTAGGATCTCTTTGGCCATGAAACCTTTTATAAATAAGTGTAGAGAGAACATGGGAATCTCTCCGAGATGGAAGAAGCAGCACTAAATAGGACATCACTTACGGCAGTGTGTGGAAGTAGGCAGAGTGTGTGTACAAGGTCACCAGTGTCCCGATCAAGGTCAGTGAAGGTCAATAGAGCATCAATACATTGTCTGTCCAGTAAATGTCCACCATGAATAATGCTGGTACCAACCCCTCTCGCAAACAGTATATTCCCTTAATATGAATGTAAAAATGTGACGGAATGCAAGGTTTCTGAAAGAAATGTAATGTGAATCTACCTTGTTTTTTTTACACATGTTTTATTAGTTTTCATAAACAAAGCACCCTATTTTTCTTTACAATTCCATCAATTTTTTTTACAGCTCCTTCAAGAGGCATGTAGATGACTTTAAAGCTGTGTCCCGAGACCCAGCACCACCCATAGTTGGCCAAGCCACACCCACTCTCCTAGATTGTAAGCTTGGGAGCAGGTTCTCGAACTCATGTATCAGTCTGTCTCTGTAAGTCTAAAACAGTGATTCCTAAACCAATACTCATGTAGGTAATCCCTAAATTCTGGACGGTTAGAGGGGCGCGAGGACTGGTTTGGGAACCACAAGTCTAACAGGACTAAAGAAATTAAAAAACTTGTCAACACATCATCTTTTTTTAGACAATTATAATTTTCCTCGAACCACAAAGCATACTGGATATTGTAATTACCAAAATGTACCTATCTCCCCCGGGACTAAAGTGCTAAACAAATTGCGTTAACCAAGATTTTGTCACTTAATTAAACAACGCACATTGTGTTATGTATAGTGTGGAGCGGACACCTGGATATTCGGGTTCGGCAGAACTTCGGAAAAAAGTCCGGGTTCGGGGCCAAGCCTATGAATAAGCGTGTTATCACGCGAAACGCATCAGGCGGATCGCTCTCACCGGGTCCTCTGTTTTAAGTGTCTATGTGTATGTTATATTTAACACATTTTTCTATATTTCACCATATCTACTTGGAGCGCATGCGTTTTTTTCCTTTGTTTTCTGCTTCCTACTTGTGATACCTTGCGGCCTCCTGTGCACATGAACTAGTACAGTGCTGATTAAGTAACTTGCTTATGAGGCTACACAGTGATGTCATAAACAGGCGACAACATAGAAATGTTAACAACAGTTATTTTCCTTACCTATGCATTTGCTGGCAATTCTGTTAACACATTATATAGATAATTGTTAAAGGGAATCCACACAGTAAAGGAAGAGAGTATATTTAACGGAAGAAAAACTAGCACAACTAGAGGACATAGTCTGAAATTACAGGGGCAACGATTTAAAAGTAATATCAGGAAGTATTACTTTACTGAGAGGGTAGTGGATGTATGGAATAGCCTTCCAGCAGAAGTGGTAGAGGTAAACACAGTGAAGGAGTTTAAGCATGCTTGGGATAGACACAAGGCTATCCTAGATATAAGATAAGGCCAGGGACTAATGAAAGTACTACTTTACTGAGAGGGTAGTGGATGTATGGAATAGCCTTCCAGTAGAAGTGGTAGAGGTTAATACAGTGAAGGAGTTTAAGCATGCGTGGGATAGGTATAAGGCTATCCTAGATATAAGATAAGGCCAGGGACTAATGAAAGTATTACTTTACTGAGAGGGGAGTGGATGTATGGAATAGCCTTCCAGTAGAAGTGGTAGAGGTTAATACAGTGAAGGAGTTTAAGCATGCGTGGGATAGGTATAAGGCTATCCTAGATATAAGATAGGGAACTGGGGACTAATAAAAGTATTTAGAAAATTGGGCAACTAGATGGGCGGAATGGTTCTTATCTGCCAGCGACACATTCTATGTTTCTATACAAAAACAGCCAGATGACCCTAGTACCTGGTCAATAAAAAAATGTTTTATTTTTTTTATTTGACTTGTCAGTTTGTAATGTTTGTTTAATCCTAAATAAAGCCTGAAAATATGTTCATGTTGTAATATAGAAACAACACATATTTTTTTTTTTTTTTTGCAATAATTTCATGTGAAGTTATGTAGGTTTTGTGAAGATACACTGTATATACTGTGAAAGTTATATTTGGTTTTATAATTTTGAAGGGTTATATATTATAAATGACCCCCACATTTTTGTGTTTTGTGGATATATTAGCTGCTAATTTTTTGTATTATTATTATTTTTTTTATTATTAACTAACTGTGGTTATAATTTGAGTTTATGAAATTCTATTAAAGTTGGAGATTTGTGCCAAGTCTTACTAAGAGATCAATAAGCATGTATCTCTATACAAGCCTGACAATCTACTCAATAAAGAGAGAATTAAAGGAAACAGAGACAGGAATTATAAATTTACGGCCAAAGTAGCTGAGTTGGAAAAATTTCCCCCATTCAGCTGCATTGGAGAAATCTTTCCAAGTCGGCTACAGTTTGACATTTCCCACTCAATCTCCCCCTTTATTGAGTAGACCTTCTGGCGACTTCCTTCTGCTACAAAAACTGAATTGGCCTAGCCTGAAGAAGTTGTAGGCTACACATTAAAAACATTTAAACACATAAAGAGACAAATAGCATTGACATTTTCCTTACAAACAGCTGAGCGGTAAATACTGAGATAGTTCTCGAGCAGAATTAGTAAAGGCTAACGCCATAGAGGGATTAAAGCATGTACAAGGCTATCCTGAAAAACAAAGTGACATCAATGTGACATTTGGTTCTGATTAGGGTGGCCACCTGGCCGGTATTTTACCGGCAGGCCGGTAAAATATTGGCTTGATGCCAATGTTAAGTCTATGGAGGCAGCAGCATGGCCGGTATTTTTTTAAAGAAAAGGTGGCAACCCTAGTTCTGATCAGACTAATTGGGCTTGTCACGAACACAGGCTATTGGCCCGGCTGAGACAGTGGAGAGAGTGTGGGAGTGAAAGGGTTAATGACACCAGATCCCTGGTTACCTGTTGCTAGTCCCAGCAACCACTAAATTAACCCCTGCAATACCTCCTACACTATTGCCCTAGTACACAATTTGCTGCCACCACCAAGACTTTATATCCGGGCGTCTTCGGTTACCCCAAACACAGTACAATATAGTATCACAACCTTACTTTAATGATCAGACACATATATGATTAACCCTCTGGTAACGTGTTCTTCCTGAGCTATCCTCAGAAGTGTGAGTTCATATTAGAGAACAAAGACAAGAGCTGATTAAGTAAACATTTAATCTGAAAAAGGCTTCATATTGCTTGTACAAAAATACAGAAATACAAAGTACAAGTGCAAAACAGTCCATAAAACACAAGAAATCCTTACATATATAATTACCGATATATATAATCCTTGTGGGAGATTCAGATGGTAAAGTTCTCCATACAGTGGTTAAAAAAGAAATCTCTCCTTGTACAATCCAACATTCTGATTATATAGATCCATGGTGATTTTCTAAGAGACCAGCCCCCTGGGTGGATCAGAGGGGCTTAGCCTGACAGTTTATGGCCCACTCCATCATACCTGTCCAGGGCACTAGTGTGGATTGTTACCTACAAACACAATAAGATTACCAATACAAGTCATGTACTGTATAACACCATAATTTAGTAAGGATCACATTCCTTATATTTTAGGAGTATTTAGACACCAAACATGGATGTTTCAACAGTTTGGAAAGTACTCATTCTTGGTTCTCGTGACAGTAACACATTCCGCTGACCATGTTTGGTACCAAATTAAAGAATACCACCTGGACAATCTGAATATATATATATACTGGACCCTCACACAATATATACACATATTCCCCATATTTCATATTTTCTGGTTGTCCTCTGATTCACCCAATGTCAGAGTACATGCTCCACTACCTTTTACGACCCCAGCTCACGAGGTCCAGCTCTGGTGATGGCTATCTGCTAGTTACACTTTATGGCTTAGGCCTGGTGGTGGATCAAAGCCTACAATACACTCTATTATAACATAAACATAACAAATTATATCAATGCCAACTCATGCTTTGGCATGACAGGCCAGTTGGATCAGATCCTTATGGTTTTAAATCCACCCTTGTATTAAACATGCCATCCTCCTAAGCATCATCTTTGGTCCTTTTTTATTATAGTCACTACTTGTTATATTGGAGTAAACTAATCCTGTGACAAAAAAATACTATGTATTATCTGTTTTATTATGTATATATATATATATATATATGTGGGTTTTTTTGTTTGTTTTTTTGTTTTTTTGATCAGAGTTAGGTTGTCAGTAGACATGTCAGGTGCTGTGGACTAACTCACCTATCATCCTCAGCCAGAGTTTTGTAGCCCACGGCGACTGCAGTGAAAAGACCGGACTTAATCTCTGATTAAAGTATAAAATGGTTAAGATTGTAATCTGGATGTGTATGGCTCCCAACAACTACACTGTGTATTTTTTATTTTTATTTTTTTTGCTGTATACAGATTTACATGATTATCCAGTTAATATATTAATTAAAAAACTACGTGTGAGAAAATGTTTAATTTATTTCCGCTATAGAGGTTTCAATGTTCTATAAAAGCACCGAAATAAAATGAGATTAAAAAAATCCTGCTCTCGATTTGGACACTAGTAAGTGTGTGGTATAGGTGTACAGATCAAATCTCACCACTCTGAGCCACGGTGATTGGCCATTCACTATCAAGACAGAAACAGCAAGTTAGATGAACCAAAACACCTATGAGTTATACATTCTGCAGGGCAACATGTATAGGTTATATGTGCTCCTCAAAAAAAAATGGTTATAAGTAAGAAAACTGAAGCGATTCAGAGCAAAGTGTGACTGAGAGGGATAAAGTAATAATAGAGTATGGGGGGGAGGTGGGAATGCTAGGAGTGTAAACACAGTAGGCTCATCCCTCTCTCCCGTGCTATCTTTTTATGTAACAGAGAAGTGTTGATTCCACAGTAATGGCTATTGGCACTTTCTTAGAGGGGTGTATTAAAAGTGTTGCAAAGCCCACCTGTACTGTGCCTGTGCAACTCACTGATGTTACTGAATTTAGACCTATGAAATTATTTGTAAAATAAAGGAAAAGTAATTTGTTTTATAGTAAAAAAAAAAAAAAAAAGTTAATTTCACATTTATTAAAAGCTTGTAATAGGCAGAAAATAAGTAAAATTCCCTATTAAAGACTCCTGGCATTTCGCTTCATCATGCTTCATCATCAATGCATCATTAATGTAATCGGAAAGCAAGGGTCATTGTGATTGGCCGCTCACAGCTTGCGCCCATAGAACATTGGCTGCGATGGGTCCTGTGCGTGAAGGGGCTTATCATACCTCTTAAGGTAGGTACTGCTTTCCCCTTGGAGTGGCTGTTAAAGAAGCAAATATTATTTCAAAATTTTAGAAGGTCTTTAATGAAGGGCAAAAAAAACAAAAGGAAAAGTATTTAATTACTTAGAAAGTGTTTAACCAGGGAGAATACATTTTGGATTTTTCTCGTTTTCAAGTATGTCCTAGGGACCAGGTCCAGAGCGGTATTACACATTTAGAGCAATATATACCTACATAGATATTTATACAGGACAGTTGGGGAGCGAACATACAGGGAATACAATTATTTAATAATTAAGTATTTTATATACACAAATTAATATAAAAACATATTTACTGCAGTTTTAACTCACTTCAATGTGAGTTGTATTGCTGCGGAGCTCTGTTATTCACTTATACAAACGAAATTCCTAGCTCCCAAAAAAAGAGAGACAATAGAGGAGGGAAGAGGGACAGTAGAGGAGGAAAGAGAGACAGTAGAGGAGGAAAGAGGGACAGTAGAGGAGGAAAGATGGACAGTAGAGGAGGAAAGGGACACAGTAGAGGAGGAAAGACAGACAGTAGAAGAGGAACCGTAGAGGAGGAAAGAGGGACAGTAGAGGAGGAAAGATGGACAGTAGAGGAGGAAAGGGACACAGTAGAGGAGGAAAGACAGACAGTAGAAGAGGAACCGTAGAGGAGGAAAGAGGGACAGGGGTATTTTGGTGCCAAAAAAGGGACTGTCCCTCCCTGAATGATTTCATGGATTTTATGGGAGGCTAATTCCACATACAAGGAGCTCTGTAAGAGAATGCACCTCGACCGACTTCCTTTTTGAAGTGAAGGACCGCTATTAAGAAGCTAGTAATAACCTTCGTTATTATGTATTTTTTTACATAGCACCAGCCAATTCTTTAGTGCTCTACAATAGGCCGTGGTTATAAATTAGGGAGCAGTCAATGAAGTATTACAGCACATACATGTAACTGCATGCTGGCACAGAGGAGTTACAGGTCCCTGCAAGCGTGCAGGCAGTGTTGGTGCCGATTTGTGAGCTTATAAAATATTTAGCTCTTTGGAAAGGGCTTTATTCATGAAAGAGGGAATTGCAGGGCATTGACAAGGGAATTTCCAAATTAAGGCCAAAGTAGCCGATTTAGAAAAATTCTCAAAATACAGCTGTATAGAGGAATTTTTTTCCAACTCAGTTACTTGGAAATTCCCTTTTCAATTGCCTGCAATTCCCTCTATCATGAAACAAGTAGATTAATCTTTACGGAAGGTAAGAACAGGATGGTCTCCAGGTCTAACAAAGGGTTAACGCTGAGCCTGCAACAAAATGTTGCTTAAATTTGCACACGCAGTGGGTGGAGCTTGACAATTACCTGGGTCTTGGAAATGCTACGCCTACAACAGCACCAAGATGCTGATTTCTAATGGCCACCCTGGCCAAAAAAGACTAAAAAACGACAACTGTCAACTAGACGTTGACATGGGGCAGAAGTCCAAGAAGGGGGATAAACTCCAACAGCGGCAGAGTCTAGATAAAAACGCTCTACTAGGCCGCAGGCATCACCGCAATGGAGTCAGAAATCATCCCTCAGATACGAATTGGAATCGAGTTCCGACAGTTCTCCAGAGCGGCCAAGAGGGACACACACTCCCTGTCCCACTCCAGCTAACGAGAAAGCCCCGGCAAAATAGATATCAGTAGACTGATACACAGGCTGCTGGAATGGAAGCCCGAAACGGCTTTAATAAAAACAGAGTTCAAACCACTAAAAACTACGGGAGAACTGCAACCGAGATCCGACAAGTGCAATCGTCGATGACAGACCAGGGGCACAACCTGACTGGCCAGGTTCAGTGAATGAGTGGTCAGATCGGTGCTAAACTGTGCCACACAAGCCTCCAGGTTAGAGGGATACCGGGTGGCAGGGTCCGCCTCCCTCGTGCACCCAAGCAGTTTGCATTCCACGGTACGAGTAGTAAGAACACATACCTTTGGAACCTCCTGTAAGGAGACGTATCCTAGGATGGGTAGTCTCCTCCTTTAGGCCGTAATGAAAGCCAGCAAGTACCAAATAAAGTCACTGCCCCCTCTGCTCTTTGTCCCAATAATCCCACTGACACAGGTCTCAGGTACAGCAGAAAACGAAGAACATTTATTAAAGCAAAACATGGGGAATATATACAGTCAGGCAACAGAGATTAGACAACAGAACAGTAACCGGATTAGTTTTACAGACAGTGGGAAACACAGGTGGGACAAAAGACGTCACAAAAGAGGTTTTAATCCCCAGTTCTTCACATCTCATTTTTTTCTTTCTTATCTTAATCCCTTTTCCTTCCGCTAGTTCACATTTTATATAATTTTCCACTTTAACATGCTGATTATATGTAAAGTTACTTTTGCTTGGGTTCCAGCGTATATTGATAGTCACGAGGGCCCTGGGGTCCAGAAGACTTCCTGTGGACTATGGACCCTGTCTGTTGATATATTAGTTTGGGGGTACACACTTTGAGGGCACCAGTGGAAACCTGTTTTCAACTGTACTTCAAACACAGGCACTCAGGATGGCAGCCAAGATGTGTACCCTTGGGTCTAAACCTTCGTCCCATTCACTGTGTTTCCCCCAGGATAAGATTGTATCCTATCCTGTAATCCCCTGTCATTATGTCACCTTACCCATTGTCTTTATGTAAGTCATTCAGTGTCCTGTTGTACAGTGATGTCCCTCAATTAACAAGTTACTTTAAATTGAGTGCACTCTGTGTGTTTTGTTTGTTTTCTTACTCGATGGCCAGTCATGTTTTTCCAGCTGTTCTTGTGTGGCCCATTGTTTCAACCGAAAATAGGCGAACATTAGCACAAGACGGAGCGTTCAGATCCCATAATCGGCCTCTAGATGGCGACGTCCGACAGCTTCATGGAACTTTATGGAAATCCCGATGTTGAAAAGACCTATATCAGTGGCCAAGTAGGTGATAGTTCGGTTTCTGTCCCATTAAGCCATGAGCTTTTATTTTTGTTTCAAAAATGTTAATGGCTGAATATGTGACATATATATAAAACTGTGTTTCTATATGAATGTGCAATAAAGCGCTTGTAATATGGCCCCTATTATAATAATTGTGAGTAAAGGACACAGTATAGCAAAATAAAAACTTAATAAAGCAACAGGAACTTCTCAGTAGCTTGAAGCATGTAATCTGGCATAAGTTAGAGAATAAACTGCGCCAATTAATAAAAAGGGTTAATACTGCACTATTCAGACTTCGGTATTAGAAAAAAATGGTCCAAAGCCAATGTCTGAAAGTAAGTAAAGAATTATAGGTAGATGACAGGTTGCTGCCCATCAGATGCAGCAGGGTATCCTGTGAGTAGTGTGTCACTGTATTAATTTACACAAATCAATTTCTAAATGGTATCCATAATATAGAGCAAACTCGAATAGGAAGCGATAATACAGCCATCCTTGGGACAGCAGTGCCATCTACTGGCCAAACAAATCATTGACAGCATTCTGTCTCGCAGAGAATTACGGGGGTGAACAGAGCCGGTGTTCTACCAAAAAGAACTATTCCTAACAGTGTTTGGGGACAGTGAGAGCCGGAGATTAATTATGTGTGTTCTAGCTGGATGAGTTGTTAGCTTCCTGTTTATAACAGTGTTTGGGGACAGTGAGAGCCGGAGATTAATTGTGTGTGTTCTAGCTGGATGAGTTGATAGCTTCCTGTTTATAACAGTGTTTGGGGACAGTGAGAGCCGGAGATTAATTGTGTGTGTTCTAGCTGGATGAGTTGATAGCTTCCTGTTTATAACATTGTTTAAGGACAGCGAGAGCCGGAGATTAATTATGTGTGTTCTAGCTGGAAGAGTTGATAGCTTCCAGTTTATAACAGTGTTTGAGGACAGCGAGAGCCAGAGATTAATCAGGTGTTTTCTAGCTGGATGAGTTGATAGCTTCCTGTTTGTAACAGTGTTTGAGAACAGCAAGAGCCAGAGATTAATTATGTGTGTTCTAGCTGGACGAGTTGATAGCTTCCTGTTTATAACATTGTTTAAGGACAGCGAGAGCCGGAGATTAATGATGTGTGTTCTAGCTGGAACAGTTGATAGCTTCCAGTTTATAACAGTGTTTGAGGACAGCGAGAGCCAGAGATTAATCAGGTGTTTTCTAGCTGGATGAGTTGATAGCTTCCTGTTTGTAACAGTGTTTGAGAACAGCAAGAGCTGGGCAGGATTGGCTAGAGGTTAATTAACTAGTATTCTGGCGAGATAAGCAGCAAGCTTCCTTAACCCCTCGCTACCTTATGATGAGTTAACTCGTCAGCACCACCAGCCGGTCTGAAACAGGTCCAGAACTCTGCCTTACACCCGAGGCAAAGCTCATGGACCCGACTGGCGTTTTTCCGGGCATGTGATCGCGGTGATGGCAAAGTCAATGTGATCACACACTGCCTCTAATTCACTCTCTGTGCTTCACGTATTTATAGTGACACACAGAGAGTGACCTGCAGGTAAAAATTAAATAAAATACATCCTGTAAAAAAATTTTTTTTTTAAAGTTAACCCTTTCCTTGCTGATCATAGTTTGTAACTGTGATCAGTTTCCTTCTTACTTTATGACCCTCATTTTGTTTTGTTTTTTACATATTTTTTTTTTTTGCATTTTTCAAGTTTTTGTTTTTTAATAAATACATTTTAGTGTAATATATTCATTTAATTACAGTTAACCCCTGCATGCCCGTTCTGTGATCCTTATGGCTCTGACATAGAAACATAGAATGTGTCGGCAGATAAGAACCATTCGGTCCATCTAATCTGCCCAATAATTCGGTCCATCTGGTCTGCCCAACACTGCACTAGTCAGAGTTTTTTTTTATGAGGTTTTTTTGTTGGGGAGGGGGGGGGGGGGGGTTGGGAAGCTATATTTTAATTTTTTGTTAGTTAGTTAATTAGTTGGGATAAGTGGGTTAGTGTTGTACTTGTTGTGTTGATTATTATTGGGGAAATAATGGGGAATTCCCCTTTTAAATGTATTTTTTAATACTAAATTATACATTATTTTTATATATAGTGTATCAAAAGAAAGCTCTAACTGTCCTTTAAAAAAAAAAAAAAAAAAAAAAACTTATAATGTGTATGGGTGCGTTAAATGACAAGAGAGGAAAATTAAGTTTCAACAAACACAAATCAAAAATTGAAAAATCTTTCTGGTCCTTGGCCCAGGAAAATCCCTGGTCCCGAAGGGGTTAAAGAGATGAGTTTTAAGGATCTTTTTAGACGTTTGAGAAGAGGGAGAGCGTTGAACGCTCTGCGGAAGGGAGTTCCACAGAGAGGGGGGCAGATGGGCAAAGTCATGCAGGCGCGAGTGGGAAGAGATGAGTGAGAAGATGATTTTGAAGGAGAGCCTACGTTCCTTTGAGGAGCACATAGGCCATGCAGGTTAGTATTGGTTAACGAGGGAATATTACCATTTCTTAAGTTAGTGGTCCTCATTTTACTAACCTCAGTAGGATGAAAGATATGACCTTCCCAGCAACCAAACCTGCCACTCTGAAGATGTAACAGATTCTACAGCTGATCCATTAGTCCACTAAAAAACAATCTCAGCAGAACCTTCCCAAAATAGCACTGGGTACATCTGCCAGCCATACCCCACCATACCCCACCAGCCATACCCCACAGGGCCGATCAGTTATACAACAATGGCCAAGGTTTTACACAATCTCCCGGACATGTATCCGTCTGTTCTTCATCCAGTAAGTTCTAGCTAACGTCAGCAGAGTCATTTGTGTCTGGATGTGTCTGCTAAATGAATTTTAGCAATGTGTCATCGACAGATGTCAATTGCACAGGGGAATTAGAAGACATTGGATTGGGAACGAGTCTTAGCAAAAAAGAGCATGCAACTCATAAAGCAAGTTAATGTAACGTGCTTTATTTTCCACTGAGAGCTTTGATTTATAAATAGATATTTATGAGATCTGCAGAAAATAACTCAACGTTTTTTTCAACGCAGGAGCCCAGGATGAAAGCTGGAATTTGGTCAAGTTAAATAAGCCCTTTACAATAAAATGTACAATCCCTTTTAAACTCTCTGCTTAAAAATGACACGCAGATAAACGGCCTTCCAACGACAACAGAAAAACAGAACTGAGAGCAGGATTTGCAAACAGCAGTGAAACAAACAAACAAACAAACAAGTTGAACACGTGAATCTAGAGAAATGATGTGTGAGAATTCCACCTATGTTTCCTAAGTTCAGATGGTATTCGGAGGGCGATCACCACATGTTGGGAAGCCAAAAATCTATGGATCCGTCTGGAAAATGTCTTGTTCGGAACTAGTCAGATCTTGCCAAATTCTGAAATTCGACTAACTTGTCTGAATCAAATCCATTTGTGGCCAAATCGGTCTTAAGTGTTTAATATATATAAGGATTAAGTCCTTCCTCGCAGGTAGACCCCCCTCAGAAGTTTCGGAATGGGATAAATTACTTATAATTAGTGCATCAAAGTGCCCGATGTCTAGAGTTCAGAACATCCTGGCGGGAGAGGATGATACAGAGAAACCTAGAGCCATTATACAATGGAGAATTGGTTCTGAGCCTGGAGGGAGGTAAGGAAGGTAGTCCATTGTATTAACAGTCAGGAACATTTTTACAAATTACTGCACAGATGGTACAGAGTGCCAGAACAACTAGCAAAATTCTCAGTAGAGGGAAATGGGACATGCTGGAAAAGTAAGAAAATAAGGGGCACACAGATCCACATATGGGGGGGGAATGCATGGCATTGGCGACTCTTAAAAATAAAATAACGGAAACACTAAAAATATTCTTTAACTGTATAGGGACCATTAACCCCACAGAACTTTCTGTTCCGTATGGATCTTCCAAAATGGAATCGAAAAAAAACCGCTATATATAAATATAATAATCGCCTGTAAAAATCTCCATAGCAAGAAGATGGAAGGAAGAGGAGGCTCCAGTCTGGGAAGAAATAAAAGACCAAATAAACTTCCAGGCAAAAGCAGAAAGGTACTTTTATGGAATAGAAGGTGAGGGAAGAGAGAGATGTGAGAGGATATGGTCTAGATGGGACTTGATCAAGGTTTAAAGAAGCCTGAAAAATGGGAGAGACGGAGGAGGAGTAGAGATTCCTATGTAGATCCAATGAATTCAGATTTATCTAACCCTGGTACTTTGAACCTGCACGTTGAGAATAAGAGAAGTTAATTAGAGGTTGATGCCTAGTCCGCCCCTACGCCCCTTTCCCCTCCACCCCGGGGATAGCCCGACAGTAGAATGGAATAAATGTTGTATGAATGATGGGAGGTGTATAGTTCTGACCAATAGACACTCAGATATACTGCTAAAAGAAGACAGGACGAAAGGGCAATAGAGAGGAGATGATATTAGGGCGAGATACCTACATAGAACTTAAAGAACTGCATGTAGATTTAGGGATAATGGATGGATAGGGAGGAATCATCTGAAACCAGAGAGTCTATAGGATATGTAGAATCACACATCTGAGAAATACGAATTTGTATTTATTGTAAACAATGAACTACGCACTTTATATGAATGTATGATTATGTACGGTCTTTTTATATTTGAAAATCAATAAAAAAAATTTTTTTTTTAAAGTGTTTAATATATGACATGCAGTTATTTTTTGGGCTGCTAAATTCACTCCAATGAGGAAGGCTGGTCAGAAATAACTCTATCACACATTACTTGCTGTTTTAAAGAGACAGGGGAAAAAACAGATCAGGCAGATCTGGTTTTTTTTTTTTTTTCACTACTATACACGATGAATCCACTTATATAAAAGTATTTTTTATTTTTTTTAAACTGTAGGTAAAACATTTCTAACAAGTACTAAGAGAGAAGCTGTGCTATTCATGGTAACGTTGCATTTGGTACTAATTAGATCTGGTGCCAAGGGCCCGAAAAATACTATCTCCAGAACAGTATAAAAATGAAAAATACAACAAAAAGCAGGAATGCACCCAAACGTGTAGTATTTACCCCCAAAATACATTTTATTATTTATAGCTCAAAATAAATGTACAGGACAACACAGAGGGGTCTATTCACTGAAAGTCAAATAATATAACGAATGGTGGTCAACTATCACTTTAAAGGTTCAAATTGGGAAGCAAATTGGAATCTGACGTCCACCACCCCTGGGGGAGGGGTTGGGAGCTATATGGCAGGCTCCCAGCTTGCTAAAATAAATAGGGGGATTGAAGGGGCTGTAGCTTCTCAAGGCGAAGGCTTGGAACCTCTAAGCTCCATCGAACCAAACGTTTTTTTTGTATCAGGACTGATACTGGGGTATACTGGAGCATTGTGACATCATGGTGAGCTGGGAGTTATATAGCCTTATACTTAGCTATAGATATATGCAGCTTTAAGGCACGCCATAGTATAACCAATTTTGAATGGATGTTTGATCGTCCCTTTGTGTCTTGGATATTTAATGGCTGCAAAAAATGCAATTCTTGTCCCCAGCCCAGCAAAAAAATAAAAAGCTACAGATTATACCAATATTCATTAGGGAGGGTTTTGTCATTAGCCGAGTGGATGGAAATGTGTGTTTGTGTAGACTCAGTGGTCGGCATTTCCTGGACTTTCTGATGGGCAATTTAATGATTTTCTATCCCTGCCAGGAACACTGCAATTCTTGCCTGTTCCATTAACTAATATCACAAATGTCTTCCTAGTTTAGGGGGGAAAAGAAGAAGAAGAAACAAGCAAATCCTCTGTATATAAAATCAACATGAACAATTCCTTAAAATCTGAAGGTAAAAATACATCCTCACATACCTCAATCATCACTCATGAACTTGTTCCGTCTCCAATTTTGGTGATAAAAGATCTTAATCTGAATGACTCTACAGCGAGAAAACTAAGTAATCCGCTCATAATAACACAGCCGGATTTATGACTTCCAATCCAACGCATTTCACTAATGTTACCCAGATTGTCTGCACGACCTGTTGAGCTATTGTTTATCTGATATTGGAGGTCCATCCACCCCAAGAGATGCATCAAAGCAGCTGTGGTCTTATTCAGTGAGGATGAAATGTTATTACTTTATCTTTTTGCCACATTGTCTCCTATGGTTTTTTTTTTTCCATTTGATATGTTGGGAGTCTATCTGGAAGGCTATGTTTAAACTTGTTCCTGCTGTTCTATTTCTAGAGTATCGATTTGAAGGCGGGTCCTCTCTTTTAAGATTCTTTCGTCTTGCTTTCTTGGCTGCATTGTATTTTTACCAGACATGCACCAGATACTGTAAAAGGTTAGACAATGTTTTCTATCAGGGGCAGTGGTGTATCTTGAATTTGTGCTATCCTAGGCAGACAGAATTTGGGCACCACAACCCCCCTCCCCCCCCCCATGTTGCACACCCACGACATGACCCATCACCCCATTTCATGCCCCATCACCCACATGCACACACATTAAATGCCCCATCACCCCCATTACATGTCCCCATCACATGCTCCATTACCCCATCACTTCATTATATGCCTCCATCACCCCATCACATGCCTCCATCACCCAATTACATGCCCCCATCACCCCCATTACATGCCCCCATCACTCCATTACATGCCTCCATCACCCCATCACATGCCTCCATCACCCCATTACATACCCCCATCACCCCCATTACATACCCCCATCTCCCCCATTACATGCCTCCATCACTCCATTGCATGCCTCCATCACCCACATGCACACACATTAAATGCCCCATCACCTCCATTACATGCCCCCATCACATGCTCCATTACCCCATCACTTCATTATATGCCTTCATCACCCCCATTACATACCCCCATTACTTGCCCCCATCACCCCCATTACATGCCCCAATCACCCCGTTACATGCCCCCATCACCCCCATTACATGCTCCCATCACCCCCATTACATGCCCCATCACCCCATTACATGCCCCATCACCCCATTACATGCCCCCATCACCCCATTACATGCCCCCATCACCCCCATTACATGCCCCATCACCCCATTACATGCCCCCATAACCCCCATTACATGCCCCCATCATAGAAAGAATGGGGGGAACTATGATCTGGATCAGCCAGCCTGCTGTATCTGTGCCCAGATAAATAGTGTCTCTTTTTATTTTAATTATCATCCATTTAGAATGTTGTGGTTGATGACCAGGTAGAGCATTCTAAAAGGGAGGGGCAGTAAAGGGGAGGAGCTTGTTTTTTGTAGCTTTAAAGGGACACTAAATGTTTTTTTTTCCACTTGTGCTTCTATATTACTTTACTGCCCCTCCCTTTTATAAAAGTTAGTTGTCGCTAGTATGAGGATGACCTGGCGTGTACGTTTGATAGTACTTTTGATAGTACACGCCAGTTTGTCCTCTGACCAGCAGCTGCCATGTTTCCATAGGAAGCAGGCAGCCGTCTGGTCGGCGACCGTCTCTCTCTGCTCTAACTCTCTTACCTAGGTCCCCCCTGCCGATCCCATGCAAAAACGAGGGTCTCTCTCTGCGCTAGACCACGCTCTGATTGGCTTTGCGTGTGTTGATGCAGTCAGCACGCGACAACCAGAAACTGCTGTGTCTCGCATGTGAGACACAGCAGATAGTAAACCCGCGTGGATCTATTAAGATACACATCGGGTTTACTTTCAAGTCCCGGGACATGTTTTGTTTGACCCTTGCTTCCTTCTGGGTTAAACAATGTTTAATGTTCCTTTAAATAGTGATAATTACACTCCGGGCGCAGTTACGATGGTAAATCTAGTTAATGACATTTATTAGGATTTTTCTAGGACAAATTACTTCTAAAATACAGCTAACCTACTGTGATGGGTCCGTGCAGGGCCGGCGCTACCGTAAGGCAGCACAGGCGGCTGCCTTAGGGCGCACCAATGGGGGGGCGGGAAAATCGCCCGCTCCCCCAGACCCCAGTACTTACCTCCATGCCGCTGTTCATGTCCGTGGCTGAGAGGGAAGCGCTGTGCGCTCCCCTCAGGCCGTGCGCATTCAATAAAGTGTGTTGAAACTTTTTTTTTCAACACACTTTATTGAATGCGCACGGCCTGAGGGGAGCTCACAACGCTTCCCTCTCAGCCACGGACATGAACAGCGGCATGGAGGTAAGTACTGGGGTCTGGGAAAGGGGGGAGGAGGGAGGTTTAATGAGCAATTCCTGGGCATCTGACTGGCATAATATTCCTGGGCATCTGAATGGCATAATATTCCTGGGCATCTAACTGGCATAATATTCCTGGGCATCTGACTGGCATAATATTCCTGGGCATCTGACTGGCATAATATTCCTGGGCATCTGACTGGCATAATATTCCTGGGCTCTGACTGGCATAATATTCCTGGGAATCTGACTGGCATAATATTACTGGGCTCTGACTGGCATAATATTACTGGGCATCTAACTGGCATAATATTCCTGGGCATCTGACTGGCATAATATTCCTAGGCATCTGACTGGCATAATATTCCTGGGCATCTGACTGGCATAATATTCCTAGGCATCTGACTGGCATAATATTCCTGGGCATCTGACTGGCATAATATTCCTGGGCATCTGAATGGCATAATATTCCTGGGCATCTGACAGGCACACTATTCCTGGGCTCTGACTGGCATAATATTCCTGGGCATCTGACTGGCATAATATTCCTGGGCATCTGAATGGCATAATATTCCTGGGCATCTAACTGGCATAATATTCCTGGGAATCTGACTGGCATAATATTCCTGGGCATCTAACTGGCATAATATTCCTGGGCATCTAACTGGCATAATATTCCTGGGCATCTAACTGGCATAATATTCCTGGGCATCTGAATGGCATAATATTCCTGGGAATCTGACTGGCATAATATTCCTGGGCATCTAACTGGCATAATATTCCTGGGAATCTGACTGGCATAATATTCCTGGGCATCTGAATGGCATAATATTACTGGGCATCTGACTGGCATAATATCCCTGGGCTCTGACTGGCATAATATTCCTGGGAATCTGACTGGCATAATATTCCTGGGCATCTCACTGGCATAATATTCCTGGGCATCTAACTGGCATAATATTCCTGGGCATCTAACTGGCATAATATTCCTGGGCATCTGAATGGCATAATATTCCTGGGAATCTGACTGGCATAATATTCCTGGGCATCTAACTGGCATAATATTCCTTGGCATCTAACTGGCATAATATTCCTGGGCATCTGAATGGCATAATATTCCTGGGAATCTGACTGGCATAATATTCCTGGGCATCTAACTGGCATAATATTCCTGGGAATCTCACTGGCATAATATTCCTGGGCATCTAACTGGCATAATATTCCTGGGAATCTGACTGGCATAATATTCCTGGGCATCTGACTGGCACACTATTCCTGGGCTCTGACTGGCATAATAATACTGGGCTCTGACTGGCATAATGTTCCTGGGCATCTGAATGGCATAATATTCCTGGGCATCTGAATGGCATAATATTCCTGGGCATCTGAATGGCATATTCCTGGGCATCTGAATGGCATAATATTCCTGGGCATCTGACTGGCATAATATTCCTGGGCATCTGAATGGCATAATATTACTGGGCATCTGACTGGCACACTATTCCTGGGCTCTGACTGGCATAATATTACTGGGCTCTGACTGGCATAATGTTCATGGGCATCTGAATGGCATAATATTCCTGGGTGTCTGAATGGCATATTCCTGGGCATCTGAATGGCATAATATTCCTGGGCATCTGACTGGCATAATATTACTGGGCTCTGACTGGCATAATGTTCCTGGGCATCTGACTGGCATAATATTACTGGGCTCTGACTGGCATAATATTCCCATTGAAATACTGGTAAGTTTGTTGATTTAACTTTACTTCATTTTAAATATTGTATTTGTTCCCATTTTGTTTCTTCACTTCAAAATAAGATATATTCAGTGTGCATAGGAATTTGTTCATAGTTTTTGTTTTTACTATAGTCCGGCCCTCCAACGGTCTGAGGGACAGTGAACTGGCCCCCTGTTTAAAAAGTTTAAGGACCCCTGGGCTAAATACTGGCATATTGAGTGGCAAAATAGTGTGTCTCCGGTTATGTGTGAATTGGTGTAACTGTGTGTGTGTGTAAGTGGTAAGGGTGTCTGTGTGTGTGACTGCAAGGGTGTCTTTGTGTTTAAGGGTTTCAGTGTGTGACACATTTAGAGCATGCGAGTTGAATATTTAGATGTATTTATTTTCTACACTATACATTATTCATATATATATCTATATATCTATATATATATATATATATATATATATATATATATATATATAATGAAAGGAGGCTTAATGGTGTGGGAGGCGTGGCGGATCAGAGCAGGGGGGCACCAAAATGCACCTTCGCCTGTGTAGACGAAAATCCTTGCACCGGCCCTGGGTCCGTGATGTAGAGATGCATTCCAGATACAAAATATGTAAATCAGACATTGATTACATATTACCTGCCAAGTCTCCCTATTTAAGATTAATATTATTAATTTACACCCCCCCTTGTACCTCTTTTTCTGGGAGGTCACAAGTTTTTATTAGTATAAGTTTATCACAGCGCTCCAGAGCCATACGACTCCCAATAAAGTGTGTGTAACCTGCAGTGCATGCTCTTTAAATCAGTCATTAGTCCCGTTCTAAATGACTTATCAAATGACATAACTAGTTATTTATTAACCTGACAGTTACTGATAATGCCCCGCCCTTCAACCACTCCCACAAAATGAAAGTGTCCCTCTTTGTCCATTTGAAATGCTGGGAGGCAGGCCCCTGGGTTGATATGTAGTGCAGTCTGCAATTATATTATTTTGGTTTGTTTAGCGTTGGCTTATTTAAAGAGCACAGTGAGCAAAAGAGGAGTCATAGCTCAACACCAGCGAGTACTAATTTGACTGTCACTAGGCCTATATCAATATTGCCGTTTCTGTTTTTTGTCCTGTATGGTTAACGTATATAATGTAGCATAATACCACAGAAAATGGGTTAGTTGTGTAAGGCGAGAGTGACCAGCAGAGGGCACTGTGCTCAGACCAACACTTTAATTTAGGCTTCGGGCCTTTGATATGTAGGTAAAACTATAACGCATAGAAAAATGTCTTTGACGAGTGATTAATATTGAAGGGATTGTTCTGAACATTGTCCTAGTTTCTGGATTGATTTCCTCACACTGATAACAATAAAAGGTTGAAGTTTAACCTTTCTTAGCTGTTAAATAGAAGTTACATTCTTGGTCACAAACCTACAAACCAAAAATACTTGTAAAAGCAATCAGAGCAGATGAATATATCCAAGTACAGCCGGCCTTAATACGGGTAGTATATCATTAGCCACACAAATTGAATTAAATTATTAACAAGCCATACCGGTGTTTATGAACCTAAACATTGAATACACTGTAGAAAATAAACAAAAATCTGAAAAATTACCTAGACATTATTTCAACAAATTTGGAATCAAATGCATATATATATATATAAATGTGTCTGTGGAGTCTCCTACTTATGACATCACCTTGTGGTTAGCTATGCAAATTACACATTTTCGGATTGTAAAGTAAAGTTATTTGCATATAAAACCACAGGTGATAAACAGGAGACAGGTATAAAATATATTTTTTACCTTAGTTTACACATTAACTTGCAAACCTGTTTAACACAGCGTTTTCTTATCGATTTTTATTCACCGTTCACAGTATTGGTTTTTGGGACTCAAACGCTGTCCCAAAAGGCCCCCCGACCCCCTTAAATAAATGGGGCCATGAACTGCCCCCAATTAGCCATGCGGCCAAAGGCTTCCCAAAGGCCCCCATGAAATAAATACAATTACATTTGTATCCTACTAACCCCCCACCTCCAGTTAGCCACCGTAAGGGGCGAAGAAATCTTTAAACAAAACCTGGAAAAAAAAAAAGTGCCATGTGGGTGGGCCGTGAAAATTACTGCCGACTACCCGGGTACACAAGGTTGCTCTGTAAAAAAAATATACTTAAATGTCCCACAAAGATCGCCCTCAATCCTCATCTTTGTCCCAGGGACCATCGCAAAAATAACCTGACGGAGCTACCTAATCACGTCCGTCCTCAGCCCCATAGGGTAGAGATTTTAAATGCCTAAGGAAGCATCTAATTAGCTGTCATGGAAGCAGGGGGGCCTCTGATTGGATGACAGAGTTCTGTAAATATCTCCAGCATCCCTCGCTGATAGACATCCAGGAGCAGCTCTCTACCAGGATGATGAGACCTGCTCTAATTTATCTGTCATTGCTCCACCCGCTCAAATCATCCTCCAAGGCAAGCGCCTCTGTCGCCTCACCCACAGCCCTCGATATTCTGCCTGTTATTTTAACCCTTTCCCGATGGACATTCCATGTCGTCATGGCATTTTGTGGTTAGGATTAGTGCTAGGGTCAGGGTGATGATTAGGTTTGGGGTCAAAACGTTGATAAATTAAAAAAGGCATTTTTTTAAAATTAAAAATAATAATTTACTATTTCTAAACTCAGGACAAATATTAGAATCTATTTAGCAGTTGTTTTCATTAGCTTTTGTAGATGGGTAAAATAGTTTTCAAGTAAAAGTCTGAAACAGTTTTTTTTTTATTGTTCACCAGGGATGTCCTCAGACAATGTGTTGCACTGTTAAAAGATCCTACGAGTACAAGAGCAAGGTCACTTAGGTTCCACACAATGCATTCTACTCCACCAGCAGTGCAGCAGAGGAAGTAAGTAAGTGAAACAAAACTGATGCCCACAATCAGTGTGGCAGTATCTGTAGGATAGGATGCAGTGGAGGGCTTGAGTCGAATATTAAAAATGTGATTTATGCAGAATGTGATTGAATGCATTAAATCACACTGGAAAAAACATGTGCACTATATAAGCAGTAATCTACATCTTCCACCAAAGTGAGTTTGGGGACTAGATTGTCCCTTTAAATGAGGAAAATTACAGCTAAACACAAGCACCGCAGAAATGTTAAAGCAGCCATTGTCACGAAGGGTACAATAATTTCAAAACAGTCCTGAGCCAGCTCTTGGCTCTTGACTTTTCCCCCCTTTTGGTTATGGAGCAAAAATGTGTGTGTTTTTTAATATTTAGTCATATGGCCTTTGTTACACGGCAGTGCAGAGTTCACCATCTGGTTTGTAGCATGTCTATTTACCAATGTAGACAACATGAGGACGATTCATTGGAATGTATATCAATTGGAGCCTGGAGCCACAGAATTAGCCAGAGCCCGCACTGGAGGCTACAGTGGATGAACTGGGAAACATGGCATTGGAGAAGTGTCACAAATGACCTCACCCCAACCGCGTATATGAATGGTTACACTGTCACTCATTTGACTGCTGGTTTGCATTATTATTTTTGTTTTTGGAAGGTTACAAAATGGTACATTTGGGAGCTCGCGTGTCAGCACCACCGCGCATGTACGATAGGTGATGTTCCTCCAACTGGCAGCGCCATTGCCCAGCGCAGTAACCGGACACATGAGAATTACCGTTTTATTGCAGGATTTTGCTCTGAAGCTGCCCATAATGGTGACTATCCCGCATTGTGCCGGCATTGTCCACACAGAGTACATTTTTACTGTGTATGAGACCTAAGTGTCCCTGAAATATGTCACAAAAACCAAACTCACACTGAATGTGCCACCAATGGTACAACAACGTACCACTGAAATTCACCTCACCTGACAGTGCCACACAGTATATCTTTATGACATAGATTTGGGATGTAGACGGTATAGCTATACGAGGTGAGGTTAAGATGTAGACAGTATATTTATACAGCGCTGTATTTAGCGCGAGGCAAACAAAGCAAGAGCCTAGGGCGGCACGTGCCCTGTCTGCCTCTGGGGGGGAGGCACACAAAAAAAGCCGCCCCTTTAATAATTGCTTGAGTTGTTTTATGTATCAATAAAACTTGTGTATCTTGCGGAACTGATGGAGCTACGCATCTTGGTAGCCCTCCCGTGACAATGACCAATAAGGTTTTGTAATTTATCATGATGGAATACAAGCATCTCATGTTCCATTACATGAGCATATGACAGAGGATGGGACTTCTCCTTGGACATTTCAGATCAGCTTATTGGTTTGCATGTAGAAAAAAATGTCTGGGCCCCCCTTCTTTTTCCCTAAATCTCCTTCTCGCCCTACCCTACCAAAGTAAATTTTATCCAGGTCTTTGTATATCATGCCAATGATTTAAATGCACCCCAGGACATGCCCCATCACCTGCATTGCATATCCAGGACTTGCTGCTGACCCCCAGGACATGCCCCATTACCTGCATTGCACATCCAAGACTTACCCCATTAATATGCCACAGGCAGTTTGTCCATTAGTATGCCACTTTATGCCCATTAATATGGCACTGTTAGTTTGCTCATGAATATGCCACAGGCAGTTTGCCCATGAATATGCCACAGTCAGTATGCCCATTAATATTCCACAACAAGTTTTCCCATTAATATGAACTCTTTGCCCATTAATATGCCACAGCCAGTGTGTTCATTAATATGCCACTGTTTTCCCATTCATTTGCCACAGCCAATGTGCCCATTAATATGCCACAGCCAGTATGTCCATTCAATTTCCACTGTTTTCCCATTCATTTTCCACAGTCAGTTTGCCTGTTAATATGCCACTGTTTTCCCATTAATTTGGGACTCTATTCACATTAATATTCTTCCATGCTGCCTTTCTAGTGCTCCGTCTGGAGTGATCTGAAGTTTGAGCACCGGAAGGTCACATGACCACTGGCGCTCTGACATCAGATCAGTGCACGGGTAGCGCGAGAGAGGCAGCATCGAAGAATGTCTGTGCATTGCAGAGGGAGCCAAGTCTGAGGAAGGTACAGAAGGTTCGTTATCCCCTCAGACTGTAAACTACTGGTAGCCACACATTCTTTAATGTTAATTCAGGCGCCAGCCTTCCATACATCTGTAACATTGTCACCCGTCACTGGCTCCATCATGAAAGTGGCTCCTTGGAGGGGGGTTACTGTGTTATCTAATCAGTTAGTATCACTTTGTGCCCCTGATTTTGCCATTAAAATGAATATATTATAACTCAGATACCACCCAGTGGTCATATGTGGTGCTACAGTTAGTATATAAACTAAAAAAACACCATAAAAATCTTTACTGTATCAGAGACCCCAAAACAAACACATGAATATATACAATGGGCAGACCCCCACACCACCCCTGCTCCCCCAACGCAGGATGAATTTTTTATTTGGGACATTCACAGGGATTTGTAATTCTAGCAAAATAATAGAATATAATATAATCACCAATTATCTTTGACTGACAGAGTCTAAGAAAATAATCAGGATTAATTACCTGCCAGATCTAACGAGAAGTCTTCGGTACCAGATTAAACTGAGTATGTTTTGTTGTTAATAGAGATGTCAGGCGTGCATATATTATATCTGAATGACCACAATCTCTCATTTTTATAATATATTTTTTTGTTACTCATTAAGAATTGTCAGATGTGGATTAATCATTTTTTTTTAAATATTTTGTAAGCACTGTGCAACCATATTACAGGTGAGGATTGATCAGGCAAACAGCCAGACACATGTTCTGACAAGACAGTATTTAAATTCCTGCACATAGCTAGAGAATCGAATTAATCCAAGTCACACTAACAAATCATCAGAATCCAATGATTCGCCCCTGAGACACTAGAAATATCGAATGTGGGGTCGTGGGGAATTATAAAAAACGTCGCAGGCCAGTCGAGTGCTGCGAGATTCGTATACAGCTTGATATTAAAAACAGCGCAACCAACGCATATAATACATAAGGCTTGATTTATGAATGATTGAGTTACAGGGAATTGACAAGGGAATTGCAAGTCTAAGGCCAGAATAGCAGAGCTGGAAACATTCTCCAATTCAGCTATATTTCAAATTCTACAATTCTAGACTTTTAAGTCTGTAGTTCCCTTGTCAAGTTCCTCTTCGTGAGGAAAACCCATTGCTCATGTAATCCCGATGGGTTTTGCATATACACAGATAGTGTTATGGTAAGAGTTATCATAACGGCAGGCCAGTAAAAACTAAATGATCTATTTAAAGGTTTAGATAAAATGGGGGTTACAGCAAAAAGATTCCTGTACCCCAAAGTATCAAAGGACTTTATTCACTAAAGAGGAATTGACAAGGGAATTTCAAACGTAAAAGTTTGCTGAGTTGAAAACATTCTGCAGACGAAATCCCCGCAATAAAGCTCAAAGTGTCGAAAGGTAAAAAAAAGTGTAGTTTCTGTTTGTTCTGTACAGCTATCGGGCGGCCATGTTGTTTAGAATCTTGGATCTTCCTTCTTGTGACCCAAGATTCTAAAAACATGTCCGCCTCCTGACAGAGATAAACAGAGCAAAGATAACTGAATGATGTGCTTTTAGTATACATCCCAACACTTTTAAGTGTGGAAAAGTGCCTGATGCTTTATGCATTGATTGCAGTCGTCAAGTGCTCGGCATTTGTCTCCAGTACAAAATATCCATAGGTGCACACAAAGGGACGACGACACTCCCAATGTGTTTTATATGGATGAGCAGTTGACGACACCACCTTGTGACCATATATAACAAAGGATTTTCAGTGGACGTTTGCATATTGGTCCACCTGGTGAAGTCATAAACAGGAGACACACACAGACACATGTTTCTATTTTTTCATGCATTGGCTTGCTGTTTAATGACACAGTGTAACAGATGTGATATTTAGGGGGATTGTAGATGATAAGGTGTGGAGTATGAAGGAGTTGGGTGCTGAGCTGATGTAGTGGAAATGGTAGCTTAGGTAAATCTGGAATTAGTGGGGCCAATATTATGAGGCTTGGCCACAATCTATTAATATGGGGCCTGGTCTCTGACTCTATATAGATTGTCCAGGAGCCCAGTGTTTTAGACTGACCTTAACATAGAATGTGCCGGCAGATAAGACCCATTCAGCCCATCTAGTCTGCCCAATTTAAAACAACTAAATGTAAATAAAAAAATTAAAAAATTCTGAATGCTTGTATTAGTCCCCGACCTTATCTTATATGTAGAATAACCTTGTGCCTATCCCACGCATGCTTGACCCCTTAAGGACAGAGCCTTTGAAACATTTTTGTCCTTTCTGGACAATGGCTATTTTAACATTTCTGTGCTGTTTGTGTTTAGCAGTAATTTTCTTCTTTGTCATTTGCTTTACCCACACATATTATATATTGTTTTTATCGGGACAAGAAGGGCTTTCTATGGATGCCATCTTTTTGATCATATCTTATCATATTATTAAAAAAAATAATAAAATATGGTAAAAAAAAAAAAAATACACAAATTTCTTTGTTTTTATTTGAAACAACTTCTCCTCATCGACAATAGCGAACGAAAAAACATGATAAATAGATTCTACTATTTCCCCTGAGTACAGGGATACCACCCATGCATAGGTTTGTTGGGTTGTTTGGGGGCTAAAATGCCAAATTTGTGAGGTGCAGTTTTTTGTTTTCCAACTTGAAATTTTTACATGCAGACAGCCTGCACCCATGTCCCATTTGGGACATATTTGAAGCCAGCTAGTGTATTTTACCCCATCAACCCATATATTTTTTAAAAGAAGACACCTTAGGCTATCTCAAATGGTGGTATTTTTGCACTTTCCATGCACTAATACTACCACCAGCCTTTGTCAAACTTTGTGGTAGTAATTTTTTTGTGTTTTTTTTTCACAAACCTTGTACTTCAGACATGAATTCACAGATTTTGGTATGTGTCACTGCCAAATAACACCCTAATAAGTGTTCAGCAACATCTCTTGAGTACAGGGATACCACCCATGCATAGGTTTGTTGGGTTGTGTGGGGGGTAAAAGGCCAAATTTGGTAGGTGCAGTTTTTGGTTTTCCAAATTAAAATTTTGACATGCAGACCGCCTGCACCCATGTCCCATTTGGGACATATTTGAAACCAGCCAGTGTATTTTACCCCATCAACCCATATATTTTTTAAAAGAAGACACCTTAGGCTATCTCAAATGGTGGTATTTTTACACTTTCCATGCACTAATTCTACCACCAGCCTTTGTCAAAGTTTGTGGTAGTAATTATTGTGTGGTTTTTTTTCACAAATATTGTATTTTAGACATAAATTCACAGATTTTGGTATGTGTCACTGCCAAACAATAACCCAATATGTGTTCAACAACATATCCTGAGTACAGGTATACCACACATGCATAGGTTTGTTGGGTTGTTTGGGGGCTAAAGGGCCACATTGTGAAGGTGCGCATTTTCAACTTGGAATATTGACGTGTAGTCAGCCTGAGCCCATCTTTCATTTGGGACTTTTTTTTAAGTAGGACAGTGTATTTTACCCCAAAAAGTATATATTTTGTAAAAGTAGACACCCTAGGCTATTTTAAATGGTGTTATTTTAACACTTTCCATGCACCAATTCTACCACCAGCCTTTGTCAAAGTTTGTGGTAGTCATTTTATTGTGTATTTTTTCCCACATACATTGCACTTTAGACACAAATTCACATATTTCGGTATGTGTTACTGACAAACAATACCACAATATATGTTCAGCAACATCTCCCGAGCACAGGGATACCACCCATGCATAGCTTTGTCAGCTTTGTTAGGGGTTGAAAGGCTACATTTGAGAGGTGCGCTTTTTGATTTTCAAACTTGGAATTTGAACATGTAGAGCAAGGAAGGGGTTAATAGCTCTTATAAGAGCCTTTGTAGTACTGTACAAAAAAATTAACCCCTAAAAATGCACAGACAAGAAAAAATGTTCTGCTGTGCAGTGATCAGTGGCAGGGAAGGGGTTAATACACTACACTATACAAAAGGTATGGCTTTTATAAAAGCCCTTGGGACTCACAATTTATTAACATTTTATTTAATTTATTACAATTTAAAAATTATGTTATACAGATCTGTCTCTTTCCCTCACTAAAACTCAAGTGAGGAGAGGGAGGCAGATCCATATGGGTCAGAACAATATTTACGAACCAGACGAATGGTGATGCTCATCTGAGAAATCACCAAACCACCTTTGCCACTGATCGGCTGTTACTGATCGCTATACACGCGTTCAGACAGCTTCAAAAGGAATACACGTAATCCCCTAGTGGGTATAATTAACCCCTAGTGAGTCTGACAAAAAAAATGCTGATAGCAAAAAAAAATCCTTCGGCGACTAGATTGCTCCATATGCGCTGCTTAGGCAGTGACCATATGCACTGCTTAGGCAGTGACCATATGTGCTGCTTAGGAAGTGATATACGGCAAGGAAGGGGTTAATAGCTCTTAAAAGAGCCTTTGATATACTGTAATAAATCAAAGTAAAAAAAAATAACCCCTAAAAAAATGCACAGACAGCAAAAAATGTGCTGCTGTGTAAGATCACTGCGTACACAGCGATCAATTGCAGGGAAGGGGTTAAATACTGTAAACGGCTTTTATAAAAGCCTTTGGGTCTCAATTCTATTAAATATATTATAATTAAAAACTTACATAATACAGCTCTGTCTCCCTCCCTCACTAAAACTCAAGTGAGAGGGAGGCAGATCTACACGGGTCAGATCAAATATTTACACATATTGATCTAACCAGACGAATGGTGATGCTCATCTGAGCAAACGCCAACCAGCCATTGTCACTTATCAGCTGTTACTGATCGCTATACATGCGCTCAGACAGCTAAAAAAATTTTTTTACGTTAAACGTAGTCCCCTAGCGGGTATAATTAACACGTGACGGGTGTAATAAAAAAGTTTTAAAAAAATTAAAAATGCTTCTGCAGCAAGATTGCTGCATTTGCGTCAGATCGCTGATTAGGCAGTGATCTACGGCAAGAAAGGGGTTAATCTCTCTTAAAAGAGGTTTTTTTATACTGTAATGAATTACAGTAAAAAAAAATAACCCCTAAAAAATGCACAGACAGCAAAAAAATGTGCTGCTGTGTATGATCACTGCGTACACAGCGATCAATGGCAGGGAAGGGGTTAAATGGCTTTTATAAAAGCCCTTGGTGTTTAAAATTTTATTAACTAGGTCCGTCCTGTGTGCCGAGGCGTTAGTGACACAGGACGGACCTAGTCCGTCCTGTGTCAAAACGAGCACTGAAAGCAGAGTTTTTCCGCTTTCAGTGCTCTAAGGGCATTGTAACGATGCTTCCGTGTGGAAGCATCGTACAATGCTAAAAAAAATGCCCGTCGGCATTTCGATCGCTCCGGAGAGCGATCGAAATGCCGGTTTTAAAGGCACAGAGCCTTTAAAACACGTGCATTAAAAAAGTGAGCATAGGAAGCGAATTTTTCGCTTCCTATGCTCAGAAAGTGTTCCTGATTGCCTCGCAAGTCGAGGCAATCAGAAACACAAAAAAAAATGCACGATCTTGGTCACTGAGTGACCAAGATGGCGCTGCCCTTCTAAGGGCAAGAGCACAGGAGGCAGGAAGTACCTGCTTCCTGTGCTCTCTGGCTGTCACACGATTGCCTCTTCACAGAGGCAATCAGTGACTGCCAGGCACACTGACAGGCAGTGGGGATGCTCTCCTGAACATCCCCACTGACTGGTCAGATCAATATTAACTCTATATTGATCTGACAAGTTATGATCTGCCTCCCTCTCCTCACATTTTTTTTAGTGAGGGAGAGAGACAGATCAAAGTTGTAAAAGTAAGTAAAAGTAAAAAAAAACAATAAATACACAACAAACAAATAATAAAACAATAAAAAAAATGTTATTAAAGCAATTCCCTGCGTTTAACCCCTTCCCTGCCACTGATCTTGCATAAGCAGTGATCGTGCACATCAGCGCATTTATTTTTGCTGTTTGTGCATTTTTTAGGGGTTAATTTTTTTTGTACTGTAATTTATTACAGTACTAAAAAGGCTCTTCTAAGAGTTATTAACCCCTTATTTGCCGTCGATCACTGCTTACGCAATGATATTGACGCCAAAGCAATTTTTATCTGTCTGCATATTTTTATTTTTTTTTATTTTTTTTACACATACCCGCTAGGGGATTACATGTAAAGTAAAAATATTTGAGATTTTTTTTTTTTAAGCTGCCTGAGCGCATAGCGATCAGTAACAGCGAATTAGTGGCAAAGGCGGTTTGGTGATTTCTCAATTAAGCTCACCATTCGCCCTGGTCAGATCAAAATTAATCGGATCAATATTCACAAATATTGATCTGCCTCCCTCTCCTCACTTACATTTTTGTGACGGAAAGAGACAGATCAGTATTAGTGATATAAAATAACATTTTATAAAATTGGCAGGTTTTATGAAATTCTTTCACTGTGTATTAACCCCTTCCCTGCCATTCATCACTGTGTAAGCAGTAATCTTGCACAGCAACAGTATGTTTTGCTGTCTGCACTGTTTTATGGATTAATTCCTTTGTACTGTAATGTATTACAGTACTAGATAGGCTCTTCTAAGAGCTATTAACCCCTTCTTTGCTCAAGATCACTGCTTACGCACTGATTCTGAGGCCGCGGACTCAGGGTTCGATTTTGACCCTATTCAGCTTTCTGATACATCATCTAGCGATGTATCGATGGCTGCTGAGCCCTTGCCACAAGTAGTGATGGGGGTCTACCGATAAAAAAATATATGGTTTGGTGGGGGTAAATTACATTGGCTGGCTTCAAAGATATATCCCATAAAGGACACGGAAGCAGGTTGACTACATGTCAAAATTCCAAGTTGGAATTTTGAGATGCGCATCTCACAAATGTTGCCTTCTAGCCAAAAACAAACCAACAAACCTATGCATGGGTGCTATCCCTGTACTCGGGAGATGTTGCTGAACACATATTGGGTTGTTGTTTGGCAGTGATATATACCAGAATCTGTGAATTCATGCCTGAAGTACAATGCATGTGGAAAAAAAACTCCCAAAAAAGTACTACCACAAACTTTTACAAAGGTTGGTGGTAGAATTAGTACCTATACAGTATTAAAATACCACCATTTGAAATACCTTAGGATGTCTATTTTCCAAAAATATATGGTTTGATGGGGTAAAATTCATTGGACGGCTTCAAAAATGTTCCAAATGGAACATGGGCGCAGGCTGACTACATGTCAAAATTCCAGGTTGGAATTGCGCACCCCCTAAATGTGGAATTTTAGACCCAATACAAACCAACAAACCTATGCATGGGGGGTATCCCTGTACTCAGGAGATGTTGCTGAACACATATTGAGGTGTTGGTTGGCAGTGGCAAATACCAGAATCTGAAAATTCCTGCCTGAACTACAATGTGTGTGGGGAAAAAATGACATCCCAACCCTTTGACATAGGTTGGTGGTAGAATTAGCACTTGGAAAGTGTTAAAATACCACAATTTTAAATACCCTAGGATGTCTAGTTTTCCAAAATATATGGTTTTATGGGGTAAAATACTTTGACAGGCTTCAAAAGTGTCCCAAATGGAACATGGGCGCAGGCTGACTACATGTCAAAATTCCAAGTTGGAAATTCACCCCCCCTAAACGTGGCCTTTTAGCCCCCAAATAATCTAACTAACCTACACATGGGTGGTATCCCTGTACTCAGGAGATGTTGCTGAACACATATTAAGGTGTTGTTTGGCACTGACACATAATAGGATCTGTGAATTCATGCCCGATGTACAATGAATGTGAAAAACAAATTACTATCCATAACATTGACATAGGCTGGTGGTAGAATTAGTGCATGAAAAGTGTTAAAATACTACCATTTGAAATACCCTAGGGTGTCTAGTTTTCAAAAATATATGGTTTTGTGGGGTAGAATACACTTTTTGGCTTCAAAAATGTCCCAAATGGGACATGGGAGCAGGTTTTCTGCACGCCAGAATTCCAAGTTGGAAAACCAAAAAGTGCACCTCTCAAATGTGGCCTTTTAACCCCCAAATAACCTAACCAACCTATACATGGGTGGTATCCCTGTACTCAGGAGATGTTGCTGAACACATATTGAGGTGTTGTTTGGCACTGACATATAACAGGATCTGTGAATTCATGCCCAAAGTACTATGTATGTGAAAAAAAAATTACTATCCATAACATTGACATAGGCTGGTAGTATAATTAGTGCATGGAAAGTGTTAAAATACTACCATTTGAAATACCCTAGGGTGTCTAGTTTTCAAAAATATATGATTTTGTGGGATAGAATACACTTTTTGGCTTCAAAAATGTTCCAAATGGGACATGGGCGCAGGTTTTCTGCACGTCAGAATTCCAAGTTGGAAAACCAAAAAGTGCACCTCTCAAATGTGGCCTTTTAACCCCCAAATAACCTAACCAACCTATACATGGGTGGTATCCCTGTACTCAGGAGATGTTGCTGAACACATATTGAGGTGTTGTTTGGCACTGACATATAACAGGATCTGTGAATTCATGCCCAAAGTACTATGTATGTGAAAAAAAATTACTATCCATAACATTGACATAGGCTGGTAGTATAATTAGTGCATGGAAAGTGTTAAAATACTACCATTTGAAATACCCTAGGGTGTCTAGTTTTCCAAAATATATGGTTTTGTGGGGTAGAATACACTTTCTGGCTTCCAAAATGTCCCAAATGGGACATGGGCACAAGTTTTCTGCACGTCAGAATTCCAAGTTGGAAAACCAAAATGCGCACACCCTAAATGTGGCCTTTTAGCCCCAAAACAAACCAACAAACCTATGCATGGGTGGTATCCCTGTACTCAGGAGATGTTGCTGAACACATATTGAGGTGTTATTTGGAAATACCCCTTCACATTTTAAGGTAATGTTTGCCTAAATTGCAATATATGTGAAAAATTAAAAAAAAAGATTTTTTTTCTGCAAACTTTGGCATAGATTGGTGGTAAAATGGCTACATGAAATGTGTCAAAATACCCCAAGTTAAATGCCCTGAGTTGTCTAGTTTTCAAAAATATGTACATGTTGGGGGTCATTCATGGATTTAGTACAGAAATCAGTGTTACAATGTCACTATCGCTAATTTTGAAAGAAAGGATTTTAAAATAGCCTTGCACCACTTATAGTTCTGGCCCTGTAACATGAATAAAAAAGCACAAAAACATAAAAACATGCGCTATTTCTGAACTCAGGGCATATATTAGAAACTTTTTAGCAGTGTTTTTTTGTTGTCTCTTGTACATGAGTATACGATTTTTCAAATAAAAGTCATAAAAAAATAATTTTTTCAATTTTTTTGCCATATTTTATTATTTTTTTTACATCAAATTATATGCTATTATCAAAAAAATGGTATCAAAAGAAAGCCCTTCTTATAACGATAAAAACGATATATAGTTTGTGCGGGTACACTAAATGAGACAGAAATAAATTACAGCAAAACACAAACACCTCAGAAATGTTAAAACAGCCCATGTCACCAAGCGTCGGACAAGCTGGCGAGGCACTTTAACAAAACCCGAGATGCTTAGAAAGCGAACGATCGTTCGCTTTCTAAGCACATGTGTGCAGCGGGGGCAGCCATTTTTAAATGGCTGCTACGATCACTCCGTGGAGTGATCGTAGTGCGCCCCTGCACATTTGGGGGGTGTTGCACAATGCCTCTACCTAGAGGCATTGTAGCAACACCGTTGCTGGTCGCTTTCTTTACTCCATTTAGTGCATGACGTGCCTGGCACGTCATCTGTCGTTAAGGGGTTAAACTCCTTCACTGTATTAACCTCTACCACTTCCGCTGGAAGGCTATTCCATACATCCACTACCCTCTCAGTAAAGTAATGCTTCATGATTTACTTTTAAATCTTTGCCCCTCTAATTTTATGTCCTCTAGTCGTAGTAGTTTTTCTTCCTTTAAATATACTCTCTTCCTTTACTGTGTTGATTCCCTTTATGTATGTAAATGTTTCTATCATATCCCCCCTGTTATGTCTTTCCTCCAAGCTATACATGTTAAGATGCTTTAACCTTTCCTGGTAAGTTTTATCCTTCAACCCATGAACCAGTTTAGTAGCCTTTCTCTGAACTCTCTCCAAAGTATCAATATCCTTCTGGAGATACGGTCTCCAGTACTGCGTACAATACTCCAAGTGAGGTCTCACCAGTGCTCTGTACAATGGCATGAGCACTTCCCTCTTCCTACTGCTAATACCTCTCCCTATACAATCAAACATTCTGCTAATACCTCTCCCTATGCAACCAAGCATTCTGCTAATACCTCTCCCTATGCAACCAAGCATTCTACTAATACCTCTCCCTATGCAACCAAGCATTCTGCTAATACCTCTCCCTATACAACCAATCATTCTGCTAATACCCCTCCCTATCCAACCAAGCATTCTGCCAATACCTCTCCCTATGCAACCAAGCATTCTGCTAATACCTTTCCCTATACAACCAAACATTCGGTTAATACCTCTCCCTATACAACCAAGCATTCTGCCAATACCTCTCCCTATACAACCAATCATTCTGCTAATACCCCTCCCTATCCAACCAAGCATTCTGCCAATACCTCTCACTATGCAACCAAGCATTCTGCTAATACCTTTCCCTATACAACCAAACATTCGGTTAATACCTCTCCCTATACAACCAAGCATTCTGCCAATACCTTTCCCTATACAACCAAGCATTCTGCTAATACCTCTCCCTATGCAACCAATCATTCTGCTAATACCTCTCCCTATACAACCAAGCATTCAAGCATTTCCTGCTGGCCTTCATTATTATGTTAACAAAATAGCACTTTTTTTTATTGTTTTTCTGTTTTCATCTTTCTTTCTCTCTTTGTTTGTCTTTATTTGTTTTCATCCTCCCTTCTGTGTTGTTAAGCTAATTATGACGGTCACAATTCTGCAGGTTTGTTTCCTCTGTATATAGATTGTTTTTTTAAAATAAATATGTCAGAAACGCTGATTCACTGTACAGAGATGTGAGAAATCAGGGGAATGTAGCAGTCCAGGCAGGGATCACGGCGGGATCTACAGGATTAGCCAATGAGTAGCTCCCAGCGAAGTGTCCGGAACTGATTGCAGATATAGTCTGCATTGTTCATGAGATTCTCATTAACCTCATCAGTTAAGGTGACTGGTTCAGTACTTACTTTATTTGTCTCCCTCAAACGTAACAAGACCTATAGAGTAAACATAACTGAGTACAAATAGAGTACTTTATTGAAACTAATTTGTTCTGAACAGCTATCAGGGGGGCGGACATGTTGGTTAGAATCTTGGATTTTCCTTCCACTGAGCTAAGATTCTAAAACAACATGTCCGCCTCCTGATAGAGCTACACAGAGTAAAGAAGACTCCATAAGATACTTTATTTGTTTTCTTTCATATAAACATTTCTATTTAAAATAAGCTTTCAGTTTAAACATTTAATTGCATTGTTTGATGACTGCGGTCACTTAACAGACGAGTTTTCAAACTTAATTAATGCCTGACGTTTGTCGTTGCCATTGTCAGGTTACCGCAGTTCACTGTTTAGTGAAAAGAACCCATTTTTTTCCCAGCATGCACCTAGTTTCCCCTTCGTCATTGGCTGTCCATTCTCTCTATTTTGAAACCTTTATTTTTTTTTTCATTTTTCCGCCGCCTGTTCCAGCTTCAGACTATTCGCTGACGCCAGATTTTGAACCCTTTGAGGACCAGGGATTTTAGTGTGTCAAAGACCAGAGCAGGGTTTTTTTTTTTTTTTGCCGTTTATGATATGTGCTTGTTTAAACGTAATTCCCCTCTGTGTCATTTAACCCGCCATCACAGCAATCACCTGACCCCCGCCATACTCAGAATACCGCCTAGGTACAGGTGTGAATGGGAGCAGGGCCGGCCTTAGGGGTGTGCGACCTGTGCGAGCGCACAGAGCGCAACACCCCAGGGGACGCCGCCAACCCAGCCGGTAGAAAAAATAAAAAGTTTAAAAAAAGTTTAAAAAAAAAAAAAAAGCCGGAGGAGGCACTGGCTGGGGGAGATCAAAAGATCCCCCCTCACCCGCTCTCTGCTCGGCATTCTCTGCTTGGTCCGGGGAGGGGGCGGAGCTAACCGGCACAGCGGTGTAGCTCCGACCCCACCCTGTGAAGCAGAGCAGCGTCTGCTCCACTGGGAGCCCCGGGCAGCATGAGATAGTGCTGCTCGGCTCCCCATGCTTGCATTAAGCATGGGGAGCCGAGCAGCACTTTGTCTTGCTGCCCATGGCTCCCCGTAATGCAGACTCTGCTCTGCTTCCCGGGGTGGGGGCGGAGCAACACCGCTGTGCCGGTTAGCTCCGCCCCCTCCCTGGATCCACCTTTGCAGGCAAAGGTAAGGGAGGGGGGGAAAGAGACAGAACAGGGGTTAGGGGGGAGAGACAGAACAGGGGTTAGGGGGGAGAGAGACAGACAGACAGAACAGGGGTTAGGGGGGAGAGAGACAGACAGAACAGGGGTTAGGGGGGAGAGAGACAGACAGAACAGGGGTTAGGGGGGATAGACAGAACAGGGGGAAGGGAGAGAGAGAGAACAAGGGGAGGGGGGAGAGAGAGAACAAGGGGAGGGGGGAGAGAGAGAACAAGGGGAGGGGGGAGAGAGAGAACAAGGGGAGGGGGGAGAGAGAGAACAGGGGGAGGGGGAGAGAGAGAGAACAGGGGGAGGGGGGAGAGACAGAACAGGGGGAGGGGGAGAGAGAGAGAACAGGGGGAGGGGGGAGAGAGAGAACAGGGCTAGAGAGAGAGAACAGGGGGAGGGGGGAGAGACAGAACAGGGGAGGGGTGAGAGAGAGACAGACAGAAAAGGGACAGGGGGTAGAGACAGAACTGGGGGAGAGAGAGAGAGAGAGAGAGAGAGAACGGGGGGGGGGACAGAATAGGGAACGAGGGGAGAGGGAGAGAGACAGACATGGCAAGGAAGAGGAAAGGGACAAACATGGGAAGGGAGAGAGACACAAACATAGGGGGGGGGCGCCAGAGGGTAAGCCCGCACAGGACGCCGGAACACATAAGGCCGGCCCTGAATGGGAGAACCCCGAAATCTTTAATGTACGACAGGTTATCCCACCATATGGTCTCAATGACAGAGATGCTCATGACATGCCAGGAATGGGTTAAAAAAGACAATCTAAGGTAAAAATAAATAAGCAATACAATTTAATAATTAAACTCTGCATTTGCAAAATACACTATTTGTTTTTTTTAAAGGGAACCAGTCAGATTCACATTGTGAATGTAGAGAATAAATAACGATGATATCTGTATATTCTGTTGGCAGAATTGTAAGACAATGAAAAAAAAAAATGTGTTCTACGTGTCTGTGGTGTCTGTTGCTGATGACATCACCTTGATATGCAAATTACACATTCCCCACTACAAGCATTCCATATCCAGCTACAGGTGATGTCATCATTTTATGTCTATCTACAGTTGCAGTATATACAGTGATTAGGTGAGTCCATTTAAAGCTACATGTTTTAATAGGTAATCATCACCTTCTGACCCAATCCTGAGGATCACATGGATACGCATAGTCATTTGAAACGCACACCCACAAACAGGAAAACATACCTCCTTAGCTACACACATCAGACAAGTCAGAAGATGTGCGTTTTCCCAGAGAAATCACAAACTTGCAGTGCTACCACCCAGTAGTGTATCTTCTGCAAGGCAAACAAGGCACTCGCCTAGGGCGGCACTTTGCCAGAGGGCGGCACTTTGCCAGAGGGTGTTAAAGCACACTTCTGGTGCTTCAAACATTTTCTCTCCCTCCCCCACCGTTCTGCAAGCTTTAGCTCCTTCCAATTAATGGGGACGATGGGGGCATGTAAGGGACGTGGTGGGGGTATGTAATGGGGGTGATGGTGGCATGTAATGGGGGTGATGGGGTGTTTAGTGTGTATGCAATGTTGGTTACTGGGGCATGTAATGGGGTGATCGGGCATTTAATGTGTGTGCAATGTGGGTGGTGGGGCATGTAATGGGGTGATGGGGCATGTAATGGGGTGATGGGGCATTTAATGTGTGTGCAATGTGGGTGGTGGGGCATGTAATGGGGTGATGGGGCATGTAATGGGGGTGATTTGGCTTTCACTGTGTGGGTGGTGGGGCATGTAATGGGGTGATGGGGCATGTCGTGGGTAGGCAACGTGAGTGTTGGGGCATCTTGTAGGTGTGCAACGTGGGTGAGGGGGTGCTGAATTTTGTCTGCCTAGGGCAGCCCAAAACCAAGATACACCACTGCTACCACCACTGCAAGGGATTCTAGGTAGGCGTATGACAATAAGGTTAACAATGCTCACCTGTTTGCCTCTGTATGGACCGCTTGGAGCACAGGATGTAATTAGCTTCTGCTGACTCTTAAAGTATAGTAAAATCATGTTTTGTTTAGAAGATATTACTTGCTGTGTATAGAAACCAAGCACTAGGAGATTAGCTTCCTTTAAAAAAAAATTCCAAGAAGGGCTTGGTCTCTAGCCCTGTCCGACAGACAAGCCGTTGATTATGTCCTTCCTGGTGTCTCAGATTGTAAGATCAGCACAGACCACGCAGACACTATAGAAGAAATAAGTGTCCTAGTGCTTGGTTTCCTTATTGAGCCTAACAGCTATCAGGGGGGTGGACATGTTCTTTAGAATCTTGGGTCTTCCTTCAACTAGGCTAAGATTCTAAAACAATATGTCTGCCTCCTGACAGAGCTACACAGAGCAAAGATATACAAGGGATATCTTCTAAATAAAACATGGTAGAAGTACATTTAAAAAGTGGGTAAATAAGCAAAATAGGGGTTACAGGGAACAGAAAAATACTAGTTATTTCATGGCCCAATTGTTTGTGTTCCACGGGGCGAGTTGCTTAAGTTGAGCATGAAGTGGAAACAGCATTGCTGTCCTCAATCCTTTTGCCTCGATGCCACTAAAGGCAATTAGTTACCCTTATTAAAATGTTTGTAAAACTATATGATACGGTTTTTATGTCCAAACCGCAGGACTGCATTCCAAAATACAGCCCGGGACACAACTTGCCCATGATCCTCTCACGGTTCATGTTTCTCAATTCCTGGATGACTGACGGAGATATGACAGTGTTCGAAAGTTTTTCTAATTAATCCATTGTTCTGTTCAAGAGAGGGTTACGTTTAACGAGGAAATAATAAAAGCCTTGAAGGGTGAGAGTTCACAGTAACTGTATATGTGACACATATGATTAGCAGCGATGCTTACATCCAAACTGTATTCAATACTAAGGATAGAAGCCAGAGGGGGATCTGTCCTTGATGTGAAGATAAACCTATAGCCAAGTTGCTGAGCCATTTCCCCTGCTAACATTTGGGATGCCGCCACCTCCAAGTCCTTGGTGTATCTAGCTGACAATCAAGATCAAGGCTACTTCTGCCGGAGCCAGGTGTTGGACTTCTTGTCAAAGAGCCAAAGGTTGAGGCTATTGCAAATTAGCGAGAAGAGATTCTGTTACCATTTTTTCAGGCCAGATGGGATTATTCTCTTTTTTTTTTTCTGACCCACAAAATTGATTTTTTTTATTTCACTTTTATTTTATAAAGGTCTTTTTCTTTGCCTGGGATTGTTGAGGTTTCACCCCTCATGGTAGAATCACTGTTGATGGGACACTACTTCTCGACGGTCTCTGCCGGGCACTGTACATGCGCTCACTCACTCCTTTCAGCGTTGATTGCCTGATTCGCGGGTTTCTTGGATTCGGCGATGAGTCCTGATCTGCGAATGCAGCACAGTGCAAAGCCATATTTGTAGCTTTCACCTGTAGAATGCTGGAAATTTGTTTCCGGAGTTTGGGGTGTGCGACCGCACTGGCTGGGGATATCAAAAGCTCTCCCCTCAACAGCCCTCTCTCTGCAGGGGGACAGGCAGCTCGATTTCTGTGCGCTGCCCAGGCACGCAGACATCCTTTCAGGCTGCACTGTCATGAACAATGTTGGTGGCTACCCTCAAACCCAATCATGTCACAAGTGCCTATTGGCTCCAGCACAAGTCCTAGACAGACTCTCTCCATCAGATCAGCCCTGAAGGAATGGGGAGGGTGGGAAAGGGCAGGTCTCTCCCCGCGCAGGAGGCACTGTGTGGGAATCTTGGGAGCTGCAGACTGAGGTGACCTTCCAATACCCAACACGTGTTGGTGAAGAAAAAAAAAATGTTGTTTCTTGATTTGTATATGAAAATAGTCAGTATTGAGAACATCTATCCCAGGAAGCAGAGCGACAAATCATTCCGTGACTGTATTATTAAAGTTCATTGGAGTCGCTGACCCAGAGTTTAACAGGCTGTTGGTTGGTCCAAGAGAGATTCAGGGTAAACTGCTCAGTGTCAGCCACTTCTCCAAAAAGATGATTATAAATGGCTGACACTTTGGGGAATTCATTTTTATTTTCTCTTTACTGGAAATTTTGGCTCCATGAAGAAGTCCATAAAACCTCTGGAATTCCTGGAAAAGATGAAACACGGTCTAGGACCGAAAAATGTATCTGCAAAAAAGTGTGAGGAGCGTTCACCAGCGAAATAAATGGATGAATACATTTGTGGACAAAAGTCTCAAGCTATCTGCTACACTGGATCAATTGCCTCCAGGGCCCACATTGGGGACCAGCCCTGCTGTCTACTGCCACGCTGGGAGAGATAACAAAGTTACAGAAAGCCCTGGTTTTAAGCATTAACAGGAAGGGCTACATGACTTGTGACCAGATCAGGGGATTTTCCCTAAGAGTTACAATGTAGAGTTGGTTAATCATTAGTGTTGAGCGAACCCGAACTGCACTGTTCGGGTTCTCACCGAACATTACGTTTTTTGAAACCCCGGACCCGAACACGGACATTCCACTGTAAATTGACCTATTCGTAAGAATGGGGACTCTATTTCGGTTTATAGCATAGCAATAGCATTACATGTATTACATCTGAGAGTCAAATAGAACCGTCAAATACTGTGCTTACAGCGCACTTTGAAAAATTCTAAAAGTTTTGGGTGCTAAATAGTACATTTGCGTCTTGCGGTGCACTTCATATCTGAGAGTCAAATAGAACAGTCAAATACTGTGCTTACAGCGCACTTTGAAAAATTCTGGCTACCTCCTCCTCCAGCGCCGCTTCCACCTACACCGCCACGGTCACCGCCTCCTCATCCTATGGGTCACTTAGTATAAACTAAAAGAGAATACCCTGCACTCCAACCTTCTCTCAAATGGAAAATTCTGTTGATCCTCCTGGCAGCCATGCTTTAAATTTAGATTTATTTTCTTCCAAAACTAAAATCAAAGATTCCATCTAGTGCTATTTTATGGCTCAGCTGTATTTGTAATTTGTATGTATTTTATGTTATTTAAGTTATTTCCCTATCCATATTTGTTTGCAGGGCACTTGTCCTACTCTTACCCCCATTTTACTTCCTTTTGCAGCCCTCTAGCCCTTTCCAGGACTTTTTTAGAGGCATTTTAGTGGCCAAAGGTTCGGGTCCCCATTCGCTTCAATGGGGTTCGGGTTCGGGGTCAAGTTCGGGGTCAAGTTCGAGCCCGAACCCGGACTTTTTTTCGAAGTTCGGCTGAACCCGCGAACCCGAACATCCAGGTGTTCTCTCAACTCTATTAATCATTACCCAGGTCATGGGTCCTTCTTGGAGTGACAGGCTGGGTATCCATTAAGTATCCCATATCGGGGTGGGACAAAGGTGGTATATTAGGCTGGATTTTTTTAGATTTCTCATTACAACCATTTTAACAAAAGAGATTTACCTCCCTCCCTCCCCAGATTTGGTTTCGGATTCCCGTGTTGTGGCGGGGGGTCCTAAGAGAATTGGCTCCTTAGCAGGAGGTGGCCCTCACAGGGAGGGCTATGCTGGGTGCACTGTACAATGGGCGGCAGTGCACAATCTCCTCAGAGCAGGTTCCTGAGGAGTTTTTTCAGGGAATGATACCACCAGCTAGGAGGAGGCGGATGGTGGTTTTTCCTACACCGGAATACAGAGTTACTATTGCGCTTGGGGGACAATTTATCACGGAATCTCGCCATGGGAGAGTATAATATTTTGTAATATTTCCTTATGTTACATCATTGTTTATCATATATGTTATTATATGATTATATTTTTTATTAAAGTTTAAAATTATTACAGTGTGGTTAAAATAAACGCTGTGGCCTTCTAACTCCAATCTGGTGTTGTGTCCTTTATTGGGGGGGTCAAATAGTTTCAGTGGGCTTCCCTAAGTAGATGGTTCCTTAGTCATGTTCCACCAATGAGCCCAGGTATGCTGAGAAGACATCAGTAACCATTGCCTTTATTGAGGTATATACATGCTCACCCACCTGTCCATTTTGTGCGGGTCACTCCTGATTCAGAGTCAATATGGTGCAATCCTGACTTCTGCGCATGCTCATAGTTAAGTGTCTACGCAGTGAGGGTGCCCAACTGAGTGATAGCGCTACTGTGCATGCACTTCCCGTCCCAATCCATGCCACAACCCCCCCCCCCCCCCCCACCCCACCCCCAGGTATGGGCATTCAGATTTATCATGGTTTACATGTACTGAAGTGATGGATGATAATGATGTTCTATGGACTTTCACTGACCTTGACTGGTGACCTTATATAGACACTTTGCCCATTCCTGGTCTCCAGTTGTCCCATGTTGTCCAGGTTAAAACTATGGATAGGTGAAGTGTCTATACAATGTCTATGTCAAGGTCAGTGAAGGTCCATAGAACATGAGAAGATCAGTGAAGGATCTATAGAACATCAGAACATCAGTGATGGTCCATAGAACTTCAGAAGGTCAGTGATTGTCCATAGAATATCAGAAAATCAGTGAAGGCCCATAGAACATTAGAATGTCACTGAAGAACCATAGAACATCAGAAGGTCAGTGATGGTCCAAAGAACATCAGAAGGTCACTGAAGGACCATAGAATATGAGAAGGTCAGTGATGGTCCATAGAACATCAGTAGATCAGTGATGGTCCATAGAGCATCAGAATTTCAATGAAGGTCCATGAAACATTAGAAGATCAGTGAAGGTACATAGAACATTAGAAGGTCAGTGAAGGTCCATAGAACATCATTTAATTGTCCATCACAAAGTCCAGGATTTGTGCCCACCCCTGGTCAAAACTGAACACCTTTCAACACACTCTGGAATTCAGAAGGGAAAAGACCTTTCCTCCTAATGAACGCATTTAACTATTCAGTCCAGGATTTTAGCCATCTGGCAAACCCAACTTTAGGCCTAGGCGTCATCATTCTTACCGGCATCACTTCCTGTCTGTTTCATGACCTTATATAGCTTATTGCTGATAGGGGTGTGGTCTCCCTAACACAGTACTACCCCAGGACACGCCCTATAAACACCTAAAGGGACAATACTGCAAGTTTGGAAACGTTAATAACTAAGTACCAGCAGTTGTGGCATAACTAGTCTTCTACTTCTACTTAATCTGCAGTGATACACATAGGGTTGCCACCTTTTCCTCCAAAAAATACCGGCCATGTGTGGGCGGGGCTACACTAGGTAGGGGCCATGAGGGGTGGAGCCACAAAGGGGGGCGGATTATCACTGAAATTATATATATTATTTGTATATCATGCCAGTAAGAAGCGTGTGTGTGTATAAATATATATTTATATATCATAAACACACACAAGCTGTCTCTCACACTCGCAAACAAGCTTTCTCGCACAGACACACACATGCTGTCTATCACACACACAGACAAGCTGTCTATCACACACAAAGACAAGCAGTTGCTCACACACAGACTGTCTCTCTTGCTCACACACAGACTTTTACTCACTCTCTCACAGACTGTCACTCTCAGTCTCTCTCTCACAAACTCCCCCTACCTCTCCGACAATATCTCCCACCCGCCCCACCTACCCTCACAAGCATATTATCCCGGTCTAATGTAATATGAAGGGTGGTTGGGAGCAGTTGGTCAATATGACAGTAATATTTTGCCACTCAATAAGTCAGTATTTTGCCACTAAATAAGTCAGTATTTTGCCGCTCAATAAGTCAGTATTTTGCCACTCAATAAGTCAGTATTTTGCCACTCAATAAGTCAGTATTTTGCCACTCAATAAGTCAGTATTTTGCCACTCAATAAGTCAGTATTTAGCCATTCAATAAGCCATTCTTTTGCCATTTAATATGCCATTCTTTTGCCCCTCAATATGCCAGGATTTTGCCACTCAATAAGTCAGTATTTTGCCACTCAATAAGTCAGTATTTTGCCACTCAATAAGTCAGTATTTAGCCATTCAATAAGCCATTCTTTTGCCATTTAATATGCCATTCTTTTGCCCCTCAATGTGCCAGGATTTTGCCCCTCAATATGCCAGGATTTTGCCCCTCACAAGCGTTTAATAGCCATTTAATCTGCCAGGATTTTGCCAATTAATATGCCAGGGTTATGCCAATTAATATGCCAGGATTTTGCCAATAATATGCCAGGATTTTGCCAATTAATATGCCAAGGTTATGCCAATTAATATGCCAGGGTTTTGCCAATTAATATGCCAGGATTTTGCCCTTCAATATGCCAGGACTTTGCCAATTAATATGCCAGGACTTTGCCAATTAACATGCCAAGGTTATGCCATTCAATATGCCAAGGTTATGCCAATTAATATTCTAGCGTTATGCCACTAAATATACCAGGGTTATGCCACTAAATATACCAGGGTTATGCCCCTCAATATGCCAGGATTTAGCCAATCAATATGCTCGTTAGGCCACCCTCCTCCCCCCTTCCCAAGACCCCAAGACTTACCTCGTTGCTGCTGTCTCCCGGTGCAGGTCCGTGGCTGTGACGGAAGCGTTGTGCGCTCCCCTCCAGCCGCGCGGATCAAAAAAAGTTTGTTGAAAAAAAAAAGTTTAAACAAATTTTATTGAAGCCGCGCGGCTGGAGGGGAGCACACAACGCTTCCCTCACAGCTGCACGGACCTGCAGAGCACCGGGAGACGGCAGCAAGGAGGTAAGTACTGGGGTCTGGGGAAGGGGGGAGGAAAATACCGGGCTTTGCCGGGGCTAGGGTTGCCACCTTTTGTTAAAAAAAATACCGGCCAAGCTACTCCCTCCATAGACTTAACATTGGGGTCACGCCAATTTTTTTACCGGCCTGCAGGTAAAATACCGGCCAGGTGGCAACCCAAGCCGGAGCGTGTATATCCAATATAGGGTGGCAACCCTAGATACACAACAGGTACATACAAGGTGCAAAAATCAGTCTTATTCCAAGAGCAGTAGAAGCCAAGGGACGGCCACAACTTATTGAAGTTTATATTAATCATTTAAAATATGATTCTTGTCCCTAAACCCTAATTGCAAAACTTTGCTTTAACCAGTACAGCCGCTCAGCATGTGTATTTATGCCCCCCCCTAAATTGGGAACAAAATGTGTTTTAAATGTGTCTGTGGAGTCTCCTGCTTATGACATCACCTGTGGCACGGTATGCAAATGAACTGGTTTTTAATGGGAAATGTCAAATTTGCATACCGTGCCACAGGTGATGTCATAAGCAGGAGACTCCACAGACAGATGTAAAACACATTTTTCTCCTAATTTAGGCATTTGTTTGCAGTTTGGCTAACACAATGTATAGATCATTTTTTTATAATCTACATTCACAGTAAACAAATTGTCCAGGTGATACCGTGCTTTTAATTCTCCGCTGTGATTTCAGAACATGAAGCCAGCTCACCTCCCTGCTCTCTGGGGAAGCCTAACAAATCATTGTGCAATTCCCAAAATCCACAGTCCGTTTAAAGGGAAAGGCACACTTTCAGCTCCTGCTGACTGACAACAGAGTTCACTTTTCTTTTTGTCCCAGGATGCTCTGGGTTGACCCTACAGACAATGAGGCCTGTAGGACATGAAGATGTCAGCATTGTATTATCGTGTGCGCTCAGACAGGAGTAATTCCATTTGGTTTAACCGTTTGCTGGCAGAGATTGAAACAATGCACTGCAAAAAAAAAAATAAAAAAAAAATAAAAGGATTGTGTTTTTGGAGAGGCGGCAGCATTGAATTGCAGGGGGATGATTAGCAAAAGTCTAAAGATTTGAAACATCAACACAGATCTCTATGGAACCCGTGAGGCTCTAAAAATGACACATGGTCATCCATTAGATTAGAGGACAACTGTAGGCAAACTATTCATGTTTATTTAATAGCTTGCATCAAGTGTAGGCAGTTTAAATGGACGTGCTTTGATAACCAAATAAAAATAAAGTATTTTATTGAGCTCTCTTTACTCGTATAGCTCTTTCAGGGGGCGGACATGTTGTTTAGAATCTTGGGTCGGATGAAAGACGATCTGACTCAAGATTCTGAACATGTCTGCCCCCTGATAGAGCTATGCAGCACGAAGAGGGCCCAATACTTTATTTGTATTATTTCATTAAAAGTTTTATATTTCAAACATTTATCCTGGAATCTTTCAGTTAAACATAAGCACTTGTCCTCGATGAAGGATCTCCTACAGCAGTGAGAGCGGTAAAGATTTGAAGAGAAGTGAAGAACTGCAGTGGATCAACAAAAAAGAGAAATCAAAAGAGAAAGGTATCTACGGAAAGAGTACTGAGGTACAAAAGTACATGGATTAGGGAATTAAATGAGCGGACACCATGAAAAAGACCAGATGAAGGGGATCCTGTAGTATAGGACAGTCCATTTTTTTGCAGTTATTGGAATTTGATTCTCCATATTATTAACCCAAATCCCTCTGCCCCTCTTTTACAACCTTATGCCCTTTTCGCAAGAGCAGAGGATTTTTAGTGTGCATCGGAATGTCTCAGAGCCCCACAGCATTGAAACTCATGCTTTTGTCACAAAATGGATTTGGAGATCCACTGTGACGGGGGTTTCTTGGAGGGGCCTGAGGGCCAAACACCTCCCTATAGATTATAGAGTTCTGTTTTGGGGATTTGGGTACAGTGGGTAAGTTTGCACTTTGCATTGACTTTACTCATGCACCCAGATTGCGCCCTCTGTAATCCCGACTCACCCTGGTTTATGTGTTATAACTGTAGACTTTAATATGGTTATTTAATCAGATTCTGTTAGTAAATTGGTTTATGTGTAATGCTTCTGTGAGGAGACCACTCTGAAGGATTACAATGTGTCACAGAGGAGTCAGTGACAATGATTGATAGTTTACTCCAACATCCATTGTTCTGTGTTAATTGAATTTACTGTTAAACTGATAATGATGTGGTTTTCTATATCTGTAGCAATGCTGGTTAATTGCTGTTTGGTTTCTGTTGTGTTGTATGTTAATAGGTGGGTTCAGTTATGTTAACTTGTTATGTCTGTATATTAGATTCTGTTTCTGTTCCAATAAAGTTGTTGTTCATTCTTGCCGTACCTAACTGCTAGTGGTCCTGTCTGCTATTTGGGTACAAAGAGCAAGTTTCCAGAAAGACTTGCTGGGTGGATGCTGAGCTGTAATCGGGGTGCTAAGGAGGGGATTTCCTACAACGGGCAGAGGTGCTACCAGCCTTGGGTAGCTGTCACGTTACAGCTTTGTATAAACACAATACTTTATTCTTATTCTAAAGAATTTACCAAATTATATAAAATACACAAATAACTTGTCAGTAGAGCCAAACCGTCAGCCACTAACCCCAAAATAAATGTGTACCTCTTTGGCCATTTGAAATATCGGGAGGCAGGAGAGTGTCCTCTTGGAAGAGCCAATTACAGTGGCATAACCAGAGTTACGTCGTCAAGGGAAGAACAAAATCTTAAGCCCTTCATGTACCATCCTGTCCCTGACCACTCCATTACATTTCATACAGGGAATAAATGTATACCAGCCCCATAGCATTGTGTCATTATACCAGCCCCATAGCATTGCATCATTATACCAGCCCCATAGCATTGTATCATTATACCAGCCCCATAGCATAACATCATTATACCAGCCCATAGCATTGTATCATTATACCAGTCCCATAGCATGGCATCATTATACCAGCCCCATAGCAGTGCATCATTATACCAGCCCCATAGCATTGCACCATTATACCAGCCCCATAGCAGTGCATCATTAACCAGCACATCATTATACCAGCCTCATAGCAGTGCATCATTATACCAGCCCCATAGCATTACATCATTATACCAGCCCCATAGCAGTGCATCATTGTACAAGCCCCATAGCAGTGCATTATTATACCAGCCCCATATCATTGTGTCATTATACCAGCCCCATAGCATTGCATCATTATACCAGCCCCATAGCAGTGCATCATTATACCAGCCCCATAGCAGTGCATCATTATACCAGCCCCATAGCATTACATCATTATACCAGCCCCATAGCAGTGCATAATTATACCAGCCCCATAGCATTGCACCATTATATCAGCCCCATAGCATTGCATCATTATACCAGCCCCATAGCATGGTGTCATTATACCAGCCCCATAGAATTGTATCATTATACCAGCCCCATAGCATTGTATCATTATACCAGCCCCATAGCATTGCATCATTATACCAGCCCATAGCATTGCATCATTATACCAGCCCCATAGCATGGTGTCATTATACCAGCCCCATATAATTGTATCATTATACCAGCCCCATAGCATTGTATCATTATACCAGCCCCATAACATTGCATCATTATACCAGCCCCATAGCAGTGCATCATTATACCAGCCCCATAGCATTGCATCATTATACCAGCCCCATAGCATTGCATCATAATACCAGCCCCCTAGCATTGCATCATTATACCAGCCCCATAGCAGTGCATCATTATACCAGCCCCATAGCATTGCATCATTATACCAGCCCCATAGCATTGCATCATTATACCAGCCCCCTAGCATTGCATCATTATACCAGCCCCATAGCAGTGTGTCATTATACCAGCCCCATAGCATTACATCATTATACCAGCCACATAGCATTGTGTCCTTATACTAGCCCCATAGCATTGCATCATTATACCAGCCCCATAGCATTACATCATTATACCAGCCCCATAACATTGTGTCATTATACCAGCCCCATAACATTTTATCATTATTCCAGCCCCATAGCATTGTATCATTATACCAGCCCCATAGCATTGTGTCATTATACCAGCCCCATAGCATTGTATCATTATACCAGCCCCATAGCATTGCATCATTATACCAGCCTCATAGCATTGTGTCTTTATACTAGCCCCATAGCAGCACATCATTATACCAGCCCCATAGCATTGTATCATTATAACAGCCCCACAGCATTGCATTATTATACTAGCCCCATAGCATCGCACCATTATACCAGCCCCTTACAGAAAAATATTCTGCCCCCCTCCCTCGTCCCTATATCTCCCTCTCGCCCCCCTAGCCTCCCAAAGAAATTTTATCTAGGTATTTGTATTTCATGCCAATGAGGTTTAAAGGCACCCCAGGACAGGACCCATCACCTGCATTGCACAAATAGAACTTCTGCTGCCCCAGGACTTTCCACATCGTGCGCATTGCACATTCAGGACTTACCCTTGCCCCCAGGACATAGCACATTGGCCACATTACACATCCAGGACTTACCCTTGCCCCAGGACATGCACCTCACCCAGCTTGTCCATTAATATGCCACAACCAGTCTGTCCATTAATATGTCACTGTTAGTTTGTCCATTAATATGCCACTGTTACTATGCTCGTTAAAATATGTCAGTTTGCCCATTAATATGCCACAGCCAGTTTGTCCATGAATATGCCACTATTTGCCCATTAATATGCCAGTGTGTTCCCATTAATATGACACAGCCAGTTGATCTTTTAATATGCCCCAGTCAGTTTGCCCATTAATATGCCACTGCTTGCCCATTAATATGCCACAGCCAGTTTGCCCATTAATATGCCACTGTTTGCCCATTAATATGCCCCAGTCAGTTTGCCCATTAATATGCCACTGTTTGCCCATTAATATGCCCCAGTCAGTTTGCCCATTAATATGCCACTGTTTGCCCATTAATATGCCACAGCCAGTTTGCCCATTAATATGCCACTGTTTGCCCATTAATATGCCCCAGTCAGTTTGCCCATTAATATGCCACTGTTTGCCCATTAATATGCCACAGCCAGTTTGCCAGCCAGGTGTCCTATAAAAACATCCAGGCTGTTGCATGAAAAGATGCTGCCTCTCTTGCTTTTCCGCACATTGATCTTCAGTTTGAGCACCGGAAAGGTCACGTGACCCCTGGGGCTCTGAAGTCAGATCAGTGTGCTGGTAGCGCGAGAAAGTCAGCATGTAATGATGCACACACACCATGCAGGTACATTCTGTTTTTAAAAGTTGGGAGACACTCATTTTCCGGGATGCCAATGAATAAATAGGTTCATTGCCATGAACCTATACAAATACAAAAAGGATTTATATGATACCAATACACAGTAGCTTTATATGGAAGTTTATACCATTACGTTATACCAATACAAATATCTAAATGATGGATATAAGGACAAGCAGTAAAATCATAAACTTGTAAATCATGTAAATTAGCTGTAAATACATAAATTTACATGATAAACCCAGATTTGCACTCAGGACTTGCCCCAGCACTCAGAAATTACTGCAGCACCCAGAGTTGCACTCACATGACTTTCCCCAGCACCCAGATTTTCACTCACAATACTTACCCCAGCACCCAGATTTTTACTCAGGACTTACCCCAGCACTCCCGATTTGCACTCAGGACTTGCCACAGCACCAAGAGTTACACATAGGACTTACCCCAGCACCCAGATATTCAGTCACATAAGTGTATGTCCAAATGGGTTAAAGCCTCTCAGCACTCTTGAAATACAGTAGTATCAATGCAAATACTGTATAGAGCAAATAAATCACTGTTACTGTGATGTAGCTGTGATGTGAGGCATCGTTGGGAACCTGCCGTTGGCGTGTCAGTTCTGCACATGTGTCATTGTATTACCCTTTGTTGGGGAATCTGAGCATGCATGGAAAGGCTATATCACAGCTTAAGGGGGCTGGACACTGAATAAACTCTTTTGCACTTGTATTCTGACAGGTGTGTGTAGAACTTGTGGCAAAATCCAAGTTTTTTGGGGGATAATACACCATTTTGAATAATGGATTTCAGGATAAGGGATACTCAACCTGTATATGTATATCGGTCTCCACAGCAGAAGCACATTGTTGTTTTTGTAAGATATTTGTGTACCTTGTAGTGTGAAGACACTGTTCTGTCTTACAATAAGCTGGCTTTCTGCATCTCAAGTACCAGCCCCAAGTGTGATGTTTATCTGCGTCTTGCTCTGCTGCTCAAGTATCTATAGATCTGCTCAAGCCTATGACACCGCCATGCAGCTTGTTCGATATCCTAATGCCGAATTGCAACCTGGATGCCTTCCCGGCGAATTATGCAAATGGCACAGCTGGCACATATGGTAATGAGTGCCCATGTATATATTGGAAAACGTAGGAGTAGTCAGGCTGTTTACTATAGCGACAGCCTGGACTCCCTGCGAGGGGAGAGATAGTTAAAGCTGGAAACTCATAGTCACTTGACTGCAGCTTAAAACATGCGACAACTGAAGATGTAAACAGGGGAGGATGATAACCCACAGGGTCGGAAGAGTAAAATGGCTGTAATCGTAACAACCATGCATTTTGTAATAAATGGGTTTTGCTGTTGCCACTGCTCTGCATTGTGCAGAGGCAGCATTGTATTATAGACATATTTGTAGAAATATAAAGAAATTAGTTCCAGACACCTGGATCTGTACTGGAGAGGATGGAGCTTCATCTCCCGGGTTCACAAGGCATTGTCATCAGGTAACCCCGCCCACTTTGGACTGCGCCACTTCATGCCCCAGTAGGGATGCCACTATTTCTTCTAATAAATATACTGGCTGTTTTATTCCCTACTTAGACTTAACATTGGCTTCAAGACATTTTTTTTTTTTTTTTTTACCAGCCTGCCGGTAAAATACTGACTTTGTGGAAACCCTGCTTCCCAGGGCCCTAAGACATTAAATTGTCTGCCACGAGCAATGTGGCTGAGGATATTGCAAAATGGGCCACTAATTTATTTTGCCACCAGGCCCAAACTTGTCAGCCTTCCCCCTGCACAACAAGCATGGCATTACTCATGTGACCCTTTAATGGTCTTTGCTTACCCAGCATTCAATGCACAAGGTGAGGACCCAATAGAATGCTAACTAATGTGGACTGCAATTCCCATCATGCTCTAGAGCTAAAGTAACTGGCGTTTATGTACATATATACCAACTGTGCTGCTTTAAGTGGGTCATTACCAAATTGGGGCCTATGTCACCCTCTACCCCTTCCAAGACATGGCAAAGTATGCATTTATAAATGTCTGGTGTAAAAATGGAACGCTGCGCAGGAATATACAACTGGTTTCCATGACGACTTAAAATCATTTAGAGCTTCTAGGTGCTTGAGGGGTTAATCCAAGACCAGCGTGTGGGTCACTATTAATTATTATTATTGTGCTGGGGAAAAGAAAAACAAATGATAGTGCAACACTGTTGATGTTGATAAATCGCAATATATTAGTGCTAAATAGGTACACTCACAAACTGTGCAATCAAATCAGGCTCATCAGAGGGATATGTATGGTGATCTTTTATTCCTTTATCTAGAAAAAGCAAATTAAAAAAGCCATTGCGCAGTGGCTGGAAAAATTTGGACACATTTAAAAACAATATTACACGTACAAATATTAAAAGCACTAATAAAGTGCAACTTGCGTATATGAAGAAGTTCCAGATGAGTAAATTTCTATCCTGTTGACATCAGGATAAAGACGACTGGGAACTTGCAATGATGAAAAGGATCCACTCAACGCGTTTCACCAACTTGCTTTACCGCAGAGATTTGCACAATAAACACTTCTCTTGAGGAAGCCAACACAAGTTGGTGAAACGCGTTGAGTGGATCCTTTTCATCATTGCAAGTTCCCAGTCGTCTTTATCCTGATGTCAACAGGATAGAAATTTACTCATCTGGAACTTCTTCATATACGCAAGTTGCACTTTATTAGTGCTTTTAATATTTGTACGTGTAATATTGTTTTTAAATGTGTCCAAATTTTTCCAGCCACTGCGCAATGGCTTTTTTAATTTGCTTTTTCTAGATAAAGGAATAAAAGATCACCATACATATCCCTCTGATGAGCCTGATTTGATTGCACAGTTTGTGAGTGTACCTATTTAGCACTAATATATTGCGATTTATCAACATCAACAATGTTGCACTATCATTTGTTTTTCTTTTCCCCATACATGCGCCCCTTCCTTCCCGTTTTTTCTATTGCATTAAGTGCTTGAGGAGCACTTTGTGGGTGCTGCAGTATTAGAGGAAGAGTATTTTAATTTTATCTTTATTATATCACTTTTTTTCACGTGTGTGTTTGTGTCATTTCTATTTCTTTTTCCTTATTATTGTGCTGACAATACTTGTGAGGACGTGGGATATAACAGGGGGTCACTGTGCGCCCTGACATGGTGCACAATTAATGCTATATGGGAGTCTCAGGACATTAAAGGAACATAGCGTGGCTGAATATATATTTTTTTTTTTAAAGAACTTAATTAGCCGAGAACTGTAGAAATCTAATTTGTTGACGAAGCAGTAGAAATATAGTGCCTTTTTGTAGGTTGAAAGCCTCGTTGTGCCCCATCAGGGAGCAGACAATCAGCTCTCCCGTCTGAAGATGGGTGTACCTGTCAGCCATTTTGTGCATGCGTCCTCGCAAGATGGTCTACTCAATAAAGCGAGAACTGCAGGGAGCTGAGACAGGAATTTCACACTTAGGGCCAAAGTACCTGAGTTGGAAACACGCTGCCCTTCAGACATTTTCTGCGGCATTGTCCTAAACTTTGATATTCCCGTCTCCATTGACGGCTATTCTCTCTTTATTGAGTAGACGCTATAAAATGTTCTGAGCCTAGAAACCATTTGAATGTCCCTGCTGATTATCCTTCTTCAGTTTCCTAGGCTTTCGAGAAACCAAGTCAGGCTCCAACTGAAATGCTAGACTAGGGCAAATACAGCACGCTCGGGATTAGAGTTTGCCACCTGGCCTGGCATGGGGGGCCAATGTTAAGTCTATGGAGGAAGTAGCATGGCCGGTATTTTTGCGTAGAATGGTCATGGGGGCCCTGACCATGCATTCTTTAAATAAGCATTGCCCCAAAAAAAAAAATACAGCAATGAGGTTGCCAGATATTTTGACCCCCGGGGTCCCCTTACCTCCAGGGTGACCACATCATGTTATTCTGGGACATGTATAATAAATCCATGCTCCAGCGCTTCCTAGGCTTAAATGACCACAGACTGATTTACATAGTATATATACAGCCCTGGAGCATGCATTTATTCCTAAACATCCCCTCAATAAAAGTGGTGGAGTATTTTGGTTAACAATATTGTTTACATGCAAAACCCTTGGACCCTACTTTAGATTGAAGAATACCCCCCCCCCCCCCCCCTTGCATTTAACCTTTTGAGTGCCAGGGGGCATGGGGACTTCTGATTGGCTGGCTCTTCTCTGATACTCAAGGTGTTACAAAAGTCCCCAGCGCTCTACTACAGCACAGGCATCCATGCAATGAAACAGGCTGTTGTTTTAAAAGACAAAGTCTGTTAGTTGTTTGTGTTTATTTGTTTCGTTTTCACTGCTTTGTGGAAAAAGCCTGCTGGGTGGTGTGTAGTATTGTAAGGGTCCAGGGGATACAAGAATAGCACAGACAGAGAGAGCACAGGGATGCATGGATGCACACACTTCCAACAAGGGGTTAAACCTATTCAACTGTGCTGTGTAGGAGAGGGGGACTGGCACATTCCAACTGAGTACACAAATAGGGGGAGGAGGGGACACTTCCTGTATTCCAGTAAGGAGAGGAGTCTGCACCCTTGTCTTTCATTGAAGTGCAGCCGGGATGGGAGCGCTAGTGGGTGTCCCAGTGTCACAATGCACCGCTGACTGAGCAGGGATCAGGGGGCACTGGCTGGCAAGGCAAGTTTTGGGTTGCCCAGTCCCCCCCTCTCTCTTTGGGGGGAATGGTGTATACAAATTCCTGTAGTGTGCAGAGCCTGTGAGAATGCCAGACTGCAGGAGAGGCTGGACGGGTGAGTGTGCAGGGCTCCCTGCTCCTTTATACAGGGCTCCCTGCTCCTTTGTGCAGGGAGTGTATACCTGGGAGGAGAGCCTAGACTGCCCCATGCATTGCACACACACTGCACCTCCCTAACATGATGGGGTTAAACCCAGCACTGCATTCAACACATTCCTGCACTTCATCTCACTAGTTGGGACAAGGGGGGTCAGGGGTACTTTCATCATGGGGAGATAATCTGTATATAAGAGGCATAGTATATATGCGGGGTCTATAGAGATCAGTATCATCATAAACAGGAAAGTTGAACATTTTGTTGGGGGGGGGGGGGGGGGGCAGGAATGAGAGAGGGTAACATGTAGACATATGGGGGGGGGGGGGGGGGGGTAAGGGTCTCGTAGTTTGGTAGTGATTGCAAAATGTTTTGCAATCTTTTTTTCTCTCTCTTCCCATGTTGCCCCTCTTTGCAAGTAGTTGGGAGTATCTCTCTCCTGGCCATGGCTGACTGAAGGGGTTAAATGACGTCATAAGGGTCCACAAACTTCTCCCCTTGCACTTTCTTCTTAGCCTTTCTCTGCTCTGCCCCTTATAATGCTTTTATATTGACTTTCACTTGTTTTGTATTTGGGTTGGGAGAGGGGGTGTTCAAACCTCTCAACCCCCAGTTTCTGAACAAGGCACTGTGATTTGTGGAGCTTGGCTATTGTATATGCATTGTAGGATTAACACACAAACTCTCTGTATTTGAAGGGGTTAACTGAGATACTGCAAAAACTCTCAAATTATTGTCTCTCTCTCTCTCTCTCTCTTTATTTTTCCTTCTATCCTGTATAAAACAGGCTCTGACATCTCCACTGCTGCTGGCTAAGACTCTCACCAGGCTGCCTGAGCATTTTGGGAGTGATGGTACACAGCAGCTGTAGTGACAGAGCCAGCCCATCCAGCCTTTTTTCACTTTTCTCCTGTCCCAGAGTAAGAAAACCTTTTCCCTCTGAGATCCCCATTGACGGCTGGCAGGCTAATGTGTTCTAAGTGGTCTGTGGTTTGGCTGAGGATGATGTGGAGTTGCATTTGTATTTCAGTTGATCAGTCTCTGTTTTTCATTGGTTTAGCCTGCACTGGATGCAGGGATTTGAGGTTCCCTGTGTCAAAAAGCTTGCAAATATATATATATATATATATATATATATATATATATATATATAAATTTTTTTTTTTTTTTTAAAGTTAATTTAAATTAAACCACTTTTTTTGCTCTCTCTCCCAAATACATAACAACCAGGATAGACTCACCCATCAGCTTTTGTCAAATTGTAGCTTTACGTTTATTATAATGTGAGTGATTTTATTAAACTCCCTTCCGGAGCCAAAGTTCTCAAAATAGAGGCAATTGGCAGGAATATTTAATTGGTTTCTATAGCGACTGCTCCACCTTTTAAAAAAAAAACAAAAAAACTTGCCTTAACGTTTGCTTTTATAAATAAGTCCCCCCTCGCCGTGCCACCCCTCAATGTGTTGTAATAGGTTTGTTAGGCTGTAGCTTGTCATTATTACCACTGAGTAGATCAGTAACTCGCTCCTTTGATTCCATCCCGCAGTTGATGCTTACAATTGGAAACATCCTGGACAATCTAACCCCCCCCCCTTCTCCTTCAAAAAATTATCTGGAGCATCTGGATTTAACCCCTGCCGTATCAGGCACCTAGCACTTGACGGGTTAATTCCCAGCGTACTTGCGGTACTAAGGCTTTCTGGGGGACACACAAGGCCAATCAGATATAATGTTCAGATTTCACCCCCAAATTTCCCAGGTTTAGATCTCAGGCCGAGCTATTTTTATCTATTGGTCTTGGGGGAAACACTGTTATCTGCCTTTATGTTTGCAGTGCCATGGTTTGCTGGCCCCACACCACGCTGACTGCTTACTGACGCCTGCAAAATAATAATGATAGACTTTGCGAGCAGTATAATTTGAATTTTTGCTGGAAATTGCAGTCTGGACTGGTTGCTAAGATCAGGTCTGTCGAGCTTCTCTTTTGAGACTTGATATATAATCGGGGAAAAAAAAGGGTTTGAGTGCCAGGGAGCAGCGGGGTGCGCTGGAAGGCCCTCTAGCTGCCTGAGTACCACAGATGCTCTCCTCCGTCGCCCCCCATATCCAGAGCAGGATGGGAGTTTGTTATATTTTCCATCCTGCAAGTACCTTGATGGGAATTGTGCCCCAGAGCTGCTAAAAGAACAGATTGTATTCCCCCTAAAAAAAAAAAAAAAAAGTAAGAGAAATACAGTGGTGGATTGCAACTTCATTCACTCTCAGCCTCCTGTCAATTAGTAGTGGTCAAAACCAAAGTGCGCTCCCCCCCCCCCCCCAAATCACAATACACAATATAAACGAAACGTACTGTAGGTACCGTAGCATTATAGTATAAAACACAAAGGAGGTGGGAATCCTACCCCCAACCCTAAAAAAAAAAAACTGCAGGATACCTGCAGTAGATAAATTGCCCACTAGAGGGAGCCAAAAGAACACTTTCTTTGTACAAAACTTTTTTTTTGCTTCTTTATTTTCTTTTTTTAAATGCAGGAAAGAGCTGTTTTTAAACCACTCCACACTTTTTTATATATATATATATATATATTTTTATTTTTTTATTTTTTTGTTTGTTTGTATTTTTGCATTGGTTGTATGAAAAGTTGAACAATGTAGGGGTCAAAGGAGGGATGTGCTGAAAATCATGACGGTTTCCTTTTTTAGCTTTTTTCTTTTTCTTCTTCTTATTCTCTTATAGGGACAAATTTGGAGGCAAGAAATGTTCCCATACACTCCTCTTAAACCTCACCTCCCTTAGCTACACTCTCTTTCCACGTGTAGAAGCGAGACGACTCCCCGAAAAAAAAAAATCTGCTCAAGGATTAATTTCCCTGTTCTAGAGATGAGTGAGGCTGACTTATACCCCAAACATGCCACCGGAGTACACACCAGGAGGAAAGCGGCATTTTTGGGCTGATTAGCGGGGCCGGGGCGATGGCTGAGAGTTGGAGATGAGCCAGGATACCCCAGGGTTAAATCATTGTCAAGGGAGTCCTGGAATAAAAAAAACAAAAACGTTTGTTCCCTTGTGCATCCAGATTCTGCAAATGGAAACTTAATGGACCCTGGGGAAGGATTAAGAACTGCAAAGGTTAACTCACAAAGAACTTCCCATGATAACATTGAATGTTTTATTATTATTTTTTTTTTCCTCTCCCTTTCACCCATTTTTTTAAAACGTTTAAAATAGCCGACATAATATATCGTAAAATCTACGATTGCTGTCGGATACATTTTTTAATATTTATATTTATTGTTGTTTTTTTTTTTTTTTTTTTTTCCCCCCTTTGGAAAAAAACAAGAAAAATTGAAACTTTGACAGGAAAGTGGATTTTGTGGCTTTTTATTCTGTGTAATTTTTTTTTTTCTAACAATGGCTGAGAGAATTCCAGAAAAGAAAATTCGAATATATCGTAGTGTTTCTGTCAAGAGGCTTGAGAACTGGAATGCAAAAGCTTTCGCTGGGGAGGGAGGCACCGAACTGCCTGGAAAAGGAGATGTCACCCAACCCACTTGTCAAAAAGTACACCGTTCCCCTGCCAGATCTCTTAGCTTGTCTAGGAAGGTGTCCAAAATCTCTGCAGCCGGCAAAGACCAGAGTATCCCTTGCCAGTCTGTTCGACAGCTCTCACAGCGCTTCTCGTCCCACAACAGCAGGGATGAAGGGGCGCAAAGTGACGACGAGGGCTTGCGGCGTGTGGATCATCTGAAAAAGGGGTGTCAGGTGGGACCTTCGGAGATCAGCACCCCAGATGTGCCTTCACAGAGCACCGGCCTTCTCGGTCAAAACTCTGTAGCCCAGGTTGAGTGTGATGGGAATTCTGTGGCGTTAACCGGTAAGTTTGATGATTTAATTGCTGCCACCAGCCACAAGGGTCCTCCGAGCTCAGGATCTTTACTAGATGAAGCGACCTACAACTCTTATTGTAGTTTGTTGTATCAGCCGGAGAACCGAGATTTGATTGGCGTGGAAGGGACGAACTGGCCGAGCGTAACGGAAATGAGGAAGCTTTTTGGAGAGAGTATAAGGGCACAACCCACCAGGGCATCTTCACTGCCTGACTCGGAAGAGCCCCGACTATCTGTTCAGCGGGTGGCACCTTTAAAGGAGGTGGTGGGAGTGAGTTGTATGACCGACCCGCACAGGCATTGTCCGGTAGAGCGTAAACTTCCTACAAGCCTTAACCCTAATTCCAAAAGCTATAACTCTGGGGCATGCAACCAGACTAGTAATCCGTGTATGAAAATGGAAATCCCATCCTGCCGAGGATTGTTAGATGGCAAAGCAGAAGTAGCTCACACGGTGTGCATGGATGCGAGAGAGCAGAGGGCAAATGCCGGCCTCAAGCCCCAACCTCCGCCTCCCCCTCCAAGAAGCTGTATACCGTTTGACCTGAAAGCGCACACACGGTCCTCCAGCCTACCTAAACCAGAGGCAAGACAGCGATCAGATAGTTTACATTCCTTGCATAGTTCTGGCAAACTGCAGACTGCCCCCTCCAATGTCAGGCTCAAAGACACTTCCAGCGAGGAAGAGCAGCTTGGCAGAGGTTTGCCGTTGCCTAGCACCGTAAACAAGGCTGCCCCAAAGGTCGGCTCCCAGGAAGCATCCTCGGGAAGTGAAGAGGAAAAGGATCTTTTAACCCTCAGGGAAAGCACCAGAAAACGTTCCTTTAGGAAGAAAAAGAAAGATGCCGTAGGGGGCAGAAACGAGTCCGACGATAGCGAAGGCCACTGTACGGCCGATTCTGTGGCTTCCAATAAAGTAGGCCCTGATCCAAACTACTCCTCGATATGCCCAGAAAAAAACAATGTAATAAAAGTGCCGACTCTGGGCGGCAATCAGGGCTCAGCATCTACAGTAGAGTCATCTGCTGTGGAGTTCAAGCATCACAATACTGCCAGAGCTCCAACGAATATTCAAAATGAGTCCCATAAACTACACACCAGGAGCACTGAAATGGCAGCACCAGCAAGCACAGGGCAGTTCACTACAGCATCCCCAATCCCAGTAGTGTCCCGGGTGTCGAAAGTGAACATCCCACCTTTCATGCCAAGTCCCTGTGGTTCGAGGAATAGCAGCAGGTATTCTAGCACTGAAACCCTCAAAGAAGATGACCACTTTTTCTATTCTGGGCAGGGCCGTGGCCTACAAGGAGGCGCTACCAATATGTACAGATCCCCAAGCTTTGGACAGAGCGACTGCATGTCAAGACAGCAAGTCCGTCCTAGGTCAAAAGTGTCTTCTGGCTTTGCCAAGACAAAAAGTGAAAGTGCCGATGAAGGTCCACGCGGTGGTCTTGAAAACGAGAAGTCTATGTCCAATCCTGACGTAGCGTCGGAAACGCTCCGCCTACTAAACTTCTTAAAATCTGACATTGCAGACATAAAAATGAGACATCAAGGGAAGCCGTTTGGTGAAAGCGATGGAGTGAATTCAAGGCATGAAGCCTATCAAAGCTCTGTGGAACCACAAACCCCTCCAGGAAACCTTCAGTCTTCCCAACAGACTCCAAGCCGTGTGCACCAATCTAATCGTCCTACTTTGAAAGACCTTACTGCAACTCTGCGTCGTACAAAGTCCTTTACGTATTCAGATAAATGTGGCTCCCGACGACTCACTGGACATGCTTCTATGAAGCAAAGCTCTTCAGAACTCATGCTACCCACTACTGGAGACACGGATGTCCTGCTCTCTAACACTATGGACGATGACCACGGAGAAGGAAAAGACGGGAATCCAGCAGTAAACCCAACACAAGAACAATACCTTCAGGAAGCAAGGCAAGTCTTTGAAAAAATAAGTCGGATTGGCTCTCAAGATGACTACAGCTTTGATCAGGAGGTTAGCGACCATTTTAAATTTGAGGATTTACAGTCTAATGCCTCAGTTTTGGAGACCAGTGGCTGTGCAGTCCTAAGTAAGTTTGATTCAGAAGAAAAATTGTCATGTAGGAAATCCCCAGACGAGTTATCTGGTCATGAGTCTAGCATGACCGATGAAGGTATAGTTACGGAAGTGGAGACTACACCCAATGCCAATTTGTATCGGGACCTCAGTCAAACCCTTAAAGTTTGGAAGTCCGCAAGGGTTGGGCATGAGGAAGGCGAACAATTTCATGCAAGGAATGGGCTTCTACAACCTATTCCATGCACGGTTCAAGATAGTTCAGCAAGTGAGATGTGTTTGGAGCCCAACACTAGTCCTCTGGAAGCTCCACCAACCCCAGGAACTGTTCGACGGAGGAGGAAATTTCCCTCTCTCAGCAATAATGGCACAGATTCTAGCAATGGAAGTAATGGTGAATCTGGAGGTGAAAGTTATAGATCTTTGAGTGATCCAATGCCCCATAGACGATACTCTATCACAGATGACCCCCAAACTGTTTCCGTTGATAGCAACCTTCTGGGATCGTTGAATTCCAAAGCCGGAATGTCCGAGTCCTCAACCATCGCATTCTGTCAATACACTGGAAGTGCGGCTAGTGTCCTTTCGCTTAGTAGCGATGGGGTAAAGGACTACAATACGGTAATCCAAAATATCGTGAGCCAGCCCGGGGCCCTTGATAACGTGATTGACGAAAAAGGCAACGGCAAAACCATAAAGAAGAAGTCTTTCAGTGACCCAAGTCGTCGGGGAGAATTGTCTCCCACCGGCTTAGAGGACTTGAGTGAGCCTGTAAAAGAATTGGAGCAGGCCATTTTGTCTTCCAGTAGTGAACCTATATTATCGGAGCAAAGAGAGGGGTTGGTTGGCTTGGAGGAAATGGAGGAAGACATCGGAGCACTCCATCCCCAGTCGGAACATGTTCTGCTCCTTGGGGAAGACAAAAACAGTCTAGAGGTGAATCAGAACTTTAGCTTTGATCCAAAACTTGCTGAGGTGTTATCCCCAAGGATGATTCGACGCAGCTTCAAAAAGCGCACACAAAGGTCTGGCAGCCAAGATGGTGAAAAGCAAGAACACTATGAATCTGTCGAACCCCATGGGAAGTCTAGTTTGGCCAACAAGCATGTAAGGCATGCAAGTGAGCCCTCTACCTTTATTCCAATCGCACCGCCAGAATGCAAAGTAGCTCATGGGCGTCCAGCCCTTCCGATCACCGGCCCAGATCCTGCTAAAATACCAGTGAAGCCATACTCCATTGTGATCAGCCCATTGTTGGAGGATGATTCTAAACTGCCTACACAAGGCACAGGTGACCATAATCTCCTCGGCACTGTGGATATGCCAAGAACTGCACCCAGCACCCCTACTACTTCTGAACCCAAGGCACTTAAGCTTCACAAACCAAACGAAGAGGTCAACAAAGGCAAGCCTTTTGTGGTAAGTGCAGTGTTTTATTATCTTTTGGCTGCTGGTGTGCTGCATATTTTTCATGCTTTTTCTAATTTACGTATTTGGAGGTTCTCATGTTCTTGGTTATGGCTCGTTCAAGGTATTGACGTTTTCTTTGTTGGCATTTGTATGAAGCGGACCATGATGGCTGTTTGATAGCATCAAAAGTACACGTGGATGCTGAGCGGTTGGTTGGGTGTGATGATGATGCGGGTTCTTGTTGGAGGCTTTTTTTGATCTGCAATTGGTTGGCTGAAATAGTTGGGAACAGATATATTATACTGATAGATTTTTAACAGGACTCTAGCACCTACACGTTTGTTTATTCAAAAAAGCTTGAAAAAGATCTATGCATTGCATTTGGGAAACTGCAAGCGAATGGCTAAATTGGGAGAAAAGGTGTTTTTGTGGCGTCTCCTGTCTATGACATCATCTGTGGCTTAATTTGCAAATTAATTAGTTTTTCAATGTGTTAATTGTGTTGGCGCAATTCTAAGTAAACGTTTAAAGAGAAACCGGTTTCAAATGTGTCTCCTGTTGATGACCTCACCCGTGGCTTGCTATGCTAATTACTTTTCGATGGAAAAGTGTTCAGTTTGCATATCAGGCCACAGGAGATGTCATAAGCAGGGGACACATTTAAAACACATATTTATCTTCATTTCTATATGTGAATTCGACGTACTTTCACAGAGATAAACAATGTGTAGGTGACAGTCCAGTAAATCGCCACCATGAACTGCCTACTTGCAACAATCATTTTATTTTTTTTATACAGAGTGCAGTTGGTGCTGATAAGGAACATATTCCGATTTTAGCTATATTTATGCCTCTTTTGTGAGAACTCATCTATATTTGATTCACCTGCTTTTAAATAAATCTTAGTACCAGATCCTTTTCTAGCTCGCTGAGTAAAGCGCCTGGCGTTTGTCTTATTCCTGATAACCCTACCTGGCTAAGAAGCCTTGTAATCCACGTCCCAGCATGCTGGCCATTTAAAAATATTTGCACTTTAAAAAAAAAGCCTGGTTTAACCAGGGAAGTTTTTGACTGTGGGTGATGGAGCATAGGTTTCCTGCCTGGGTTGGTTGAGGGGTTTGTGACGTATACATATTTGTAAAATGATTAATACACTGCTGTCAGATCTTGAGATCTTGGCAGCGGGCCTTTTGTCTGTTTCTTTTGAACTTACCTGCAAGTCATTTTATTACTAAATGCACTTTTTTTTTTTTTTTTTTTTTAGTCTGGTTATTTTGTTTTTTTGTGAATTTTTTTCTTTTTAAACATTTTTTGCAAAACTGTATATTTGGAATAAACAGCTGAACAGCTGGTGAGATCTACGAACCAGCATTAAAGATGGACTACATGCCAACGTTTCTTTACGTGTTGCGAAGGGGATTTGCATACTGGATTCAAAGTGTCGGGCCTGTCGCTGACTGACAAGCCCCTATAGATTTCTGTATGTTGTACATATTTCTAATATATGGGAAATGCACTTACTTTTACTAAAACAAAGTACAGTTCTCCATTACTAACTGAGAAATATTCCAGCTGGGCTGCGGTAGGAGGGCTGGCTCCTTCCGCAGCAGTTTTTATTTTATTTGTTACAAGTGCTTGAAATGCAGGGGTACACTTCCACACCCTAGACAGAGAGGGTCTTACAATCAGTATATGGAGACTTCTGAGGCTCTTTCCTGAATGCAGGGCTTGACAATTCCCGGGAGTTGGGTGCTCTGGCTCCTTAATTAGTTTGTCTGGCTCCTAAATGCTACAGGAATTGTGTCAAGTCCTGAATTAATGTAGTCAACACTCTTAAAGAGAGCGTAATGCCCAACTATTCATACTGACTTTTTAATTATTTTATTTTTTATTTTTAAAGGTCATCCTGTTCAGTTTAGAAGAGATGGCTGATATAGTGCGTTCAATATCTAGCTCTTCGACACTTCCTTTTTTTCTCCATTGTCTGATTGTGGGAGTGGCCTGTTAGACTGACTGTTTGATAGACCAATAAGAAGCGTGTCTGTCGGCGACAGACCACCACACCCTGTTTGAAGTGTCAGGCACTCCAAATCAGCGGAACCAGGCCAGTTTTATTTTCAAGTTTCAGATTTAGATTTTACTCCTATTTTAAAAAATCTTTTTTTTTTTTATTCTACTTTTTATCGTACTTTTTAATCCACTTGTAAATACCGATCGGAGGACCAGGCTATTGACCATAGGAGCATTAGATGGTTATACATTAAACATTACTGTATCATTAAGAGCTGTACGGAATAAAAACGAAAGATTAAGGGATTATCTTGGAACACCCACAAACTATTTGCTTGGTGCCAAATTTCCTTCAAACTTGCCCAGTTTCTCAGAGGCCAATCGCATAATCTGTGAAGGGGGGGGGGGGGGGGGAGACTGCATTCTTCAGACCAACATATTTTAGATGTTTATTTCCTCCCCACTCTATGGTTTATTTTTGGAAGATGAAAAAGACCGTACAGCTACCCAGCTACTGTTAATTAGCGTGACTGTGTTTTAAGGTTCGTCTAGCGATCTTGAGATGAAAGAAGCGTAACGGTTTTGGTTTGCGATATAATCCTTCGGCCTATTTTGCCTGGACGCGTTTCAATGAGTTTCATGTAAATAGTTTTTTCTTTTTTTTTTTTTTTTTCATTTTTTAAATTCGCATGTCCTATAGTTGGTTTTAACAAATGTTATTGATTGGGATGCTCCGCCCGCTTTAAAGCCCCCCCCCCTTTTCCTTTTGTCCTCTTTTTGATATGGTCTCATAAGCATTTTTTTAAAAAAAATTGTATTCAATTTTTTTTTTACACAAACAGAACCCATCGTCACGAAGGGGGCAAAAAATGGCAAAACTGTCCAGGAAAGGGGGAGCCAGGGACATGGAACTTCCCTGTCCTTCTAAGTAAAACAGTCAAAAAAAACCAGCCACTAAACGGTTAAAGAAATAATGATTATTTGTGACCCTGTTCTCACCCCTGGACCTGGGCTAACTCTACCAAGGTTGCTGCAGTCTAGAGAATCCCAAGATGCTCAGCCAGATGTCTTTAGTGCTGGCTGAGCATGATATGAGCCAAAGTCAACAACAGATGGAGTGCCGTGTAATTTGCATTGTATATTAGAGGTTGTCCTAAATATCGGGTATTGCACGGTTACTATGGGTTCTACCCTATAAAGAGACAATTGCAGGGAATTATGACGGGACCTTTCAAATTATTAAGGCCAAAGTAGCCGAGTTGGAAAAGTTCTTCCACTCCAGCTGCATTGGAATTTTGTTTTGGGTTTTTTCTGTCTCTATTCCCCTGCAGTGCTCTCTTTATTGAGTAGACCCTTACGTGTGAGGTACTGGGTTAGTCTTCCCCAAGCATTAAAGAGACCATGTCATTTAAGCATTGTTTATACTGTGAGTTTATAGAACACAAAAATACATCTCCGAAATGATCTATACATCTAGTCATAAGAGTACAGTATGTGTCTGTGGTATCTCCTGGTTTTATTATTTTTGGATAATTGTATTTATTATGTACATGCTGCTATACCATGGGGATACCTGTACAGAGGATGATTAGATTACAGAAGGCCTTTAAATTCAGCACATTGTGTGGCTGAGCACAGAGGAAAAGGGTCCAGCTAGTCCTCTTATAACGTTATAAAAATTCCACTCTGTTTCTTCTGAAACTCAGGGGAGAGAAATGATCTCCTCCAGCCGGGGATTGTCCCCTTCTCCTGACGAGCTAATTATTATAAAGTACAGGTCTGTGTATAAATGGCACAATCAGAAGTTGCTGACTGAGCCTCTGGACTGATTGTTTTTCTTTTCTTAATGATGCAGCCCAATTTTGATACTTTGACCTAAGCGGCCATCCCTCTCTATCACAGTCATTATAGTTTTCTTACTATTATCCAGAATCCTGCTTTAACTCCACCTACTTCTGATTCCAAGAATACAGCTGTATGCTCGGCCATCTTTTTTTTGTGAGGAAGGTATATAACTTTTACAGGCTGCCCTGCAGAATGGATAATTTTGTTTTGTGCAGAGAGAAACTGGTTCCTTCCTGGGCCTTCTGTAAGGGAGCGTGCAAAAAAAACCAACAACTGGGATATATACAACTGGGGGAGAGAGAATTGCATATCTGTGCTCTATACAGGCTCCTGGGAATCTATTTATCATCTGGGATACTTTTTCTGAAACACTTTAAAATGCTGGGACCTGAATGGGAGGATCTGTATTGGCTGCAAACCTTTTATTTGTGAGTAATTTAAATCTTGAGAAAAAAAAATTACAATTTGTGATATTGAAATGTTGTTCTGTTCTATTTTTTTTTTTTGACTGTAGGATGATTTTCGTTTTTCTCAGGGTTCGGGGTGGAGGTGTTTAGCGGTTTCCCACCTTATTAATCATACTTATTGGCTGGTACCTGCTTTGCGTGGAGGGCTTGTATTGGTGCCAACATGTACCAGTGACACACGGCAGGCACATGGTTATGTTCTGGGCACTAGATGTATTTTTCTTTTCTTTTCTTTTTTTTTTTTTCTCCTCGGTTGCCTGATGAATTCGCCTCCCAAGGCGAGAGTGGTCCTCTATTTTAATAACACAGAGGGGGCTATTTATGAGAGGCCGAGTTATAAAAGCGGTCCAAACAACAAGGAACATGCCATTGCTTTCCACGCTGATTTCCCTCTGCTTTTCGAAATTTGCCCCCTGAGTTGAGGTTTATTAATAACCCCAAATGTCAAGCTGGAATCTTTGTACTGGATGGAAATCTCCCATTTGGCTTGACGATCTGTAAATTACACTTGATACTATTTTCATATCGTATACATTTTTAATCGGTGGTACCTCTTCACGTCTCGCTCTGAAGTTGTGTGGCCTGTTGGGTGGTAACCCTCAACCCACTCGGCTCATTGGTTGATCCTACAGATGTGGTGCGTCTGTTAGGTGCCCTGAGGCCCTGGGTGGATGATGCAGAATGGAAACTCCGTACAAAAGGGTCTCGAGACGGGAAAAGTGTCCGTACGAGCAAACCAGGTCACTAAAGGTCCATAGAACCCATCATCAACGCGTCCTTCACAGTTATATTTAAGTTCTAGCCCCAGCTATATTTATTTGGCCGCATCTCTACCCTGACTGCTAAAAATAGGGCGTTGAACCACCTTATAGGATCGGAATGTGCCAAGTGATGTACAGAATTGTGGCTGGATTATTTTTGGCTGGTGAATGAACCGTCGGGATAAGGAGTACTGTGTTTACCAGGTTTTCCCTTGGAGAAGGCTGCTACCCTCCTGTGTTTTGCATTCTTGTGTACTCTATATATGTGTATATAGTGTGTATATAGTGGTTCCATTGGGAACATACTGTACCTGCCAAAGTCCTTACATTTGTTTTGAAGTTTTTTTTTAATAAAATTATTTCACCGTCACCACCTCCCTCCTTGTCTCTCTCTCCTTCCTTGTGTCTCTCTCTCCTTCCTTGTGTCTCTCTCTCCTTCCTTGTGTCTCTCTCTCTCTCCTTCCTTGTGTGTCTCTCTCTCTCTCCTTCCTTGTGTCTCTCTCTCTCTCTCCTTCCTTGTCTCTCTCTCTCCTTCCTTGTCTCTCTCTCTCTCTCTCTCCTTCCTTGTGTCTCTCTCTCTCTCTCTCTCTCTCTCTCTCTCTCTCTCCTTCCTTGTGTCTCTCTCTCTCTCTCTCTCTCTCTCTCTCTCCTTCCTTGTGTCTATCTCTCTCTCTCTCTCTCCTTCCTTGTGTCTCTCTCTCTCTCTCTCTCTCTCCTTCCTTGTGTCTCTCTCTCTCTCTCTCTCTCTCTCTCTCCTTCCTTGTGTCTCTCTCTCTCTCTCTCTCTCTCCTTCCTTGTGTCTCTCTCTCTCTCTCTCTCTCTCCTTGTGTCTCTCTCTCTCTCTCTCTCTCTCCTTGTGTCTCTCTCTCTCTCTCTCTCTCCTTGTGTCTATCTCTCTCTCTCTCTCTCCTTCCTTGTGTCTCTCTCTCTCTCTCTCTCTCTCCTTCCTTGTGTCTCTCTCTCTCTCTCTCTCTCTCTCCTTCCTTGTGTCTCTCTCTCTCTCTCTCTCTCTCCTTCCTTGTGTCTCTCTCTCTCTCTCTCTCTCTCTCCTTGTGTCTCTCTCTCTCTCTCTCTCTCCTTGTGTCTCTCTCTCTCTCTCTCTCCTTGTGTCTCTCTCTCTCTCTCTCTCTCTCTCTCCTTGTGTCTCTCTCTCTCTCTCTCTCTCTCTCTCTCTCCTTGTGTCTCTCGCTCTCCTTGTGTCTCTCGCTCTCCTTGTGTCTCTCGCTCTCCTTGTCTCTCTCGCTCTCCTTGTCTCTCTCGCTCTCCTTGTCTCTCTCGCTCTCCTTGTCTCTCTCGCTCTCCTTGTCTCTCTCGCTCTCCTTGTCTCTCTCTCTCTCCTTGTCTCTCTCTCTCTCCTTGTGTCTCTCTCTCTCCTTGTGTCTCTCTCTCTCCTTGTCTCTCTCTCTCTCCTTGTGTCTCTCTCTCTCCTTGTCTCTCTCTCTCTCCTTGTGTCTCTCTCTCTCCTTGTGTCTCTCTCTCTCCTTGTGTCTCTCTCTCTCCTTGTGTCTCTCTCTCTCCTTGTGTCTCTCTCTCTCCTTGTGTCTCTCTCTCTCCTTGTGTCTCTCTCTCTCCTTGTGTCTCTCTCTCTCCTTGTGTCTCTCTCTCTCCTTGTGTCTCTCTCTCTCCTTGTGTCTCTCTCTCTCCTTGTGTCTCTCTCTCTCCTTGTGTCTCTCTCCCTCCTTAAGTGAATTTAAAGATTAAGGTGGAAAAATAAATAAACGAAATAAACAGAGATTGTTCATTCTCTTTTGTGAGAAAATATTTTGAAACGTGAAAAACAAGCTTTGCAAATGGAAAATTCCTGCTGTGTTCCCGAACCCCCAACCCTCCCCGGATCATTGTCTGAATCCTCTGCTGTAAGTTTCCGAGAGCAGGCAAATGACGTACTATATGGTCGGCCACAGGAGGGTTAAAAAAAAAAATGCATTTAATGTATGGAATATTTATTCAAGGCTATGTTATTCTCTTCAAAGGTTAAAATCTCTGCAGACCTGCGAGATTCCAGCAGATCCGAACATTAGGACGAGGTCTGGGTTCGCAGGGGTTTTTAGGGCCACCCATATGGCTGCAATGATTTAACCTGTAGAGTGCCAGACGTGTCCGTCAGAGTGGATCTGGCACCGAATCAAATTTTGGAATAAATTTTAAAAATCAAAAATGATTTTTTCAATCAGGGTTACGTGCTACTGGGGTAAAGGGTGCCCCTCCCCTGTTTCTTTTCATACCTAAATCTTGCGTACATACACTACCGTTCAAAAGTTGTGGGGTCACTTAGGACTTTCCTTATTTTTCATGAAAAGCCACATGAAACCAGTTTCATAATGAAGAGGAATACAGACAAGATTGGAACGCAGGAGCGATGGCTGCTGATAATGGCGCTCTGTAAACCAATGTAGATATACCAATAAATCGGCCCTTTCCAGCTATAATAATCATTTACAACACTGACAATGTCTACACTGTATTTCTGATCCATTCAATGTTATTTAAATGGACAAAATTTGGCTTTCTTTCAAAAACAAGAATATTTCTAAGCTACCCCGAACTTGAATGGTAGCGCACGCACGCGTGTATGTGTGTGTTTGGTAATATTTTTTTATATACCGTATAGATATATTTTTTTACTTGCAATGCTTTCAATACATGTTTTTTCCTGTTGCTATGGAACTTGTAAGCACTGTGGCTTTTCACCATTGCACATGATCACTTTACAGCTGAGTAATTCACATTCTGATCAGATATTTTTGGAATGCCTCTTTCGCCCTCGGTAGCTCCAGAAAGTCCCTTGTCATCCACACTCTGTGAGCAGCATACAGTTCTCCCTTCGAGAGTCCTGCACAGAGGATATACCCAAACTGTTACCCACAAACCCTAACACTTTTTTACTTTAAAGAACAGATTGTAGTAAAGTGGTACATATTTTTTTTTTTTTTTACCCTGCTTGCGAAATCACCACAACTGATTTGACTAGTGGGTAAAGCCCCATTGCTTCTCGATCCCGCGAATCTGGAACCTCCAGTCCCATTTCAGTCTGCTCTTGGCGTCCTAGATACGTTCTCGAGCTTGGCGCAAAGCAAATGGCGTAGGATTTCTGTGTTCTGCACATCTCTGGCTCTGGTGATCATGTTCCACAGCTAACTAGATGGTGCCCCTGCCCAAAGCATTCTGGGAAAAAGCATGCCATGTGACCTATGAAGGGGCCACGTCTGCTTTCTTGCTGCCAGAAGGAGCTGGGTATCTTTTTCTAATCTATCCCTTTGCTCGCGCCAAGCTTAGAAGCCATCAAAACAATAGATTGTAACACACGCCTAACCAACCAATGATGGATATGGTTAGTTAGTAGTATATGTAACATGTTACATGTGACCAAATCCCTGCAAGCGATAAGTTATTTTTTAAATTCGTTTATCCCGAGCAATGGAAGACCTGCGATTTTCCCCACCATTCTGTGTCCGTACTGCTTGCCAGTCTGCACCCACCCCCCCTTCTTTCTCGCCGTTGTCTGCGAGGAGTGCTGCCAAGGCTAAATTTACAGTTTCTTTAGGATGTTTGTTTGAACATCTATAATTAAAGTGCCGAGCGTGTCAGAGATGAGTAAGACGGTATACACTGCATGTACTAAAAAAACAAATATATTTTTTGCGCTTTTTGCTCCTTTTGCAATGTACTAAACATTTAACACGCAAATTGCGAATAAAAACAGGCAAGTTTGCGTAAAAATTTTTTCTACCTCTTTTGTTAGTACTCGCTAAAAGCTGGTGTCATTTTCACACGTAAATAAGAATTATTTTTCACAAGATATTCGCAAAACTCTTTAGCATGTGCAAATATAATAGCAATTGATTAGCACAACCGGAAAAATGCACGCTAAATAAAATTAAACGGAAGAGTCTCAAATCAGGGGAGAAAAAAAATCGCAAAATGTTACAAATATAATTGCTCCTTAGTCATGTTTTACCTACTTTTTTCCCACTGTACTTGTTTAGTACATGACCCCCCTTAGACATGAGATTTTGCACTCTGTTCCTAGGTATCTTGAAGGCGCATAGAATGCTCTGTAGCTTCTCCTACTACCTATACCCCCACCCCTGCCTAACCTTAATCCCGCCCACAAGGTTCCCTTCCTGATGGAAAATGACAGTGGGCCACTTTCCTCTAGATATGTAAGTGAGGCCTAGTCTCGGTACCACAGGTGCTGCTGGACTGAACGTCCTATCAACTACATGCAGTCCCTAGTTACTAGCCAGTCTAAATTATTCTCATAACCTGATGATGCCAGTCTCTGTATAAAGTGAACCGGCAGAGTCGTCTGGGAAGACGCTCCTTTTAAAAACACAAAAATCCCAGACATCTTATTAGCAGAAAGAACTAGCAACAGATTGTATTATATAGCGTTACACATTACGACAAACACAGGGTAATGAGAAGCATTTGAAACTATATATATTGGGGTAGAGCAAGGAGGAGGGAATCCGTGGCGGGGGTGGGATTATCATGGAGATAGTCCGTGGCTGGGGCGGAGTTTGAATGCTGCAGGTGAGCTCAATGTATTAGAGCAAGGGTTATAACACACTGCAATAAAAAACTCTTTAAATCTTCTTGGGCAGAATATCTTGGCCACATCTGACCTAGAGGTCTGGACAGTGCTGCTCTGTATAATTAGTATACATTGCGTTCCTGGGTATCCGTACCCTCCACCTTCCTCCATTTCTAGCTTGCGCCTGGTAAAGTAGAGCTGCATTCCTCGGAGTCATTGGGGTTTTTTTCTTCAGGAGGTAGAGGGAGGTTTTTCGGGCTAGCACCTGCACGCCTCCTGTAGAGAGTACTGGGCGAAGAATCTGCATGCTTGGCACCTTGCCACAGAGATGGGAGCCTGGCTTACAGGTTACGGATAGAGAGCATGCAGTGCGTCTGTAAAGCATGACACATGCACCCGCTCTCACCTCCACCTCTAAGCGATGCAGTACTTTAATGATCGTATATAGAAGTAATATAGCCACCGGCCCTAGTATAAGGATAAACCGGAGTGAACATTCCGGTTTATTCCTCAGACCGGCAGCTTTGATGCTTCTTGAGCCACAGACTCAAGAAAACTCTGCAACTCTGTCTTTCATGAATGAAGCCCATCGTTTCCGATGATTTAAATACCAGGAGATGTTACTTTATGTGTTTCGGCTTATATTGTGCTCCATTCTTAGGTAGAGCTGTAAAAGTGGAGAATCCAGCAGAATGCGGCTGACTGTTTTACATTTACAAGTTTGTTCATTATTCTAGATTCAGAGGGGCGCCTACTAAAAAAACATTATATTTTATGTGCAAAGGTATTTTTTTGCTCTTTGCTCCTATTGCAATGTACTAAACATTTAACACTCACATAGTACATACGCGCAAATTGCAAATAAAAACAGACAATTTTGCGAATATTTTTTCTGCCTCTTTTGATAGCGCTCGCTAAAAGCCGGTGTAATTTTCACACCTAAATAAGAATTATTTTTTACAAAATATTCGCAAAGCTCTTTAGTGGGCAAATATAATCGCAATTAGCGCAACCGGAAAAATGCACGCTAAATAAAAATAAACGGAAGAGGCGCAAATCAGGGAAAGCAAGCGCAAAATTTAGTCGCAAATTGCTCCTTACTCATGTTTTACCTACTTTTTTTCCCCCTCACTGCAGTTGTTTAGTACATGATCCCCCTTAATACATTTCTATTTTTATTCCTTTTTTTATTAGCTGTTGTGGTGCATGTCTGTGTGCCTTGTAGGTATCTGTGTAGCTAGCCAGCTGGTTTACACTCTTCTCCTCCTACATTGCTTGACTAAGTGACACGTGCGTTCACTCACAGCTCTTTGGTGTCATGTATGTGTCTGCAAACAGATGAAGCATACCGTATGTTTAGTGCATGACTAAAGGGGCCTTAACATTGCTTGTCCTCTGAATGTAGGGGTATTAAAAATGTATACAAATCTATACATTGTGTGAGCATAAATGCAATCAAATGCATTAATAAGAGAATGTTTTGTTTTTCAAATGGTGTCTGTGGTGTCTCTTGTTGATGACATCACCTGGGGCTTGATATGCAAATGACACATTTCCCACTGAAAACAGAATTCATTTGCATATCAAGTCACATGGTGATGTCATAAGAGCGAGACAGATATTTTTAAAACCTATTATTTTTCCATTATGCATTTGCGTGCTATCCAGCTAACACAACATAAATATTTAGTTTTTTTTTTATTCTCTTCATTCACAACATTTAGGTAGGTTGAAAGTCCTTTTTTAAAATATATTTTTGAAAATAATATATGTATATAATATACAATATGTCAGGGCTTGACAAATTTAATTTACTTTTAGGAGCCAGAAAAAAAATCTAGGAGCCAGACAACGGCACATTCACGAAACCATACATACACACACACACACACACACACACACACACACAGTCATTCACGTTCATACAGAGACAGTCAGTCAGTCACATTCATGCAAAGACAGTCAGTCAGATCCACACACATCCAGAGACAGTCAGTCAGATCCACACACATCCAGAGACAGTCAGTCAGATCCACACACATCCAGAGACAGTCAGTCAGATCCACACACATCCAGAGACAGTCAGTCAGATCCACACACATCCAGAGACAGTCAGTCAGATCCACACACATCCAGAGACAGTCAGTCAGATCCACACACATCCAGAGACAGTCAGTCAGATCCACATACATCCAGAGACAGTCAGTCAGATCCACACATCCAAAGACATTCAGTCAGTCAGATCCACACACATCCAGAGACAGTCAGTCAGATCCACATATCCAGAGACAGTCAGTCAGTCACTCACATCCACACTTAGCCAGACACACACACATAAGCCATCAGGTTGTTATTTTCTTTTAAAGAATAGAGAAAAAAAAAAGTGACTCCCCCTCCCTGCCGTTTTACCTTATTGCACGGGAGGGGGATTTCTACTGCAGCTTGGTCCATGCCTGTCACACAGGCACAGACCGCCTGCATGCTACTGCCGATCGGTGGGATGTCACGTGACACCCGCCGATCCGACACTACAGCGCGAGGGGGAGGAGCAGGAAGCGCACACTCTGCTTACCCTCGCACTGCGAAAGAATAATACCTGGTACTTTTTTTTTTTTTTTAATCTAACTTCAGGACGGTGGAGCGCTGTGTGCTGCTGATCCTACCCGGGCGCCAGGTACAATTTCCTAGTCGCCATGGGGTTTGTCGAGCCCTGCAATATGTAATATATATAATATTTGTCTTCTGTCATTCAGAAATTATAATTGTGACACGAGTAAAAAAAAAAAAATCAATATATAAAGGTTTGTTACAAAAGGTATGTGAGAATCTACTGTCACCTAGATATTGCCATTTTATCATTCACTTGGTATGTCTGCTCTGTACAGGCTCCTGTGTAATATATGTATGCACACATTGCAAGTATACTTCTCATTCACCTAGTATTATTATTTGTCTGCTCTGTACAGGCCCCTGTGTAATATATGTATGCACACATTGCTAGTGTAGTTATCATTCACCTAGTATTATTATTTGTCTGCTCTGTACAGGCTCCTGTGTAATATATGTATGCACACATTGCTAGTGTAGTTATCATTCACCTGCTATTATTATATGTCTGCTCTGTACAGACTGCTGTGTAATATATGTATGCACACATTGCAAGTATAGTTATCATTCACCTGGTATTATTATATGTCTGCTCTGTACAGACTATTGTGTAGTATATGTATTCACACACTGCAACTATACTTCTCATTCACCTGGTATTATTAGATGTCTGCTCTGTACAGGCTCCTGTGTAATAAATGTATGCTCACACTGCAAGGATAGTTTATCATTCACCTAGTATTATTATATGTCTGCTCTGTACAGACTATTGTGTAATATATGTATGCACACATTGCAAGGATAGTTATCATATACCTAGTATTATTATATGTCTGCTCTGTACAGACTCCTGTGTAATATATGTATGCACACACTGCAAGTATACTTCTCATTCACCTGGTATTATTAGATGTCTGCTCTGTACAGGCCCCTGTGTAATATATGTATGCTCACACTGCAAGGATAGTTATCATTCGGAGTACTGTTTTGTACTTTTTTTTAAACACTTGTAATTGTTATTGTTTTTCCCCCTTTTTTTGGTTTTGTTTTTGTTTTACTCCCCGGCTCCAGCCCAACTGAGTGGGATGATCACTACAAGCTGCCAACCTGGATATATCTGTAAACAAATTGAACCTATTAAGAATGCAGATATTTTAATAATTAATGAATTTAAAGGACAAAATTTAGTTTTTTTGTTTTTAACCCTTGTCTTCTTTTACCCCTATCCCGACGCTAGGACGTACTATGGCGTCCTGATTTTCAGTGCCTAAAAGATGCTAGGACGACATAGTATGTCCAGCGTTTAACAGCTCATCGCGGCTCCCCCGAGTGGCCTCAGTCTGACATGTAAAATGTAGCCGGTGCTCAAAGCGAGCAATGGCTACATTTCACTAAATTGCGCCGGGCACGCCTCCATTACGTCTCACGTGACGTCTGGAGGGCTCGCAAATTTGTGGCAGGGACCCACGGTCTATTAAGACCCTGATCGGGTCTCCTCCACAGTGTTCCTGGCTACCAGTCACCTTATAATCGGTGACCAGGAACAAAGTGTGACGTTTTGGTGCTTGCGTCGTTTGGGACGCAAGCACTGTGCGTCACGGAGGGGTTAAGGGAATCTTGCATGGCCAGTCTGAATGGCTCAGGTCCCCTCTGCTAATCCCATTCAAAAACAATGGTTTCTGCTATAGCGGAGAGCGTCCCCTACCAGACCGGGCTGCCTGCCCACCATTAAAGCATGGCAGCTGCCGGTCAGAGGAGACACTGGCATGTACTGTGAAAAGCCAGATTATCCTCACACTAGGGACGAACAACTTTTTCACTTGTGCTTTTATATTAGAAGACACAAAATACAGATTAGTTGTCCTTTTAATAGACCTTAAAACAAGGTAATAATTCAATCCGTGGGACCCAGGTTTAGGGCAGTATTTTGGTTTTGATGGACTTGAAATCCTATCATGCTCATCCTGCCACAGGATATAAGGTCTACCAGTAAAGGAGTTAGAAATTGTGCTATAAATCTCCTGGTCTCCTTTCTGGACCAGCTGGTTTATTTTTTTTTAAACGAATTTAAACTCTGGAACCTCTTTCGGTTTCTGGATTTTCTTTTTCTTTCTTTCGAAGGCAGCGACTTGTAAAACTGAGATTTTTTTTTTGTTTTTTTTTCCCCCTGCGTTCAGGTTTGGGCCGGCTGGATGTGGTGAGCCAATTTATGT